>OX451741.1:483739049-484943919 GCA_948472305.1 Vicia faba | reverse complement strand
ATGACCCTCTGTACCAGTGCTTCACCTTTCAAGACTTCCAGCTGGTCCCTACCCTGGAAGAGTTCTCTGATTTGCTTGGTATCCCTATCTTGGATCAGACTCCCTTCACTGGTTGGGAAAAGACTCTCAGGCTTGAGGAGGTTGCTGCAGCTCTTCCCTTGACCCATCAAGAAGTAATGGACAATTGGGTGACTAGAAGCGGAGTTAAGGGTTTCTTGGCCAAGTTTCTGATTGGTAAAGCTAACAGTTTCTGGAATGACTTGGACTTTAGGGCATATGAAGACATCTTGGCTCTCTTAATCTATGGGCTAGTTTTGTTTCCTAATCCTGATAACTTCATCAATGTCACTGCCATAAGGATCTTCATGTCTCAGAATCCTGTGCCCACTCTCTTGGGTGACATCCTGCAACAACTTTATGCTCGTACTGCCCGAAGACGAGGAACTCTGTGGTGTTGTATCCCTTTGTTGGTGAGGTGGTTTATTTCGCACCTCCCTAAGTTCGTACTGAAGAACCAAGAAGGAAGAGGTTGGGCTCATAGGTTAATGTCTCTCACTGATAAGGACATCATTTGGACTTTCAGAGGCCTGGATGAGATAGCTGTTATTGATCGTTGCGGAGAATACCCTAATGTTCCTTTGATTGGTACTCAAGGAGGAATCTCTTACAATCCATGTCTAGCGCTCCGTCAGTTTGGAAGAGCCAGAAGAGCAGGGCCTCATGAGATGTTGGTGCCTCACATCAGTTTTGAGTTTCAAGTGGATAATGACGAGCTGCGTCGTAGGTTCATCAAGGCTTGGGACAGAGTTCATAAAGCTGACCCACAAGAGTTGGGGCCAAAGACTTCTCTACCTATGGAAGCCTACTACAAATGGGTTCGCATCCGTGCTCAGAAGTTAGGTATGCCATACGAAGCTGTCAGACCTGTCATTCTTGAGTATCCTGACAAAGATGGGGCTCTTCCAACTGTCCTCCTTCCTCAGATACCTACTGATTATGAGACATTAAAGAGGTCTTGGTCGCAACTGCGAGAAGAACGGGATTCTTACCGGGAAAAGTTCAACGAGCAGGAATTAAAGATCCAGAAGCTGACAAAGCAGTTGGAGAATGAGCGAGCTCTAAATGACTACATCCGTACTGAGAAGAGGAGACCATGGGATCAATGATAAGCTTTGGATGTTCTTTTACAATTTTATTTCCCTTTTTTCAGTATTTCCATTTCTATGTAATGCCTAAGGGCAACCTGTTGAACAATTTGAATTTCAAAGTTGAATCTAATGAAGTGTGTTGCTTTTGTTTACAAAGTTGATTCCCGATTGTCTTTGAAAACATAAATCATACGCATTCCATTCATCATGTGCATAGCATGTATTCTTCTTTTCAGGTTGCTTACTGTTCTTCGCTGTTTATTTCAGCATCATGAACCCTGAATCATCAACCGAGATGTCTATCAAGGCCCTTCAGGCGCAGAACGCACAATTTCAAGAGCTGATCATGGGTCTGGCCCAAGGTCAAGAAGAGTTGAAAGCTTTGCTCCTGAAAAAGGAGAAGAAGAAGAAGAGAACTGTTCTTTTCAACTCGGGCCGGAGGTTTGGTAATACTCTGCAGCATGACGAAGCTGGTTCTTCTGTAGGCAAAGACAGCCCCCAGAGGGGAAAGGCTCCAAGTCCAGTAGTCTCTGACAATGAGACTGATTTCAATGAGGAACAGTATCCTCCTACTGAAGACGGGTACAAGCAGTTGGAAGACAGACTGAACGCCATGGAGATCCAACAAGTGCCTGGGCTGGATTTCGGAGACTTGGGCTTATCTACTGGTGTGATCATTCCTCACAAGTTTAAGGCACCATCTTTCACCAAGTATGACGGGGCGTCTTGTCCCAAGCTACACCTCAGATCTTATGTGCGGAAGATTCAACCGTACACTGTGGATAAGAAATTGTGGATCCACTTCTTCCAGGAGAGTCTTTCAGGGACTCATCTCGAATGGTTCTATCAGCTGGATGGGACCAAAGTTCGTAACTGGGAGGAGTTGGCTACTGCTTTTTACAAGCAGTATCAATATAATGCCGACCTTGCTCCTACATGTACCCAACTCCAGGGTATGTCGCTAGGATCAAGCGAAGGTTTTAAAGAGTATGCACAGAAGTGGAGGGACCTGGCTGGCAGGGTGCAGCCACCGTTAATTGACCGTGAGCTGGTGGATATGTTCTTGGGGACCCTCTCCGGGCAATTTTTCAATCATCTTATTGGAAATTCATCTGCAGGGTTCACTGACCTCATTCTGACTGGGGAGAGGATAGAGGCTGGAATGAAGTCCGGTAAAATTCAGAAGGGTGCATCTTCAAGTTCTGAGAAGAAGCCTTTTAAGAATGAGGCTAGTGCTGTGTATGGGCCTAGGAGACATGATAAACCAGAGCGCCGCCAATCTGTCAATGCGGTGGTGATTGCTAAGCCTGCTGCCGCTCCTCGGCAAACCAATCCACCCAGGGCTGAAAGACCCAGAAGAGAGTTTACCCGGCTGAGTATGACCTTGTCGCAAATCTTGCCACAGTTGCTATCCACTAACTTGGTGACTGTCAGAGAGGCCCCGAAGGTTGTGAACACTGCCTCTCCCAAGTACAATCCAAATGCCCGTTGTGCTTATCACTCCGGTAGCCCGGGGCATTCCACTGATGACTGTTGGGCCTTAAGGAATAAGGTGCAAGACCTTATTGATGCGAAGGAGATACAATTTGAGGCGCCTGAGAGGCCAAATGTGGTGACTGCTCCTATGCCCCAGCATGGAGTGAATGCCGTTGATGAAGATGTGTATGCCGTCTCTGTGAATGATGTAGCTACTCCCCTGTCGACTGTTAAGAGGAACCTGCTGCTAGCCGGTTTATTTCCGGGCTGTAGCGAGGGTTGCCTTTTGTGTGCTGTTTCCCTTATTGGTTGTCTGTTGCTGAAGTTAGGCATCCAAGGCCTGATGGATAGCAAGGAGATTCTCTTCAAGAAGACCGCTGTTCCGTTTGTTCCTGTGGAAGAAGTATCTGTTGTTACCATTTTCAATAATCCAATCAAGGCTCCCCCGAGGAAGCCAGTTAAAATCATGACTGTCGCACCCATTGTTATTACTGTTCCGGGGCCTCTCCCCTATGAATCTGATAAGGCTGTCCCATGGCACTATGGGGCAGATGTGTATGTACATGGAATAAATCAAGAGTTCAACACTGGCACCAGCATCAGCAATATCACTGGTCCAGCAAAAGTAACCCGCAGTGGCAGGCTCTTCTCGCCTGACATTGCGCCACCTTCTATTCGAAGACCTCTCATTATCACACCTGCAAGTGCACCTGTTCCCATTGTTGATCAAGTTGTTTCCCCTACTGCCGAGTCATCTAATGCTCGGGGCAAAGGGATTGAAGATGAGCCTGCCCGGATGGAGGCACCAAAATCTGTGAATGTTGAAGCCTCCCAACAAGAGATGGAGGAAATCCTGAAGATAATCAAGAAGAGCGATTTTAATGTTGTTGAACAGCTGGGGCATACCCCCTCCAAAATCTCTGTGCTCTCCTTGTTGCTGTGCTCAGAGGCCCATGCTAAGGCCTTGATTTCATTTCTCAAGACGACTCATGTGCCACAGGAAACATCTGCAGACCAGTTTACTGATTGTGTATCCAATTTGACAGCCGACAATGGTTTGGGTTTCTCGGATGCTGACCTTACTGCAAAGGGAAAGAACCATAATGATGCCCTGCATGTCTCTATAGAATGCAGGGGCACTACTCTTGCGCACATGTTGGTGGACACCGGTTCTTCCCTAAATGTGTTACCCAAGAAGGCCTTAGACCGTTTGGATTGTGAGGGCCTGGAGCTGAAACCTAGCAACATCATTGTTCGAGCCTTTGACGGATCGAAGAGGATGGTTCGTGGAGAGGTAGACATTCCTATTCGTGTGGGTTCTCAAGTATTCGATTCAACTTTCTATGTGATGGACATTCGTCCATCTTATTCCTGTTTACTGGGTCGACCTTGGATTCACAAAGCTGGGGCAGTGACCTCTACCCTACATCAGAAGCTCAAGTACCCCGTCAAAGGGAAGATCGTCATTGTACAGGGAGAGGAGGAGTATATGGTGAGCCATTTGAATTCCTTCCGGTATATTGAGATGGACGGGGAGTTTATTGAAACCCCCTTTCAGCATTTTGAAGAGGTACCTCCAATTTTGGCAGCAGCAGAAACAGTGGTTGAAGAGGACTTTCCCTTGAAGATGGCTTCCTTGAAGGACGCCCGGGCTGTAATCAAGAAAGGTGAATGTGCTAACTGGGGCAGGCTCCCTGATTTTACACCTAAAACTGACAAGTTTGGATTGGGTTTTGCTGCAGAGGCTCAGAGGGTTGTGCGCAAAGCTAGAACCGGAAGACCTCCTGTGCTCATCACCAATCCAGGAGTGAATGCTATTGGGGATGAAGATGAAGTGGAAGAGTCAGAGTTTGATAGCTGGATCTACCCGACGACTGACGGTGGATTGACCAATTGGACTGCTAAAGATCATACTCCTGTTACTTTTGTTACGCAGTAATAAACTCCTTTGTTTTTGTTATTTATAATAAACAATGAATTACAACTCTATGGCCCGGTGTCTTACCCGGGGCCCCGTGGTTTCATTTGTGAGGGCATATTAATTGTCATTTCATATATCATGAATAAAGACCTTGGACGTTTTATCACATTTCAAATCTTATGCTCCTTTTCTTTCTTTCCTTTCTTTATATATTGCAAAACAGCTGTATTTACACACACTCACTCATACAGGTTTTAATCCACTCTGGATCTCACTGGTAACGACTCTGCTACTACCAGTTATGACTTCGAAAATCCGATCAACTTAGCCGAAGACGAAGGTGAAGATGATTGCGAAGTGCCTGGCGAGCTTGCAAGACTATTACTCCAGGAGGAGAGGGCAATTCAACCACATGAAGAGCCGGTGGAGACAATAAATCTGGGTACTGAGACAAACAGAAAGGAAGTTAAGATTGGTGCCAACCTAGAGCTCAGCGAGAAGCAACGGTTGACTCAGATGCTACATGATTATGTGGAGATCTTTTCCTGGTCCTACGAAGATATGCCTGGGTTGGATACCGACATTGTGGTCCATCATTTGCCTACTAAGGAAGACTGCCCTCCGGTTAAGCAAAAGGTCCGCCGTATGCGTCCAGAGATGTCCGAAAAGATCAAAGTTGAGGTTATGAAGCAGTTTGATGCCGGATTTCTTGCAGTAACTTCTTACCCTCAGTGGGTTGCTAATGTGGTGCCGGTACCAAAGAAAGACGGTAAGGTTAGAATGTGTGTCGACTACAGGGATCTGAACAGGGCCATCCCCAAGGATGACTTCCCTCTACCTCACATTGATGTCCTTGTTGATAATACTGCTCAGCACAAGGTGTTCTCTTTCATGGATGGCTTTTCAGGTTACAATCAGATCAAGATGGCTCCTGAAGACATGGAGAAGACTACCTTTGTTACTCAGTGGGGCACCTTCTGTTACAAGGTCATGCCTTTTGGACTGAAAAATGCTGGGGAAACCTACCAACGTGCCATGGTTGCTTTATTTCATGACATGATCCATCATGAGATAGAAGTATATGTCGAAGACATGATTGCAAGGTCCCAAACTGAGGAGGAACACCTTGACCATCTGCAGAAGTTGTTTGACCGTCTGAAACTGTACAAGCTGAGGTTGAACCCGAACAAGTGCACCTTCGGGGTAAGATCTGGAAAATTGCTAGGCTTTGTTGTAAGTGATAAGGGTATTCAAGTGGACCCTGCCAAGGTTAAAGCTATTCAAGAGATGCCAGTGCCTAAGACAGAGAAAGAGGTCAGAGGCTTTCTAGGACGCCTGAATTACATTGCTCGATTCATCTCACATCTAACTGCTACTTGTGAACCAATCTTCAAGCTGCTGAAGAAAGATCAGGTAGTACGATGGAATGATGAATGTCAGGCCGCTTTTGACAGAATTAAAGAGTATCTCCAAGAACCACCCATTCTTATGCCACCGGTTGAAGGGAGACCTCTGATACTATACCTGACAGTACTTGACAACTCAATGGGGTGTGTGCTGGGGCAGCATGACGAGTCTGGCCGAAAAGAGCATGCCATTTATTACCTTAGCAAAAAGTTTACCGACTGTGAGACCCGATACTCACTGCTTGAGAAAACTTGCTGCGCTTTGGTATGGGCTGCTCGTCGGCTGAGACAGTATATGCTGACTCACACTACCTTGTTGATCTCAAAGATGGATCCAATAAAGTACATATTTGAAAAGCCTGCTCTGTCCGGGAGAATAGCGAGATGGCAGATGATCTTGACAGAATACGACATACAATACACGACTCAGAAAGCCATCAAAGGAAGTGTATTGGTAGACCATTTGGCACATCAGGCAGTAGACGACTATCAGTCAATGAACTTCGAGTTTCCAGACGAGAGTATCATGATAGTGATTGACTGTGAAGTACCTGGACCGGATGAAGGACCTGAGGAAGGATCCTGATGGTCTATGCACTTTGACGGAGCCTCCAACGCTTTGGGTAACAGTATCGGCGCTGTGATCATATCCCCTCAAGGCACTCATACTCCACTCACTTCCCGGCTATGTTTCAACTGCACCAACAACATGGCGGAGTATGAGGCATGCATCATGGGTCTTCAAGCTGCGATCGACTTAAGGATCAAGTTTCTGAGTGTCTTCGGAGATTCCGCCCTCGTGATCAGTCAGATCAAAGGGGAGTGGGATACGAAACATTTGAATCTTATTCCTTACAAAGAATGTGTGTTGACCTTGATCCCCCACTTCACAGAGATAACCTTTGAACATTTCCCAAGAGAGGAGAATCAGTTGGCGGACGCGTTAGCTACGATGTCTTCCATGTTCAAAGTCAAATGGGACAATGAGGCTCCCCGGGTCATTATCTGGAAACTGGATGAACCGACATACTGTTGTGATCTCGAGACTGAATTGGTGACTGAGAAGCCTTGGTACCATGAGGTGAAGAGATATTTGGAAGCCCAGGAATACCCTGAAGGTGCATCTGTCAATGATAAGAAATTTCTGAGAAGGTTCGCAGCGAAGTTCTTCCTTAGCAACGGCATCCTGTACAAGTGAAACCATGATTCGACCTTACTGCATTGTATGGATAAGACTGAAGCAGAAAGGATCATGGCAGAGCTGCATGAGGGTACCTTCGGAACGCATTCCAGTGGACACACTATGGCAAAGAAGATCCTTCGGGCAGGGTATTTCTGGTCCACAATGGAAGCCGACTGTTACCAATACTCTCGGCCGTGCCATAAATGCCAGATTTATGCAGACAAGGTGCATGTTCCTCCAGTTCCTCTAAATGTCCTGACTGCACCTTGGCCTTTTGCAATGTGGGGCATAGATATGATCGGCGAGATTAAACCTACAACGTCCAATGGGCATCGCTTCATCCTGGTAGCGATCGATTACTATACAAAGTGGGTTGAAGCAGCTTCCTACGCTACGGTAACCAAGAACGTTGTGGCACGGTTCATTCGGCACAACCTGATCTGTCGATACGGCGTCCCAGAAAGGATCATTACAGATAACGGTACCAATCTTAATAACAAGATGATCACCGAGCTCTGCGAGCAATTTAAGATACAGCACCACAACTCTTCTCCTTACAGACCGAAGATGAATGGGGCTGTAGAAGCAGCGAATAAGAATATCAAGAAAATTGTGCAGAAGATGATAGTGACCTATAAAGATTGGCACGAGATGTTACCGTTTGCTCTACATGGGTACCGTACCTCAGCTAGGACGTCAATCGGGGCAACTCCTTTCTCCTTGGTCTACGGCATGGAGGCAGTCTTACCAATCGAAGTGCAGATACCCTCTCTCCGGATAATGAAGGATGCAGATCTGAGCGAAGATGATTGGATCCAGACACGACTTGATCAGCTAAATCTAATTGACGAAAAGAGACTTGCTGCTATTTGTCATGGTCAGACGTACCAAAAACGGATGATCAGGGAATTTAACAAGAAGGTCAGACCACAAGAATATCAAGTTGGGGATATGGTAATCAAGCGTATCATCCTTCCTCAGAGTGATCCAAGGGGAAAATGGACCCCTACGTACGAAGGGCCATTTGTGGTTAAACATGTGTTCTCAGGAGGAGCCATGATTCTAACCAACATGGATGGTGACGACCTTCCTCACCCCGCCAATGCAGACATAGTAAAAAGATACTACGCATGAAAAAAGACCCGCTAGGTTGACATACCTAGGAAAAAATTAGGGCTTCCCGGCGAACCAAAAGGGTTCGGGCAAAATGAAGGGATGAAATAAAAAAAATCTGTACACCCGCAAGTCGAAAACCTGAAAAGGCGGCTTGGGCAAAAATGGGTATCCCGGTGGACTGAAAACCCGAAAGGGCGGTCCAGGCAAAAGTTAGGGATAAAGCATAATACTATGTCTCATTGGATCACTTTGCATCCTGAATCCGGTATCTACATCAAGTTCAGACGGCATTGATCAATCAGCTTCATCTTCGGCTAGGTCATCAAGTGATGAGACGCTCAAAGATATAAAGGCGATAGCAGAGTTGGAACCCAGTGGATTTGTTCTTTTCACACAGCTGTTTTATTTTCCCTTTGTACAAATTGTATAAACTCTTTTATTCGGCGGCGTTCTCTTACTAGGACGTCAGCCTCTTGTACACAAAACGCCTATTTACAGGCAAATTCAAAGATCAATATAAATTCACTTTTCAGCTACAAATTGCCTTTTGTTTTTCCTTTTTCTGTTTTGTTTTGCGAAGAACGTCCAAGGTTCAATTTGTGATATATGCATTGACAATAATTTGCTAACTCATAAATATTTGCATACGAAACAAAGGATTAATTACAGGTAACATTAGAAACAAGGGCAATAAAGAGTTGTCTAAGTGATCTAATTGCTCTGTCCACCAAGGTACCAAGGTAAGTTCGGCTAAAGAACATAACCAAGATATCTTAATCCCCAGAGAGTGAGCCAGCAAGTCAATGCACTCTCCCCAAGCAAAGTTATACAAACAGCCTTAAGGAAGTTGGGTATCCTCCAGCAGATCTCAACATCCCCAGCACGATATACGAACATTCTTAACAAGCATCCCCGGCAGTCTTGATCTAAGATTGTTCCCCGGCGGTTTACCAAACATCCAGCAGAGCCACTTCCCCAATACATCTCAAAAATTTCCCCAGGAGAGTCCAATCAAGATTTCCCCCAGGAAAGTTTGAATCCATCTCCCCAGCAGAAAGCTTATCCCCAGTAGATTCTGGAAGCTTGCCACCCGCAGAGCACGAACGCGTCCCCCATCTTTATTCAAAGGTCATTTCCCTACCAGGATATAACTGGGTTATCCTCAGCCAAAAGCCACGGAAAGATCGTCCTCGGCGAAGTCTTCTTACCCCCAGCGGAGTCTATTAACACTTCCAACATAGCAACGGTATCGCCAGCGAAGTTACCATTAACATCCCAGCAACGTACCTCTCTTCCCAAAGAGTATTATTCCCCAGCAAGATCGCTAGAGTATTCTCTCCCCGCAGAGTAATCCATTCGCCAAGTTTATTCCCCAACGGAGTTATCTTCTCCCACCGGTGTTCTTGTAACTATCATCCCCAACGGAAACAACAAAGCACTATTCTCCAACATCAGCCCAGGATGTGACTTCCCGACACCCGTCAAGGATTTATTTTCCTAAGACGAAAACATACATTCAAAAACATCACATACATCATGATACATGCATAAACGCATCATACCTTACAATCTCATTTATGTTGAGAACATCATTGCTTGATCCATATCATGCATTGCATATGACTGACCTTTACCTTTCAGGAAAGATCCAGTTAAGTTCTCAGCTATGTTCAAGACTTTAGCCTGGTTCAGTTAAATCGACCCTAAGATTTTCCTGATTCTTATCCAGTCAAAGGCCTTCTCTGGTTCAGTCAGATCGACCCTAAGATCTCCCTGATTCTTATCCAGTTGAAGATATTCCAAGACCTAGCCTGGTTCAGTTAAATCGACCCTAAGATTTTCCTGATTCTTATCCAGTCAAAGGCCTTCTCTGGTTCAGTCAGATCGACCCTAAGATCTCCCTGATTCTTATCCAGTTGAAGATATTCCAAGACCTAGCCTGGTTCAGTTAAATCGACCCTAAGATTTTCCTGATTCTTATCCAGTCAAAGGCCTTCTATGGTTCAGTCAGATCGACCCTAAGATCTCCCTGATTCTTATCCAGTTGAAGATATTCCAAGACCTTGCCCGGTTCAGTTAAATCGACCCTAAGATTTTCCTGATTCTTATCCAGTCAAAGGCCTTCTCTGGTTCAGTCAGATCGACCATAAGATCTCCCTGATTCTTATCCAGTTGAAGATATTCCAAGACCTTGCCCGGTTCAGTTAAATCGACCCTAAGATTTTCCTGATTCTTATCCAGTCAAAGGCCTTCTCCGGTTCAGTCAGATCGACCCTAAGATCTCCCTGATTCTTATCCCAGTAGAAGACATCCAATATTCTCTCAGCGTTCCTGTTGAGATAGTAATCTCCCTAGATTCTCTCATTGTTACTGTTGAGGTAGTAATCGCCCCAGATTCTCTCATCGTTACTATTGAGGTAGTAATTTCCCCAGATTCTCTCATTGTTACTGTTGAGGTAGTAATCGCCCAAGGTTCTCTCATCGTTCCATTGAGGTAGTAACCATCCCTGACTCATTCATCACCGTTTGAAGCTCTAGACCCGATTCCTGTAACCAACCAGGGTACGCAAGTTCTCGCTAAGGAATCTCTTACGCGATCGACACCTAGATGGCATCTATAAGCCCATCCACATGTCCATCACCTCTCAACATGGCATCTGTAAGCCCATCGTCCTATCCATCAATCTCCAAATGGCATCTATAAGCCCATTCCCATCATCACACTGCTAACATGTGAGCGCAAATTTCTGAGCACTTTAGTGTTCAATCATCTTCCACCTTCGGATTACGAAAGGCACGCCAGCCAATCTACATCCTCAGGTCTAAGAAGATTGAACAGGGGAAACTGTTGTACCCCAAAATTTTCCCTCCCATATTCTTCAAGATTTGCAAAGAGCATGCTTCAAAATCTCCCAAGGGTTACACAGTTCAAGGGCCTCCTAACAGTAAAAAATTAAGGTTTTGGTTCTGGCAAGGAAGTTGAAGTTTTCAAGGGGCCAAACAAGTCCCACATGCCCATAAACATTGTCAAGCATCCTTATGCCAAGTTTCAAGGCTCACAGCACAAAATTGCACAGTCAAAAACCCTAATTGCTCAACAGTCAACTGTAGGGGCAAAATGGTCATTTGACGGGCAAAATGGTCATTTGACAGTCAAAAGTCAAAAATTTTGGTCAACATCTTATTTTGAAGCCACAAACATCATTTGATCAATTCTTGATCATGATTCTCAAAGCATGGCTCAAAAAGTCTCAAGATGTAAAAGTTTCTATTTTTGACAGTTGAAAAAGTCAACTGCAAATTGACCAAGGCATAACTTCCACATGGTTTATCAGAAAAATTCCATCCAAAGCTCATTTTGAAGAGAATGAAATTTCCTACAACTCATATTCACACTTCAAGTCCAAGAAATGCTCTCACAAATATTTATCAATTTCAACATTATAGGTCATTTTCAAAAGTCAACAAAAAGGGACTTTAAGTCAAAGACCATAACTTGAGATTGGTAAATCAAAATGACATGGGACCAAAGGCATTGGTTAGAGGAATTCAAGACCTTTCCAAAATGTCCAAGAACATGATCAAAGCTTAAAAATTGAGCAAGATATGTCTTGTGGAAGTTGGGAAATTTTTGGGAATTTTGAAAAGTCAACTTTACTTCAAATACCTCAAAATTGCTAATGGGCCTCAATTTCTTCCAAGAATCATCACCCAAAAGCTATGCACGACCCATTGACCCAAAGGGTAGTTATTTTCCTATTTTTAATTAATTAATTGAATATTTAATCTATTTAATTCATTTAATTAAAATTAATTATAAGAAAAATACTAATCCATGCTTTTCAAATCTTTTTGTGCCTAGAATTCACTCAAGATTTCGTGCACTATTCAATAAGGAAAGAATCAAGGTGATTGGCAATGATTGGCATCAAAAGGACATGAAAAAGATTGAAAAAGATACCATTGAAATCAAATCTCAAAAGCATTGAATACATGGTTGTTGGGCTTGGATTTTTGACCTAAATCATTCCATATACATACAGAAACCTAACCCTAATCACAAGAACAAGCAAGCTGCGCCTCAGACCAAGAAAGAACTTTGCATTTTTTCCATAAAAACTCAAAACTGTTTTCACAGTTCCAGCGTAATTCAAAGCAAAAGAACCATCCCACAAGCTTGCCAAGGTTACCAGGAATCTATCCCAATCAAAACTACAGCCTCTAACCTCAAGGATCGGTAGAATGAAGCCGCCCTGTTCTTGATATTTTTCATATTCGCATTTTGATTTACACGCATTATCCATGCATTTTTCTTGTTGATTTGTACTAACATGACTGCTCTGAAGCTAATAGTACCGCCCAATTGAAGAATGGCCGCCTGTACCATAATCCACCATGAACGCACGTTAGGGTTTCAGAAACCTTGATTTAGGGTCTTTCACATAAAGAAAAATTGGACCATCAAATTAATACAGGCAAATTCGTCAGAACAAGACGAATCAGTTGATCACATCGCGCTTTTTTTATGTTGATTATACAGCTATTCGCTATTTTCATGTTTTCAGTTTGTGGGGGTTTAAACCCCCGCTATTTAAATGCTTTTTGTTTCAGAACAATGGAAGAAGATGATGCATGGAGGGACATGAATGGTGCGTTCAAATAATTGGCGCGAGTTTTCGTTTGTCCCAGAATATTGGCACTTTTCAAATATAATAATTGTATTCCATTATGCTTATGAATGAACGCGCTGGCTCAGTTGGTGGAGAGGAACGTTTGCAAGCATTGGGACCTGGGTTCGATTCCCAGGTCCCCTATACTCTTAATATTTTTTCTTGTAATATGTTCAGGTACACTGGCCGTCCTACAGTTCACCATACGCCCCAACGCATATGCTTGCCATGTGTCCCTGAGACCAATCCAAGAGCCAGGATGTGAGTTCCATCATGCACTTTAGTCAAGGGGTCTACACATGACCATCAAAAGTCAAACAAGGCTTGGGATTGAGTGGGCCTGATTGCTTGCATACACCTCCTACTGGGCCAGAAAACCCCCCCTGTTTGTATATTTATTTTCTTTCTAATTTTCCTCTTTAATTTTAATTCTTTTCAATTTGTTTTAAATTCATAAAAATAATTCCTTATAACATAAAAATCAGAAAATCATAAAACAATAAAAAATATGTTTTGTTAATATTAATTTCTATTAATTTTGTAAATAAGTTTTAATAACCAAATTAGTTTAATTTTAGGCTTAATTTTAATATTTTTATCAATAACCAATAAAAACGTAAAAATTAGGATTTCTAGCTTTTTTTACTCTTTTTTTCAATAATTAAAATTTCTTCTTATTATTATTAATAATTAATTATTTTTGTAAATAAATATGCCATTTAAATAATTAGGTTAAATTAGGTCAAACTTAAACATTTTTCTTTAATAAATTAAAAACAATTTAGAACTAGGTTTTTATATTTAACTTTTAATTCCAATTAATTCTCTTTAATTTCATAAATCCAAAAAAAAAACATAAAAAATAAGTTTCTTTTTCTCATTTAATAATTAAAACATTTTTTAAATCCAATTTAATTTCTTTAAAGGGTCCAACGCCCTCGCACCTTCGCATATAATTTCTCTTCGCGCATTTATTTTTTATTGCTTTTAAGAATGTCATGTAATTGCCCCAAAGCCTTGTAACAGTTAATTAGGACATTTACTTTCCGTATTTTCATTCAAATCGGGTCTTGGTTTAATTTGGCGATGTAGACCCGCGCCTTGTAATAGCGTAGGACTTTGACTTTCCGCTCTTTAAATTCCCGCACCTTTTAAACTGTTAAAACACATGAAAGAATGTATGCCAAAAATAAAATCAAGCGTAGCTCACCCGATGCATGACAAGACAAAATAATAACTGAAAATGACACACAATTCACACACCACTCCTAGGGTACGCCTCACTGTTGCCTTGCCCCTCGAAAAGTGATCGTCGAGTAGAGGACGTTTTAGTAAGTCCTCATGTCCATGAACATGGCATGGGGGTAGCTTCTAAGGTGTTTTCCTATTACTCTGGTGACCACACTGTCCCTAATCCTCGAATTGATCCGAACACCTCCAACGGTGGTGCTACCTACCCCTCAATGGTGGGATGGCACTACCTCAAGAACATTTACACAGACTAATTTCTTAGGGTAGGTAGACGACTCGTAGATACTTGCTCTAATTCAAAACAAATCAAAAACTTCTTTTCACACCGACACTTTGCAAAAAGCTTTCAAAACAACTTTTCAAACACTCTTGAGGACTGATACAAGAGTCGAACTAAAATTTTTAAACGGAACTTTTTTCAAACCCACTCACCTTGAAAAGCAAACAAACATTTTTGAAAACACAAGTGAGCAAGTATCTAAGAGCCCATGGATAACCATGGATAGAAAGGGTGCTAACACCTTCCCTTTCTATAAATCTACCTCCCGAACCGAAAACTAATCTCAATAAGGAATTTTTCTGTGCTTTTGTCCTTTCCATTTGGAGAAAATAAAAGACGGTGGCGACTCTTGCTTCCGCGACATTTCGCGAACCAGCGTTAAACAGTCAGTTCCAGATCCACCGATCATAATGAGCAATCTTAGAGGTCCAACATGAAGTATGAAAGTCACATGAGGCATTGAAAGTCCAAAAATCCTTGTGCAAACTCAAACCCTAATTTCAGGTTATTAGTGCAAGGAGATCTCTTTAGCTGAGCAAATCCTAATCTGGTCTTGAGTCCAAGAAGTCTTGTGAGGAGAATCTTGATAAAATGAGAGGGAAAATTTTGGGGTACAACAAACAGGTATGGGGCCTCCAACTTGGGCCTGATTCTTTTTTTCTTTCATTCACCCCTGCCATACTTCAGCACCCCCTGGCCCAATTTTCATTATTATTTTCTTTTTCTTATTTTATTTTATTTCTTTTTATTTTATTATTATTATTATTATTATTATTATTATTATTATTATTATTTTTATTGTTATTAATAAAAATCCAAAAATATTTTATTTATTATTTTTATACTTATTTTATTTTCTCTATAAACATAAAAAAGACCAAAAACATTTTCTTTTAACAAATTGATTTCTTTTTTTTTTATGAATTAATATTTAGGCTTAGGATTAATGACTACATTATTTTCTTTTCTTAATTAAAAATTAATTTAGAACTTAGGTTTATTTTAATTAATTAATTTTCCTATTATTTTTGTAATTTAAAACCTTTTCATAAATAAAACCCAAAAAAAAATCTTCTTTAGCTAATTTCTTTTCTTATTTAGTTTAAGTGATTTTTATTTAATTTTCATTAATCATTTTTCTTAATTAGGTTTGGGTTAAAACGTTTTCATGAAAACCAAACAAAAATCATATTCCTTTTTCATTTTGCATTTGTACACTTCTATTCAATTCTTGTACAATATTCAATATGGGTGTAATGATTATTTAGATTTAATTTTCTTGCAATTTCCTCATTTGTAAATTTGTACACCCCCTCCCCTATTGATGTAATAGCTTAGTATTTTTTTTATTTTTCACAATTTAATGCTTTATATATAAATGCTAGTAAATTAGGGCTTGTATGGAAAAATTAAAATCAACAAATTAGCAAACCCTAATTCAAAGACAAAGCAATGCATGTAAATCAACACACTTGCACACTTACACCCTTAGGGTAAATCCACTTTGTTGCCTTACAAAAATGGCCATATTATGCATGTGGGGTATCTTAGCAAAAGCGATCAAAAAATACAAGATCATAGTCCCTTGATGACGCTATCAAAGTTGCCTTTTAAAAATGATCTTAGTACCTTAAAGAAAATTCTAAGATATCTTACATTGCTAATCATGGCTATATGATGACCCATGCCCGTCCCTTTTACATCCAAATATAGGGTTACTTACCAATCCATGGTAAAATAACAATGTTAAAGGAAAGAGGAAATAAAAAAGAAAGACTTTTGAGTAGGTAGAATGTTCCTAGTTGCTTGTTCATTTTCAAACCAAAACATCCTTGCTATTTTCAAGACAAACACCAACACTTTCAAAAACATATTTCAAACTTGAAACATTTTTAAAAGATCAACACTTTGTATACATTCTTATGAATGAGAATCATTATAAACTTTGCCTAAACGAAGGCCCCTTTTCAAAATACTTTCAAAACCAGACAAAGCACATTTTTAAACAAAAGCAAGTGATCTAGCAAGCAACTAAGAGCCCATAGATAACTATGGATAAAAGGGTGCTAATAGCTTCCCTTTTTATAATCTACCCCCCAAACTCAAGAAAACATCTCTAAAGGTCTTTCCTGTTCTTTTCAACCTTTCGAATATAAGAAAAGTCGGTGGAGACTCTTGCTATCCGCAACATTTGCGATAAAACGCAAAACAACCAAGTCAGTTCTCCCACCGCGTTATAGTTACCTCTAGATTTGAAGAAGATATGATGAGTGTTCTATTCTAGTTCTTTGACCCTGCACATCACTGTTTCACCTTTCCTGATTATCAGTTGGTACCCACAATGGAGGAGTTTTCTCAATTACTGGGAGTAATTGTTCTCAATAAAATACCTTTCACCGGTTTAGAGAAAGATCCACAATCTAAAGAAATTGCAGCAACCTTACATCTAAAGCGGTCATGTGTCAAATTGGGAAACAAGGAGTGGAGTCAAGGGTTTTCTAGCTAAATTTCTATTAGAGAAGGCTCGACTATTTTTGGATGCTATGAGTTTTCAAGTTTCCGATGAAATCTTGGCTTTGTTGATCTATGGTTTGGTGCTATTCCCTAATCCAGACCAACTCATAGTTATGAATGCCATTAAAACATTTCTTTCTCGTATCCCTTTGCCTACCTTTCTTAGAGACATTTTTCATTCTCTTCAGATTCGTACTATGAGGAAGCAAGAGACTCTTATGTGTTGTATACCTTTGTTGTCTAGATGGTTTATTTCGCACCTTCCCCTATTAGTAATGAATAATGAACAAGGTTTAAGGTGGTCTCAAAGGATGATATCGCTCTCTCATTCAAATATCTATTGGTGTTCCCGATCTCTATAAGATGTTACTATCATTGACCATTGCGGGGAATTCTTTAATGTTCCACTCCTTGGCATTAGGGGAAGTATTACTTATAACCCTTCTCTGGATCTATGACAATTTGGTTATGCTCGAAGAGATGGTCCTCATGACGCACTTATCTAGGGTATTGTGTTCGACTATGAAAATGATCCTCAAGGTTATCGTCAAAGGTTTATACGTTCTTGGGGCATGGTAAATAAGGTTGATAGCAAAACTTTAGGACAAAAGAATTTTATCCCTTAGGAGCCCTATCTCAAATGGGTAAGATCTCACACTCAAAACCTTATGATGCCATATCCAGTTGTTCTATCGGTGATCTTAGATCCTATTGTCGAAGGAGACGTTTCTCGCATCATCCTTTATCCAGATATGCCCACTGACCTCGATGAATTGCAGAAGTCTTGGATTCAACTAAAGGAAGAACGGGACACCTTTGAAGCTTAATTATATGCAAGTGAAAACAAAGTGTTGGAGCTCACAAATCAACTTCACGAGGAGCAAAGCCTTAATGCATACATCGACACGAAGAGGAAGCATCCGTGGGAGACTTGAGTCTTAGGGTTTAGAAGTTTATTTTGTTGTCTTCTTTAGACCTTTTTTAATTTCATTGTAAGCCTAAAAGGCAATCGTATTTTCAAACTTATTAATGAAATCTTTGCTTTTGTTTGAATAGCAAAATTAAATCTTCTAAGGTCCTTAAAAACATTGCATCCACATATCATGCATCATTTCATAAACAAGTTTTCCAAATACAAGTTTCCTTATCTATTTACTGTTTATTTCAATATAAGATGGCTCTCGAATAAACTGTTAAGGATCTCCAAACTCAGCATGCACAATTCCAAGAGAGTCTTTTGAATATGGCCAAAGGGCAACAAGAGATGATGGCGCTCCTCACTACGAAAAAGAAGACTAAGAAGTGGATGTTATCCTCAACATGGGGAGAAGATTCAAAGGTCCTGCTCAACCAGTTCGAGTGAATGATGTTTCCTATGAGGAAGACGACAACCAAGAGAAGGATGGCAGAAGTGTCAGGGGTGAAGATAGAAATAATTAGATTTCTGAGGATGAAGACTACTCTGACGAACAATATCCTCTGGCAGATGACAAATACAACCAGTTGGAAGACCGACTCAAAGTTGTGGAAATCCAAAAAGTGCCTGGATTGAATTTTAGAGAGCTAGGTCTGATACTGGGGGTGGTCATCCCTCACAAATTCAAGGTCCATATCTTTGCTAAAAATGATGGGGTCTCTTGTCCCAAACTTCATCTGAGGTCGTATGTTTGAAAAATCTAACCTCATACTGCTAACACGAAATTATGGGTCCATTTCTTTCAAGAAATTTTGGCCGGCACTCAACTTGAATGGTTCTATCAATTGGAGGGAACCAACATTCACACGTGGGAAGACTTGGCTGCTGCTTTCTACAAGTAGTATCAATATAATACTGACTTGGCGCCGACTCGTGTACAATTGAAAAATATGTCCATGGGCTCAAATGAAGGGTTCAAGAAGTATGCCAAAAAATGGAGGGACCTAGATGGAAGGGTGAAACCTTCTTTGACTGACCGAGAATTAGTGGATATGTTCATGGAACTCTGATGGGTCCATTCTTTAATCTACTGATTGGGAGTTCTTCATCACGGTTTACTGAGCTAATTCTGACTGGTGAACAAGTTGAAAGTGGTATCAAGAGCGGGAAGATTCTGATGTCTACATCTTATAATGCTGTGAAGAAGCTATTCATTGGTAAAAAAGAAACCAATGTTGTTTATGGCCAGAAAAGTCGTAGTAAAAGTGATTGTCATTAGTCTGTGGGAGCGGAGTTGATCTCTAATCCGACACCTGTTCAACAATAACAACAAGGCAACCAACGTAAGTCAGACGCTCAGAGGAGGAAGTTTACCAGGATTAATATGCCACTGGCTCAAGCATTGCAACATTTGTTAAAGGCTGATCTCATAATATTACGGGATCCTCCTCCAATCCTAACACATCCTCTCTAAAATACAATCCAAATACAAGATGTGCCTATCATTTGAACAGTCCTAAGCACGATACCAACAACTGATGGGCCCTTAAAAACAAAATCCAAGACATGATTGGTAACAAAGAAATTAAGTTCGACCCTCCAGAGACTCTGAACGTGATTACTGCTCCTATGCTGAAGCATGACAAAGGCATAAGTTCCATTGAATATGTTTGTATGTTACCTCCGTAAGTGAATTGGTTACTCCTCTCTCAACAGTCAAGAAGAATTTGCTACAAGCCAGTTCATTTCCAGGTTGTGTTAAAGAATGTTATTGTTGTACAGTTCAACCCAATGGTTGTGGGTTACTGAAGGAAGGCATTCAGCGCCTGATGGATGAACATGTAATTATGATAGAGAAAATTACGAATTTGTGTTGAGATTTGTCTATCATATCTGGTACTCCTTTCAAGATCACTTCCAAGGGTCCTGTAAGGATTACTACCAATCTAAAAGCTGCTCCCTTAATCATTACAAAACCTGGGCCCATCCCATATTCCTCAGAGAAGGCTATTCCATGGAATTATGGGTCTAACGTCTATTACCATGGTGTTAAACAAGATTTTTCTGATGAAGATGATGAAGAGGTTGATCCCAACATTGACAATATTGCAGGGACCAGAAATTACTAGAAGTGGAAGAATTTTCTCTCCAGAAATCTCTCCACTTGTTCAAGTTACAATTACCAAGACAACTATTGAGGCTCGGGGTAAAGAGCCAATGATAGAGCTTGCCCGAATGGAGGCACCAAAAGAAGCTACAGTCAAGGATACCTCTGGACAAGAAATGGAAGAAGTTTTGAAGATCATTCGTAGAAGCGTTTGCAAAATTATTGAACTGCTGAGGTAGACCCCGTCCAAAATCACCATGCTATATTTACTACTATGTTTTGTAGCCCATGCGCAAGCTTTAATGAAAATTTTGAAGATTGCTCATGTACCACAAGAGATTTCTGCCGATCAATTTGGAAGTTATGTTGCTAGCTTAACGACAAACAATGGATTAGGTTTCTATGATGCTAATCTGACTCCGGAAGGAAGAAATCACATTAGGGTCCTTTATGTCTCCATTGAATGTAGGGGCGCTACATTGTCTCATGTGTTAGTTGATACTGGTTATTCTATGAATGTTCTACAAAAGGGTATTCTATACAGACTGGATTATAAAGGGGTTGTGCTAAAACCCAGTGACATTATATTTCGAGCCTTTGACGGTTCCAAAAGAATGGTACATGGAGAAGTGGACCTCTCAAATCAAAGTGAGTTCACAGATATTTGAGTCCACTTTCTATGTGATGGACATCCGGCCTGCTTATTCTTGTCTATTGGGACGCCCCTGGATCCATGGGGCAGGTGCCGTCACCTCCACCTTACACCAAAAATTAAAATATCCTGTGAAAGGGAAAAGTATTACTGTCTGCGGAGAAGAGGAGTATATGGTTAGCCATCTGAATTCATTCTGATACGTGGAGATGGACGAGGAATTCATCGAGAGTCCCTATCAAACTTTTGAAGTGATTTCCTCGGCTGCTATTGAAGATATTTCTGCCATTCCAAAGACTACCGGGGTTCCGCACAAGATGGCTTCCTTGAAGGATGTCAAGGCTACTATAGAAGAAGATGGTTGCACAATTTAGGGCCATCTTCCTAATATCCCCTACAAATCTGACAATTTTGGTTTGGGCTTTACTGCGGAGGGTTGTTCATCACTCTCGAGTTGGAAGACCCATGTTCCGTATCAGCAACAACGAAATCAATGTTATAAAAGATGCTGGCAGTGATTGTGACTTCGACAGTTGGATCTTTCCTACCATTGGCAACAGACTCAATATTTGGAAAGAAGAAGACATTATCTTTGTATCCTTTAGTCGGGAGTAATAACTATTTCTATTTTATAGCTTTTTGGTTATGTAATTTCTTTCAAAATAATGACTTTAAACCTTGTGCCTTGCCCGGGGAACAATGGTCCATTTGTTAAGGGTTGTCATTTCATATGTCATATTTTCATTTAATGATATTATTAGACGTTTTGCATTCAAATTTTAAGCTCTTTGTCTTTCTTTTAATTTATTACACTTTCAAATAGCTGTGTGTCTTACACACACCCACACACTACATTGCGGATCCTCATCCACTCTGGATCTCATTGATAACGATTCTGCTATTGCCACTTATGACTTTAAAAATCCAATCTACCAAGTTGAGGACGAAGGTGAAGAAGATTGTGAAATACCCAGAGAACTTTCCAGACTCTTAATACAAGAAGAAAAGGCTATCCAACCGCACAAAGAGCCGATCAAAGTGGTAAACTTGGGTTCTGAGATAGATAGAAAAGAGATCAAGATAGGCTCCAACTGAGAGGATAGTGTCAAGAACAGATTGATTCAGATGTTGCATGACTATGTTGAGATATTTTCTTGGTCATACGAGGAGTTACCTGGGCTCGATACTGATATTGTGGTTCACCTTCGGCCGATGAAAGAGGGATGTTCTCTGATTAAAAAAAGGTCTGTCGTATGCGTCCTAAGATGTCAGAGAAGATCAAAGCTGATGTTATGAAACAATTCAATGCAGGCTTCTTAGCAGTGACATCCTATCCTCAATGGGTCGCTAATGTTGTTCCGATACCAAAGAAATATGGAAAGGTACGTATGTATGTAGATTACAGGGATCTGAACAGGGAGAGCCCCAAAGATGACTTTCCACTTCCACATATTAATGTATTAGTTGAAAACACTGCTCAGCATAAGGTATTCTCTTTCATGGATGGTTTCTCGGGTTATAATCAGATCAAGATTGCGCCTGAAGACATTGAGAAAACTAACTTCGTCATACAGTGGGGTATTTTCTGCTACAAGGTCATGCCTTTTGGGTTGAAGAACACCGGGGCAACTTATTAGCGGGCCATGGTAGCTTTATTTCACGACATGATTTATCGTGAGATAGAAGTCTACATTGATGATATGATAGCCAGATCACAGACTGCAGAAGAACATATTGATCATCTGCGTAAGTTATTTGAAAGGATGAAGAAGTACAAGCTAAGGCTAAATCCGAACAAATGCACTTTTGGGGGTTTTGTCGTCAGTGGTAAAGGTATTGAAGTTGATCCTGCAAAAGTTTAAGCTATTCAATAAATGCTGGCTCCCTGTACCGAGAAAGAAGTCATAGGTTTCTTAGGACGACTGAATTACATTGCCTGATTCATTTCTCATTTGACTACTACCTGTGAGCCAATCTTCAAGCTATTGAAGAAAGATCAAGTAGTAAAATGGAACGGCGACTATCAAATAGCCTTTGATAAAATCAAGGAGTACTTACAAGAACCTCTGATTCTGATGCCACCAATTGAAGGGAGACCTCTAATCATGTACCTAACAGTGCTAGAGAACTCAATGGGGTGTGTATTGGGGCAACATGATGAGTCTGGTCGAAAAGAGCATGCAATATACTACCTTAGAAAAAAGTTTATCGACTGTGAAACAAGATATTCACTGCTCTAGAAAACTTGTTGCGCTTTGGCATGGGCTGCTCGCCGACTAAGATAGTATATGTTGACTCATACTACTCTATTGATCTCTAAAATGGATCCCATCAAATACATATTTGAGAAGCCAACCCTATCTGGAAGAATAGCTCGATGGCAAATGGTCCTAATAGAATACGACATTCAGTACACCACTCAAAAGGCAATCAAAGGAAGTGTACTGGCAGATCATTTGCCGCATCAAGCTGTAGACGACTATAAATCTATGAACTTTGAATTCCCAGATGAGAACATCATGCTAATTACAGATTGTGAAGAACCTGGACCGTATGAAGGACCTGAGTCATGATGCAGTGGACTATGGTTTTTGATGGAGCTTCTAACGCACTTGGCAACGAGATTGGTGCTGTAATTATCTCTCCTCAAGGTTTCCATACACCCTTCATTGCCAGAATTTTCTTTGACTGCACCAATAATATGGCTGAATATGAAGCGTGCATCATGGGTATTAAAGCTTCTATTGACTTGAGAATCAAATTCTTGAGCGTATATGGGGATTCAGCCTTGGTAATCAGTCAAGTCAAAGGAGATTGGGATACGAAGCATCTGAATCTTATCCCTTACCGAGAACATGTGTTAACCTTGATACCGTACTTCGAAGAGATTACTTTTGATCATATTCTAAGAGAAGAGAATCAGTTGGTGGATGCATTAGCTACCATTTCTTCCATGTTCAAGGTCAGGTGGGACAAAGAGGCTCCTACTATTACCATTGAAAGATTCGACGAACTGGCGCACTGCTGTGAAATTGATTTTGATGATGTAGAAGAAAAACCTTGGTTTCATGAAGTGAAAAGGTACCCGGAAGCTCAAGAATACCCTGAAGAAGCACCGATCAATGACAAGAAATTGCTACGGAGATTCTCAACTAAATTCTTCTTGAGTAATGGAATTTTGTACAAGCGTAATCATGATTCAACTCTGCTTCGCTGTATAGACAAGAAGGAAGCAGAGAAGATTATGGAGGATATGTATGAAGGCGTCTTTGGTACTCACTCCAGTGGGCATACTATGTCCAAGAAGATTGTGTGAGCAGGTTACTATTGGCCGACTATGGAAACTGACTGTCACCACACTCGAGAACTTGTCATAAGTGCCAAATCTATACTGATAAGGTTCATGTGCCTCCGGTTCCTCTGAATTTTATGACTGCTCCTTGGCCATTTGCAATATGGGGCATTGATATGATCGTAGAAATCAAGCCTATTGGTTCTAACAAACATCACTTCATTCTCGTCGCCATTGATAATTTCACAAAATGGGTTGAAGCAGCCTCATTTGCCTTTGTTACCAAGAATGTGGTGACCTGGTTCATCAAGAATAACCTTGTCCGTTGGTATGTGTTGTACCCCAAAATTTTCCCTCTCTTTTCTCAAAGACATTTCCCACAAAGATCTTCAAAAGCTCAAACTCGCACAAGGGTTGACTAGGTCAAGCTATCTCCTCAACACTAATACCTCAAATTAGGGTGTGAGTTTGCACAAAGAAAAATGGACTTCTAATACTTAAAATGGTTTTCATGGATCATTATGTACCCTCAAGATTTCTCATGTCAAGTTTCAAGTCTTGGATCACAAAATTGCTCAGTCAATTAACAAGATGACCTAAAATCAGCTGTATTGCATAAAAAGTCAATTATGGTCAAACTACAGCAAAATTTCAAGCTTTTGGACTAATATCAAGATTTTGAAGTCATATGTATCAATTGATCAAGTTTGGATCATAATTCCTCAAGAAAAGATGTTCACATCATCAAAAGGGCAAAATGGTCAAAATTAGGGTTTTAACTGAGAATGACTGATTCTTGAGTTTTGAATTAATACATGACTTATTGGTTTGAAACATGATATCTAGGATTCAAGTACATCATTTTGACCTAATTTCATGGCTCAAAACATTTCTCAAGATCATTAGATTGATAGATGAAATTTGGTCAACTGATGAAAAAGTCAACTGATACACCAAAAGTCAAACTTTGACTTTTTGGTTAACATTAAGTTTCAAAGATCAAAATTCATCAAGACATTCAAGAATATCAATCTTGATCATCAAAAAGTCAAGAAAGTCAAAAGTCAATTTGAAAAGTCAAACTTTCCAAGACTTAGAAATTTTTCTAAGTGTTTTATACATGATAATTTAATAACTTCATGACATTCTTTCACCAAGGTGCAAGATGATTCAAAAGAAACTTTCAATATTAAATATGTAGATCTTTATGAATTCTACAACTTTTTATCAAAGGGTTGATGTCCAAAAAATTCTTAGATTTGAAGATATGAGTCCATGAAGTCATGACATTGTTATCCAACACAGAAATTTTCAACAGGTTTTGGTAAGCTTTTATCTCAACTTCTTGGCCAATTTTCATCAAGTTCCAATTTGAGTTATCCAAAATGGGCAACAAGAAAGTTGTATATAATGTTTCAAGATTTCCAAAACATCCAAGAGCATGAATTTATCATACTTGAGCTAGGAGATTCAAAGGCATGGAGTTAGGCATCCATCCTTGAATTACAAGTCTTTTTGGTGAAGAACACATGATCCAATCTATATGCTATGCTGCATAATCTTGTGTTGCATGCCTTCTAACTTGCCAATCTCATTATAATTTAATGCTTACACCTACTCTTGAGCTATTACCCAAGTGTTTGAGCCATTTTCCAACAGATCTTTCCATTTATGGCATAAAGGCACCATTGTTATTCTTTGAAAAGCAAGCTTTTGGTACAAAATTTGTCTTGAGCCCATACCTTGTTTACTTCTGATTTTAATCCATCATAAATCATGTAAATTAGACCCTCTATACCATCAACTTTAATACTTCATCTTGGGACTATGGAGAATTGACATAGTTTGATATTTGCATCCCAACCAAACCATAACATGCTGTCCTGTAAACCTAATCAGCTCTTGTTCCCAAACATGTTGCCTATAAATAGAGGGAGCATTTACAATAGAAATATGCCATAAAAATAGAGAGCTTCTTGTGTGTTGAAAAATCCTCAAACCCCCTTATACTCTAAAAACCAGAATTGTCCACAAAAACCTCCACCTTTGAGCTTTGAAGTCCAAACCCTTTAAGTCTCCAAAACCTTGCAAGTTTTCACTAAACAAACCATCCACATACTTCATATACATCATACAGAAGTTGTTCAAACACAAGAGAATCTTCTGTAACATCACTATCACCATTCTCCAAACTCAACAAAATAGCCACTTGACTTCTCCAAGACAACACAACAACTCTAAATCAAAACACAAATTTCAGTTTCAAGGTTATTTTTCTTGACTTTGAACTCTTTATACAAGCATCATTAGTGGTTCATTTGTGAAGATAAAATGTAGATATCATTTCCCTGAAGCTAACCATATGTTTACTTTTCATTTTCATTAACCATGTGTTGAGAACAGACTTATATATGCAGCAGAAAAATGTTAGAAGCAAAACACAGCAGTATGAGTCGATACATATCTCTATGAGTCGACACATATTAGGTGCAAAATAGGTTATGATCCGATGAAAACCATTATGCGTCGATATGAAATGTTGTATGAGTCGATACAAAATGCGAATGTGTCGACTCATACTGAGTTAATTTTCATTTTCCAGAAACAAGAAGAGATATGTGTCGATACCTAAGTGCATGCGTCGACTCATACTGAGTTAATTTCATTTTCAAGAAGCAAGAAAGGTTTTCATATCAATACATAAGTGCATGAGTCAATAAATAAGTTTTTCGTATCAATGCATAAGTGCATGCGTCAATACATAAAGTTTTCATATCAATGCACAAACTAATGTGTCAATACATAAAAGTTGTTTTTTAAACAATTTTTTTTACATTATCTTTATATTTCTTTATATTTTTATTGTTATTAATTATTCAATATGGTTGTAATAGTAATTAGGTTTTAATTTATATCATCCCCCATTTGTACATTTGTACCCCCATTCCTGAAGCTTTGTAATAGCGTAGGACTTTACATTTCTGCAATTTATCGCTTTCAATATAATTGCTAGTAATTAGGGTTTGTATGACAAGACTTAAAATCAACAACTAGATAACCCTAATTCAAGATAAAAATGCATGAAAACAAAACACTTTGCACACTCGCACCTCTAGGGTAATCCACACTTGTTGCCTCAGATAAAAAATAGTCATGTCCCTCGAACGTGGGATACTTTAGCAATGACCCTCGAATACAAGATCGTAGTCCCTCGATGACCCTTCGATGTTGCCTTCGTAAATGATCTTAGACCCTTAAAACAAATTGCTAAGGTATCCTACAATGTTTCCTTCTATGACTATACGATGACCCACGCCCGTCCCTTCACATCCAATGATAGGGCTTCTTACCAAAACAATGATAAACAAGCAATATCTAAAGGAGGAGGAAAATCACTAAGACTTTTTGAGTAGGTAGAACGTTCATAGTTGCTTGTTCATAACCATTTTCAAAACATATTTCAAATACACCAACACTTTCAAATGAAATATTTTCAAAAGTCAACACTTTGTATGCATTCTTATAGAGACGAGAATCATTACAAAGTTCGCCTAAACAAAGGCACTTTTCAAAAATACTTTCAAAACCAGTCACAAACACATTTCAAACAAAACATTTCAAAGTGAGCTAGCAACTAAGAGCATGTAGATAACTATGGATGAAAAGGGGTGCTAACACCTTCCCTTTTCATAACCTACCCCCCGAACTCAAGAAAAATTCTCAAAAGGTCTTTCCTGTTGTTTTCACCCTTTCCTTTATTGGATAAAAGAAAAGTCGGCAGCGACTCTTGCTATCCGCAATAATTGAGATCAAACTCAAAACACCCAAGTCAGTTCTCTCACCGTATTATAGTATGGTATTCCCGAGAGAATCATTACAGACAATGGTACCAACCTCAACAAGACTATTATCACTAAACTCTACATGCAGTTCAAGATCGAGCACCATAACTCTTCTCCATATCGTCCAAAGATGAATGGCACAGTGGAATCCGCCAACAAGAATATTAAGAAGATCATACAGAATATGGTTGTGACTTACAAAGACTGGCATGAGATGTTACCATTTGCTCTTCACGGCTATCGCACTTCAGCGCGAACGTCAACTGGGGCGACCCCATTTTGTCTGGTCTCGTGTATAGAAGTTGTCCTACCTGTCGAGGTTCATATTCCTTCTTTGAGGATTATAAAAGATGTGGACTTAGACGAAGACGAGTGGATTCATACCATTTGAATCTGATTGACGAACAGAGGCTTGTGGCTGTCTTTCATGGTCAGATGTATCAGAAATGTATGATCAAGGAATTCAACAAGAAAATCAAACATCGGGTATATCAGGCTGGTGACTTGGTAATAAAGCGCATCATTCTACCGCAAGGTGATCCCAGGGGCAAATAGACTCCCACCTACGAAGGGCCATTTGTTGTAAAGAAGATATTTTCTAGCGGTGCTATGATACTGACCGCCATGGACGGTGAAGATTTCCCGCACCCTGTAAACATCGACATATTTAAAAAATACTACGCATGAAAACTCCCCGCTAGGTCGATTGGCCTAGGCAAAAATAAGGGCATCTCGACGAACTAAAAGGGGTTCGGGTAAAAATTAGGGATATATATAAAATATTGTACACCCGACAAGTCGAAGACTTGAAAATGCCGCTTGGGCAAGAAAGGGTATCCCGGTGGATTGAAAACCCTAAAGGACGGTCCAGGAAAAAGTTAGGGATTAAAAGTGTACGACTATGTCTCATTGGATCACTTACTGCATGCTTTATTACCAAAGTCAAAATTTCAAACGATACAGATCAGTTTAATCAACTTCTTCGGAAAATAAGAGATAAGATGTTCGAAGACATAGGGGCAATAGGTGAGTTGGAACCCAACGAGATGATTTCCACATAGCTATATGTTTTGTTTTCACTTTGTACTATTTTCATTCCATGAAAATTTCCTCTTACAAGGATTTATGTCTCTATTGTACAAAATCCCCTACTTATATGCAAACTATCAATACAAATACACCTTAAAATTCAAACTTTTAGTTTTTTTTAGTTTTTCTGTTTTGTTTGCAAAAATGTCCAATAACTAAAATTGAATGAACATAGGCATATGAACACGATTAATTGCTAACAAATAAATGCATAAGAGCAGGAATAAGCATTTACTCAAGACTCTAGGAGTTAGGACGACATTTAAGCTGTCCATAAATCCCCACAAAGCCACTTCCATGAGATTATCCCCACAAAGTAAGCTTTACAAATTCACCTTCAATGAAGATATATTTTCTTCAATTTCCCCAACAAACCGCTCTAGAGGATAAAATAAATGATCTTTTTCCCGACAATATCACCCACATACGAAGTTCTAATCAGTACGACTCAGGGAAGTTCTCTTCCCCAGCTGAGTTCATTCCTCCAAAATTGTAAAACCCCTACAGATTTCTTCTCTCCAGCAGAGCTTATTTCCTCAACAGATTATTTCTCCGTCAACGGGGTTTATTTCCCCAACAAGGTTTATTTCCTTAATAGATTACAGTCTCCCTAGCTTGAGTCTATTCATCAGATGGTTATGAATCACCAGCAAAATTCTTCTCCCCAGTGATTTGCTACGAAACCTTGAACCAGACCAGATTTCAATTAACTTTATTCTCCCAGATGAGTCGGAAGGTTTATCCATCTCTTTTATCCCCAGTTAGGGTTTATAAGAATTAAACTCCCCAGACGAGTCAGAAGGTTATCCATCTCTTTTATCCCCAGTCAGGGTATGTAAGAATTAAAACTCCCTAGTAGAACGATGAACGACTAACGTTCCTGAACTCTTCTCCCAAAATAGAAGTCAACATTCCCCAGCGGGGTCTCCTCAAAAATCCCCAGCAGAAGCATTCTAGACAAATTTGAAGATTACACATGTTCTTCATCCCCGACACTAGTCAAGGATTCATTTTCCCCAGGAAGATGTCATACGGAACTATTGATACACTTCCAAAAACATTTCACATTCGTATATCATTTACCAATATCATAACATATGCATACGAAACGCATATAGCACAATCTCATTTATTTTGAGAATATCATTACGCAATGCATTTCATACATCATGACATCACATACAACTAACTTTTTACCTTTTCAGGAAAGATCAATCAATAGACAAACATAATCAACTACTCACATGACCCGACAATCTTCTCCAAGCATACATCTAACAAAGGGCTATTATAGCAATTTCCTCAGAGGATCATTCTCAAATAAGACATTTTCTGGCTCAGATTAAATCGACCATAGATTTATTCTTATACTTCTTCCAGTAGACTTTTTCTGGCTCATATTAAATCAACCATAGATTTATTTTGATACTTCTTCAAGTTAAAGACAAAAAGACCTTTTCTAGCACAGATTAAATCGACCATAGATTTATTCTAATACTTCTTCCAGTTAAAGACAAAAAGACCTTTTCTGGCTCAGATTAAATCGACCATAGATTTATTCTGATACTTATTCCAGTTAAAGACAGGTGTAGACATCTTTTGGCTCAGATTAAATCAATTGTAGATTTATTATGATACTTCTTCCAGTAGACTTTTTCTGGCTCAAATTAAATCTACCATAGATTTATTCTGATACTTCTTCCAATTAAAGACAAAAAGACATTTTCTGGCTCAAATTAAACCGACCATACATTTATTCTGATGCTTCTTCCAGTTAAAGACAAAAAGACATCTTCTGGCTCAGATTAAATCGACCATAGATTTATTTTGATACTTCTTCCAGTTAAAGACAAAAAAACCTCTTCTGGCTCAGATTAAATCAAACGTAGATTTGTTATGATACTTCTTCCAATAGACATTTTTCTGGATCTCATTAAATCGACCATCGATTTACTCTGATACTTCTTGTAGTAGACTTTTTCTGGCTCAAATTAAATTGACCATAGATTTATTCTGATACTTCTCCAGTTAAAGACGAACAAAGACATCTTATGGCTAAAATTAAACCGACCATGGATTTACTCTGATACATCTTCCAGTAGACTTTTTCTGGCTCAAATGAAATTGACCATAGATTTATTCTGATACTTCTCCAGTTAAAGACGGGCAAAGACATCTTCTAGCTCAGATTAAATCGACCATGGATTTACTCTGATACTTCTTCCAGTAGATTATTTTTCTGGCTCAGATTAAATTGATCATAGATTTATTCTGATACATCTTCCAGTTAAAGACAGACGCATACATCTTTTGGATCAGATTAAATCGACCATATATTTATTCTGATACTTCTTCTACTAGACCTCTTCTGGCTCAAAATAAATCAAGCATAGATTTATTCTGATACTTCTTCCAGTCAAAGCCGAGCGTAGACATAGTCTAAGCTCTATCAAAAGTTACTTTGGATGGCATTCATAAGCCCATCTCCAAAAATTCTCCATTACCTCTCCAAATGGCATCTTTAAGCCCATTTATGATATAATCAACCAACAATATTACTTCGGGCACATGCGAGTGCAAATTTCGGGGCACTTATGTGTTCAATCATCTTCTACCTTCAAGTCACGAATGGTGGACAAGCCAATCTAACTTTTAAGATTTAAGAAGATTGAACAGGGTCAGCTGTTGTACCCAAAAAATTTCCCTCCCATTTTCTTCAAGACATTCTCATGAGGTCCCCATTTTCTCAAAACTACTCAAGAGTTGACTAGTCAAAACCACCTCCTAAGCAAAGGTCTTCAACTAGGGTTTGGTGCTTCTCAAATAAGATTGGTTTGCAAAGGTCTCAAATGACTTTCGTGGTTCATTATATGTCCTCAATAAAGCTTATGTCAAGTTTCAAGCCTTGCATCACATGTTTTCTCAAATAATTGCTCAGATGACTGAAAATCAACTATATTGGACAAAAAGTCAACTATGATCAACATACAGTAAAACTTCAAGATATTTTGTCAACATCAACATCTTGAGGTGATATTCATCATTTGATCAAGGGTTGATCAGGATTCCTCAAGAAAATCCCTCAAACCCTCAAAGGTAAAAAATTGTCAAATTAGGGTTTTGATCGAGGATGTCTGATCATTGACTTTTGGCTTAGTGCATGACCTAATGGCTTGAAGCATAATCTCAAGACTCAAATACATCATCTTGATCTAATCACATGGCTCAAGACATTTCCAAAGATACAAGTGATTGATAATTTAGAATTTGAATCAATTGATAAAAGTCAACAGTCACACAAAAGTCAAACTTTGACTTTTTGGCCAACATTGAAATTCAAAAATCAAGAATCATCAAAACATTCAAAATTATCAAGTTGGATCATCAAGAATCAAGAAAGTCAAAAAAAGTCAAAGTTGAAAGAATTTTTAAACACTTAGAAATTTTAAGTGTTTTATACCTAAAAAACCCTAACTTCACAAGCAAGTTTTCTCAAGATCCAAGTTGATTCAAGGAAAACTTTCAACATGAAAGTTGTAGGGATTAATGAATTATACAACTTTGTCAATTTGGGATGATCCTCAAAAAGTGCTTGGATTAAGAGATATAGGCCCATGATGTTTTGATTACTTTTTATCCAACACTTAGAAAAATTTTCAACAAGTTTTGGTCAGTTCTTTATCTCAACTTCTTGGCCAATTTTCACCAAGTTCCCATTTGATTTAGCCAAAATGGTCAACATGAAAGTTGTAGAAAATGTTTCAAGCTTTCCAAAATATCCAAGAACACAATTTTATCATGCTTGAGCAAGGAGAATCGAAGAGATGAAGTTAGGCATTTCATGCTTGAATTTCAAGTCATTTTGTGAAGAACTCAAGAGAAAATCTCATAACCACCACGCAATCTCACTTTTCAGGCCATGTTGCTTCTAAATATCCATATAATAAGATATTTACAGGAAATTAAAGTGTATTACACAAAAATTTGAAGCTTTATCCACTTGATCATACCATTTCTGAATGAAATTGCAAAAAGCTCCATATCCATTTATATAAAGATCACTTTAATCACAAAGTCCACTCCTTGAGCCTCTAACTTGTTTATTATGATCACACTCAACATGAATACTCATGAGCAACATCTCTAAGCCTACCAACCACCCTACAATGCATTGGAACAATGTTTCTTCAAAGTTACTTCAAAACTAAGCAACAAAACCATAACATGCTATCTTTAAAATCTGATCAGCCCTTGCCCTCAAACCTTTTCTTTATAAATATAGAGTTCATTTGCAACCCAAGACAGGATTAACAACTCCAAAATACCCCTCAATCTCTCTGAAATCAGAATTGGCTAAAACCTCCATTTTTGAGCTTTTGAAAACCTTAACTTCGAAAGTTACCACCCTTGCCATATCTTTGCAAGATAACCATTCAGACACCTCATAATCATCATTTAGAACTTGTACATACCCTTGTTACACTTCTGTAACATCATTATCACCATCTTCCAAACTCAAAAATAGTGGCTTGCAAGTTGACTTGGTTGGAGAGATTCAGACACTTTAAGCACAAAGTAAGGATTGGAATAGCTTCAGGGAGGTCCAAGGAAGCTTAATCAATCATTTACTTGCACCTGGAAGCCTCCATACGCATTCTGAGTTTTCACTTCAAGAGGTAAGTTTCTCCAACTTTGAAATCCTTACCCATGCATCATTTGCTTTCAATTTTAAAAGATAAAATGTAGATATGATTGCCCTGAAACTAACCATGTCCTTAGTTTTCATTTATGTTGACTATGTGATGAGAATTTCGGGATTGAAGTTTCTGAAATATTTTGTTTCAGTTTAGTACCAAGAAAAATTCGTTCCAGCCTTTAACTTATAGCTTTCAAAAGTTACATGGTTGAATTCGTGGTAAAAAATTAAGGAAGTTTTATGTTTACATCTTTCAATTTGGTTGAGAAATGAAGCTTTTAAAAATTTGAAAATGTTGGTGTTGTTGTTCTGGCGCGAGGAAAAAGATGAAGTTTCACATTTTCATAAGCGAGTTTAAAATATATTTAGTGCAAGTGGTATAATGACTGGATGTAATGGCCAACACAGTGGCAACACGCGTGTGTTTAAGTTATACCTATGCCCGATCCTGGGTTCGATCCAGACATGTGGCATTTTATTTTTCTAACATCTTCATTGCAGATCCAGTGTGAACCAAGCATACACGCTCATCATGTACCCCTCATCAACACCATCAGATCATCATGCAATCATATCCAACGCACCAAACGCGTCCCCTATGGTGCATCTCCTGAAGGTCACCCCCACTGTATCAACCAGGCGCATGGGCTCTCTATCTTGGGTCTGGAGTTTTTGCTTATTCTCACCCCCCCCCCCCCAAATTTCTTTTACAGACGCAGGCCCATTCTAACACTTTTTATATTTTATTTTCCGTTTCAAACAAAAAAAACTGGTTGTTGGGCCTAACCTTTCTTTTTTTTCTTCTCATACCCCCAATTTGCTTACATTGCTGGCCCATTTTAATTTTCTTTGTTTTATTTTAATTAAACATTTCTTTTTTTAATTAATTTTATTTTAGTCAACAAAAATCATAAAATCATAAAAATTAGATTTATGTTTTTTTAGCTAATTAATTTAATTTTTAATAAATAAAAATTAATTTAATTTAATCACTTTGATTTTATTTTATTAATTAATTAGAATTAGTTTTTATACTTCATTTATTATTGTAAACAAAAAAACACAAAAATATTTTCTAAATACTTAGAATTCTTTAGGTTTAAATTAATTAGTTTAATTTTCATAAGTAAAACTAATTAATTTAATTACACTTTGTTTTATTTTAAATAATTAAATTGTAAATTAATTAGAATTAGGTCTAATTTTTATTTCACGTTTTTTCTAAACAAAAACAACAAAATCTTTTCTTAAATGCTCAGAATTATTTTAGGTTTTCTTAAACATTTTTGCCTTTTCACCACCTTCGCGCACTTTAATGTCGCATTAATATTTTCCAATATTGTAATTGCTCAAAACTTGTAATAGATAAATTAGGGTTTATTGGTTTTCATCCCCATTCATAAATGTGTACTCCTCATCCCCGTAGCCTTGTAATAGCATATAACATTTAATTTCCACAATGTACTGCTTTCCTTATTACTGTTAGTAATTAGGGTTTGTATGGCAAGATTTAAAATCGAACGCTAGACAACCATAAATCCAAGACAAATTAAATCAAAACACTATTCATACACGCACCTCTAGGGTAACCTCGCTTGTTTCCTATAGATAAATCAGCCATGTCCCTCGAACGTGAGATGCTTTAGCAAAGACCCTCGGTTAAAAGATCGTAGTCCCTCGATGACCCTTCGATGTTGCCTTTGGAAAACGATCTTAGTCCCTTACGACAATTTCTAAAACATTCCTACAAGTTGCCTTCTATGAATGTACAATGACCCACGCTTGTCCCTCACATCCAATGATAAGGCTTCCTACTAACTAATGGTAGGATATCACTATCTAAAGGAATAGGAAAACAATGCGAAAAACTTTTGAGTAGGTAGATCGCTAGTAATTGCTTGCTCACAAACTAAAACAATTTTCACACTTCACACTTTCAAAAAACAAATATTTCAAAACGCTTTATAAACACTCTTAAGGACTGATACACGAGTTATTATAAAGAAAATTGCCTTACATTGGCATTTTCAAAACACCTTTCCACAAAACAACATTTTCATCCAATATATATTTCTGAAACAAACATTTTATATACTTCTAAATTCACAGATGTATGCATGCATTTTCACTAAATCTCCTCTAACCAGATTAATATCGAAAATCCGAAGTCACCTGGACAACCGGCTACCATATTCACAACATTTTCTCCTCCATGCTTGGGCAGAGGATTATCTTTCACATTAGGGCCAACATACTTGAAAGATAGGATACCGGACTTTACCAGTTTCTGTAGTTCAGTCTTCAAAGGATATCAGTTCTCAAAATTATGCCCTAGTGCTCCTTGATGAAAATTACATGTTTGGTCTGCTTTGTAATACCAAGGCAACAGTGATGGTACAATGGGAGGTGGTCTGGTCTGAACTAACTTCTTCTAAATTAACACTAGGAGTAATTATGTGTAACTCATAGGAATAGGTTCATAACTCTCCCTTCTCTGATTATACCCTTGATTCCCCTAATGGAATGGTCTCTGATAAGCAACGATAGTTGGAGCTACACCGACAACTGGAGTAATTGAGGCGACTATCTGACACTGATAATTACTTCTGGGAGTGTTAACCCTCCTCTCTTGCATAACATCATTTGTATCTCCTTCCTTATTCTTGGTAACCCATAGGATGGCTTATTCGCACTTCCAGAATTTTCACTTTTTGTGAGACGGCCCTCTCTTACAGCCTCTTCTAAACGAATACCCATGCCTACCATTTCAGTAAAGTCACTTGTCGCACTCAATACCTTCTTCTCATAGTAGAAAGCACCAGAGTCTTCAAGAAAATCTTAGTCATCTCCTTCTCTTCCATGGGAGGAATCACTTGGGCGGCTACCTCACGCCATCTCTGTGTATACTCTTTGAATAAGTCTCTGTCCTTCTAGACCATGGCCCTTAGTTGATCACGGTCAGGCGCGATGTCCATGTTATATTTTTATTTTTGGATAAATGCTTCTCCCAAGTCATTTAAAGTATGGATATTGACATTGTCCAAACTCATATACCACTTCAGTGCAACACCAGTTAAACTATCTTGAAAAAATTGAATCAACAGACGTTGATCATCAGTATGGGTAGACATTCTTCTTACATACATCTCAAGATGAGAACGAGGACAAGTGTTTCCCTTGTACTTTTCAAACTCCGGGACTTTAAACTTCATGGGTATCTTGACATTCAGAACCAAGCATAAATCATTCACACTCTGCCTAAAAAATTCCTTTCCCCTGAGGGCCTTCATCTCTCTCCGCATCTTGTCAAACTGCTCTTGAAAATCATCCATTCTATCATAGAGACCCAAGTCTTCACTTGGTGGAGGAAAAGGACGACACATATCATCATTAATAACTAGTATCATATTCACCAAAGGAGTTGCAACATGAGCAACATGCACCACGGGAGGTGCAGGAGTAACAGTAGTCTGAACAACTAGGGTATCTTGAGGACCAAGATTGAAACCTTCAGGCGCAAAGTTCTCTTGTATTCCCCATGGATAACCTTGAGGCATGTGATTCTGAACAATAGCTGGAGTAGCAAACATATGAATAGTCATAGCTTCAGTAGTAACCCTTGCTTGTTGAGGTTGAAACCTCGGTGGCTGATTTTGAGCAGCCACCAGAGATTCCATCAGAGCAGTAAGATTGGCCATGCCGGCCTTCAAAGCAGAAACTTCTTCGTGCAGCTCGCGATTCTCTTGTTCTAAGTTATCCATCTTCCTTCTGAAATTAGCTCGAGTGTTGTAGTGGTGAGACAGCTTGCTGAACAAAGTAAAGAAGCTTGGTAAGACACCTGGATATGCATAAAAAATGCAAGAAATATGTGCAATATGATGCATGATATGCAATGCACATGATTTATTTTATTATTAATATTTCAAGGGACTTAAAGATTTATAGACATATTGCAAATATCAAAGTAATAACATATTTGAAACACTGAAATTTTTTATTATAATAACTTCAAAATGGATTAAAAGTTTCAATAAACCCAAGTACAAGATGAAAATAAAGTCTAAAACCCTAAGAAGCAAAGCTGATAGAGATCACTTTATACGCTGGCGCTTCCCTGTAAGCCTGGCAATCTGAGCCTTCAACCTCTGGTTTTCTTCCGCATATCTGACGACAACCTCCTTCCAATCACTTGAATCATGAAGTGAGCAACTAGCATCTGCCTGAGGCTTAGGAGAAAATAAATCCCCTTGCCTCTCCATGGTCTCTACAGTCTGACTCTCAAGAATCTCAATCAAGTCGTCTTTCTCCTTTAAGTCTACTCTATAGGAAATCTCTAAAGTTTGGCACTTATTCTTCCAAGCATCCTTTTCCTGCTGCATCCTGAGCAAAGCAAGTTGTAGCTCTTCTATATCATCTAATAAGGGAGGAGTTGTCTTCACGAACAAATCAGACATAGGTGCTTCTCGGGAATACGACATCTTCAACTGAATAGCTCTTGTTTGGACCCACTGAAGATATGGCTCCAAAGAAACAGCACCCCTAGGTCCCATGTCTTTCCTACTCTTGCTATGAATATGACGCCAGGCCTTCGTAATCTGCTCCCTAGCTTCCTTATGGTCTTCTCCCTCCTTCAGAAAGAAACTACTCAAATGAATACTATTCAGTTTATCCCTCATCGGATGACCAAGTTGTCGTCGTGCAAGAACAGGGTTGTAGTTAATTCCTCTCTTTTTACCAAGAAGAAGTACATTGGGGAAACTACCACAACTATCAGTAGTCTCTACATCCTGATAAGCACGATGATACCAATCAATATCCGAATGAGTAAGTTCCATGATCTTAGGAGCCCAACAGGGTTCCTTCCTGACATCCCTGAAAGCATCAGACTGAGGCATATGAGAAATAAACCACCGGTACAATAGAGGCATGCAACAGATAGTCATCCCCCCATGATAAGAATTCCTAAGATGAATAGAATAATAAGCATCACCCAACAATGTAGGAACTGGGTTTTCAATCATGAAGATCCTGATAGTATTAATGTCAACAAACTTGTCCACATTAGGAAATAAAAACATCCCGTAAGCAACTAGAGCAAAGATGGCCTTAAAAGCGACTGTACTCTTCATCCTGGAAAAGTAACAAGATTTCTCCAATAAGAACTGAGCTTGTAATCCTCTAATCCCTCCTTTAGTATTCATATGAGCTTTAACCTCAGACTTCCCTAGATGGATCAAAGCAGCAATCTCGTGTGATTTTGGCTCACCCTCCAAACCAATAAAAGGAACATGATCGGTAACAGGTAAATCCAACAGATAAGAATACTCCTCTAGTGTAGGCATCAACTGATAGTCAGGGAAAGTAAAGCAATGATACATCAGATCATAGAACTGGACCAAGGTCGAGAGAATACCCTCCTTCATCCTAAGATTCATGAGAGGAATGATGGATCCATACTTCTTCCAAAAATCTGCATAACACTCAATCTCGGGAATTAGACTAATCAACTAATCTATCTTGGGATCTTTGAAACTGTATTTCTCGGTATTTCTTTTTCCAGAATCCATGGTCAAAAGGTACCTAAGATATTCACAAATGGTCAACTTTAAAGTCCCTTGAAATAAAACTTCTTCAAAAGATGCATATGAGTGCATGGATGCATGATGCAACAATCACACACAAGATCACAAATATAGGATTCATAGGTTCAACGTCACGAGCATGAGGTCGATGGTACTATCCATAAGCTATGGTCTAAAAGTTATCACCTTCCGAACAAGGTTCTAAAGGTTCCCAGAGTTTACATCCTTCCTTCGGATATTACCAACTTCCCGATTAACTCGATAATTAGTAATATTCTCAAGAAAAACTCGTCCGAGCGTAGTATCGCGTGACAACTATTTCCGGATTACTCCGTCATATCTTCCGTACTACACCTAAAAGGCCAAGATGGGTTAGGTATTCTATGGTCCTCATCTTCAGCAGGCTCCAAGGTTGAAAGCAGTACGTCTTCCCGATTACTCGATAAATGACACTACAGTCAAAGGGGCCTCCACTGAGTGGGGGATATCATGCCTCATTTTTTGGGATTACTCCCTCAAAGTTAACATGACTATACCGCTCGTCCTATCTTAAAGTTTTCTGAAGTCCGGGTATAGGACTTATAAGTAATCACCAAACACCCTGAAAACTAGGAAAATCCAGACAAACATATACAACATATAACACATAACAAACAATAGCACATATATAGACATAAATAAAGATAGGTTTAACCCACTTAGAGATGGACCAACAAGAGGTTAATCTTTCTCCAGTGAAATCGCCATTTTTCTGTAGCGGTAGAAATGTTTAAGACTAAGCCATTGGATTGACTTGACTTATAGAGATCAAAATAAAAATCGCCACCGTGCTTTATTGTTTCGAAAGGAATGGGAAAAGAGCAAGTAACCCAAAAAGAGGGGGAAAAGATTCTAGGTAAGGGGTTTGGTTATGCAAAGGGAAGATATTAGCACCCTAAACATCTACGGTACTCCGCAGGAACCTCTTTAAAAAATTTGTATATTTTGGCTATAAAATGTTGTGTGTAAAATAGGTGGTAGAGGTGAGGAAAGAAATATATTTTTTATGATTTTTGCATCCGCCGCAGTTGCGAACCTTTAGTGCCTACGTACCATCTTTCGTGCAATAGGGGATCAAGGTACAAGTAGTTCACCTTTAAAAAATCTGAAACACAAGTGCATTGGTTAATTTTATGAGATAAGACATCATCGTCACTGTCCGTGTGGAAAACATACTTACTACCCATAATCATGAGAAAGGAGAATTTGTATCATCTCAAAGTGGAGGATATGGCTTGGATTTTAAAATCAACAATGCCTCACTCAACACCCAAGTGGAAAATATCTCTCTTTACTACATATCATAGAAGTATAGTTGTTTTCATCACTACAAGGATTGAAAAAAGTCTAATATTTTAAGAAAGGTGTTAAAAGAGAAGCCCCATTGTTGGATGTAAAGGGACGGGCGTGGGTCATTGTATAGTCATGATAGCAATGTTGTGAGATATATTAGCAATTCTCTTGAGGGACTAAGATCGTTTGAAATGCAACATTCGAAGCGTCATCGAGGGACTATGATCTTGTATTTTTGATTGTTTTTGCTAAGACGTCTCACATGCATAACATGACTATTTTTAGGCAACAAGTGGAAGTAACCCTAGGGGTGCATGTGTGAATAGTGTGTTTGATTTACATGCATTTAGTCTTTGATTAAGGGTTGTCTACTTGTTAATTTTATCTTCCCATACAAATCCTACTTTACTAGAATTTATATGAAAGTGATAAATTGCGGAAAGTAAATATTCTACGCTATTACAATCATTAGGGGCATAGGGTGCACAAATTTACAAATGGGGATCGCAAGAAATTAAAGTCCTAATTATCTATTACAACCATATTGAAATAATGTACAAGAAATGAAATGTAAAAATAGATTTGTTTTGTTTTGGTTAAGAAATAAATAAATTTGCTTAAGAAAATATTTTTAGTCTTTTTTGTTCTAAAAGAAAGTAAAACAAAGTGTATGAATATAAAGTATTTTTTTGGTGTTTTTGATTAATAAAAAATAAAGTGATTGATAAAAATAATAAGAGAAAAGAAAAGAATCAGAATAAGCGCATTGCTGAAAGGACATAAATAAGGGGCAAAAATTCTGACTTCAGATGTGCTGCAAATCAGAAAGAAAATGTTAGCAGAAAAAGGGAAGATCAGAAGTTCTGGATCCGGACGCATTAAAGCTCCGGGGTCACTGGGAACAAAGGAAAGCCTAGAAGTTCGGATGGCTGAGGGAGTCTAGAAGTTCTAATGTCATTGGCAGATCAGAAGTTCTAGTTGTTTGAGAGAGCTTAGATATTTTAATGTAACTGGAGACCTAGAAATTCTGATATGGACAAGTGAAGTGTCAATGCTATTGTATGGGGATATCTAGAAGTTCTGGTCCAGGGTTATTGTTTTAACAAATTATGGGGTAAAAAAAGTCAGAAAATAAACATAAAAAGGTGTTTCTGGGGCTAGAACTCAAATCCCTTAACACTAACACCTTAAACATTCACTCTCTACCACTGAGGTGGCTATACATCCGATATTAGAAACAAAAACATAAACATATATTACAAAGTAATTTCTGATGATGAACTTCATCTCCTTCTCCATGCCAACCAGAGCATCTGCAACTTAGTTATTTCTCAACAAAAATGAAGAATGCAAACATAGCAATTATGGAAGATTTCATTATGGTTTCAGAAATATAAAGCATCAGAACTATAAATATAGCAAGCATGAATTTTTCTAATCCTAATTTCCTCAAGAATTTCTGAACTGAAATTCCCTCTACTTAGGCAAAAATACATGAAATCTATGAATATATACAGAATCAGAGTCAGGATATCTACATTGTATTTTGAAAATGCAAGCTTAACAATGCCTAAGTAATGTGATAAAAGTCAGCTGAAGCTTACCTTGAAGCTGGAAAATGTTCTGTGAACTAGAGCTTCATTCTGATTGCTGTGATGTTCTGATCAGCTTTCTCACATTCCCAGAAAGCCAAAGTAAAACTCAACTTGAGTTATGAATGGCTGTAATGTTCTAGAGCAGCCAAGAAGCAAAGTTTTATTTTTGAAATGGAGGTTGGTGGAGATTGTATTACAGTCTGTAAATAGAAGTTGATATTGTTTCTAAATGTGTATCAGAAACTGCGTGGGTGATTTGGTCAAGAACTGCACAAGGAAAATTAGAGCTTGGATGCAAAAACCATAAATTAGTAAGTTTTTGCGTTTATGTTTGTAGTTTCAAGTTCTTTGAAATTTCAGCAAAGTTTCAAGTATTTTTCCTTATATTCTCGACCTCTTTAACAGTTTCAAATGAAGTTCAATTTATAGGCAAGGATTTAGGAGCTTGGAGAAGTCAAGAGTACAACCATCATATGCTAGGGCGCTGACTTGTTCTTGAAGCAAGTTTAAACAAGTATGGTTCAAGGCACAAAGTAGGGTGGTTAACAGCTTTTAGCCGTGCCTAATCTGAATTTGTAAGCATGATTTATGGAAAAGTACCCTCTGAAGCAAAAGTAAAGCATGGGCCCAACATAAACTTTGTACAAAAGTTTGCTTTTCAAGGACAACAATGGTACTTCCATGCCACACGTGGGGAAATCCTTTGGACAAAGACTCAAAAGTGGGTGTGAACATTAAATGATGATGAGATTTATCAAAATAGAAAACCTTCAATATGATATTATGCATCATAGCTTAAATTTGGATCAGAAGTTCAGCATCAAAATAGCTTAGAACAAATATCCAACTTCTGATCTTTGAATCTCCCTGCTCCAACATGATCCGAAGGAGTTCTTAGAATTTTCAGAAATCTTGTAACATGCTTTGTAATCCCTCTTTGAACCTCTTTTGCAAACTTTGATTGAACCTACGTGAAAACTGGCCCAGAAGTTCTAACCAAATTCTGACTTAGAAATGCTCAGAACTTGCTGAATGTTTTGGTTTTTATGGACGTGTTTTCAAAGATTTATAACTTGAAATCCCAGCATTTCCAGGAGAAGTTCTGTTCTTCAATGTTTTAGATCTCATTGAAATTTATAACTCTTGTGTCAGAAGTTCTTTCAGAATCATCTTGCATCATGGTGAAAACCCGGCCAAAAGTTCTGAACTTGTCATATTTCTTAACACGGAAAAATTTCTAAGTGCTTAGAATTTTTATTTTTTCCAAAGTAATTTTGACTTTTGACTTTCTTGATGAAACAAACTTCATATTCTAACATGTCTTGATGAAATATGATTCTTGGAACTTGATTTTTGATCCAAAAGTCAAAATTTTACTTTTTAGTATGCAATTGACCATTTTGCCCTTGTGCTAGTTCAAAATCCAAATTGATGTATCAGTGCTGCAAACTTAATGTCATGGGAGATTTTTGGGAGGAAATTCTTGAGAGATGAGAGGGAAAATTTTGGGGGTACAACAGCTGCCCCTGTTCAATCTTCTTAAACCTGAAAAGTTAGATTGGCGAGTCCGCCATTCGTGACTTGAAGGTGGAAGATGATTGAACACTAGAGTGCCCAGAAATTTGCACTCGAGGATGTGGTGGTTGATGGTGTATGGAATGGGCTTAAAGATTCCATTTGGAGGGGATATGAGAAGTTGTTGGAGATGGGCTTGTAGATGCCATCCAAAATGATTGCTGGTAGGAATATAAGAAGTGTCAGAATAAATATCTGGTTGATTTACACTGGAATAGTGGATGTGTTGGGCTGAGCATCAGAATAATATCCATAAATGGACTGTAACAGACTTGTATCTGAAATTTGAAACTGAATGAGTATCAGGATGGCATCTGTATCTATAGCGTATCTGAAGATAAATTTGAATGAGTATCAGGATGACACCTGTGTCTGGAGTGCATATGAACTGTATCTGAAAGAGGATCTGAATGAGTATCAGAATGGCGTCCATTTCTGGAGCGTGTCTGAACTGTATCTGAAAGCTGAATCTGAATGAGTATCAAAATAAAGTCCGTGTCTGGAGCGTATCTGAACTGTATCTGAAAGCTGAATCTAAATGAGTATCAGAATGGCATCCGTGTCTGGAGCTTATCTGAACTGTATCTGAAAGAGAATCTAAATGAGTATCAGAATGGCGTCAGTGTCTAGAGCGTATCTGAACTGTATCTGAAAGATGAATCTGAATGAGTATCAGAATGGCGTCCATTTCTGGAGCGTATCTGAATTGTATCTAAAAGATGAATTTAAATGAGTATCAGAATGGCATCCGTGTCTAGAGTGTATCTGAACTGTATCTGAAAGCTGAATCTGAATGAGTATCAAAATGGCATCCGTGTCTGGAGCGTATTTGAACTGTATATGAAAGTTGAATCTGAATGAGTATCAAAATGGCGTCCATGTCTGGAGCGTATCTAAACTATATCTGAAAGCTGAATCTGAATGAGTATCAGAATGGCATCCGTGTCTAGAGCGTATCTGAACTATATCTGAAAGTTGAATCTGAATGAGTATCAGAATGGCGTCCGTGTTTGGAACGTATCTGAACTATATCTAAAAGATGAATCTGAATGAGTATCAGAATGGCATCCGTGTCTGGAGCATATCTGAACTGTATCTGAAGGTGAATTAGAAGAAACCCGTGCTAGATTACTTCAGCTGGTCGTGTAGAAAATTATCCTGGCTTGTCTCAGGTATCAATCTTTGACCTTTGTAAATTGTTGATGATAGCCATCTGCTGACTGATCTTTCCTGAAGAGATAAAAGATTAGTTGTATGTAATGTCATGATGTATGTAATGCATTGCATAATGATGTTCTCAATAAAATGAATGGGATTATGTTGTATGCGTTTGTGTTGTCAATGTCATGATGTATGGACGCGATGTATGGGCATGTAAGCTATGCTGTTGTAATACTGTTGGATTAGAGAAAATAAATCCCTGACTGCTGTTGGGGATATGAAGCGTAAGTCTTCATGTTTTGAAGTGCTGATGAGATTTTATTTGTTAGAGAAATAAACTATGTTGTAAGGGACACGGCGTGTATCGCTTGTGAAATCCTGTTGGGGAATCCTGAGAAATTGGACGACCTTTACTAGGGAGTGATAAACTGAAAGCTTTGTTCCGCCGGGGATATGAGAGAGCCTGGTATCATTAAGCTGCACACTGTGGGGAATTTTATGGAATAGTCTAAAAATATTATCCTATTTCTTAAAGCCATTAGTGATTGTCTTTTATTTTTGCTCATTTGTAAACAATAGTTACTTTCAAATGCATATGCTCAAAAATAAATCATTGGATGTTTTTGTAAACAAAGCACAGAAATTAAAGAAAAAACAGACAGTTTTGCACTTTCAAAGAAGTATCTTTGTATTAACTTGAATGAGTATTTTTTACAATGAGACGAACATCCTAGTAAGAGAATATCGTCATAAAAAATGGGAATTTGATACAAAGAAAATATATCTATGTGCAGTAATCCTATGGGGTTCCCATTCTGCTATAGCCTTCGTGTCTCTGAGCGTCTTGTCCACTTGCTGCCTTGTCCGAAGTTGATTCAATTGATTATGAACGCGAAGTTTATCAATCGAAGTCAAAGTTTGTCTGTACGGTGATCCATCAGGACATAGTCATACGCTTTAATTCCCTAACTTTTGCATGGACCGCCCTTTCGGGTTTTCAGTCCACCGGGATACCCTTTTTTGACCAAGTCGCCCTTTCGGGTTTTCAACTTGCCGGGTGTACATATTTTTTTGGTTTTATCCCTAATTTTTTCCCGAACCTATTGGTTCACCGGGATGCCCTTGTTTTTCCTAGGTGTGTCAAACTAGCGAGTTTCTTATGCATAGTATCTTTTGACTATGTCCGCGTTCACATGGTGCGGCAGGTCGGTGCCATCTATAGTGGTTAAGATCATTGCTCCACCAGAGAATATGCTTTTGATCATAAATAGTCCTTCGTATATAGGGCTCCATTTTCCCCTGGGATCACCTTACGGTAGTATGATGCGCTTGATCACCAAATCCCCGACTTGATACACTTGGCTTCTGACCTTTTTGTTGAAAGCCTTGATCATCCGTTTTTGATACATCAGACCATGACAGACAACATTAAGCCTTTTCTCATCAATCAAGTTCAGTTGATCAAGACGAATTTGGATCCAATCTTCTTCATTCAGCTCTGCATCCTTCATAATTCTTAGAGAGGGGATCTGGACCTCAATAGGCAAGACAACCTCCATGATGTATACCAGAGAGTAGGGTGATGCCCCGGTTGATGTGCGTGCCATGGTACAATAACCGTGGAGGGCGAATGGTAGCATCTCATGCCAGTCTTTGTAGGTGACTGTCATTTTCTGTATGATCTTCTTGATGTTATTATTTGCGGCTTCAATAACACCATTCATATTTGGCCGGTAAGGAGAAGAATTATGGTGTTGGATCTTAAATTGTGTGCACAGTGCAGTGATCATAGTGTTGTTGAGATTCATACCATTGTCAGTGATGAACCTTTCTGGGATACCGTACCGACATATGAGATTCTGTTTGATGAACCGGGCAATAACATTCTTTGTAACGAAGCGAAAGAAGCCGCCTTAACCCACTTCGTGAAATATTCAATGGCCACCAAGATGAAGCGATGTCCATTAGAAGTCGTGGGCTTGATTTCTCCAATCATATCAATGCCCCATATCGCGAATGGCCAGGGAGCAGTTTAGGACATTCAGAGGAACTGGAGGTACATTAACTTTGTCAGCATAGATCTGACACTTATGAGAAGTTCTAGAGTGCTGATAGCAATCTGCTTCCATGGTAGACCAGTAATAACCTTCTCGTAGGATTTTCTTTGCCATCGTATGCCCACTGGAATGGGTGCCAAAAGTTCCTTCATGTAGATCAGCCATGATCTTCTCTACCTCATCCTTGTCTATGCAACGGAGCAGAACAGAGTCATGGTTGAGCTTGTAGAGAATGACATTACTAAGGAAGAACTTAGCAGAGAATCTCCTTAAGAACTTCTTATCATTGACTAAAGCTTCTTCTGGATACTCATGAGTCTCGAGATACCTCTTCACTTCGTGGAACCAAGGCCGGTCCATTACTTCTTCAGTATCGATCTCGTGACAGTAAGCCGGTTCATCCATCCATTCAATGGTGATATGGGGAGCCTCGTTACCCCACTTGAGTTCAAACATGGATGACATTGTGGCTAGCGCATCTGCTATTTGATTTTCTTCTTGCGGGAAATGCTCGAAGGTAATATTCTCAAAATGTGGGGTTAATGTCAACACACGTTCTTTGTAGGGGATAAGGTTAGGGTGCTTCGTGTCCCATTCTCCTTTGATCTGGCTGATGACTAAGGCTGAATCTCCGAATACACTTAAGGACTTGATCCCCAAATCTATGGCAGCTTTGAGACAAAAAATGCACGCTTCGTATTCTGCCATGTTATTTGTACAGTTGAAGCAGAGTCTTGGAGTAAAGGGAGTGTGACATCCTTCAGGGGATATGAGTACAATACCAATGCCATTGCCGAGTGCGTTGGATGCACCATCAAAAACCAGGGTCCATCGGGATCCTTGTTCAGGTCTGTCATATGGTCTGAGTTCTTCACAGTTGTTTACCACCATGATGTCTTCATCTGGGAATTCGAACTTCATGGATTGGTAGTCATCTACATCTTAATAAGCAAGGTGATCAGCTATTACACTGCCCTTTATTGCTTTTTGGGTAGTATACTGAGTGTCATATTCTGTCAGGATCATCTGCCATCTTGTTATTCTCCCAGAGAGGGCAGGCTTCTCGAAGATGTATTTTATTGGATCCATTTTGGATATCAATAAGGTAGTATGGGTCAACATATACTGTCTTAGCCGGCGAACAGCCCATGCCAGAGCGCAGAAAGTTTTCTCGAGCAATGAATATCTTGTTTCACAGTCGGTAAAATTTTTGCTCAGGTAATAAATAACATACTCTTTTCGGCCAGACTCTTCATGCTGCCCCAGCACACACCCCATTGAATTTTCCAAAATAGTTAGATACATGATCAATGGTCTTCCCTCGACTGGTGGCATCAAAACAGGAGGCTCTTGAAGATACTCTTGGATCTTGTCGAAAGCAGTTTGGCACTTATCATTCCATTTGACTACTTGATCTTTCTTCAGTAATTTGAAGATTGGTTCACAAGTAGCCGTCAGGTGAGAAATGAATATGGAAATGTAGTTTAGCCATCCTAAGAATCCTCTGACTTCCTTCTCAGTACGAGGAGCAGGCATTTCTTGTATTGCTTTCACCTTGGAAGGGTCCACTTCGATACCTTTACCGCTGACGACAAAGCCTATGAGTTTACCGGACCTCACCCCAAATGTGCCTTTGTTTGGGTTCAACCTCAGCTTATATTTCTTTAACCTCTCAAACAGTTTCTGCAAGTGGTCAAGATGTTCTTCTTCAGTTTGAGATCTAGCTATCATATCGTCCACATAGACATCTATTTCGTGATGTATCATGTCCTGAAATTGAGCTACCATGGCACGCTGATAGGTTGCCCCTATGTTCTTCAACCCGAATGGCATAACCTTGTAACAAAATGTGCCCCACTATATGACAAAGGTCATTTTTTCCATGTCCTCAGGTGCCATTTTGATTTTATTATAGCCTGAGAAACCATCCATGAAGGAAAACACCTTATGATGTGCTATATTGTCAACAAAAATATCGATGTGGGGAAGTGGGAAATCATCCTTAGGGCTTGCCCTATTTAAATCTCTGTAGTCTACGCACATTTACACTATGCCTTCCTTTTTAGGCACGGGAGCAACATTGGCGACCTATTACGGATAGGAGGTGACAGCCAAGAATCCGACATTGAATTATTTCATGACTTCCGCTTTGATATTCTCTGACATGTCTGGTCGTATGCGACGAACCTTTTGTTTTACCGAAGGGCAGTCTTCTTTTGTTGGTAGACGATTATGATGCGGTGGGAGAACTGACTTGATGTTTTGCGTTTCAATCGCACTTTTACGGTTAGCAAGAGTCGCCACCGACTTTTCTTTTATCCAAAAGGAAAGGTAAAAAAGCACAGGAAAGACCTTTCGAGATTATTCTCGGGTTCGGGGGGTAGATTATGAAAAGGGAAGGTATTAGCACCCTTTTCATCCATGGTTTTCCATGGGCTCTTAGTTACTCGTTTAGATCACTTGCTTTCATTTGATTGTGTGCTTGTGGTGTGGGCTTTGAAAGTATTTTGAAAAATCTCTTTGTAATGGTTCTCGTCTCTATAAGAACGTATACAAAGTTTTGTTTCAAAAAGTGGTTCAAAGATGTGTTTGTGAATCGTGTTTTGAAAAGTGTTTTGAAAAGAGGTTTTGCAATGGTTCTCGTCTCTATCAGAACGTATAAAAAACGTTTTGTCTTTTTGAAAATGTTTTTGAAATGAAAGTGTAGGTGTAAAAGTTTTTTTATCCTGAGCAAGCGAGTAACTAAGAGAGAATCTATCTACTCGAAAGGTCTTAATTTGTTCTTTTTTTCCTCCTTTTAATGGTGCTATATTACCATTGATTTGGTAAGAAGCCCCACCATTGAATGTGAAGGTATAGGCGCGGGTCAATTTTACAATCATTGAAGGAAACTTGTGAGACGCTTTAGCAATTTTTTGTAAGGGACGAGATCATTTTAATCGAAGGCAACATCGAGGGTCATCGAGGGACTATGATCTTTTTTATTGAAGGGTCATTGCTAGAGTGTCTCATATTCGAGGGACATGATTTGTATTTCTGAGGCAACGAGCGAGGTTACCCTAGAGGTGCGTGTGTGAAAAGTGTGTCGGTTTCAAGTTATTTCATTCTTTAATTAGGTCACCTAGCGATTGATTTTTGAATCTTGCCATACACGCCTAATTACTATACAGTATATGAAAAAATAGTAAATTGCGGGAATTGAAATTCTACGCTATTACAAAGTGTTCGGGAATGGGGGTACAATTGTTATAAATGGGGATGAATCAAATAAAAATAGCAATGTCCAAATATCAAACAATACAACCAAATTGAATTTTGTGCGATTTATATAAAGCTATGACAATTCATGAAAATAATATTAACAAAATATGAAATGAAATGTTAAGTATTTATATGAAAAGAAAAAGATAAAAACCTATTCTAAAAAAATTGATTAAAATCTTTATTATTTTTTTGTGTTTTATTATGTAAAATCTAAAGAAAACAAATAAACTAAATTAGTATTATATTTTTTGTATTTTATTATTTAAAATCTAAAACAAATTTATTAAAGAAAAGAAAAATGATAAAATAAAAAAAAATTAAATTATAAAACCTAAATCAATTTTAATAAAAAAAATAATTAAGTTTTCTTAGCAATTTTTCAAAATAATAAATAAATGTAAAGGAAAACAATTTAACAAACAACAAATGCAATGGACCTAAAGGTCTATTTGGGAGAAGGCCCAAAGAAACATGTTATCCTTGTTGGTTTACAAAACAAGCCAAAAGGGGGGTATATGATTAGGCAAAGCGAATGGGCTTATGGTTAACAGAAAAACAAAACAAGCCAAAATCCTTAAATTGTTTAAGCGTTTGATTAAGGGTGGAAAACGAATTAGGGTTCTTGGAACCCCTTCATTCACAGCGGCGCCATTCATCTCTTTGTCTAACTCTGTTCATCTTCTCATCTCACTAACCATCCTTGTCTCAATTTCACGAACAAAAGCGCTCATGTCGTCTCTATCTCACCATGGCTCGCGTTTTTCTGAAAAACCTAAGTTTTGAAATGAGATTTATGTCTAAGGGGTTAGAAATTGGTTTATCTGATCCTCCCTCCCCAGCTCTCAGTTGCCGGAACGCTCTCTCTCGCCTTCTAACCAAGCTCTAATGGTTTTTCTTGAAAAGGTGAAGTTCTGTTCTTTACGAATTTCGTTTTAATTGATCTTTGGATATTCTATTAATTGTTGAAGTTCTTCCTTTTAAATACATGAAAAGCATGATTACAGAAGATTTGGAATGAGAGAAAAACCTACCTGTTGAAGTACTTTCTGCGAAATTGAAAGGGGACGGCGGGATGATGACCGCGTTCCTTGGTGGCCGGAGCTTGCGAGGGAGGAGATGAGGATGGAGACCTTGCTTTTCTGGCTTGAGTTCCTTTTGATAGGTAACAGTTTTCTTATGGTTTTTGTTGATTGATAAGGGTGTTGTTTGATGGATTTTGGGACTCTTGTGATTGTTTACTGTGTTTTCTTTTGTTGTGATGAGGATTGTTGTCTTCTGGGTTGTTTGAGGCTTGTTGTTGTTTTATCAGTTTGAATGGTTTACTGGTTTTTTGATGATGGTTGTTGGTTTTGATGATAGTTCTGGTTTTTTGGTTTTGGTTTTGGATATGTTTTGGTATTTTGAGGGTGTTACTATTTTTTTGTTGTTTTGGTTTTGGATATGTTTTGGTATTTTGAGGTTGTTACTGGTTTGAACAGTTTAAAGGTTGTGTTTCAGTTTGAGGTTTATGTTTTTTTCTGTTGGGGCTTGACCACTGTGTTTTGTTGGTTGGTTTGGTTTGATGGTGTTTTGGATCCTTTTTGATGGTCTAAAAGGTTTTTGGAGTTGGATAATGTTTCTATATTTTTTCAGTTTGTGAAACTGTTGGAGTATTCTGGATGATGTTACTGATTTATGTTTTGGGTCAGTTTTTGAGATGTTTTGCTTTGTTACTGGCTTTTCTGTTGGAGACTCATGTGTTTGAGATTTGGATGCTTGGAGTTTTTTAGAGGTTTTGACAGTTTGTTGATGGTTCACAGTTTATCAGCTTGGGACTTATGACAGTTTTTTGGAGGTTTTGGATTTGTGGATTGACAGTTTGAAGGTTGTGTTTCAGTTTTTCAAATTGTCCTTTTGGCTTGAGAGTTTTTTACTGTTATATTAGTGTTGCTTCTGTTGAATTCTTATTCAAAAAGGGGGGAAAACAAAGAAATTGAATATTTTACTATATTGTTCCTTTGGCTTTTTGATGGCAGTTTTGTTTTCTAGCAGCTTCTATGTAACTTGTGACAGTCAAGGCAGCAGGGCTGTGCATCCCTAGGTGACTTCTTTCCTCTCTTCTCTCTCAATGACACTAGGAAAGCAAATTTCTTTTTGCCCCTTTTTCCAATTCTGAAAAGTTTGCAAAAAATGGAAAATGATGAACTAGCTTCTTGAACAAGCTTTTGCTTGTTTTGACTTAGCTTATTATATTGCCATATTTTCTTTTGTTGATGCTGTCTACTGCTATGTTGCTGCCTCGTTTTTTGTTGTTTGCCTTTTGTCCAATTTTGTGATGCTGTTTGGGCATTCTGTTTGCACATTTTACTTGTTTGGACAACTTTGCTAATGCTGATGTTTGTTGCCTAGCTTGTGCAGCTTGCTTGCATTCAGTTTGTAGTATTCTGTTTGTTTGGATAAATTTTCTTGCCTTTGGACAGTTTTGTAGCATTTCCTGGACAGTTTTGTAACATTTTCTTGTTTGGACAGCTTGCTTGCATTTCTTCTTTTTGTGAACCAAGAAGAAAAATCTTCTTGTGATTTGCAAATAGATAAAATAAATTGTGATGAATTAAAAATAGCCTTCTGATTCCAATTTGCAAACTTTAATGATGAATAACACTTTTTTTCTTTTTAAAAATTCTTGCTTATGCCCAAATAAATTGCACTAACTATTTTTCTTTTCTTTTATTTTCATGTGGGCACAATTGGATGGTGGCAAAGCAGGGGAAGCAAGAGACTATGTGGCAAGCATGGAAGCAAATGAACTTCAGTCAACCTTAGGAATAGATCCATTTAGATTTTCTTTGTAATTTAGAGAGAAACATTCAACAATTGTACTAATTTATTTTTTAAATACCATAAGTTGTAAAACATAGAGTATTTAAAAGAACATATTATTTTGTAACAATGTTTGAAAAAAATGGAGAAAGTCTTATGAGATATTCCGGTGTCCATTGAAACCCTTTACTGTCAATAACTTGTAATTTTCTCTTCGCATTCTAACTGATTCTTAAAGATTCCCAATCAAGATAATTGAAACAAAATGCTCCAATCTGATAACTTAAATTCCAATAATTATGTAATCTTGCAACTGCACTCCAAACAAACACGCACTATATATTCCATTTCCTAACCAAGCAATTGTTTTAAGAGACGTGAAACATCTGGTTAACCTGGATTAAACAATCATGAGTATCTTACACGACAGTCTTAAATTCCATCTCTTGTCCCAAACAACCATGTCTTGAGAACAAACACTGTCTTTTCAGTAAACTCGAGAAAGCATGAAAACATGTGAAAGCCAATTGGATCTTTAAGAATTTATTTCTTTTGAGAATTGCAAGAAAAACCCTAATTGCTGGTTTACTGCCACAGGAGAAAATCTGTCTGATCGATTCCTGAGCCAACTTGAATATCTGAGGAACCCTAGGGTTGTGTTTTCTATGAAAAACGGGGAGGGAAAATTTTGGGGTACAACAGCTGCCCCTGGTTAATCTTCTTGAACCTGAAGAGTTAGATTAGCGAGTTTTGCCACTCGTGACTCGAAGGTAAAAGATGATTGGACACTAGAGTGCCTATAAATTTGCACTCGTCAAAATGTAGTTGAGGGAATGGGCTTAAATATGCCATTTGGAGAGTATGTTAGAATCTTGTTGGAGATGGGCTTGTAGATGCCATCTAAGAATGTTTATTGTAAACCACAAGAATAAGCATCAGAATGGTGTCTGTATTAGGAACATATCTGAACTGTATCTGTACTTGAATCTGAATAAGCGACAAAATGGATTCGGTGTCTAGAGCGTATCTGTACTGTATCGGTATTCGAATCTGAATAAGTGACAGAATGACTTCCGTGTCTGGAGTGTATTTGTACTGTATCGGTACTTGGAATTTGAATAAGCGGAAGAATGGCAACCCTGTCTGGAGCGTATATGGATCATATTTGTAGGATGAAACTGAATAAGCGACAGAATGGCTTCCGTATCTGGAGCGTATCTGTACTTTATCTTGAAATTAAGTCTGAATGAGTAACATAATAACTTCCATGTTTGGAGTGCATCTGTACTATATCTGAATGAGAGATCTGAATGAGTAACAGAATGACTTCCATGTCTGGAGTGTATATGTACTGTATCATGAAATTGAAATCCGAATGAGTAACAGAATAACTTCTGTGTCTAGAGTGTATCTGTACTGTATCTGAATGAGAGATATGAATGAGTAATAGAATGACTTCCGTGTCTGGAGTGTATCTGTACTATATCATGAAATTGAAATCCGAATGAGTAACAGAATAACTTCCGTGTCTGGAGTGTATCTGTACTGTATCTGAATGATAGATCTGAATGAGTAATAGAATGACTTTCGTGTTTGGAGTATATATTTACTGTATCTGAAATCTTTGAATACTTGTTAAAGATAGCTGTTAATCTTATCCTGGAAAGGGTAAAATATTATCTGAAACACAAAGTTATGTTGCATGAAATGTATGATGCAATAAATGTGTTTTATCCATGTTTATGATATATGAATGTAATGTATGTGCATGTAAGCTGATTCGCTGTATTGCTAAGGAAAATAAATCCTTGACTGCTGTCGGGGAAAATAAATCCTTGACTGTTGAGGATTCCATTGTGAGAGTAATGTCGTATACTTCTTGAGGAATATTCTTGGGGAATCTAGAGAATTTTAATGACTTCTACTTGGGATTATTGACGGGATTCTTTGTTCTGTCGAGAAGCAAAAAAACTCTGTGGGGAAAAAGTTTATCCTTTAGTGAAAACTCTGTGGAAAAAGTTTATCCTGTAGTGAAAACTCTATGGGGAAAAGCTTAATTCCACTAGGGAGTTTAGGAGTTTGGGTTGTATGCCAATCTACTGGGGAGTTACCCTAGGTTGGGGAGAAACAGAAGTTAACTGTTATCTGGTTGATTTTCAGGCTTCAAGACAACTTGCTGGGGAAACCTGGAGAAACTGGATGATTTCCGCTATGGGTGGGTAGTTTGAAGTTTCGGCTCCGCTGGGGATTGGTAGTTGGTAGTCCCAGCTCCGCTGGGGATCTGTAGTTCAAAGTTTTGGCTCTGCTGGGGATCTCAATGACGTGCTATAGAGATTGCTCATGGAATAACCTAAAGATGTTTTCCTAATCTTTCTACCTATCAGTAATTACTCTTTTTCATCATGTTTATTTGTAAACAGTAATTATGTTCAAATGCATATGTTCATTAATGAATCATTGGACGTTTTTGCAAATAAAACACAAGTGTAAAGAAAAAGGCAAATAGTTTTCTGTACTTTGAAAGAGATATCTTTGTATTTACTTTGAATAAGTATTTTGTACAAATGAGACAGACATCCTAATAAGAGGATGGTGTCATAAAAAATGAGAAAATTTTATACAAAGAAAGATGGCTAAGTGTAAAAATCCCATGGGGTTCCCATTCTTCTATAGCCTTCGTGTCTCCGAATATCTTGTCCATTCGTTGCTTCGTCCGAAGATGATTGAATTGATCAGAAGCTCTGAGTTCGTCCGTGAAGAGATTTTCCTTAAAGTGATCCGACGAGACATAGTCATACGCTTTAATTCCCTACATTTTTCCTGGACCGCCCTTTCGGGTTTTCAGTCCACTGGGAAACCCTTATTTGCCCAAGTCACCCTTTCAGGTTTTCAACTTGCCGGGTGTAAAATTTTTTTGTTTTATCCCTAATTTTTGCCCGAACCTTTTGGTTCGTCGGGATGCCCTTGTTTTGCCTAGGTGTGTCGACCTAGCGGGTCATTTATGCGTAGTATCTTTTGACTATGTCTTCATTTGCAGGGTGCGGCAGATCATCGATGTCCATGGTGGTTAAAATCATTGCCCCACCAAAAAAGATGTTCTTGATTACAAATGGTCCTTCATAGATAGGAGTCCATTAGCCCCTGGGATCACTTTGTGGCAAGATGATGCGCTTGATCACAAGATCTCCAACTTAATACACTTGGTGTCTGACTTTCTTGTTGAAAGCCTTAAATACCCGCTTTTGATACGCCTGACCATGGAAAACAGCAGTAAGTCTCTTCTTGTCAATTAAGTTTAACTGATCAAGCCGGGTTTGGATCCAATCGTCTTCACTCAAACCAAAATCTTTCATGATTCTCAAAGAGGGAATCTGAACCTCAATAAGTAGAACAGCCTCCATGCCATATACCAAAGAATAGGGTGTTACCCCAGTTGAAGTACGAGCCGTGGTACAGTACCCGTGGAGAGCAAACGGTAGCATCTCATGCCAGTCCTTGTAGGTGACTGTCATTTTTTGTATGATCTTTTTGATATTTTTGTTCGCAGCTTCAACTGCACCATTCATCTTTGGCCGATAGGGAGATGAATTGTGATGTTGAATCTTGAACTGTTCGCACAAGGCGGTGATCATAGTATTGTTAAGGTTGGTACCGTTATCAGTGATGATCCTTTCGGGGATACCGTATCGACATATAAGGTTCTGCTTAATGAAGCGGGAAACAACATTCTTAGTAACAGATGCGAAGGAAGCTGCTTCAACCCAATTTGTGAAGTAATCAATGGCCACCAGAATGAAGCGGTGTCCATTGGATGTTGTAGGCTTGATCTCTCCAATCAGGTCGATTCCCCACATAACGAAGGGCCAAGGAGTTGTTAAGACATTTAGAGGAACCGGAGGTACGTGCACCTTGTCTGTATAGATTTGACATTTATGGCAGGTCCGAGAGTGTTGATAGCAGTCTGCTTCCATGGTAAACCAGTAATAGCCTGCCCGTAGAATCTTCTTTGCCATCGTATGCCCGCTAGAGTGAGTGCCGAAGGTACCTTCATGCAATTCAGCCATAATCTTTTTAGCTTCAATCTTATCCATACAACAAATCAGAATAGAATCATGATTGCGCTTTGTGACCGGTGGATCTGGAACTGACTGTTTAACGCTGGTTCACGAAATGTCGCGGAAGCAAGAGTCGCCACCGTCTTTTATTTTCTCCAACATGGACAGGACAAAAACACAGCAAAATTCCTCATGAGATTTGTTCTCGGTTCGGGAGGTAGATTTATAGAAAGGGAAGGTGTTAGCACCCTTTCTATCCATGGTTATCCATGGGCTCTTAGATACTTGCTCATTTGTGTTTTCAAAAGTGTTTTCTTTTCAAAGTGTGAGTGGGTTTGAAAAAGTTTCGTTTAAAGTTTCAGATCGACTCTTGTATCAGTCCTCAAGAGTGTTTGAAAAGTTGTTTTTGAAAGCTTTTTGAAAAGTGTCGGTGTGAAAAGAAGTTTTTTGATTTGTTTTGAATTAGAGCAAGTATCTACGAGTCATCCACCTACCCTAAGGAATTAGGCTGTGTAAATGTCCTTAAGGTAGTGCCATCCCACCATTGAGAGGTAGGTAGCACCACCGTTGGAGGTGTTTGGGTCAATTCGAGTTTATAGGGACAGTGTGGTCACCAGAGCAACAGTATGACACCTTAGAAGCTACCCTTATGCCATGTTCATGGATACAAGGACTTACTAAAATGTCCTATACTCGACGACCACGTTTCGAGGGGCAAGGCAACAGTGAGGCGTACCCTAAGAGTGGTGTGTGAATTGTGTGTCTTTTTCAGATATGTTTTATCTTGATCATGCATTTGGGTGAGCTACGCTTTGATTTTATTTGGGCCATTCATTCTTTCATGTGATTAGCAGTTTAAAGGTGCAGAAATTAAAATGCGGAAAATAAAGGTCCTACGCTATTACAAGGCGCGGGTCTATACATCGCCAAATTAACAAAGACCCGTTTTTTTGAATAAAATGCGGAAAGTAAATAAATTTCCTAGTTACTATTACAAGGCTTTGGGGCAATTACATAATATTTAAAACGAAAAATAAGAACAAACGCGCAAAAAAAGAAATTGGAATCGAATATGCGAGGGCGTTGAACCCTTTAAAGAAATTAAATCGAAATTGAAAGTAAAATAATTATTTAATAAAGAAAAGAAGTTATTTTTTTTTGTGTTTTTTGTATTTAATGGAAATAAAGAAAATTAATTGAAATTAGAAATTAAATAAAACCCTAGTTCTAAATTATTTTTAAATGTTAAAGAAAAATATTTAAGTTTTGACCTAATTTACACTAATTATTTAATTACATGTTTATTTACAAAATAATTAATAACTAATAATAATAAGAATAAGAAGAAAATTATTTATTAAGAAAAATGTAAAAAATGCTAAAAAAACCTAATTTCTAAATATTTTAGTTATTTAAGAAAAACATTAAAATTTTAACCTAAATTTACTAAGTTGAAAAAGATTTATTTACAAAAATATTAATGATTTAAATATTAAATAAAACATTTTTTTTATTTTTATGATTTCTGATTTTTTTGTATTATGAAAATTATATTTTGTGAATTAAAAGAAACAATTAAAATAATTAAAAGAAAAGAAAAGGAGAGAAAAGAAATACAAACAATGGGGGGTGTGACCCAATTTAGGAGGTCTTATTTGAGAAATTTGGCCCAAGAATGCAAGGCCCTTTTTTGACTTTCTGGAATTGTGTATGGATCCTTTGACTAGCGCGTATGGTAGTCTTCCTGTGGTGACCTTCAGATTGAAATTCATGGACATTTGGCAGGCATCAGCGTGGACGTGTATGATGGACTTTAGATGAGGCGCTGCATGGAAACATGTGTATGGAAAAATTATGAAATATATAAGGGGACATGGGAATCGAACCCAGGTCCCAGTACCTGCATGACAGTGCATCTACCAACCCAACCAACGCGTTTCTTTGTTAGTTTAGTGGAACCTGAATAATATATGTGAAAAGATAGTGTTATGCTGGATCAAAATAAAACGCGCCAATTATTCAAACCTGCCAATCATGTTCCAACAACTCAGCATCCTCTTCCTTGTTTCTTCGTTTTGCCTGAAAATAACAAATGGATAGCGGGGGTTTTAAACCCCCACTAAGCTTCAACCTGAAAAATAGCGATTAGGTGATAGTCAAAAAGTAAAAGGGCGCGAGGTGTGAGATCAATTCGTTTGGATCTCCTGATTTCAATGGTACTGGTCTTATTGTCCAATTTTTCCAGATGCGTAAAGCCCTAAATTTGTAGCTCTGAAACCCTAAACAACTTTCATGGTGGATTCTTGTACAGGGCTTAATAACTCAATCAAAGAATGCCAATAGCTTCAGAACACTCATGTTAGTATAAATCAATGCTTAAAACGTATGAAAAATGTATGCAAATTCAAACACGAATATGAAAATATTTATGAACAGGGAGGCTTCATTCTACCAATTCCTTGAGTATGGAGGCGTGGTTTTGATTGGAACAGCTTCCTGGTAGTGTCAGCAAGCTTTTGGAATAGCTTTTAGGCCTTGAAACGAGCTCTAGCTAGGTTTTCAGTTTTGAGATTTTTTGTCAAAAGTTGCAATGTTGTTCTTGTGCTCTGAGCGCAACTTCTGTGTTCTTTGGCCTAGGTTTATGTTTGCATATGTATGTAGATGGAATTAGGTTAGAAAAACAAGCCCATGATCCATTGTTTCAATGCTTTTGAATATTTTATTTTGTATATCTTTTTCAATCCTTTTTGCCATGGAAACTTGCCTATTTTGGAAGATTTCGCCTCTTGAGATTGGTACACGAGATATTTAGGTCATGATGGAAGGATTTGCTGCATCAAAAAGATTTAAAATCATTATTTAGTATTTTTCTCATATTTAATTTTAATTAAATGAATTAATAGGATTAAAAATTCAATTAATTAATTAAAAATAAGAAAATAACTCCCTTTTATCTTAATGGGTCGTGCATAGCTTTTGGGTAATGATTCATGGAAGAAATTGAGGCCCATTAGCAATTTTGAGGCATTTGAAGCAAAGTTGACTTTTCAAAATTCCCAAAAATTTCCCAACTTCCACAAGGCATATCTTGCTCAATTTTTAAGCTTTGATCATGTTCTTGGACATTTTGGAAAGGTCTTGAAGTCCTCTAACCAATTCCTTTGGTCCCATGTCATTTTGATTTACCAATATCAAGTTATGGTCTTTGACTTAAAGTGCCTTTTTGTTGACTTTTGAAAATGACCTATAATGTTGAGATTGATAACTTTTTGTGAGAGCATTTATTGGACTTGAAGTGTGAAGATGAGTTGTAGGAAATGTCATTCTCTTCAAAATGAGCTTTGGATGGAATTTTTCTGATAAACCATGTGGAAGTTATGCCCTGGTCAATTTGCAGTTGACTTTTTCAACTGTCCAAAAATAGAAACTTTTGCATCTTGAGACTTTTTGAGCCATGCTTTGAGAATCATGATCAAGAATTGATCAAATGATGTTTGTGGCTTCAAAATAAGATGTTGACCAAAATTTTTGACTTTTGACTGTCAAATGACCATTTTGCCCCTATAGTTGACTGTGAAGCAATTAGGGTTTTTGACTGTGCAATCTGATGTTGTGAGTCTTGAAACTTGGCATGTGGATGCTTGACAATGTTTATAGGCATGTGTGACTTGATTGGACCCTTGGAAACTTCAATTTCTTTGCCAAAACCAAAACCCTAATTTTTGACTGTTAGGAGGCCATTGGACTGTGCAACCCTTGAGAGATTTTGAACCATGATCTTGGCAAATCTTGAAGAATATGGGAGGGCAAATTTTGGGGTACAACAGTTGCCCCTGTTCAATCTTCTTAGACCTGTGGATGTAGATTGGCTGACGTGCCTTTCGTGATCCGAAGGTGGAAGATGATTGAACACTAGAGTGCCTAGAAATTTGCGCTCACATAGTAGAGTGTCGGCAGTATGATAGTGGGAATGGGCTTACAGATGACATTTGGAGATTGATGGATAGGACGATGGGCTTACAGATGCCATGTTGAGAGGTGATGGATAGGTGGATGGGCTTATAGATGCCATCTGGGTGTTGATCGCGTAAGAGTTTCCTTAGCGAGAACTTGCGTACCTGAAAAAGAAAGATAATTACCTGGCCTGTTACAGGAGTTGATCTTCAAACTTTTGTGTAGATGCGCCCTGGCTGGATACAGGAATCGGATCTTTAAACTCTTCAGACGTGCCCCGGCGAGATACAAGAATCGAGTCTGGAGAATACAATCGTCAACAGATACACCCTGGCAAGATACAGGAATCGGATCTTCGAACTCTTCAGACACGCCCTGGCAAGATACATGAATCGGGTCTGGTAATGCTAGTCATCAACAGATACACCCTGGTAAGATACAGGAATCGGATCCTCAAACTCTTCAGACGCACCCTGGCAAGATACAGGAATCGGGTCTGGTAATGCTAGTCATCAACAGATACACCCTGGTAAGATACAGGAATCGGATCTTCGAACTCTTCAGATGCACCCTGGCGAGATACACGAATCGGGTCTGGTAATGCTAGTCATCAACAGATACACCCTGGCAAGATACAGGAATCGGATCTTCGAACTCTTCAGACGCACCCTGGCGAGATACAGGAATCAGGTCTGGTAATGCTAGTCGTCAACAGATACACCCTGGCAAGATACAGGAATCGAATCCTCAAACTCTTCAGACACACCCTGGTAAGATACATGAATCGGGTCTGGTAATGCTAGTCGTCAACAGATACACCCTGGCAAGATACAGGAATCAGATCCTCAAACTCTTCAGACGCACCCTGGCAAGATATAGGAATCGGGTCTGGAATCAGTCGTCAATAGATACACCCTGGCGAGATACAGGAATCGGATCTTTAGTTGCGACCGTTGATAATAATTATCTTGGTATTAACTTTTGTCCTGAAAAGACAAACGTTAGTTGCGTGTAATGTCGTGATGTATGACTTGCGTGATGTTCTCAAAATAAGTGAGATTGTATGTTCATGATGCGTATATGCATGCTGTAATGTATGAAGATGCGATGTTTATGAATGTATGTTTTTGTCTAGGAAAATAAATCCTTGACGGATGCCGGGAAGTTAAATCCTGGGCTGATATAGAGCTTTTGTTTCCATTGGGGAGTGATGGTTGCAAGAATACCGGTAGGAGAAGATGACTCTGTTGGGGAATAAACGTGGCGAATGGATTACTCTGCGGGGAGAAAATTACTCTAGCGATCTTGCTGGGGAACAATAATTTGTGGGAAGAGAGGTACTTTGCTGAGATGTTGATGGTAACTCCGCTGGGGATACCGTTGTTATGTTGGAAGTTTTAATAGACTCCGCTGGGGATAAGAAGACTTCGCCGAGGACGATCTTTCCGTGGCTTTTGGATGAGGATAACCCAGTTATATCCTGGTAGGGAAATAACCTTTGAATAAAGCCGGGAGACGCGTTCGTGCTCTGCAGGGGGGGAAGGCTTCCAGAATCTACTGGGGATAAGCTTCCTGCTAGGGAGATGATTCAAACTTTCCCGGGGAAATCTTGGACTCTCCTGGGGAAAATTTTTTTGAGGTTGCGCTGGGGAATTTTTGAACTACACGGGGGAAGTGGCTCCGCTGAATGTCTGCTATACCACCGGGGAACCATCTTAGATCAAGACTACCGGGGATGCTTGTTAGGAATGTTCGTATATTGTGCTGGGGAATGTTGAGATCTGCTGGAGGATACCCAACTTCCTTAAGGCTGACTGTAGACTTTGCTTGGGGAGAAAGCATTGACTTGCTGGCTCACTCTCTGGGGACTTAAGATATCTTGGTTATGTTCTTCAGCTGAACCTACCTTGGTACCTTGGTGGACAGAGCAATTAGATCGCTTAGACCACTCATTATTGCCCCTGTTTCTAGTGTTACCTGTAATTAATCCTTTGTTTCGTATGCAAATATTTATGAGTTAATTATTGTCAAATGCATATATCACAAATTGAACCTTGGACGTTCTTCGCAAAACAAAACGGAAAAAGGAAAAACAATTGGCAATTTGTCTGAAAAGTATATTTGTATTGATTTTTGAATTTGCCTGTAAATAGGCGTTTATATACAAGAGGTTGACGTCCTAGTAGGAGAACGCCGCCGAACAAAAGAGTTTATACAATTTGTACAAAGGGAAAACAAAACAGCTATGTGAAAAGAATAATCCCACTGGGTTCCAACTCTGCTATCGCCTTTATATCTTCGAGCGTCTCATCACTTTGCTGCTCAATTGACGATGAAGCTGATCGATCGATGTCGTTTGAACTTGACGTTGATACCGGATTCTGGATGCAAAGTGATCCAATGAGACATAGTATTACGCTTTATCCCTAACTTTTGCCTGGACCGCCCTTTCGGGTTTTCGATCCACCGGGATACCCATTTTTGCCCAAGCCGCCTTTTCAGGTTTTCGACTTGCCGGGTGTACAGATTTTTCATTTCATCTCTCATTTTGCCCGAACCCTTTTGGTTCGCCGGGAAGCCCTAATTTTTGCCTAGGTATGTCAACCTAGCGGGTCTTTTATCATGCGTAGTATCTTTTTACTATGTCTGCATTGGCGGGGTGAGGAAGGTCGTCACCATCCATGGTGGTTAGGATCATGGCTCCTCCTGAGAACACATGTTTAACCACAAATGGCCCTTCGTACGTAGGGGTCCATTTACCCCTTGGATCACTCTGAGGAAGAATGATGCGCTTGATTACCAGATCCCCAACTTGATACTCTTGCGGTCTGACTTTCTTGTTAAATGCCCTGATCATCCATTTTTGGTACGTCTGACCATGACAAATAGCAGTGAGTCTCTTTTCGTCAATTAGGTTTAATTGATCAAGTCGTGTCTGGATCCAATCATCTTCGCTCAGATCTGCATCCTTCATTATCCGGAGAGAGGGTATCTGCACTTCAATCGGTAAGACTGCTTCCATGCCATAGACCAAGGAGAAGGGAGTTGCCCCGGTTGACGTCCTTGCTGAGGTACGGTACCCATGTAGAGCAAACGGTAACATCTCGTGCCAATCTTTATAGGTCACTGTCATCTTCTGCACAATCTTCTTGATATTCTTATTCGCTGCTTCTACAGCCCCATTCATCTTCGACCGGTAAGGAGAAGAGTTGTGGTGCTGTATCTTGAATTGCTCGTAGAGTTCAGTGATCATCTTGTTATTGAGATTGGTACCGTTGTCTGTAATGATCCTTTCGGATACGCCGTATCGACAAATCAGATTGTGCCGAATGAACCGTGCCACAACATTCTTGGTTACAGTGGCGTAAGAAGCTGCTTCAACCCACTTTGTAAAATAATCAATCGCTACCAGGATGAAGCGATGCCCGTTGGATGCTGTAGGTTTAATCTCACCGATCATATCAATTCCCCACATTGCGAAAGGCCAAGGTGCAGTCAGGACATTCAGAGGAACTGGAGGAACATGCACCCTATCTGCATATATCTGACACTTATGGCATGTCCGAGAGTGTTGGTAACAGTCGGCTTCCATAGTGGACCAGAAATATCTTGCCCGAAGGATCTTCTTTGCCATCGTATGTCCACTGGAATATGTTCCGAAGGTACCTTCATGTAGCTCTGCCATGATCCTTTCTGCTTCAGTTTTATCCACACAACACAGTAAGGTCGAATCATGGTTCCGCTTGTACAGAATGCCGTTGCTAAGGAAGAACTTTGCTGCGAACCTTCTCAGAAACTTTTTATCATTGACAGATGCACCTTCAGGGTATTCCTGAGCTTCCAAGTATCTCTTCACCTCATGGTACCAAGGTTTCTCAGTCACTACCTCAGCCTCAAGATCACAACAGTATGCCGGTTCGTCCAATTTCCAGATAATGACCCGGGGAGCCTCATTGTCCCACTTGACTTTGAACATGGAAGACATCGTAGCTAACGCGTCCGCCAACTAATTCTCCTCTCTTGGGAAATGTTCAAAAGTTATCTCTGTGAAATGGGGGATCAATGTCAACACACATTCTTTGTAAGGAATAAGATTCGGATGTTTCGTATCCCACTCGCCTTTGATATGATTGATCACGAGAGCGGAATCTCCGAAGACACTCAGAAACTTGATCCTTAAGTCGATCGCAGCTTGAAGACCCATGATGCATGCCTCATACTCCGCCATGTTGTTGGTGCAGTTGAAACCTAGTCGGGCAGTGAGTGGAGTATGAGTGCCTTGAGGGGATATGATTACAGCGCCGATGCCGTTACCCAAAGGGTTGGAGGCTCCGTCAAAGTGCATAGACCATCGGGATCCTTCCTCAGGTCCTTCATCCGGTCCAGGTACTTCACAATCAGTCACAATCATGATGCTCTCGTCCGGAAACTCGAAGTTCATTAACTGGTAGTCATCCACTTCTTGGTGTGCCAAATGGTCTGCCAATACACTTCCTTTGATAGCTTTCTGAGTCGTGTACTGGATGTCGTATTCTGTCAAGATCATCTGCCATCTTGCTATTCTCCCAGACAGAGCAGGCTTTTCAAATATGTACTTTATAGGATCCATCTTTGAAATCAACAAGGTAATGTGAGTCAGTATATACTGTCTCAGCCGGCGAGCAGCCCATACCAAAGTGCAGCAAGTTTTCTCGAGCAGTGAGTATCGGGTCTCACAGTCGGTAAACTTTTTGCTAAGGTAATAACTGGAATGCTCTTTTCGGCCAGACTCGTCATGCTGCCCCAGCACACACCCCATTGAGTTGTCAAGTACTGTCAGGTATAGTATCAGAGGTCTCCCTTCAACCGGTGGCATAAGAATGGGTGGTTCTTGGAGATATTCTTTGATTCTGTCAAAAGCGGCCTGACATTCATCATTCCAACGTACTACCTGATCTTTCTTCAGCAGCTTGAAGATTGGTTCACAAGTAGCAGTCAGATGCGAGATGAACCGAGCAATGTAGTTCAGAAGTCCTAAAAAGCCTCTGACCTCTTTCTCTGTCTTAGGAACTGGCATCTCTTGAATGGCTTTAACCTTGGCAGGGTCCACTTGAATACCCTTGTCACTTACAACGAAGCCTAGCAACTTTCCAGATCTTACCCCGAAGGTGCACTTGTTCGGGTTCAACCTCAGCTTGTACAGTTTCAACCGGTCAAACAGTTTCTGCAGATGGTCAAGGTGTTCCTCCTCAGTTTGGGACCTTGCAATCATGTCTTCGACATACACTTCTATCTCATGATGGATCATGTCATGAAATAAAGCAACCATGGCACGTTGGTAGGTTGCCCCAGCATTTTTCAATCCGAATGGCATGACCTTGTAGCAAAAGGTGCCCCACTGAGTAACAAAGGTAGTCTTTTCCATGTCTTCAGGAGCCATCTTGATCTGATTATAACCTGAAAAACCATCCATGAAGGAGAACACCTTGTGTTGAGCAGTATTGTCAACCATAACGTTAATGTGAGGTAGGGGGAAGTCATCTTTGGGGCTGGCCTTATTCAGATCCCTGTAGTCAACACACATTCTGACCTTACCATCCTTCTTCGGCACCGGCACCATGTTGGCAACCCACTGAGGGTAAGAAGTCACTGCTAGAAACCCGGCATCAAACTGCTTCATAACCTCAGCTTTGATCTTCTCAGACATCTCTGGACGCATACGGCGGACCTTTTGCTTAACCGGAGGGCAGTCTTCCTTGGTAGGAAAATGATGGACCACAATGTCGGTATCCAACCCAGGCATGTCTTCATAGGACCAGGCGAAGATTTCCACATAATCATGTAACATCTGAGTCAACCGTTGCTTCACGCTGAGCTCTAGATTGGCACCAATCTTGACCTCCTTTCTGTCTGCCTCAGTACCCAGATTTATCGTTTCCACTGGCTCTTCATGTGGTTGAATTGCCCTCTCTTCCTGGAGTAACAGTCTTGCAAGCTCACCAGGCACTTCGCAATCATCTTCACCTTCGTCTTCGGCTAAGTTGATCGGATTTTCGAAGTCATAACTGGCAGTAGCAGAGTCGTTACCGGTGAGATCCAGAGTGGATTGAAACCTGTATAGGTGAGTGTGTGTAAATACAACTGTTTTGCAATATATAAAGAAAGAAAGAAAGGGAGCACAAGATTTGAAATGCGAAAAAACGTCCAAGATCTTTATTCATGATATATGGAAATGACAGTTATAAGCCCTCACAAATGAAGCCAACGGTGCCCCGGGTAAGACACCGGGCCATAAAGTTTCAATTCATTGTTTATTACAAGTAACAAAAACAAAGGAATTCATTACTGCGTAACAAAAGTAACAGGTGTATGATCTTTTGCGGTCCAATTGTTCAATCCACCGTCAGTCGTCGGGTAGATCCAGCTATCGAACTCTGATTCTTCCACTTCGTCTTTATCCCCAATAGCATTCACTCCTGGATTGGTGATGAGCACAGGAGGTCTTCCGATCCTAGCTTTGCGCACAGCCCTCTGAGCCTCTGCAGTAAAACCCAGTCCAAACTTGTCAGTTTTAGGAGTGAAATCAGGGAGTCTGCCCCAGTTAGCACATTCACCTTTCTCGATTACAACCCAGGCGTCCTTCAAGGAAGCCATCTTCAAAGGAAAGTCCTCTTCAACCACTGTTTCTGCTGCTGCCAATGTTGGAGGTACCTCTTCAAAATGTTGAAAGGGGGTTTCAATAAACTCCCTGTCCATCTCAATATACTGGAAGGAATTCATATGACTAACCATGTACTCTTCTTCCCCCTGAACAATGACAATCTTCCCTCTGACAGGGTACTTGAGCTTCTGGTGTAGGGTAGAGGTCACTGCCCCAGCTTTGTGAATCCACGGTCGACCCAGCAACAGGAATAAGATGGACGAATATCCATCACATAGAACGTTGAGTCAAATACTTGGGAACCCACACGAATAGGAATGTCTACCTCGCCATGGACCATCCTCTTCGACCCGTCAAAGGCTCGGACAATGATGTTGCTAGGTTTCAACTCCAGGCCCTCACAATCCAACCGATCTAAGGCCTTTTTGGGCAGCACATTCAGGGAAGAACCGGTGTCCACCAACACGTGAGCGAGAGTAGTGCCCCTGCATTCTATAGAGACGTGCAGGGCGTCATTGTGGTTCTTTCCCTTAGCGGTAAGATCAGCATCCGAGAAACCCAAACCATTGTCGGCTGTCAAATTGGCTACGCAATCAGTAAACTGGTCTGCAGACGTATCTTGTGGCACATGGGCCGTCTTCAGAAATGAAATTAGGGCCTTAGCATGGGCCTCTGAACACAGCAGCAATGATAGCATAGAGATTTTGGAGGGTGTATGCCCCAGCTGTTCAACGACATTGAAGTCGCTCTTCTTGATTATCTTGAGAATTTCCTCCATCTCTTGCTGGGAGGCTTCAACATTCACAGACTTTGGCGCCTCCATCCGGGAAGGCTCATCATAAATCCCTTTGCCCCGAGCATTAGATGACTCGGCAGCAGGGGAAGAAACTGGATCATTAGTGGAAACAGGCGCACTTGCAGGTGTAATTATGAGAGGTCTTCGAATAGCTGGTGGCGCAATGTCAGGCGAGAAGAGCCTGCCACTGCGGGTTACTTTGGCTGGACCGATAATATTGATGATGCTGGTACCGGTATTGAATTCTTGATTTATTCCAAGTACATATACATCTGCCCCATAGTACCATGGGACAGCCTTGTCAGATTCATAGGGGAGGGGCCCCGGAACAGTAATAACAATGGGTGCAACAGTCATGATTTTAACTGGCTTCCTTGGGGGAGCCTTGATTGGATTGTTGAAAATTGTAACGACGGATACTTCTTCCACAGGAACAAAAGGAACAGCGGTCTTCTTGAACAGAATCTCTTTGCTGTCCATCAGGCTTTGGATGCCTAACTTCAGCAACGGACAACCAGTAAGGGAAACAGCACACAAAAGGCAACCCTTGCTACAACCCGGAAATAAACTGGCTAGAAACAGGTTCCTCTTAACAGTCAATAGAGGAGTAGCTACATCATTCACAGAAACGGCATACAAATCTTCATCAACGGCAGTCACTCCATGCTGGGGCATAGGAGCAGTCACAACATTTGGCCTCTCAGGCGCCTCAAATTGTATCTCCTTCGCATCAATAAGGTCCTGCACCTTATTCCTCAGGGCCCAGCAGTCATCAGTAGAATGCCCCGGGCTATCGGAGTGATAAGCACAACGGACATTTGGATTATACTTAGGAGATGCAATATTCACAACCTTTGGAGCCTCTCTGATGGTCACCAAGTTGGTGGATAGCAGCTGCGGAAAGATTTGTGACAAGGTCATACTCAGCCGGGTAAATTCTCTTCTGGGTCTCTCACCCCTTGGTTGATTAGCTTGCCGAGGAGCGGCAACAGGCTTAGCAATCACCACCGTGTTGACAGTTTGGCGGCGTTCTGGTTTGTCTTGCCTCCTAGGCCCATACACAGCACTGGCCTCCTTTTTATAAGGTTTCTTCTCAAAACTTGAAGACACACCTTTCTGAATCTTTCCTGACTTCATACCAGCCTATATCCTTTCCCCAGTCAGAATAAGGTCTGTGAACCCTGCAGATGAATTACCGATAAGATGATTGAAGAATGGCCCGGATAGGGTCCCCAAGAACATATCTACCAATTCACGGTCAGTTAATGGTGGCTGCACCCTGCCAGCCAGGTCCCTCCACTTCTGCGCATACTCTTTAAAACCTTTGCCTGATCCTAGCGACATACCCTGGAGTTGGGTACGTGTAGGAGCAAGGTCGGCATTATATTGATACTGCTTGTAAAAAGCAGTAGCCAACTCCTCCCAGTTACGAACCTTGGTTCCATCCAGCTGATAGAACCATTCGAGATGAGTCCCTGAAAGACTCTCCTGGAAGAAGTGGATCCACAAGTTCTTGTCCACTATATACGACTGAATCTTCCGCACATAAGATCTGAGGTGTAGCTTAGGGCAAGACGCCCCGTCATACTTGGTGAAAGATGGTGCTTTAAACTTGTGAGGGATGATCACACCAGAAGATAAGCCCAAGTCTCTAAAATCCAAGCCAGGCACTTGTTGAATTTCCATGGTGTTCAGACGGTCTTCCAATTGCTTGTACCGGTCTTCAGCTGGAGGATACTGTTCCTCATTAAAATCAGTCTCGTTGTCAGAGACCACTGGACTTGGAGCCCTTCCCCCCTGGGGACTGTCTTTGCCTACAGAAGAACCAGCTTCCTCATTCTGCAGTGTGTTACCAAATCTCCGGCCCGTGTTGAATAGAACAGTTCTCTTTTTCTTCTTCTTCTTAACCAGCAGAGCCTTCAGCTCCTCTTGACCTTGAGCTAAACCCATTATCAGCTCTTGAAATTGTGCGTTCTGTGCCTGAAGGGCCTTGATAGACAGCTCGGTAGATGATTCAGGGTTCATGATGCTGAAATAAACAGCGAAGAACAGTAAGCAACCTGAAAAGAAGAGTACCTGCTATGCACATGATGAATGATATGTGTTTATGCAATGCATTCAAGGGTTCGAAAATTCAAATTTGTTGTAGACAAAAAGGAACACACGTTATCATTAAGGAAATAATTGTTTGGTACATCAAAGCCTCATGGGCACACATTACAAAGCAAATCAATCCCAAAAGACACTACACATCCTCTTTGGAGCAATGTAGGTGTTGAGATTCCTCTCCTCGTGCAGTAGGCGGGTGAGCTCCAAGACCTTCTTTTCACTAGCATGTAGACTGGTCTCAAGAGAATTCCGTTCTTCCTTAAGCTGGATCCAGCTCTTCTGCATCTCTTCCCAGGACGTGGGCATGTCAGGATGTTGAATGGTGTAGGACACTTCTCCTTCCAATACTGGCTCTTTGATCACAGGGAGAACATGAGGATATGGCATCACTAACTTCTGGGAGCGGGCTCGTACCCACTTGAGATAAGGCTCCAACGGGATGGAACTCCTGTGCCCCAGGGTCTTGCTGTCTATCCTACTTGGTATCCTCCAAGCTCTGATAAATCTCTGGCGAAGTCCTTGTGCATCGTTGTCGAAGTTAAAAACTATGTCAGGAATTAACATGTCATGAGGGCCGTCCCTCCGAGCATAACCAAACTGTCTCCAAGCCAGGCACGGGCTGTAAGTAATACCTCCTCTGATTCCAAGTAAAGGAACATTAGGGTACTCCCCGCAACGATCAATGATAGTGACATCCTCTCTGGACCGAGAGCACCAATGTATATCAGCATGTGTAAGAGTCATCAATCGCTGTGACCATCTCAAACCCCGCTCGTTCTTCAAAACTGATTGTGGAAGGTGCGAAATAAACCACCTTCCCAGGAGAGGAGTACAACACATAAGAACACCTCTTTTTCTCATGGTTCGAGTGTAACATGAGTGAAGGATGTCCCCAAGCAACGTAGGTATAGGATTACTGGACATGAAGATCTGGACAACACTGATATCTATAAGCTGATCTGGATTAGGGAACAACACCAAACCATAGACAAGGAGGGCCACAACTTCTTCAAAAGCTTGTAGGTCAAGGGAGTTCCAACATTCTTGGGCCTTCTCAAACAGAAACCTGGCTAAGAACCCTTTGATACCACTTCTAACTTCCCAATGTCCCTTGAGGTCAGAGGGTTGTAGGTGTAAGGCTTTAGCAATCTCTTCAAGCTTGGGCTCCTTTTCCGAACCGTTGTAGGGTAGTTGATCAAGGATAAGGATCTTCAGAAGCCGGGAGAACTCTTCTAATGTAGGCACGAGTTGATAATCCAGGAAAGTGAAACAGTGATGCAGAGGGTCAAAGAACTGGAACAGGACCTTTATCATATCTTCCTCAATGTTGGTGTTGACCAAGCTGATGAGTCTTCCATGTCTTTCACTGAATGAAGAGCTCTCGTGAATCCTGGATATAAGCTCCTTAAGCTGAGGAGGGATCCTTACAAGGCTGATCTGAATTGTCTTTCTGCGAACAGTTTCCATGTCCTACAAAACAAGAACAAAGATGAAGATTCGAACCCCTGAAATTGTTAGCCAATTCATATGATGCATTATGATGTCATGATGCTATGATTAAACACACCACAAATATTTACAAAGGCAAACATGATAAGGCACACAAGTCACACAAGACAAGCCCTTAAAGTTTAGGCCAGCATGGGGCCTAGGTATTACCCTCTTGAAGTTGGTGGGCTCAACCTGTCCTATCAGAAGTAACCGGGTTCTAAGGGTCCCAATATCACTGGATTGCTTTCATTGTTCATCGTTTCGATTTAGCCACTGAACTAGCGACCGAAATATTCCAAGAAAACAACCCTCAATTGAGTATAGTATCGAGTATCAACCAACCTCGGACTGCACCAAAGTCATTTATCTCACTACCCTAAAGAGGCCAAGATAGTTCAATTAAGGTTCCTAAGGTCAGTTGATGCTTCACGACACCATGCGGAGGCCCCGTACTCTCCTTGACTGAACTCAAGGGTTACCGGTACACACCAAAGTGCCACATCAACATAGCAGATTGTTTCAACCATGTCGGTATACCCCGCATAGTTCCCTCACAGCCTTGTTGCTACTTTCTAAGAAGGTATCCCCAGATCCGGGTTAGGATCTATAGAACTCCCAAGACAGTCCCACAATTTAAAGCAAACAAGTCAAAGCAATTGAAAACACAAGTGATCTTAGTCCTAAGGTACACCTCACTTTATAAGGATATCCCCAGCAGAGTCGCCAGTTCTGTGATCGGTGGATCTGGAACTGACTGTTTAACGCTGGTTCGCGAAATGTCGCGGAAGCAAGAGTCGCCACCGTCTTTTATTTTCTCCAACATGGACAGGACAAAAGCACAGCAAAATTCCACATGAGATTTATTCTCGGTTCAGGAGGTAGATTTATAGAAAGGGAAGGTGTTAGCACCCTTTCTATCCATGGTTATCCATGGGCTCTTAGATACTTGCTCATTTGTGTTTTCAAAAGTGTTTGCTTTTCAAAGTGTGAGTGGGTTTGAAAAAGTTTCGTTTAAAGTTTCAGATCGACTCTTGTATCAGTCCTCAAGAGTGTTTGAAAAGTTGTTTTTGAAAGCTTTTTGAAAAGTGTCGGTGTGAAAAGAAGTTTTTGATTTGTTTTGAATTAGAGCAAGTATCTACGAGTCATCCACCTACCCTAAGGAATTAGGCTGTGTAAATGTCCTTAAGGTAGTGCCATCCCACCATTGAGAGGTAGGTAGCACCACCGTTGGAGGTGTTCGGGTCAATTCGAGTTTATAGGGACAGTGTGGTCACCAGAGCAACAGTAGGACACCTTAGAAGCTACCCTTATGCCATGTTCATGGACACAAGGACTTACTAAAACGTCCTATACTCGACGACCACGTTTCGAGGGGCAAGGCAACAGTGAGGCGTACCCTAAGAGTGGTGTGTGAATTGTGTGTCGTTTTCAGTTATGTTTTATCTTGATCATGCATTTGGGTGAGCTACGCTTTGATTTTATTTGGGCCATTCATTCTTTCATGTGATTAGCAGTTTAAAGGTGCAGAAATTAAAATGCGGAAAATAAAGGTCCTACGCCATTACAAGGCGCGGGTCTATACATCGCCAAATTAACAAAGACCCGTTTTTTTGAATAAAATGCGGAAAGTAAATAAATTTCCTAGTTATTATTACAAGGCTTTGGGGCAATTACATAATATTTAAAACGAAAAATAAGAACAAACGCGCAAAAAAAGAAATTAGAATCGAATATGCGAGGGCGTTGAACCCTTTAAAGAAATTAAATCGAAATTGAAAGTAAATTAATTATTTAATAAAGAAAAGAAGTTATTTTTTTGTGTTTTTTGTATTTAATGGAAATAAAGAAAATTAATTGAAATTAGAAATTAAATAAAACCCTAGTTCTAAATTATTTTTAAATGTTAAAGAAAAATATTTAAGTTTTGACCTAATTTACACTAATTATTTAATTACATGTTTATTTACAAAATAATTAATAACTAATAATAATAAGAATAAGAAGAAAATTATTTATTAAGAAAAATGTAAAAAATGCTAAAAAAACCTAATTTCTAAATATTTTAGTTATTTAAGAAAAACATTAAAATTTTAACCTAAATTTACTAAGTTGAAAAAGATTTATTTACAAAAATATTAATGATTTAAATATTAAATAAAACATTTTTTTTATTTTTATGATTTCTGATTTTTTTTGTATTATGAAAATTATATTTTGTGAATTAAAAGAAACAATTAAAATAATTAAAAGAAAAGAAAAGGAGAGAAAAGAAATACAAACAATGGGGGGTCTGACCCAATTTATGAGGTGTTATTTGAGAAATTCGGCCCAAGAATGCAAGGCCCTTTTTTGACTTTCTGGAATTGTGTATGGATCCTTTGACTAGCGCGTATGGTAGTCTTCCTGTGGTGACCTTCAGATTGAAATTCATGGACATTTGGCAGGCATCAGCGTGGACGTGTATGATGGACTTTAGATGAGGCGCTGCATGGAAACATGTGTATGGCAAAATTATGAAATATATAAGGGGACCTGGGAATCGAACCCAGGTCCCAGTACCTGCATGACAGCACATCTACCAACCCAACCAACGCGTTTCTTTGTTAGTTTAGTGGAACCTGAATAATATATGTGAAAAGATAGTGTTATGCTGGATCAAAATAAAACGAGCCAATTATTCAAACTTGCCAATCATGTTCCAACAACTCAGCATCCTCTTCCTTGTTTCTTCGTTTTGCCTGCAAATAAAAAATGGATAGCGGGGGTTTTAAACCCCAACTAAGCTTCAACCTGAAAAATAGCGATTAGGTGATAGTCAAAAAGAAAAAGGGCGCGAGGTGTGAGATCAATTCGTTTGGATCTCCTGATTTCAATGGTACTGGTCTTATTGTCCAATTTTTCCAGATGCGTAAAGCCCTAAATTTGTAGCTCTGAAACCCTAAACAGCTTTCATGGTGGATTCTTGTACAGGGCTTAATAACTCAATCAAAGAATTCCAATAGCTTCAGAACACTCATGTTAGTATAAATCAATGCTTAAAACGTATGAAAAATGTATGCAAATTCAAACACGAATATGAAAATATTTATGAACAGGGAGGCTTCATTCTACCAATTCCTTGAGTATGGAGGCGTGGTTTTGATTGGAACAACTTCCTGGTAGTGTCAGCAAGCTTTTGGAATAGCTTTTAGGCCTTGAAACGAGCTCTAGCTAGGTTTTCAGTTTTGAGATTTTTTGTCAAAAGTTGCAATGTTGTTCTTGTGTTCTGAGCGCAGCTTCTGTGTTCTTTGGCCTAGGGTTATGTTTGCATATGTATGTAGATGGAATTAGGTTAGAAAAACAAGCCCATGATCCATTGTTTCAATGCTTTTGAATATTTTATTTTGTATATCTTTTTCAATCCTTTTTGCCATGGAAACTTGCCTATTTTGGAAGATTTCGCCTCTTGAGATTGGTACACGAGATATTTAGGTCATGATGGAAGGATTTGTTGCATAAAAAAGATTTAAAATCATTATTTAGTATTTTTCTCATATTTAATTTTAATTAAATGAATTAATAGGATTAAAAATTCAATTAATTAATTAAAAATAAGAAAATAACTCCCTTTTAGCTTAATGGGTCGTGCATAGCTTTTGGGTAATGATTCATGGAAGAAATTGAGGCCCATTAGCAATTTTGAGGCATTTGAAGCAAAGTTGACTTTTCAAAATTCCCAAATATTTCCCAACTTCCACAAGGCATATCTTGCTCAATATTTAAGCTTTGATCATCTTCTTGGACATTTTGGAAAGGTCTTGAAGTCCTCTAACCAATTCCTTTGGTCCCATGTCATTTGGATTTACCAATCTCAAGTTATGGTCTTTGACTTAAAGTGCCTTTTTGTTGACTTTTGAAAATGACCTATAATGTTGAGATTGATAACTTTTTGTGAGAGCATTTCTTGCACTTGAAGTGTGAAGATGAGTTGTACGAAATGTCATTCTCTTCAAAATGAGCTTTGGATGGAATTTTTCTGATAAACCATGTGGAAGTTATGCCCTGGTCAATTTGCAGTTGACTTTTTCAACTGTCCAAAAATAGAAACTTTTGCATCTTGAGACTTTTTGAGCCATGCTTTAAGAATCATGATCAAGAATTGATCAAATGATGTTTGTGGCTTCAAAATAAGATGTTGACCAAAAATTTTGACTTTTGACTGTCAAATGACCATTTTGCCCCTACAGTTGACTGTGAAGCAATTAGGGTTTTTGACTGTGCAATCTGATGCTGTTAGTCTTGAAACTTGGCATGTGGATGCTTGACAATGTTTATAGGCATGTGGGACTTGATTGGACCATTGGAAACTTCAATTTCTTTGCCAGAACCAAAACCCTAATTTTTTATTGTTATGAGGCCATTGGACTGTGCAACCCTTGAGAGATTTTGAACCATGATCTTGGCAAATCTTGAAGAATATGGGAGGGAAAATTTTGGGGTAAAACACGCTTGTACAGGATGCCATTACTTAGGAAGAACTTAGCGGAGAATCTCCTTAAGAACTTTTTGTCATTGACGGAAGCTCCTTCAGGGTATTCTTGAGCCTCGAGATACCTTTTGACTTCATGAAACCAAGGTTGGACCACTACTTCTTCGGTATTAATCTCGTGAAAAGGTGCTGGTTCGTCCATCCATTCAATGGTGATTTGGGGAGCCTCATTATCCCAGTTAAGTTTAAACATGGATGACATTGTAGCTAGAGCATCTGCTAGCTGATTTTCTTCTCGCGGGAAGTGCTCAAAGGTAATCTGCTCGAAATGTGGTAATAATGTCAGGACATGTTCTTTGTAAGGGATGAGGTTTGGATGCTTAGTATCACATTCTCCTTTGATTTGACTGATAACCAAAGCTGAGTCCCCAAACACAACTAAAGATTTGATTCCCAAGTTTATGGCTACCTTGAGTCCAAAGATGCATGCTTCATACTCTGCCATGTTGTTCGTACAGTTGAAGCAAAGTCTAGCGGTGAAAGGAGTATGGCATCCTTCTGGAGATATGAGTACAACGTCGATACTGTTGCCAAGCGCATTGGGGGAACCGTCAAAGTACAGGGTCCATCGGGATCCTTGTCCAGGTCTGTCATATGGTCTGAAGTCTTCAACATTGTCCAATGTCATGATGTCTTCGTCAGGGAATTCAAACTTCATGGATTGGTAATCTTCAACAGCTTGATGAGCCAGATGGTCAACTAACACACTCCCCTTTATAGCTTTTTGGGTCGTGTACTGTATATCATATTCGGTCAGGATCATCTTCCATCTAGCTATTCTTCCAGATAAAGCAGGCTTCTCAAAGATGTATTTGATTGGATCCATCTTAGATATCAGCAAAGTGGTATGAGTCAACATGTATTGCCTTAGCCGGCGAGCAGCCCATACCAAAGTGCAGCAAGTTTTCTTGAGCAGTGAATATCTTGTTTCATAGTCGGTAAACTTTTTTCTAAGCTAATAAATAGCATACTCTTTTCGGCCAGACTCGTCATGCTGGCCCAGTACACACCCCATTGAATTCTGTAGGACGGTCAGATACATGATTAACGGTCTTCCTTCGACGGGTGGCATCAAGATAGGAGGTTCTAGCAAATACTCCTTGATTTTATCGAAAACAATCTGACAGTCATCATTCCATCTAACTACCTGATCTTTCTTCAACAGCTTGAAGATTGGTTCACAGGTAGATGTTAGGTGAGAAATGAACCTAGAAATGTAGTTTAGGCATCCTAAGAAACCTTTGACTTCCTTCTCAGTGCGAGGAGCAGGCATTTCTTGTAGAGCTTTGACTTTGGCAGGATCAACCTTAATGCCTTTATTGCTGACAATGAAACCCAAGAGTTTACCGGATCGGACTCCGAATATGCACTTGTTAGGGTTTAATCTTAGCTTGTACTCCTTCAACCTGACAAACGGCTTTTGCAAGTGATCAAGGTGTTCTTCTTCAGTTTGTGATTGGGCTATCATGTCGTCTACGTAGACCTCTATCTCATGATGTATCATGTCATGAAACAAAGCTACCATGGCGCGTTGATAGGTTGCCCCGACATTCTTCAGTCCGAATGGCATCACTTTGTAGCAGAACGTACCCCACTGTGTGACAAAAGTAGTTTTCTCCATGTCTTCAGGTGCCATTTTGATCTGGTTGTATCCTGAGAATCCGTCCATGAAAGAAAATACTTTGTGCTGAGCTGTGTTGTCAACCAGGTTGTCGATGTGTGGAAGCGGAAAGTCGTCTTTAGGGCTGGCCCTGTTTAAATCTCTATAATCCACACAGATTCTCACTTTTCCGTATTTCTTAGGCACGGGCACAATGTTAGCAACCCATTGAGGATAGGAAGTAACAGCCAGAAATCTAGCATTTAACTGCTTCATAACTTCTGCTTTGATCTTCTCTGACATGTCAGGTCTCATGCGGAGGACTTTTTGCTTCACTGGTGGACAGTCTTCTCTTGTGGGTAGACGGTGTACCACAATGTCTGTATCAAGTCCCGACATGTCTTCGTATGACCAGGCAAAGATCTCAACATAATCATGCAACAGCTAGACTAGGTGCTCCTTGACACTCGGCTCTAGATTGGCACCTACTCTGATTTCCTTTATGTATTCCTCAGTTCCCAAGTTGATTGTATCCAATTTCTCCTCATGAGGCAGAATAGCCCTTTCCTCTTGTTGTAGAAGTCTAGCCAATTCCCATGGCACCTCACAATCTTCCTCACCTTCGTATTCAGCTTGGTAGATCAGATCTTCAGAGTCACTAAAGACTATAGCAGTATTGTTACTCATGGGATCCGGAATGGAAGAGTACCTGCATTTGTGAGTGTGGGTGTGTAAGGGTATATCCATCTTAAAACAAATAAAATGTAAAAAGAAAGACAATGAACACAAAAGTTTGTATGAAAAACGTCCATGATTCATTGAAATGGCATATGAAAATGAAATAAGAACCCTTACAAATGGACCTATGTGCCTCGGGTAAGACACAAGGTTGAAAAAACACGAATTGTTTGTGAATTATTACATATCCAACAGGAATGGAAAAGATAAATTACTGCGATATGAAAGTAATTGGAACAAAGTCTTTTGCTTCCCAGTTGCACAGTCCTCCACTGACAGTAGGAAATATCCAATCTTCCAAGTTGCCCTCTTCTTCACTGTCTTCTAGTGCATTAACCCCTTGGTGGCTGATCTTCACAGGTGGCCCTCCGACACGGGCGCGGCGCACGACCTTCTGAGCAGTTGAGGTGAACCCTAAACCGAACTTGTCTGATTTGAAAGGAAAGTCTGGAAGCTGCCCCCAAATTGTGCTTCCTCCCTCTTCAACCACTGCTTTTGCATCCTTGAGAGATGACCTCTGAGGCAGAGGTCTGGTGATCGTGGGTACAGAGGACACTGTCTTGGTCGTCTCTATCTCCTAAGCTACCTCTTCAAAATGCTGAAAAGGAGTTTCGATGAATTCGCCATCCAATTCTACATAACGGAAATAATTCAGATGACTGATCATGTATTCCTCTTCGCCATGAACAGTTATGATTTTCCCCTGGACAGGGTACTTGAGCATTTGATGCAGAGTAGAAGTGACAGCTCCAGCATGGTGGATCCAAGGTCTTCCCAACAGGCAAGAATAAGAAGGACGAATGTCCATCACATAGAATATGGAGTTGAAGGTTTCAGTTCCCATCTTAATCGGGATGTCCACCTCCCCGTGGACCATCCTTTTAGAACCATCAAAGGCTCTGACAATTATATTGTTGGGTTTCAGGGTTAAGCCTTCACAATCCAGTCTATCCAAGGCTTTCTTCGGCAAGACGTTCAAAGACGAACCAGTGTCTACCAGCACGTGTGCTAGGGTTGTCCCTCTGTATTCCACAGAGACATGCAAAGCATCATTATGTTTTCTCCCTTTCAAAGTTAAATCTGCATCGGAGAATCCTAGACCATTGCCAGCTGTTAAACTAGCCACACATTCCTGGAACTGATCAGCGGAGGTTTCTTGTGGAGCGTGGGTCGTCTTCAAAAATCTTATCAGAGCCTTAGCATGAGCTTTTGAACAAAGCAACAGGGTCAACATGGAGATCTTTGAGGGGGTTTGCCCCAGCTGTTCCACTACATCATAATCGCTTTTCTTGATTATCTTCAAAATTTCCTCCATTTCTTTTTGAGAGGTTTCGGGGATGATCAACGGCTGAGCCCTCGTCCTGACGGGCTCTTCTTGGATCCCTTTCCCTAGAACACCAGTAGAAGCAGAGGGGATAACCATGGGGGTTGTGACTTCTTCTAAGATTGGCGTACTTGCAGATATGTTTACTGGTGTAGAGATAACCTTAGGAGCAGTTGAGGGTCCAAATATTGCCTTTGGAGGGGAAATCTTTGGAGAAAAGATTCTTCCACTACGGGTAACTTTGCTTGCTCCAGTAATGTTACTGATGTCGGAATTGTCTTCTTCAGAACTCTCTTCCTCGGCAGTCTGTTCAATCTGTTTGACGCCATGGTTGTAGATTTCTCCACCATAGTTCCACGATACTGATTTGTCAGACTTGTACGGGACTGGCCCGGGCATGGTTATCTTCAAAGGTGCAGCCTTTGGAGCGGATGTAATCCTAACAGGTCTTTTAGGGACCTTGGAAGGATTGGCGAATATGGTTATTATTGAAACATTGTTAACAGGAGTTGATAAAACAGGAGACTTCTCAAATAGGATTTCTTGGTTATCAATTAGGCGTTGGATGCATATCTTCAACAATGGACAATGGGTTAATGAGGATGAACAAAGGTGACAATCTTCTTCACAACCTGGGAAAACCCCAGTCTTCAACAAATTTAACTTGATTATAGGGAGCGGAGTTATCGAATCATCTATAGTAGCAACAAACAGATCCTCCTCAACAGCATGGGCGTTGTGGCCGTGCCTTGGCATTGGAGCAGAGATAACATTGGGTTTTTCAAGTGCGTCGAATTCAACGTCTTTAGCATCTATCAAATCTTGAATTTTATTCTTTAGGGCCCAACAATTGTCAGTGTCGTGCCCTGGGATCTCCGAATGATAAGCGCACATGGCGTTCAAATGGTAGTATGGAGAAGCAGTGTTAGGGTTTTTAGGGGCCTCTTTCAGCATGGCCAAATTCAACTTCATAAGATATGGTAGGACTTGAGCAGGAGTCATGTTTATCTTGGTGAATTGCCGTACAAGCCTTTCCACCCTTTGCTGGTTATTTCTAGGCTAATCATTCCTCGGCTGATTATTTCTTGGCTGGTCTGATGCAGACTTTTGAAACGCCCCCCACCGCTTGTCGACGCTCAACTCTTCCTTGACCCCTCTGAGAGTAGACAGTTGATACTTCCTTCTTTCCCGTGAAAGGTTTTCTGATGGCAGCAGAAGTAGATGCATTTTTTGAATTTTCCCTCTTTTTATACCGGCCTCCACTCTTTCTCTAGTTAGAATCAATTCAGTGAAACCAATAGACAAACTCCCAATCAGGTGATTGAAGAAAGGACCTGACAGGGTACCCAGGAACATGTCTACCAGCTCCCTCTCAAATAGGGGTGGTTGTACCCTTCCGGCTAAATCCCTCCACTTTTGGGCGTAGTCTTTGAATCCCTCATTGGACACCATGGCCATACTCTAGAGTTGAGTACGGGTTGGTGCCAAGTCGGTGTTGTATTGATACTGTTTATAGAAGGCGGCTGCCAAGTCTTCCCAATTATGCACATCAGACCTCTCCAACTGGTAGAACCAATCAAGATGCGTTCCTGACAAACTGTCCTGGAAAAAGTGGACCCACAAATTTTTGTCAGCAGAATGCGGTTGAATTTTCCTGACATAAGTTCGTAGGTGCATCTTGGGAAAAGACACCCCATCGTACTTGGAAAATAGAGGTACTTTAAACTTAGGTAGGATTACAATTCCGGATACCAACCCCAACTCCTCAAAGTCCAGCCCCGACACTCTCTGCACTTCCATAGCAGCTAGACACTCTTCCAAGTTTTTGTATTTGTCATCCGCCGGAGGGTACTGTTGTTCAAAATAGTCCTCATCTTCCTCATCTTCTGCTTCAGAATCATATGGCACTGCCATTCCTTTTCCTTTTCCTTCCTCCTCTTCAGATGTTGATGGGAATTCCAAAGTCTGTCTGGCTTGTCCTTTAAACCTTCTGCCCATGATGACCACACCTACTCGCTTCTTCTTCTTTTTCTCTTTCTCCTTCCCTAGCAGAGTCTTGAGCTCCTCCTGCCCCTTGGCTAAGGTCAAGAGTAGCTGTTGAAATTGTGAATTCTGAGCTTGTAAGTCTTTGACCGTTTGTTCTAGATCCATCTTGCTGAAATAAACAACAGAGAGATGAGGAAATTTGGTGTGAAGACCTGCTTATGCATATGATGAATGAAGATGCGATATGCAAATGATTTCAAGGAACTTTAGAAGATTTAAATTTGTTCAAACCAAAAAGAACACACGTCATATTAAATAAAACCAAGTTTGAATACATCAGGCCTCCTTGGGCTTACAAAGAAAGAAACTAAAATACAGCAAAATTCTCAAGACAAAAAGACCGAACACATCCTTTTTGGAGCAATGTAAGTATTCAGATTCTTCTCTTTATGAAGTAGCTTGGTGAGCTCCAGAACCTTCTTCTCACTGGCGTAGTACTGGGTTTCAAAGGTGTCTCACTCTTCCTTCAACTGAATCCAGGATTTCTGTAGGTCTTCGAGAGAGGTAGGCATGTCTGGATGAAGAACGGTATACAGGACGTCTCCTTCAATAACGGGCTCAATGATGATAGGAAGGATGGAAGGGTAAGGCATTAAGAGACTCTGGGCACGAGCCCGCACCCACTTAAGGTAAGGCTCTAGAGGGATAGAGTTTTTATGTCCCAAAATCCTACTGTCCACTTTGTTCACCATTCCCCAAGCACGTGTAAACCTCTGGCAGTAACCTTGGTCTTCTTTGTCGTATTCAAAAACCAGACCTCGGACGAGTATCTCATGAGGGTCGTCCCTTCGGGCATACCCAAATTTTCGAAGAGCTAAACACGGGTTTTAGGTGATACCTCCCCTAATACCTAGAAGAGGTACATTAGGGAACTCACCACAGCAGTCGATGATAGAGATATCTTCCAAGGATCTTGAGCACCAACGTATATCAAAGTGGGTGAGAGACATCATCTTTTGAGACCAAGTCAATCTTTGCTCGTTCTTCAATGCTTACTGAGGCAGGTGTGAAGTGAACCACTTAGCGAGTAGGGGTATACAACACAAGAGGGTACCTCTTTTCTTCATGGTACGGGTATGAAGGAAATACAAGATATCTCCTAACAAGGTGGGTATAGGATTGCGAGAGAGAAAGACTTTGATGGCATTAACGTCTATGAACTGGTCTGAATTAGGAAACAGAACCAAACCATAAATGAGGAGAGCTAGCACTTCTTCGAAAGCTTGGAAATCCATGTCATCCTAGAATGAACGAGCTTTTTCCAACAGAAACTTAGCTAAAAATCCTTTAACCCCACTTCTTGTCTCCCAATTGGTTGTGACGTCGGCCCTTTTCATATGTAAAGCTTCGGCGATGACTTCAGGTTTTGGAATCCATTCTAGACCGGTGAACGGTATCTGATTAAGCACGGGCACCCCTAAGAGTAGAGAGAACTCTTCCAATGTAGGTACCAACTGATAGTCCGGAAAAGTGAAACAATGATGTACGGGATCAAAGAATTGGAATAGTACACACATCATCTCTTCTTGGAAGTTGGATGTAGCTAAACTGAGAAGTCGACCATACTTCTTGGTAAGAGGATAATCCCCGGGCACTCTTGAGGCTAGCTCTTGAAGTTGGGGATGCGCTTTTACAAAGCTGATTCAGATGGTGTTTCTTTGGAGAGGATTCATTTCCTACAAAACAAAAACAAAGATAAATTTCTAAATCCTTGAAATGGTTAGTGAGCATGCACATGATGTTGATGATGTTTATGATGTTTATGTACAAGAAAACATATATACACACAACAAACAGATCCCTATGTTTCAGGCTTACATGAGTTTGTAGGTAAACACCCTCTTGAAGTTTTAGTTGGCTCAACCTGTCCTAGAAATAATGATTGGGTTCTAAAGGATCTTAATATCACCGACCTTTCTTTTAGGCATTGTCTCAGCTCAATCAATCTTTTCTTGCGGCCGAGATATCCCAAAAGTCTAGCCTCAATGAGTGTAGTATCGAGTGTCAACCAATTTTCAGCTTTACATCGAAACCGGTTACTTCACTACGTCCTAATGGCCAAGTTTATTCAATTAGGGTTCTAAGGTTAATTAGTGCTTCGCGACGCCACTCAGCGGCCCCGTATTCTCCTCGATTCACCATGAGGGATACTGGTACCCAAAAATGCGTCACACTAACATAGCCATTGTTTCAACCATATCGGTCTACGTCGTACAGTCTCCACAATCTAATGCTATTTACCTAAAAAAGGTGCTCCAAATCCCGGTGGAGGATCAAAGCAAACCCAAAACAAAGAACTGAATATAAAGCATACCAATCAAATAATGAAAGCGAGTAAAAGTGATCTATCCCTAAGGTAACCCCACTTTTAAGTAATTCCGCAGCAGTGTCACCAGTTATGTGATGCGGTGGGAGAATTGACTTGATGTTTTGCGTTTCGATCGCACTTGTGCGGTTAGCAAGAGTCACCACCGACTTTTTTTTATCCAAAAGGAAAGGTAAAAAATCACAGGAAAGACCTTTCGAGATTATTCTCGGGTTCGAGGGGTAGATTATGAAAAGGGAAGGTATTAGCACCCTTTTCATCCATGGTTTTCCATGGGCTCTTAGTTACTCGTTTAGATCACTTGCTTTCATTTGATTGTGTGCTTGTGGTGTGGGCTTTGAAATTATTTTGAAAAATCACTTTGTAATGGTTCTCGTCTCTATAAGAACGTATACAAAGTTTTGTTTCAAAAAGTGGTTCAAAGATGTGTTTGTGAATCGTGTTTCGAAAAGTGTTTTGAAAAGAGGTTTTGCAATGGTTCTCGTGTCTATAAGAACTTATACAAAACGTTTTGTCTTTTTGAAAATGTTTTTGAAATGAAAGTGTAGGTGTAAAAGTTTTTTTATCGTGAGCAAGCGAGTAACTAAGAGCGAATCTATCTACTCGAAAGGTCTTAATTTGTTCTTTTCTTCCTCCTTTTAATGGTGATATCTTACCATTGATTTGGTAAGAATCCCCACCATTGGATGTGAAGGGACAGGCGCGGGTCAATTTTACATTCATTGAAGGCAACTTGTGAGACGCTTTAGCAATTTTTTGTAAGGGACGAGATTGTTTTAACCGAAGGCAACATCAAGGGTCATCGAGGGACTATGATCTTTTTTATTGAAGGGTCATTGCTAGAGTGTCTCATATTTGAGGGACATGATTTGTATTTTCGATCCAACGAGCGAGGTTACCCTAGAGGTGCGCGTGTAAAAAGTGTATCGGTTTCAAGTTATTTCATTCTTTGATTAGGTCATCTAGCGATTGATTTTTGAATCTTTCCATACACGCCTAATTACTATACAGTATATGAAAAAACAGTAAATTGCGGGAATTGAAATTCTACGCTATTACAAAGTGTTCGGGAATGGGGGTACAATTGTTACAAGGGGATGAATCAAATGAAAATAGCAATGTCCAAATATCAAACAATACAACCAAATCGAATTTTGTGCGATTTATATAAAGCTATGACAATTCATGAAAATAATATTAACAAAATATGAAATGAAATGTTAAGTATTTATATGAAAAGAAAAAGATAAAAACCTATTCTAAAAAAATTGATTAAAATCTTTATTATTTTTTTGTGTTTTATTATGTAAAATCTAAAGAAAACAAATAAACTAAATTATTATTATACTTTTGATATTTTATTATTTAAAATCTAAAACAAATTTATTAAAGAAAAGAAAAATGATAAAATAAAATAAAAATTATAAAACCTAAATCAATTTTAATAATAAAAAAATTAAGTTTTCTTAGCAATTTTTCGAAATAATAAATAAATGTAAAGGAAAACAATTTAACAAACAACAAATGCAATGGGCCTAAAGGTATATTTGGGAGAAGGCCCAAAGAAACATGTTATCCTTGCTGGTTTACAAAACAAGCCAAAAGGGGGGTATATGATTAGGCAAAGCGAATGGGCTTATGGTTAACAGAAAAACAAAACAAGGCCAGATCCTTAAATTGTTTAAGCGTTTGATTAAGGGTGGAAAACGAATTAGGGTTCTTGGAACCCCTTCATTCACAACGGCGCCGTTCATCTCTTTGTCTAACTATGTTCATCTTCTCATCTCTACTCATCTCACTAACCATCCCTGTCTCAATTTCGCGAATAAAATCGCTCATGCCGTCCCTATCTCACCATGGCTCGCGTTTTTCTGAAAACCCTAAGTTTTGAAATGAGATTTATGTCTAAGGGGTTTGAAATTGGTTTATCTGATCCTCCCTCCCCAGCTCTCAGTTGCCGAAACGCTCTCTCTCTCCTCCTAACCAAGCTCTAATGGTTTTTCTTGAAAAGGTGAAGTTCTGTTCTTTCTCAATTTTACGAATTTCGTTTTAATTGATCTTTGGATATTCTGTTAATTGTTGAAGTTCTTCCTTTTAAATGCATCAAAAGCATGATTACAGAATATTTGGAATGAGAGAAAAACCTACCTGTTGAAGTACTTTCTGCGAAATTGAAAGGGGACGGCGAGATGATGACCGCATTCCTTGGTGGCCGGAGCTTGTGAGGGAGGAGATGAGGATGGAGACCTTGCTTTTCTGGCTTGAGTTCCTTTTGATAGGTAACCATTTTCTTGTTGTTTTTGTTGAATGATAAGGGCGTTGTTTTATGGATTTTGGGACTCTTGTGATTGTTTACTGTGTTTTCTTTTGTTGTGATGAGGATTGTTGGTTGTCTTCTGGGTTGTTTGAGGCTTGTTGTTGTTTTATCAGTTTGAATGGTTTACTGGTTTTTTGATGATGGTTGTTGGTTTTGATGATAGTTCTGGTTTTTTGGTTTTGGTTTTGGATATGTTTTGGTATTTTGAGGTTGTTACTGTTTTTTTTTGTTTTGGTTTTGGATATGTTTTGGTATTTTGAGGTTGTTACTGGTTTGAACAGTTTGAAGGTTGTGTTTCAGTTTGAGGTTTATGTTTTTTTTTTCTGTTGGGGCTTGACCACTGTGTTTTGTTGGTTGGTTTGGTTTGATGGTGTTTTGGATCCTTTTTGATGGTCTAACAGGTTTTTGGAGTTGGATAATGTTTCTATATTTTTTCAGTTTGTGAAACTATTGCAGGTTTCTGGATGATGTTACTGATTTATGTTTTGGGTCAGGTTTTGAGAAGTTTTGCTTTGTTATTGGCTTTGCTGTTGGAGACTCATGTGTTTGATATTTGGATGCTTGGAGTTTTTTAGAGGTTTTGACAGTTTGTTGATGGTTCACAGTTTATCAGCTTGGGACTTATGACCGTTTTTTGGAGGTTTTGGATTTGTGGATTGACAGTTTGAAGTTTGTGTTTCAGTTTTTCAAATTGTCCTTTTGGCTTGAGAGTTTTTTACTGTTATATTAGTGTTGCTTCTGTTGAATTCTTATTCAAAAAGGGGGGAAAACAAATAAATTGAATATTTTACTATATTGTTCCTTTGGCTTTTTTATGGCAGTTTTGTTTTCTAGCAGCTTCTACGTAACTTGTGACAGTCAAGGCAACAGGGTTGTGCATCCCTATGTGACTTCTTTCCTTTCTTCTCTCTCAATGACACTAGGAAAGCAAATTTCTTTTTGCCCCTTTTTCCAATTCTGAAAAGTTTGCAAAAAATGGAAAATGATGAACTAGCTTCTTGAACAAGCTTTTGCTTGTTTTGACTTAGCTTATTACATTGCCATATTTTATTTTGTTGATGTTGTCTACTGCTATGTTGCTGCCTCGTTTTTTGTTATTTGCCTTTTGTCCAATTCTGTGCTGCTGTTTGGGCATTCTGTTTGCACATTTTACTTGTTTGGACAACTTTGCTAATGCTGCTGTTTGTTGCCTAGCTTGCGCAGCTTGCTTGCATTCAGTTTGTAGTATTCTGTTTGTTTGGATAAATTTGCTTGCCTTTGGACAATTTTGTAGCATTTCCTGGACAGTTTTGTAACATTTGCTTGTTTGGACAGCTTGCTTGCATTTCTTCTTTTTTTTGAACCAAGAAGAAAAATCTTCTTGTGATTTGCAAATAGAGAAAATAAATTGTGATGAATTAAAAATAGCCTTCTGATTCCAATTTGCAAACTTTAATGATGAATAGCACTTTTTTCTTTTTAAAAATTCTTGCTTATGCCCAAATAAATTGTACTAACTATTTTTCTTTTCTTTTATTTTCATGTGGGCACAATTGGATGGTGGCAAAGCAGGGGAAGCAAGAGACTCTGTGGCAAGCATGGAAGCAAAGGAACTTCAGTCAACCTTAGGCATAGATCCATTTAGATTTTCTTTGTAATTTAGAGAGAAACATTCAACAATTGTACTAATTTATTTTTTAAATACCATAAGTTGTAAAACATAGAGTATTTAAAAGAACAAATTATTTTGTAACAATGTTTGAAAAAAAATAGTGAAAGTCTTATGAGATATTTTGGTGTCCATTGAAACCCTTTACTGTCAATAAATTGTAATTTTCTCTTCGCATCCTAACTGATTCTTAAAGATTCCCAATCAAGATAATTGAAACAAAATTCTCCAATTTGATAACTTAAATTCCAATAATTCTGTAATCTTGCAACTGCACTCCAAACAAACACGCATTGTATATTCCATTTCCTAACCAAGAAATCTTTTTAAGAGACGCGAAACATCTGGTTAACCTGGATTAAACAATCATGAGTATCTTACATGACAGTCTTAAATTCCATCTCTTGTCCCAAACAACCTTGCCTTGAGAACAAACACTGTCTTTTCAGTAAACTCGAGAAAGCATGAAAACATGTGAAAGCCAATTGGATCTTTGAGAATTTATTTCTTTTGAGAATTGCAAGAAAAACCCTAATTGCTGGTTTACTGCCACAGGAGAAAATTTGTCTGATCGATTCCTGAGCCAACTTGAATATCTGAGGAACCCTAGGGTTGTGTTTTCTATGAAAAATGGGGAGGGAAAATTTTGGGGTACAACAACGATGTACCATGATATCTGCATCAAGTTCTGGCATGTCTTCATGTGACCAGGCAAAGACCTCAACATAATCATGTACCAACTGAATCAGACGCTTCTTGACACTGGGTTCCAGATTGGCACCTACCATGACTTCTTTCTTGTCATCTTCGGTACCTAGGTTAATTGTGTCCACTAGTTCTTCGTGGGGCTGAATGGTCCTCTATTCTTGTTGTAGAAACCTGGCTAGTTCCCATGGCACTTAACAATCTTCCTCACCTTCGTCTTCAGCTTGGTAGATTAGATTTTCAAAATCCCAAAAGGCCATAGCAGAATCGTTACCCATGGGATCCTGAGTGGATGTAGACCTGCATTGTGAGTATGTGTAAGAGTATAGCTATCTTTGAAAGAAAGTAAAAATGTAAAAAAGATAGACAGAGAGCACAAAGTTTGTATTCAAAAACGTCCATGATTCATTGAAGACATATGAAAATGAGGTAACAACCCTTACAAATGGACCGTTGTGCCTTGGGTAAGACACACGGTTTTAAAAAGTCGGAATTGTTTAATTATTATAAGTCTGACAAAATTTAAAGGCAATTATTGTTGGATAAAAGTAATTGGGACAAAATCTTTAGCTTCCCAGTTGCTGAGTCTTCCATTGACAGTTGGGAAAATCCATTCCTCCGGATCGTAGCTATCCTCATCACCCTCCACAGTGTTGACTCTGTGGTTGCTGATCTTTAAGGGTGGTTCCCTGGCACGAGCACGACGTACAACTTTCTGGGCTCCTGAAGTGAAACCCAAACCGAGTTTGTCAGATTTGTATGGGATATCTGGGAGTTGGCCCCAAATAGTGCACCCACCTTCTTCTATTATTTCCTTGGCATCTTTCAAAGACAACATCTTTAGTGGAGGTCTTGTAATCTTCGGGACTTGGGAAACAACCTTGGTTGCTGCCACGGTTGGTGGGACTTCTTCTAAATGCTGAAATGGAGTTTCAATGAATTCACAATCCAATTCCACATATCTGAAGGAGTTTAAATGAATGACCATATATTCCTTTTCCCCATAGACAGTAATGATCTTCCCCTTGGTTGGGTATTTCAGAATTTGATGTAATGTAGAGGTGACAACACCAGCGTTATGAATCCATGGTCGTCCCAATAAGCAGGAGTAGGAAAGGCGAATGTCCATCACGTAAAAAGACGAATCAAAGGTTTGAGTTCTAACCTTAACAGGGAGTTCTACCTCTCCATGCATCATTCTCTTTGAACCGTCGAAGGCCCTTACCACTATGTTGATGGGTTTTAAGGTCATACCTTCACAGTCAAGTCTATCAAGAGGCTTCTTAGGCAGCACATTCAAAGACGAACCAGTATCCACCAAGACATGGGCCAAAGTTATGCCCTGGCATTCGACAGAGACATGCAATTCCTCGTTGTGCTTCCTCCCTCTATGTGTCAAGTCAGCATCAGAAAAGCCTAAACCATTATCCGCGATCAAGCTGGTCACACAGTCTTGGAACTGATCAGCAGAGGTTTCTTTTGGTACATGGGCAGTTTTAAGGAATTTCACCAAGGCCTTTGCATGAGCCTCAGAGCACAATAATAAAGCCAGCATGTAAATCTTTGATGGAGTCTGCCTTAGCTGTTCGACTACGTTGTAGTCGCTTCTCTTTATAATTTTCAGAATTTCTTCCATCTCCTTTTGGGAGGCTTCAGGGATAGATATTGTTTGGGCCTTTATCCGGACAGGCTCAACCAGAATGCCTTTTCCCCGAGTCTCGGTTGTCTTGGAGGCATGAGTGTTAGCAGGGGTATCCAAAGGGATTGTAGTAGTAGTAGTGTCAACAGGAACATGAACAGGGATGATCACAGGACTGTTAACAATCTGTGGAGGAGCAATCTCTGGAGAGAAAATTCTTCCACTTTGGGTTATCTTGTTGGTTCCCACAATGTTACTGATGTCGGGGTGAGCCTTCTCAAGAATCGAGTATTCATCAACCAGCCAATATTGCTTGATGCCGTGATAGTAGACGATGCCCCCATAGTTCCATGGGACAGTTTTATCTGATGAGTACAGGATTGGACTTGGCATAGTAATTATCAGTGGAGCTACTTTAGGAACTGATGTAATCCTAACGGGTCTTTTGGTGGAGATCCTAGAAGGATTGGCGGAAATGGTTACTATTGAAACATCTTTGTAAGAAACAATTGAAACGGGAGTCTTTTCAAACAAAATCTCTTTGTCATCCATCAGGCGTTGAACACATGCTTTCAATAAATGACAACTAGTTGGTCGGGATAAACAAAAGTGGCGGCCTTCATCACAGCCTGGAAATAAATCGGCCTTCAATATGTTCTTCTTGACGGTCAGGAGAGGAGTAACAAGTTCATCAATAGTAGAAACAAACATATCATCTTCAACAACATTAAAACTGCGGCCATGCTTGGGCATAGGAGAGGTGATAACATTCTGGATTTCAGGAGCATCAAACTCAATTTCTTTTGCTTCAAGAAGGTCTTGTACCTTGTTTTTCAAATCCCAACAGTTGTTGGTATCATGTCCTGGACTTTCTGAATGGTATGCACAGTGAGCATTAGGATGGTAATGAGGAGAGGTTGTGTTAGGGTTCTTCAGAGCTTCTTTCAAAGTTACCAGATTGGATCTCAACAAATGTGGCAGGACTTGAGATAGTGTTATATTAATCCGGGTAAATTGTCTTACTGGTCTTTCTGTTCTAGGCTGATCATTCCTTTGTTGAGTAGGTACAGGCTTAGGGATCGTGACAGCCCCTACCATTGGTCGGCGTCCAGTTTTATCTTGATTCCTTTGAGGATACACAACACCAACTTCTTTCTTCCCAATAAAAGGTTTTCTTACAGCGGTGGAGGATGCGTCTTTTTGGATCTTTCCACTCTTAATCCCAGCTTCCACTCTTTCTCTGGTCAAGATTAATTCAGCGAAGCCTGCCGAGGAGCTTCCAATTAAATGATTAAATAAAGGACCGGACAGGGTACCCAGAAACATGTCTACTAGCTCTCTTTCAGAAAGGGGAGGCTGGACTCTTCCTGCTAAGTCCCTCCATTTCTGAGCGTAGTCTTTGAAACCTTCACTTGAAACCATAGCCATACTCTGGAGTTGAGTACGGGTGGGAGCAAGATCTGCATCGTACTGATATTGTTTATAGAAATCAGCGACAAGGTCTTTCCAATTGTGGACATTGGCCCTTTCCAGTTGATAGAACCAATCAAGTTGAGTTCCTGATAGACTGTCTTGAAAGAAGTGGACCCATAAATCTTTGTCAGCAGTGTGAGATTGTGTCTTCCTCACATAGGACCGAAGATGCATTTTGGGGCACGAAACTCCGTCGTATTTAGCAAATATTGGTGCCTTGAATTTTGTTGGAATGACAATCCCAAACACCAAACCTAGCTCCTCAAAGTCTAGCCTGGGCACTTTCTGGATTTCCATTGCATTTAGTTATTCTTCCATATGCTTGTATTTGTCGTCGGCTGGGGGATACTACTCTTCAGAGTAATCCTCTTCTTCTTCCTCTTCAAACTCTTGCTGAACAACCGCTTCCTTTCCTTTCCCATCTTGATTATCTTTTTCACCAAATGACGTTGCAAAGTCTAGGGTTTGTCTGGCTTGTCCTTGGAACCTTCTTCCCATATTCAGAACTCTGATTACTTTCTTTGCCTTCTTCTTCTTTTCTTCAATCAACAAGGTTTTTAGATTTTCTTGTCCTTTGGCTAGAGTCAAGAACAACTGTTGAAACTGAGCATTCTGTGCTTGGAGGTATTTTACCGTCTGCTCGAGATCCATCTTACTGAAATAAACAGTAAAAAGATGAGGAGACTTGTCGTAAGAAACCTGCTTATGTTATGATGAATGGTAAATGCATATGCAATGATTTCAAGGAAATTATAGATTTAAAATTGCTTTAGATCAAAAAGGAACACATGTTATATTAATAAATTAAAGCTTGAGTACATCAGACCTCCTTTGGGCTTACAAAAAGGTTGTACGCATCCTCTTTAATGCGATGTAGGCATTCAGGCTCCGCTCCTCATGAAGTTTCTTAGTGAGTTCCAAAACCTTCTTCTTGCTGGCGTAGAATTGGGCCTCGAAAGTGTCTCGTTCCCCCTTAAGTTGTATCTAATCCCTTTGTAAGTCTTCAAGAGAGGTGGGCATGTCAGGATGCAGGATAGTGTACGGAACATCTCCTTCTACAACAAGCTCTATGATTATTGGTAGAATGAAGGGGTAAGGCATCATAAGACTTTGAGCACGAGCTCGTACCCATTTGAGGTAAGGCTCATGAGGGATGGAATTCTTACGCCCCAATGTCTTGCTATCTACCTTGTTCAACATCCTCCAAGCTCGGATAAATCTATGGTGATGACCTTGATCATTGTTGTAGTAGTCAAATACCAAACCTTGGATGAGCATCTCATGCGGCCATCCCTTCGGGCGTAACCAAACTGTCTTAAGTCTAAACAGGGGTTGTAGGTGATACCTCCTCTAATTCCAAGTAAAGGGGCATTAGGGAATTCTCCACAACGGTCGACAATAGTAACATTCTCTATGGATCGGGAACAATAATGAATGTCTGAATGTTTGAGCGTCATCAACCTATGTGACCACCTTGAACCTTGCTCGTTCTTCAATACAGATTGGGGAAGATTCAAAATAATCCATCTTGCCAAGAGAGGAGTACAACACATAAGGATACCTCTTTTCCTCATAGTGCGAGTGTAAAAGGAATATGGGATGTCCCCTAGCAAAGTAGGCACCGGGTTACGAGACATGAAGATTTTGATGGCGTTCACATCTATGAGTTGGTCAGGATTTGGAAACAAAACCATCCCATAGTTGAGGAGAGCCACAATTTCCTCAAAAGCTTGCAAATCCAAATAGTTCCAACAGTTTTGGGCTTTCTCAAACAAGAACTTTGCTAGGAAACCTTTGACACCAATCCTTATTTCCCAATTAGTAGTGATATCAGATGGTTGTAAGTGTAGATTTTGAGCAATCTCTTATGGCTTTGGATCTCTTTCCGTACCGTTGAAAGGTAGTTGATTGAGAATGGGAATCCTCAATAGTTGGGAGAATTCTTCCAAAGTTGGCACAAGTTGATAATCGAGAAATGTGAAGCAATGGTGTAAAGGATCAAAGAACTGAAAGAGCACCTTCATCATGTCTTCATCAGTGTTGGAGGTGACCAAGTTTAGCAGGTGACCATGTCTTTCCGTAAATGGAGTATTTTCAGGAATCATTGATGCTAACTTTTTAAGTTGAGGAGGGATCCTTACAAGATTAACTTGAATAGTTTTCCTGCGAATATAATCCATGTCCTACAAAACAGAACAAAGATAAATCCCAAGATCCTTGAAATGGTTAGTGAATATGAGTATGATGTCATAATGTTTATGATGTTATGTACAAGTATATATATACAAACAAATCAAACAAGTCCTTAGGTTTAGGCTTGCATGGAGTCTTATAGGTAAGTACCCTCTTGAAGTTTAGTTGGCTCAAACCTGTCCTAGTAATAGTAACCGGGTTCTAAGGAGCTCAATATCACCGGTTTATTTCTTTGGGCATTGTTTCAGCGCAAGACTCTTTAATGGCGACCAAAATATCCCAAAAAACCAAATCTAAATGAGTGTAGTATCGAGTATCTACCAACTTCAGACTACACCAAATATGGTCATCTCACTATGTTCTAAAGGCCAAGTTGATCAAGTAAAGGTTCTAAAAGTTCATTAGTGCTTCATGAAATCACTCAGCGGCCCCGTATTCTCCTTGACTACTCATGGGCTACCGATACCCACAAATATGTCGCACTAATATAGCTATTGCTTAGACCATGTCGGTATACCCCGCATAGTTTCCATAACGTATTGCTACTTATCGATAAGGTATCCCAAATCCGGGTAGAGGATTTAAACCCAAACAAAGAACCATAATGTAAAGCATACAAGTCAAACAAAGAAAGCAAGTAAATGTGATATAACCCTAAGGTAACCCCACTTTTAGAATTATCCCCAGCAGAGTCGCCAGTTCTAGGATACGGTGGGAGAACTGACTTGGTTGTTTTGCGTTTGATTGCAAATGTTACGGTTAGCAAGAGTCACCACCGAATTTTCTTTTATCCAAAAGGAAAGTTGAAAAAGCACAGGAAAGACGTTTGAGATTGTTTCTTGAGTTTGGGGGTAGATTATGAAAAGGGAAGATATTAGCACCCTTTTCATCCATGTTTTTCCATGGGCTCTTAGTTACTTGCTAGATCACTTGCTTTTGTTTGAAAATGTGCTCTGTGTGGTTTTTGAAAGAATTTTGAAAAGGTGCCATCGTTTAAGAAAACTTTGTAATGATTCTCGTTCGTAAGAATGTATACAAAGTGTTGATCTTTTGAAAATGTTTTCAAGTTTGAAAGGTGTTTTGAAAGTGTTGGTGTTTGTTTTTGAAAATAGCAAGGATGTTTTTATTTTGAATTTGAGCAAGTAACTAGGAACATTCTACCTACTAAAAAGTCTTTCATGTTTATTTCCTTTTTCCTTTAGATGTTGCTATCTTACCATTGATTGATAAGAAGCCCCGCTGTTGGATGTAAAGGGACGGGCGTGGGTCATTGTATAGTCATGATAGCAATGTTGTGAGATATCTTAGCATTTCTCTTAAGGGACTAAAATCATTTGAAAGGCAACATTCGAAGCGTCATCGAGGGACTATGATCTTGTATTTTTTATTGTTTTTGCTAAGACGTCTCACATACATAACATGATTATTTTTAGGCAACAAGTGGAAGTAACCCTAGGGGTGCATGTGTGAATAGTGTGTTTGATTTGCATGCATTTTTTAGTCTTTGATTAAGGGTTGCCTACTTGTTGATTTTATCTTCCCATACAAATCCTACTTTACTAGCATTTATATGAAAGCAATAAATTGTGGAAAGTAAATATTCTACGCTATTACAATCATTAGGGGCATAGGGTGCACAAATTTACAAATGGGGATTGCAAGAAATTAAAGTCCTAATTAACTATTACAACCATATTGAAATAATGTACAAGAAACGAAATGTAAAAATAGATTTGTTTTGTTTTGGTTAAGAACTAAATAAATTTGCTTAAGAAAATATTTTTAGTCTTTTTTGTTCTAAAAGAAAGTAAAACAACGTGTATGAATATAAAGTATTTTTTGGTGTTTTTGATTAATAAAAAATAAAGTGATTGATAAAAATAATAAGAGAAAAGAAAAGAATCAGAATCAGCGCATTGCTGAAAGGACGGAAATAAGGGGCAGAAATTCTGACTTTAGATGCGCTGCAAATCAAAAAGAAAATGTTAGTAGTAAAGGGGAAGATCAGAAGTTCTGGATCTGGACGCATTAAAGCTCTGGGGTCACTGGGAACAAAGGAAATCCTAAAAGTTCTGATCGTTGAGGGAGTCTAGAAGTTCTAATATCATTGGCAGGTCAGAAGTTCTGGTTGTTTAAGAGAGCTTAGAGGTTCTAATGTAACTGGAAACCTGGAAGTTCTGATAACGGACAAGTGAAGTGTCAATGCTGTTGTATGGGGATATCTAGAATTTTTGGTCAAGGGTTATTGTTTTAACAAATAATGGGGTTAAAAAAGTCAGAAAATAAACATAAAAAGGTGTTTCTTGGGCTAGAACTCATATCCCTTAACACTAACACCTTAAACGTTCATTCTCTACCACTGGGGTGGCTATACATCCGATATTAGAAAAAAAAACATAAACATATATTACAAAGTAATTTCTGATGATGAACTTCATCTCCTTCTCCATGCCAACCAGAGCATCTGCAACTTAGTTATTTCTCAACAAAAATGAAGAATGCAAACATAGCAATTATGGCAGATTTCATTATGGTTTCAGAAATATAAAGCATCATAACTGTAAATATAGCAAGCATGAATTTTTCTAATCCTAATTCTGAATCCTAATTTCCTCAAGAATTTCTGAACTGAAATTCTCTCTACTTAGGCAAAAATACATGAAATCTATGAATATGCACAGAATCAGACTCAGGATGTCTACATTGTATTTTGAAAATGAAAGCCTAACAATGTCTAAGTAATGTGATAAAAGTCAACAGAAGCTTACCTTTCAGCTGGAAAATGCTATGTGAACTAGAGCCTGATTCTAATTGTTGTAATGTTCTGGTCAGCTTTCTCACGTTCCCAGAAAGCCAAAGTAAACCTCAACTTGAGTTATGAATGGCTGTAATGTTCTGGAGCAGCCAAGAAGCAAAGTTTGATTTTTGAAATGGAGGTTGGTGGAGATTGTATTACAGTCTGTAAATAGAAGTTGAGATTGTTTCTAAATGTGTATCAGAAACTGTATGGGTGATTTGGTCAGGAACTGCATAAGGAAAATTAGAGCTTAGATGTAAAAGCCAGAAATTAGTAAGTTTTTGTGTTTATGTTTGTAGTTTCAAGTTCTTTGAAATTTCATCAAAGTTTCAAGGATTTTTCCTCAAATTCTCGACCTCTTTAACATTTGCAAATGAAGTTCAATTTATAGGCAAGGATTTAGGATCTTGGAGAAGTCAAGAGTACAACCATCATATGCTAGGGCACTGACTTGTTCTTGAAGCAAGTTTAAACAAGTATGGTTCAAGGCATAAAGTAGGGTGGTTAGAAACTTTTAGTCATGCCTAATCTGAATTTCTAAGCATGATTTATGAAAAAGTACCTTCAGAAGCAAAAGTAAAGCATGGGCCCAGCATAAACTTTGTACAAAAGTTTACTTTTCAAGGACAACAATGGTACTTCCATGCCACACGTGGGGAAATCCTTTGGGAAAAGACTCAAAAGTGGGTGTGAACATTAAATGATGATGAGATTTATCAAAATAGAAAACCTACAATATTAGATTATGCATCATAGCTTAAATCTAGATCAGAATTTCAACATCAATGTAGCTTAGAATAAATATCCAACTTCTGATCTTTGAATCTCCCTGCTCCAGTATGATCTGAAGGAGTTCTCAGAATTTTCAGAAAGCTTGTAACATGCTTTGTAATCCCTCTTTGAACCTCTTTTGCAAACTCTGATTGAACCTACGTTAAAACTGGCCCAGAAGTTCTAACCAAATTCTGACTTGGAAATGCTCAGAACTTGTTGAATGTTTTGGTTTTTATGGACGCGTTTTCAAAGATTTATAACTTGAAATCCCAACATTTCCAAGAGAAGTTCTGTTCGGCAATGTTTTAGATCTCATTGAAATTTATAAATCTTGTGTCAGAAGTTCTTTCAGAATCATCTTGCATCATGGTGAAAACCCGGCCAGAATTTCTGAACTTGTCATATTTCTTAACACAGAAAAATTTCTAAGTGCTTAGAATTTTGATTTTTTCCAAACTAATTTTGACTTTTGACTTTCTTGATGAAACAAACTTTGTATTCTAACATTTCTTGATGAAATATGATTCTCGGAACTTGATTTTTGATCCAAAAGTCAAAGTTTGACTTTTTAGTATGCAATTGACCATTTTTCCCTTGTGCCAGTTCAAAATCCAAATTGATGTACCAGTGCTGCAAACTTGATGTCATAGGATATTTTTGGGAGGAAATTCTTGAGAGATGAGAGGGAAAATTTTGGGGTACAACATGTAGCCACATCACTTACGGAAGTAACATACAAAACATCTTCAATAGCACTTATGCCTTTGTCATGCTTAGGCATAGGTGCATTAATCACGTTCGGAGTCTCTGGAGGGTCGAACAAAATTTCCTTGTTATCAATCGTGTCTGGAATTTTGTTTTTCAGGGCCCAGAAGTTGTTGGTGTCGTGCCCAGTACTGTTTCAATGATAGGCACATCTTGTATTTGGATTGTATTTTGGAGAGGGTGTGTTGGGATTAGGAGGAGGATCTCGGAGTGTTTTTGAGTTCAGCCTTTAACAAATGTTACAATGCTTAAGCCAATGGCATATTAATCCTGGTAAACCGCCTCCTCGGAGTGTCTGACTTACGCTGGTTTCCCTGTTGTTGTTGTTATTGAACATGCATTATATTATAAATCAATACCCCCCCACAGACTGATGGCAATCATTTTTACTATGGCTCTTCTAGCCATAAACAGTGTTGGTTTCTTTCTTACCACTGAACAACTTCTTCACAACATTAGAAGTTGAAGCCATTGGAATCTTCCCACTCTTGATACCAATTTCAACTCTTTCTCCTGTCAGAATTAGCTCAGTAAACCCTGATGAAGAACTCCCAATCAACAAATTAAAGAATGCTCCCGTCAGAGTGCCCATGAACATATCCACCAATTACCTCTCAGTCAAACGAGGTTGCACCCTTCCAGCTAGGTCACTCCCTTTTTGTGCATACTCCTTGAACCCTTCATCCGAGCCCATGGACATGTTTTGCAATTGTACATGAGTCAGTGTTAGGTCAACATTATATTGATACTTCTTGTAGAAAGCAGCAACCAAGTCTTCCCATGTGTGAATGTTGGTTTCCTCCAGCTGATAGAACCATTCCAATTGAGTGTCAGCCAAACTTTCTTGAATGAAATGAACCCATAATTTCCTGTCAGCAGTATGAGGTTGGATTTTTCAAACATACAACCTCAGATAAAGTTTGGGACAAGAGACCCCATCATATTTAGCAAAGATAGGGACCTTGAATTTGTGAGGGACGACCACCCCAAGGATCAGACCTAGCTCTCCAAAATCTAATCCAGGAACTTTATGGATTTCCACAACTTTGAGTCGGTCCTCCAATTGCTTGTATTTGTCACCTACAAGAGGATATTGTTTGTCGGAGTAGTCTTCATCCTCAGAAATTTGATTATTTCTATCTTCACCCCTAACGCTTTTTCCATCCTCCTCTTGGTTGTCGTCTTCCTCAGAGGAAATATCATTCACTCGAACTGGTTGACCATGACCTTTGAATCTTCTCCCCATGTTGAGGATAACAACCCGCTTCTTAGTCTTCCTTTTTTGTGGTGAGGAGCGCCATCATCTCTTGCTACCCTTTGGCCAGATTCAAAAGAGTCTCTTGAAATTGTGCATGTTGAGTTTGGAGATCCTTGACAGTTTGTTCGAGGGCCATCTTATATAGAAATAAATAGTAAATAGATGAGGAAACCTGTATTGGAAAACCTGCTTATGAAATGATGCATGATATGCAGATGCAATGTTTTCAGGACCTTAGGAGATTTAAATTTGCTAGCCCAAAGGAAACAGAAACAAAGATTTCATTAATAAGTTCAAAATTACAAATTCCTCTTAGGCTTACAATGAAAACAAAAGGGTCTCAAAGAGACAACAATATGAACTCCTAAAACCTAAGACTCAAGTATCCCACGAACGCTTCCTCTTTGTGTCGATGAATGCATTAAGGCTTTTCTCCTCGTGAAGTTGCTTTATGAGCTCCACCACTTTAATTTTACTTTCATAGAATTGAGCTTCAAAGGTGTCTCGTTCTTCCTTGATTTAAATCCATGACTTTTGAAATTCTTTGAGGTCAGTAGGTATGTCCGAATGGAGGATGATGCGAGAAACGTCTCCTTCGATAACAGGCTCTAAGATCACTGATAGAACAACTGGATATGGCATCATGAGGTTTTGAGCGTGAGCTCGTCCCCATTTGAGATATGGATCCAAAGGGATAGAATTATTTTATCCTAAAGTCTTCCTATCAACCTTGTTTACCATTCCCCAAGCACGTATAAACCTTTAACGATAACCTTAAAGATCATTTTCGTAATCAAACACAATACCCTCAATAAGTTCGTCACGAGGACCATCTCTTTGAGCATAACCAAATTGTCATAGAGCCAAAGAAGGGTTGTAGGTAATACCTCCCCTAATTCCAAGGAGTGGAACATTAGGGAATTCCCAGCAACGTTCAATGATAGTAATATCTTCTAGAGATCGGGAACACCAATAGACATTTGAATGAGAAAGAGACATCATCCTTTGAGACTACCTCAAACCTTGTTCATTCTTCATTACTGATCAGGGAAGGTGCGAAATAAACCACCTAGATAGAAAAGGTATGTAACACATAAGAGTCCCTCGCTTCCTCTTAGCACGAGTGTGAAGAGAATGCATAATTTCCCTTAGAAAAGTAGGTACAGGGTTATAAGAGAGAAATATTTTGATGGCATTCATATCTATGAGTTGGTTTGGATTAGGGAATAACACTAAACCATAGATCAACAAAGCCAAGATTTCCTAGAAATCTTGAAAACTCCTAGCATCCAGAAACAACTGAACCTTCTCTAACTGAAATTTAGCTAGAAAACCCTTGACTCCACTCCTTGTTTTCCAATTAGATACAATTTCGAACCACTTTAGATGTAAGGCTGCTGCGATTTCTTCAAGTTGTGGATATTTCTCTAAACCGGTGAAAGGTATTTGATTGAGAACAGTTACTCCCAGTAATTGAGAAATCTCCTCCATTGTGGATACCAACTGATAATCAGGAAAGGTGAAGCGGTGATGTATGGGGTTAAAGAACTGGAATAGAACACTCATCGTGTCTTCTTCAAAACCTGAGGTAACCAAACTGGAATAGAACACTCATCATGTCTTCTTTACTTTCGGGAACCCTTGAGACTAACTCCTTAAGTTGAGAAGGTATCCTCACAAAACTGATCCGGATAGTGTTTCTGCAAGCAGAAGCCATAACCTATAAGACATAACAAAGATAAATCCCTAGGTCCTTGAAATAGTTAGTTAAAATGATATGGTATGATGTCATGATGTTATAATGCCATGTTCGAACAATTAATCATACACAAACAAAACACACAAGGCCTTAGGTTTTAGCTTCCATGGAGTTTGTAGGTAAGTACCCTCTTGAAGTTTTAGTTGGATCAACCTGTCATAAAAGAAGTAACCGGGTTCTAGGAATCTCAAATCCTAATCTTTCTCTCATGCATTATTTTAGCACAAGCATATAAATTGCGACCGAAATATCCCAAAAGTAAATCTCAATGAGTGTAGAATCGAGTATCAACCAACTTCAATCTACTTAAAAGCCAGCCATCTCACTACTTTCTAATGGCTAAGTTGTGTCAACTAAGGTTCTACGGTGAGTTAGTGCTTTTGACACCACGCGGAGGCCCATCATTCTCCTTGACTGACTCAAGGGACACCATCACAAACCAATGTGTCACACTAATGTAGCCATCGTTTCAACCATATCGATCTACGACGTACAGTCTTCACGATCTATTGCTACTTACCTAAAATGTCCCTAGATCTGGGTATAGGATCTATATAAGAATTAACACAAGCATATCCCGAAATATAAAGCATACAAGAAAAACAAGTAAAGTAATAAAGGTGATCTAGCTCTTAAGGTAACCCCACTTTTAGTTACAATTTACCCCAGCAGAGTCGCCAATTCTGTATTACGGTGGGAGAACTGACTTTTGTGTTTTGCGTTTTATCGCAAATGTTGCGGATAGCAAGAGTCGCCATAGACTTTTCTTTTATCCAATAAAGGAAAGGGTGAAAAGATTAGGAAAGACCTTTGAGAATTTGCTTTGAGTTCTGGGGGTAGGTTATGAAAACGGAAGGTGTTAGCACCCTTTTCATCTATAGTTTTCTACGGGCTCTTATTTGCTAGCTCACTTTGAAAATGCTTTGTGTTTTGTGTATGTTTGAAAATATTTTAAAAATGCCTAAGTACGAAAATTTTGTAATGATTCTCTTATCGTTGAGAATGTATACAAAATGTTTGTTTTGAAAATATTTATTAAGAGAAGGTGTTAGTTTGTGGAAAGATGTTTTGAAAATGCCAATGTAAGGCAGATTTCTTTATAATAACCCTTGTATCAATCCTCAAGAGTGTTTATAAAGCATTTTGAAAGTATGAGGTGTGAAAGTTGCCTTAATTTGTGAGCAAGCGATTACGAGCGATCTACCTACTCAAAAGTATTAGTTTTTTTCCTCCTCCTTTAGATAGTTCTATTCTACCATTAGTTAGTAGGAAGCCCTATCATTGGATGTGAGGGACAGGCGTGGGTCATCGTACAATCATAGAAGGCAACTTATAAGATGCTTTAGCAATTATCGTAAGGGAATAAGATCATTTACCGAAGGCAACATCGAAGGGTCATCGAGGGACTACGATCTATTAACTGAAGGACTTTGTTAAAGCATCCCACGTTCGAGGGGTATGAATATTTAAATCTGAGGGAACAAGTGAGGGTCACCCTAGAGGTCTGTGTGTGAAGTGTTTTGATTTCAAGTATTTGTCTTGAGATTAGGTTTTCTAATGTTTATTTGGATCTTGCCATACAAACCCTAATTACTAACAGTGATATGTGTAGCGGTGAAAATCGGAGATCAAGCTATTGATTAACTTGACTCGCAAAAGCAAGAGTCGCCACCGCGCTTTATTGTTTCCAAAGGAAAAGGGAAAAGAGCGAAATAAAACCCTAAATATGCAATGTAAATAATACTGAAAATACAAAGCGATTTTTGAAAAGAGATCTTATGGTTCGGGGGTTGGTTATACAATGGGAAGGTATTAGCACCCAATGCATCTATAGTACTCTATAGGAACCTTTTGAAATATCTGTTTTATTTAAAATTGATCGCTTGATTTGAAAATAAATCGTTTTGGCCGAAAAAGGGATACGGACGGTTTTTTTTTTTGAAGATACGACGACCTAATGTCGAAGTTTTGGCTTAAAAGGGATGAGTCTTGAAAAGGTTGAAATTTTGAAGAAAAGGTGAATATTTGAGGAAAATCAACCTAAGTTTTTAATGAATGAGAGTATTCGCTCGATCATTTTTGAGGACATGAAGTCAACAAAAAAATAGACAATTCCCTTTGGATTGACGCAAACAGAATAATCAAGTAAATGCGAGATATTTAAACAGAAAATGATACACAACAATTAAATGTGAACATGCATTTTATATGATTTTTTGTTTAATATGCGAAAAGAAAAAGTTTAATTGGTTTTCATTTTTTACGCATTTTTTAATAATAAAAGGTAACGAGAGTTAATAGAAATATTTTTTTAAAAGTTTTTATATGTTCTATTTTTTTTATGTTTTTTATTATATTGACGTTTATTCAAAATGAGGGGAATAAAATAAAATGCCTTTTTTAGTCTTCATTTTTATATGTTTTTTAGAAATATTAAATATTGGTCAAATTAAAAATCTAATTAAAATAAGGGAGACTAAAATTTAATAAACTTAAATAATATTTGGGTAAAGTGTCAAAATTATCTATTTAAAAAATCATATGTATATTCCTAAGAACAAATTAACTAATACAAATTAATTAAACTAAAAAAAGGAAATGCAATTGAACTAATAATCTATAAAGGAAAAAAAGAAGAATTAGCAAATAGAAATGGGCTGGAGTATAAGAGAAGGATTGGGTTGGACAGGGAAATGGAGCGGGTCGTGGGTTAAAGGGGGTCCAAGGGGTTAAATTGGGATTAGGGTTGTGTTGGTTTGATAAAAGGATTTAGGGTTTGGTTTAAGGCAGAACGGCGCCTCATCACGATCTTCATCTCTCTCTCTCGCGCAGCTTCTTCGCTTCTTCGCCTCTAACGCCGATGTTTCCATGTCCGGCCACCCACACCAAGTCTCTCTCTTCCCTCCATTGTTGACGCGGCGGCTTCAAGCGGAGACGGTAATGACCAAAACGCTTCGTTACTGTTTATTGTTGATTCAATTCGCGTATAAGCTTTACAGATTCGCTGTTGATTTTACGATTTCTTAGTTGATTTTATGGCTTCTTAGTTGATTCTGACTAATTACCGTTTTTTACTGTCCATGCCGATTTTGAATGATGTTTTTAAGGAATGAGAAAGGAAGAAGGCGTTACCTAGATGGAGGAGGAGGAGGAGCTTGGGGGGTGATGGAGGCCGGACAGCAGGGAGGCAACGGGCGCACGCGATGGTGAACGGTATTTGATTTCCTTCCTTTTGCTTGAATGCTACTGTGTTGCTTGTTGGAACCCGTTGAACTGTATTTTGGCTCTTTCTTCTTCTTCTATTTTTGATTTGTACGATCCTAGAGTTTTGTCTATGATGGACTTTGAGGTTAGGGAATGGGTTTGAAAGTTTGGATATGCTGGATTTACGAAATGATATGGCTTGGATTTGTAAAAGATTTTGTCAAGTTTTTGTGACTAGGCCTTCACAGTAGGGATATCGTTTCTACTGGTATGAGGATTGAGCTATGTTTTATGGTTTTTTCTTGACAGTATGTTCTGGTAGAGATTTTTATGATGATGGATGGTGTTGACAGTGGGATAGTGATATTGGCTATAAGGGGCTCAATCAATTGGTAGTGTTTTGTATGGTTTGGAAAATGGTTTTCTCAGTGATCATGCAGGTTTTGACATGGTGAACTGGTTTTCGGGTAGGTTGGACAGAGGCAAGGCTTTTTACTGATGTGAGGCCATTGCAGGTTTTTGTTGATTTGGTGATGGCTTATTTTTGAATTGTTCCTACAGTTTTTTTGAAAATGGCTTGAGGTTATGAAAAAAATGGTTTTCTTGGTTATGTTTTTCTGACTTGTATCTTTTGTTTTCTCTTATGCTGTTTTGTGTGTATCGTTTTCTTTGTTTTCTCTTTTTTTGTAATATAACAGTCCTCCTCTCTTGCGCTACAGGCCAGGAACAAATCTCTTGGGATCTCCCTGAGTATTCTGCACTACTGTCCACTCAGTTTGCCTTTATTCTTCTTCTATGCTATTATTCCTACTGGCTATATTTTTTAGTTTGTTTTGTATATCTCTTTCTGCCTAAGCTAAGCCTGCAAATCCCACACTTCTCCCTCTCTTTTTCTCTCTCAGAATGGCTTTGACAAAAGTGTGATAAGCTGTCTACTTTCTGAAAATGCAGTGGCTGGAAAATGATGAAAGAAAAAGGAAATTTTTTGCTTGCAAGAATAGTCAAACTGCATATTGTTTTTTAAATCACATATTGTATGCTTCTTGATGTAGGCCACGTTAAAAGGCATGCTTGCATATGGTTACTACATATTTGCTTATGCTGTATGCTGTATGCTTTGAAATTATATTTGGGATTAAACTAATGTGGTTAGCTTAAGCATGCAGTTTTTTTGGAAAACAATTTATGCATATGTTTTGAAATCCTTTTCTTTTTTTTGTGAACCGGGAGTAATCCCGTGATTTGCAAAAAATAAAATAACTGATTCCGGCCATTACATTTAGTGATGAACATTAAAATTTATTTTCTGCATTTAATTATTTATTTGGATTCTAATTCTTTTCTTTTAATTGTGCAGGTAAAATTAAATGAGCGGACACGCATTGGATTGGAAGCTTTAGAATTAAGATAGACTAGTTTATTTTATTTTAATTTCGACAATTCATTATTGTAATTTATTGCAATATATAAAATAATTTACAAAATAGCTTGTACCAAAAAAAATGAATAAAAGAAACTATTTGTCTATTAATTCTTCTTCTTTATTTATTTATCGTTTATTATTTTATCCAAACGAATAATCATTGAAAACAAATCTCCAATCACCTTCATTCAAAATAATAACAGATAAATAATAATTATCATTGACCAACTAATACCTTCGATTATTTAATCCATCATTCTCAACTAAATTATAATAATTAAAATAGGATTTCAATTATTTAATCTAGACCGACGAACGATTAAACAGTCGTTATTGACCAATGAATTTCCTCAAATGCTTATTTATATTATTCATAACCTTTAAATTATAGAATAACTAAGAATAAATTCTAGTTACTTAAATTTAAAAATAATGAGTAAATAAATAAAACGTCCGCACAATTAATGCGCCTCTTCTCTGATGTTCATTTTATTATCCCTACATCTTTAAACTAAATAATAATCAAAAAAAATGAATTTCAATTATTCAAGTTTTAGATAATAGATAATTAATAAACATCATTTTTGCACGAATCGATTAAATGATTCAATGTTCAGCATAAATAGCTCTTGGCCCGAAAAAGTCATGAAATTTAAAATCGATGGATCAAAACAAATGTAATGTAAAGATGCGGATAGGAGATAACGTCTTAGGTCAAAATTTGGGGTACAACAGCCGCCCCTATTTAAGTTTCTTCTATCCGGAGATATGAAGATTAAAATCTTCGTGTCGACGAGATTGAAGGTACTTAAATACACAATTACGCAAATTTTGTCCTAAGATGCCGTCATCATGCGGTGGTAAGAATGCAACGATCTAACTCACAGAGAAAGATATTGTGAAACGAGACAATGTTGGAGGAATCGAACACCAACAAAACACAGAGGCATGGATTATACGCTACTGGGAGAACTAGCTATCGACTTCAAACGACAGACTCCTGACAGCGAACAAAACTGAGGGAATACGACCTCTAACCCTAACAAAGAGGGCACCTTGCATAGGCCATAACAGATTATTGATCCAAACAGTGAGTTTGCAACTCAAGGTCGACGGTAGACAGAGAGTATCAGATTGCTGATAACTGATTACCGACTTCTGGAGGTGTAGATTCGTACCAGACTTCTCTGCGAGATTTCAGAGGTATACTCATTAATGCTGAGGTGATAAGACTGTAGATGCGAAGGTTGTTCAAATAAAGAAAATTGCCAGCTGTTGGCGTCCAAAGAAAGTACCGATAACAAACAAGTCGCTCCAATAAAGAAGCCGCCGCTTGCTGTCGTCCAGAGAAAATACCGATAACGAACAAGTTGCTCAAATAAAGAAGCTGCCGCTTGCTGTCGTCCAGAGAAAATACCGATAACGAACAAGTTGCTCAAATAAAGAAGCTACCACTTGCTGTTTTCCGAAGAATAATAACGTACTGGTAACTCATGAAGAGTTTGCTGCTTGTCGCTTTCAAAAAAAAGAGTAAATGACGCACTAGTAGTTCATGAAGAACTGCTGCTCGGCGCTTCCCAAAAAGGATAAAATGACGATGACGCACTAGTAGCTCATGAAGAACTGCTGCTCGGCGCTTTCACAAAGTCATAACTGACGCACTAGTAGTCCATGAAGAACTGCTGCTCGGTGCCTTCCAACGGAATAAAAATGACGCACTAGTAGCTCGTGAAGAACTGCTGCTTGGCGCTTTCCGAAAGCTAAAAATAACGCACTAATAGCTCATGAAGAACTACTGCTCGGCGCCTGTCGAAGATAGTAGCGTACAAGTTGCTCGTGAAGAGCTACCGCTTGTCGTTTTCCGACATAATCCAGAGGAGAACTGCGATGATATTGACAGAGAATAAAATCTTCATCAAAGAGAACCCTGAATCAATCCTTCCCGAGGAGATCACATATTTAAAACGTGCAAAATAAATGCACCAATCGTCTAGGTCGCAATTTCACTGGGGAAAAAACACTGAGGTAGCCTATGCAAGAGGCAACAACTTCATTCAGGAATAACCAGAGAGAAAACAGTCAAACAAGACTCCTCCCAATGAGAAAGTAAATCGATTGGGGAAATTATCCTATCGAGAAATGGACAAGGTAAACTAAATCAAAAATCATCCACGAGGATTAGCTCAGTTGGGGAATTAGAAAAGAGGCGCACTTTATGCTTAAGCTGACACCCTATTTGGAAGGATCAAATACGTTATTTGAAAAAGACACAACTAAGGTGTACGAATTGAATGACATTAACAGATACAACTGTGTGTGCATGATGCAAGTGTGGATGAATAAGTGAATGTCATGTATATGCTGACAAAACAGACAGATGGGATATCTCGGAGATAATAAGGTGTCGCAGCAACGTAAATGCTCGGCCACTCTCGAAAAGATGGAAGACAGACGAAATACGAAGCAACGTCGTAAGATGTCACGCTACAAGGCCCAAGTCTTCTGAAGAGACGAACAATCAAATCCAATCTTCTAGCACCACTAAACCACTGGCATAAGACGAAGTGTACCGCACTTCAAAATTTCCCAAATAAAGGTAGCTAAAACCACACTTAACTGGGACAACCGGGGAGTCACCAAACTTAGCACCACCATAACCAAGCATGTACACAGCCAACACTTAATGACGATTTTGAAAGAAAACAGATTCATCATGCAAGTAAATTACTGTACTGTTTTGCATTTCATGGCTTGACCATTTTCGGAACGACTGTTAATATTCCCTTCGTTATTCACGACACATTTTAGAAATAAGAATGTTTTAAGTAAATTTGTTTCAAGTATTTCCATAAAATTAAAATTTTGCCCACAAAAGGTAAATGCTCAAATTTCATTAATACGATGGTAGTTCGCTAACAATGCGACTCCAACGGTTTACAAAAGTTTGGGGAAATAGTATGTGAAATAAGAGGTCATACAAAACAAAGATCACTATTCTCCCTAACAACTTTGAATTCCAGAATATGTTCAAATGCCAAGACTGGTTTGGCCAGGAATTTGCCTAAGCGAAATACTTCTTGACTGCATCGGCGTTCAAGGGGCGCGGGAGGTCTTCGCCATCCATATTGGCGAGAATCATGGCACCTCCGGAGAAAACTTTCTTAACAACAAACGGTCCTTCATAGTTCGGAGCCCATTTGCCCCTAGAATCGGGTTGGAAAGATAATATCTTCTTGAGTACAAGGTCGCCTTCTCTGAACTCGCGCGGTCGAACCTTCTTATCAAAAGCCTTCTTCATTCTTTGCTGGTACAACTGACCATGACACAACGCTGTCAATCTCTTTTCTTCGATTAAATTCAACTGATCGTACCTACTTTGACACCATTCGGCCTCGGAAAGCTTGGCTTCCATCAACACTCTCAGAGATGGAATCTCAACCTCCACGGGGAGTACTGCTTCCATACCATAAACTAGGGAGAAAGGCGTCACGCCTGTTGAAGTTCGAACTGAAGTACGATAACCGTGTAAAGCAAACGGAAGCATTTCATGCCAGTCCTTATAAGTTACCACCATCTTCTGGACGATCTTCTTGATATTCTTGTTAGCAGCTTCGACAGCCCCATTCATCTTCGGCCTGTAAGGAGAGGAATTATGATGCTCGATTTTGAACTCTTCACAAAGCTCCTTCATCATCTTGTTATTCAAATTCGACCCATTGTCAGTGATGATCTTACTCGGGATACCATACCGACAAATAATCTGATTCTTGATAAATCTGACTACCACCTGTCTGGTTACATTAGCATAAGATGCGGCTTCCACCCACTTAGTAAAATAATCAATCGCTACCAAGATGAAACGATGACCATTTGAAGCTTTAGGTTCAATCATCCCAATCATATCAATGCCCCACATGGAGAAAGGCCAAGGCGAAGATATAACATTGAGGAGGGTCGGCGGTACGTGCATCCTGTCCGCATAAATCTGGCATTTATGACACTTCTTCACATACTTGCAGCAATCAGATTCCATGGTCATCCAGTAGTAACCGGCTCTCAACATCTTTCTAGCCATTGCATGTCCATTGGCATGAGTGCCAAAGGATCCTTCGTGCACCTCTTGCATCAGCATGTCTGCTTCACGTCTGTCTACGCATCTGAGCAAGACCATGTCGTGATTCCTCTTATACAACACTTCTTCATTGAGAAAGAAACTGCTTGCTAATCTTCTCAACGTCTTCCTATCTTTGTTGGATGCCCCGGGCGGGTACTCTTGAGTTTGAAGGACACGTTTGATGTCGTAGAACCAAGGTTTGTCGTCGGTGACCTCTTCTACTGCGAACACATGAGCAGGTCGGTCGAGGCGCATAACTCGGATTGTAGGCACGTCGTTCCAATCATTCACTTGAAACATTGAGGACAAAGTAGCCAAAGCATCCGCCATTTGATTCTCATCCCTAGGGATATGATGTAATTCCACCTTGTTGAAGAAAGTTAACAACCTTCTAGCATAGTCTCTGTACGGGATCAAACCAGGATGACGAGTTTCCCATTCTCCTTTGATTTGATTAATCACCAGTGCCGAATCTCCATAAATATCCAGAATTTTAATCCTCAAGTCCACTGCTTCTTCGAGACCCATAATACACGCTTCATACTCCGCCATGTTGTTCGTACAATCAAACTTCAGTCTTGCCGTGAACGGGATATGAGTACCTCGGGGAGTAACGATGATTGCCCCAATTCCATTTCCATAGGAATTCACAGCTCCGTCAAATATTAAACCCCAACGGGATTCAGGATCAGGTCCTTCTTCGGGTAACGGCTCTTCACAGTCTTTGGCTTTCAAGTACATAACATCTTCATCGGGGAAGTCAAACTCGATGGACTGATAGTCTTCAATTGGTTGGTGAGCCAAATGATCGGCCAAAATACTCCCTTTGATCGCTTTCTGAGTGTGATACTCAATGTCATATTCAGATAACAACATCTGCCAACGGGCTATCCTTCCAGATAAGGCGGGCTTCTCAAAGATATACTTGATTGGGTCCATTTTGGAGATCAACCAAGTAGTGTGATTAATCATGTACTGGCGCAGACGGCGAGCAGCCCAGGCTAAAGCACAACAGGTTTTCTCAAGCAATGAGTATCGAGACTCACAGTCTGTGAATTTCTTACTCAGATAATATACAGCGTGCTCCTTTCTTCCAGTCTCGTCTTGTTGACCAAGCACACATCCCATGGAGTCCTCTAATATGGTCAAGTACATAATCAAGGGCCTTCCTTCCACCGGAGGAATCAAAATGGGAGGTTCGAGCAAATATTCCTTGATACTATCGAAAGCTTTCTGACAATCCTCCGTCCACACGCATCCTTGGTTCTTGCGGAGAAGCTTGAAAATTGGCCCACAAGTAGCAGTCATGTGAGATATGAACCTAGAAATGTAATTCAATCTCCCAAGGAATCCTCTTACTTGTTTTTCCGTCTTGGGTGCGGGCATTTCCCGAATAGCTTTGACTTTATCGGGATCTACTTCAATACCTTTCTGACTGACAATGAAACCTAAAAGTCTTCCTGAACGAACGCCAAAAGTGCACTTATTGGGATTCAGACGGAGTTTGTACTTTCTCAGGCGCTGGAATAGCTTTAACAAATGCTCTAGGTGATCTTCTTCAGTCTGTGATTTGGCAATCATATCATCCACATACACTTCGATCTCCTTATGCATCATGTCGTGGAACAAAGCAGTCATGGCCCTTTGGTACGTTGCACCAGCATTCCTCAAACCAAACGGCATAACTCGATAACAGAAAGTCCCCCACGGTGTAATGAAAGCGGTCTTTTCCATATCTTCCGGCGCCATCTTGATTTGATTGTAACCAGAGAAACCATCCATGAAAGAAAAGACTTTGAACTTGGCAGTACTGTCGACCAATACATCAATATGAGGTAATGGGAAATCATCTTTCGGACTAGCTCTGTTCAGATCTCTGTAGTCTACACACATCCGGACCTTACCATCCTTCTTAGCAACAGGCACGATGTTGGCTAACCACTGAGGATAGACCGACGTCACAAGGAAACCTGCGTTGATCTGCTTCTGAACTTCTTCTTTAATCTTATCGGCTATGTCAGGACGAGTCCTTCTCAACTTCTGTTTGACCGGTGGACACTCAGGTCTCAACGGTAAACGATGCTCCACAATGTCGTTGTCCAACCCTGGCATATCTTGGTAAGACCACGCAAACACATCAACATACTCTCTGAGAAGCTCCAACATTTTCTCCTTAACTTCCGGGATAAGCAAAGCTCCGACTTTGACTTCCTTTCTATCTTCTTCATCACCCAAATTGGCCAACTCTACAGGTTCTTCAAATGGTTGAATGACCTTCTCCTCTTGCTCAATCAAACGGGAAATCTCAACGGGAACCTCTTCATCATCCTCTCCTTCGGCTCTGAACACAGGGAATTCAAAGTTGGGAGAGGGCATAGGATCATTGTTTTCAATGGTTAAGTCATGAAGTAATCTGCACACATGATTATGCTTTATTTTAGAAATTGATTTGTGCAAATAAAACAAAACGCTCTTAATCAATTTTCATTATTATTTCCCAAAAAATGAAAAAGAAAACAGCAGTGGACAAAATAATATTTTTATTAAAGAGGAAATACTTGAAACAACAAGCCCAGACATTTCTCTTTTGCCTTGGGCAGAGCAAAAGGAGTTATTTTTCATAGCCCGACACAAAATACGTTTCGCCTTGGGCAGAGCGATTTTTTAAGAAAAAATGAACAAAACATTACTCGGAAACGTGCATAACCACAGGAATATCAACAGCTATCCAGTTTTGGCAAGCCAATCCAGGCGTCACAAACACGGGCAAATCCTCCTCGGAATCGTCATCTATGACAGCGTCAACCTCAGGATGTACAAAACCTGCACTCCGAAAGACCTCTTGAATTGGACGAACAACCACCTCTTTCTTGACCCTTGCAGCTATTGGATGAAAACCCAAACCTTCCCCAGACTTATTCTCGGGTAACGTCAACACCTGGCCCCATCCTTCGGCCGAACCACTCTCCACTACTCGCCGTGCATCCTCAAAAGAAGAGATGGATGCCCCCTGCTTCTTCACGGTTTCCTTAGCAACAGATAGGCCCTGAAACTGGGTCCCGACGTCCTCGTCAGCATCAATAAAAGAAAACGATGATAAATGACTCACCACCATGGCCTGCTCTCCCCCAATCATCACTAACTTCCCATGTCTCACAAACTTTAATCTCTGATGGAGCGTGGAGGTGACTGCCCCGGCATCATGGATCCAGGGACGGCCCAATAAACAACTATAAGCAGCACGGATGTCCATCACTTGGAAAGTGATTTGAAAAGTATGGGGACCAATCACTATGGGAAGATCCACTTCACCGATAACCGTCTTCCTGGAACCGTCAAAGGCTTTAACAATTACCCCGCTAGGCCTCATAGGAGCACCTGGATATGAAAGTCGAGACAACGTGGTCTTGGGCATCACATTCAATGACGAGCCGGTATCCACTAACACACTTGATAAGGTATCGTTCCCACAACTTACTGAAATGTGCAGAGCCATATTATGGTTTCTCCCCTCCTCCGGGAGTTCTTCATCACTGAAACCCAAGTTGTTACACGAGGTTATATTCCCCACAATCCCGTCAAACTGATCAACTGTCACATCATGGTCTACGAACGCCTGGTCCAACACTTTCATCAAGGCCTCTCTGTGTGCCCCCGAATCTCTCAATAAGGCAAGCAAGGAAATCTTGGAAGGTGTTTGCAGAAGCTGGTCCACAATTTTATACTCGCTTCTTTTGATAAGCTTTAAGATTTCATCTTCTTCAGGGTGAGGGATAGGTCCACTGGATCGACCTACATCAACCCTTGGTTCATTTCTTACAGGGATCTCCGCCGGCATGGGCCTCCTTACTTGAACTTCTGGTCTTCTTGTCGGTACCGCGGCAAAAACACGTCCACTTCTTGTCACTCTACTTACATCGGCAATATTAACGAAAGACGGTCTAGTTGGTATGGGGACCTCTACCCCGTTCTCGATCATGGTGGCGTTATACTTGTACGGCACGGCTTGGTCTGAGCTATAAGGCACAGGGCCAGGTGGATAAATAATCAAAGGATCAGCAGACGCAGTCTGGCTGTTGTAAGCAATTTCTACTGATTCTGGTAAATTAAACTGTGGGGTTATCACATTCACTTCATCTTCAGGATTTCGGTCATAGGTAATAGTAATAATTCTCTGATCTAGCAACTTCTGAATGTCCTCCTTCACAATAGGACAATCCTCTTCTCTTGAACAAAACTGGCAAACGTCATAGTCATGTTGGTGCCTAACAAAGGCAAGTCTTCTCAAACTTTGGTGTAACCTGATCAATTATTCTCTGATGTGCTCGACTTGGAAAACTCGGAACTTCCCCGGGCAACCCTCCACCATATTCACAGAAGCTGCCCCATGTCGGGGCAAAGGGTTATCTCTGACATTTGGATTCACATCCTTAAAAGACAAGATGCCATGCTTAATTAATCTCTGCACATCCGCCTTCAACGCAAAGCAATTCTCAAGGTTGTGCCCCGGTGACCCTTGATGATATTCACAGAATTGATCCGCCTTATACCACGGGGAAGCACTGTTCGGTGCGACAGGAGGTGGTTTTGTTGTGATGAGATTCTTTCTAATGAGAGCGGGAAACAATTCAGTGTACGTCATAGGAATGGCATCAAACTGCGGCTTTCTGGGCGAGCGATTCTGATTGCTGAGCGGATAGGCCTGTTGTCGAGGCTGCTGTTGAAAAGGTCGTTGTTGAGGTGGCGGAATCTGATGAGATGGGGCTACCAAAGCCGGGCGGACAGCCGGAGTGACTGCCGCGACGTGAGAGTAGCCTCTCCTAGGCCTACCTGGAAACAAAGCACTAACATCTTGCTCCTTCCTCTTCGGGAAAACACCTCCGAACTTCTTCACACTGCTGGACGTACTCCCTTCTTTAATCAAACGTCCTTCACGAATTCCTTCCTCTAATCGCATACCCATGCTCACCATCTCGGTAAAGTCACTGGGCGCGCTGGCTATCATCCTCTCATAGTAAAAGGATCCCAAGGTCTTCAAAAATATCTTAGTCATCTCTTTCTCCTCCAGAGGTGGATGGATCTGAGCAGCAATTTCACGCCACCTCTGGGCGTACTCTTTAAAAGATTCTCGGTCTCTTTGCGACATTGCCCGGAGTTGATCCCTGTCCGGCGCCATGTCAACATTATACTTGTACTGATGGACGAAGGCTTCACTGAGATCGTTAAAATTGCGGATTCGAATGCTGTCCAATCCCATATACCACTTCAAGGCAGCACCCGTCAAACTATCTTGAAAATAATGAATCAGTAAATCATGATTATCAGAATACGTGGACATCTTCCTCACGTACATCGTCAAATGGCTTCTGGGACACGAATCCCCCTTGTATCTTTCAAAGTCTGGTGTTTTGAACTTCGCCGGAATCTTGACATTCGGAACCAGGCAAAGATCAAGTGTGCTCTTCCCAAACAGCTCCTTCCCCTTCAAGGCTCTAAGCTCTTTCTGCATTTCCTGGAACTGATCCTGAAACTCCTCCATTCTATCAAAAAGGCCCATGCTTTCAGCAGGTTCGGTAGGATAAACTGGTTCGTTCAAGTATGGCACTGAGTGGACCACTGGAGCAACGGTCGTCATGACTGGTTGCGGAAAGGGTGTTACAGATGGAATTACTGGCGGCAGTGCAGTCGTCTCTGGTTGAGGAAGAGACAAAGCAGGCTGAAATATAGGTTGGGCGGTAGGCTGACACCCTTCCGGCATAAAGTTGTAAGGCATTCCCCAAGGAAAACCTTTCGGCATCTGATGCTGGATCGGAGAGTTGATTTGAGTTGCGGAGGCAGGAGCGATAACAATCTCGGAAACCACTGGAGTTGCAGTCTGAATCTCGGCAGTCGTAGTCGGTGGCTGATTCTGAACAGCCACCAGACTTTCCACCAACGCTGTTAACCTTTCCATCTCGGTACGAAGCGTAGCAACTTCCCCACGAAGCTCTTGATTTTCCTGTTCCAAATCTTCCATTCTTTTCTGACGACTGGCCCGAGTGTCGTGTTGGTGAGACAGCTTGGCAACCTTCGGTGGAAAAAGAACAAGAATGAGACTCTAGAAAACATGTGATGTGGAATGTGAAATGATGCATGATGGTGATGCAAATGATGACTCATTTTAAAAGTTTTTCAAGGAACTTTTAGTAACTTTGCATTCATCAATGGTAAAGGAATTTGGAACAACAAAAACTCAATCCGTTAATCGAAAGCGATAAATTACAACTTACAATTTGGAATAATAAATTACAACCTTGGAATAACAAATCCACTAATGAAAGCAATAAATTACAACTTACAACCTGAAAACCATAATAAAGTGATAAATTACATTTTAAAACATGAAGCCGTAAATTACAACTTGGAGCATGAAGCCCGAAATAAGACCATAAGTTACAACTTCGGAGCATGAAGCTCTTAAGAAAACAATAAATTACAACTTCGGAGCATGAAGCCCTTAAGAAAACAATAAATTACAACTTCGGAGCATGAAGCCCTTTTACATAGTTTTACAAAATGACATCAATAAAAAAAAACTAAAACTAAAGCTCACTCAGAATCCTCAGATGACGGACCAAACACCAGCTGCAGTCGGAGCTTCTTGATCTTTTCTTCATAAAAGTCTTCTAAATCTTTCTTTTCCGCTATCAATCGATCGATGATTTCTTCTTGTGGATTAGGAACGAGAGCCAAGTTTGCTGAACATTCCCTTTTCTTCTTCCTTTCACTCGCGTATTTCTTCAACAAGGCATCCTTCTGGCGAAGCTTCTCATCGTGGTCAACGAATCGGCCGTCTTGAATAAGCAACAACTCCTTCTTCTCTTTCAGCTGTCGAGTCAGGACTCGATTCTCGTACTCGGACATATGGTACTTTTCCTTCCAAGCATCCCTCTCGGACTTCATCCTAGCCAGGTTCCCTTGATACTCTCCTACATCTGCGATTGGGATAGCAACTGATGATGGTGCGATGGCAGGGAACAAAGGTTTCTCAAGTTTATATGGCATCTTGAGAGCACAAGCCCTAGCACGGACCCACTGTAGGTAAGGTTCCAAAGAGACGGCACCTCTATGTCCCAGCATATCTCTCCCTTTCTTGTGGATATGGCGCCAAGCTCCTTCAATCTCTCTCTTAGCAGTCTGATGATCTTGTCCTTCCTGAAGGAAGAAACCACTCACATGGATACTGTTCGGCTTATCTCTCATCGGGTACCCGAACTGACGACGCGCTAGGACAGGGTTGTAGTTGATTCCACCCTTCGTACCAAGAAGAGGTACATTGGGAAAAGCACCACAGCTGTCAATGATCTCTACGTCATGGTAAACTCGATTGTACCAGTCAATATCGAAATGAGTGAGAGCCATAATCTTTGGCGCCCAACGCGGTTCTTTCTCGAGATCCCAGAAAGCATCGGACCCAGGTAAATGCGAGACGTACCACTAATACAGCAACGGCACGCAACAAATAATCATTCCTCCTTGACGAGAGTTTCGCAGGTGGATGGAGTAATAGGCATCTCCTAGCAGCGTAGGGACCGGATTTCTAATCAGGAAAACCCTGATGGCATTGACATCCACAAATTTATCAATGTTAGGGAATAAGAAAAGACCATACGCGAGTAAAGCAAACACGTCCTCGAAGGCAACGGTATCCTTTGTGTCAGCAAAATGACGAGCTTTCTTCAACAGAAACTGAGCCGGCAAACCCCGGATTCCTCCTTTCGTAGTCATATTCTCTTCTATCTCTGACTTCTTCAGATGGGTGATGACTGCTATCTCATGAGATTTAGGCTCCTCTTCTAACCCAGAAAAAGGAACACGGTCGACGATCGGCAAGCCGAGAATATAAGAGTACTCCTCTAAGGTAGGCATCAACTGATAATCCGGGAAGGTGAAACATCGATACAAGGGATCATAGAACTGAACCAAAGTGTTGAGGATGCCTTTCTTCATCTTGCGCTTCATGAGCGGTACGATGGACCCATATTTCTTCTGAAAATCTGTCGGACTCTCTATCTTCGGAATCAAACTCTTCAATTCTTCAATCTCGGGCTCCTTGAAGCTAAAGCTTCGAGTATTTCTCCTTCCAAATTCCATAGTACCCTAAGACGTTTGCAAAAATCATTCCAAAGTTCCTTGAAAAAACGAGTTTTTACAAAGATGTTGATGAATGCATGAATGAATGATAATGCGACAGTCACACACAAATTTGCAAACATGGGGTTTAAAGGTTCAAAGTTTAGCATGGAGTCGAGGGTAAAGCCCACCCAAAGGTATGTACTAATGTTTCGATCACATCTGTAAGACAAGGTTCTAAGAGTTCCCAGAGTCTGCATCCCTCTTTCGGATATTACCAACGTCTTGATTACTCAATAATTAGCAATATTCTCAAGAGAAACTCGTCCGAGCGTAGCATCGCGTAACAACTACTTCCGAATTACTCTGTGATAGTCTCCGCGCTACACCTAAAAAGGCCAAGATGGGTTAGGGTTCTACGGTCCTCAACTTCTCGGGCTCCTAGGTCGAAAATAATAATGTCTTCCCGATTACTCGGTGAACAAATATTAAGTTCAAGAGGGCCTTCCATTGAGTGGGGGATCTCATGCCTCCTTCTTCGGGATTACTCCCTCAAAGTTAACATGACTATACCGCCCGTCCTATTCCTTAAGTGTTACTTAATCCGGGTATAGGATTTGTCCTTCAAAAAAACCCAAACACCCCAATTTAAACATATAATCAAGCAAATCAAATAATAGTAAAACAGATAAGACAAATTAGGCTTAACCCACTTAGGGATGGACCAGCAAGAGGTCAATCTTTCCCCAGCAGAGTCGCCAATTCTGTAGCGGTGAAAATCGGAGATCAAGCTATTGATTAACTTGACTCGCAAAAGCAAGAGTCGCCACCGCGCTTTATTGTTTCCAAAGGAAAAGGGAAAAGAGCGAAATAAAACCCTAAATATGCAATGTAAATAATATTGAAAATACAAAGCGATTTTTGAAAAGAGATCTTATGGTTCGGGGGTTGGTTATACAATGGGAAGGTATTAGCACCCAATGCATCTATAGTACTCTATAGGAACCTTTTGAAATATCTGTTTTATTTAAAATTGATCGCTTGATTTGAAAATAAATCGTTTTGGCCGAAAAAGGGATACGGACGGTTTTTTTTTTTGAAGATACGACGACCTAATGTCGAAGTTTTGGCTTAAAAGGGATGAGTCTTGAAAAGGTTGAAATTTTGAAGAAAAGGTGAATATTTGAGGAAAATCAACCTAAGTTTTTAATGAATGAGAGTATTCGCTCGATCATTTTTGAGGACATGAAGTCAACAAAAAAATAGACAATTCCCTTTGGATTGACGCAAACAGAATAATCAAGTAAATGCGAGATATTTAAACAGAAAATGATACACAACAATTAAATGTGAACATGCATTTTATATGATTTTTTGTTTAATATGCGAAAAGAAAAAGTTTAATTGGTTTTCATTTTTTACGCATTTTTTAATAATAAAAGGTAACGAGAGTTAATAGAAATATTTTTTTAAAAGTTTTTATATGTTCTATTTTTTTTATGTTTTTTATTATATTGACGTTTATTCAAAATGAGGGGAATAAAATAAAATGCCTTTTTTAGTCTTCATTTTTATATGTTTTTTAGAAATATTAAATATTGGTCAAATTAAAAATCTAATTAAAATAAGGGAGACTAAAATTTAATAAACTTAAATAATATTTGGGTAAAGTGTCAAAATTATCTATTTAAAAAATCATATGTATATTCCTAAGAACAAATTAACTAATACAAATTAATTAAACTAAAAAAAGGAAATGCAATTGAACTAATAATCTATAAAGGAAAAAAAGAAGAATTAGCAAATAGAAATGGGCTGGAGTATAAGAGAAGGATTGGGTTGGACAGGGAAATGGAGCGGGTCGTGGGTTAAAGGGGGTCCAAGGGGTTAAATTGGGATTAGGGTTGTGTTGGTTTGATAAAAGGATTTAGGGTTTGGTTTAAGGCAGAACGGCGCCTCATCACGATCTTCATCTCTCTCTCTCGCGCAGCTTCTTCGCTTCTTCGCCTCTAACGCCGATGTTTCCATGTCCGGCCACCCACACCAAGTCTCTCTCTTCCCTCCATTGTTGACGCGGCGGCTTCAAGCGGAGACGGTAATGACCAAAACGCTTCGTTACTGTTTATTGTTGATTCAATTCGCGTATAAGCTTTACAGATTCGCTGTTGATTTTACGATTTCTTAGTTGATTTTATGGCTTCTTAGTTGATTCTGACTAATTACCGTTTTTTACTGTCCATGCCGATTTTGAATGATGTTTTTAAGGAATGAGAAAGGAAGAAGGCGTTACCTAGATGGAGGAGGAGGAGGAGCTTGGGGGGTGATGGAGGCCGGACAGCAGGGAGGCAACGGGCGCACGCGATGGTGAACGGTATTTGATTTCCTTCCTTTTGCTTGAATGCTACTGTGTTGCTTGTTGGAACCCGTTGAACTGTATTTTGGCTCTTTCTTCTTCTTCTATTTTTGATTTGTACGATCCTAGAGTTTTGTCTATGATGGACTTTGAGGTTAGGGAATGGGTTTGAAAGTTTGGATATGCTGGATTTACGAAATGATATGGCTTGGATTTGTAAAAGATTTTGTCAAGTTTTTGTGACTAGGCCTTCACAGTAGGGATATCGTTTCTACTGGTATGAGGATTGAGCTATGTTTTATGGTTTTTTCTTGACAGTATGTTCTGGTAGAGATTTTTATGATGATGGATGGTGTTGACAGTGGGATAGTGATATTGGCTATAAGGGGCTCAATCAATTGGTAGTGTTTTGTATGGTTTGGAAAATGGTTTTCTCAGTGATCATGCAGGTTTTGACATGGTGAACTGGTTTTCGGGTAGGTTGGACAGAGGCAAGGCTTTTTACTGATGTGAGGCCATTGCAGGTTTTTGTTGATTTGGTGATGGCTTATTTTTGAATTGTTCCTACAGTTTTTTTGAAAATGGCTTGAGGTTATGAAAAAAATGGTTTTCTTGGTTATGTTTTTCTGACTTGTATCTTTTGTTTTCTCTTATGCTGTTTTGTGTGTATCGTTTTCTTTGTTTTCTCTTTTTTTGTAATATAACAGTCCTCCTCTCTTGCGCTACAGGCCAGGAACAAATCTCTTGGGATCTCCCTGAGTATTCTGCACTACTGTCCACTCAGTTTGCCTTTATTCTTCTTCTATGCTATTATTCCTACTGGCTATATTTTTTAGTTTGTTTTGTATATCTCTTTCTGCCTAAGCTAAGCCTGCAAATCCCACACTTCTCCCTCTCTTTTTCTCTCTCAGAATGGCTTTGACAAAAGTGTGATAAGCTGTCTACTTTCTGAAAATGCAGTGGCTGGAAAATGATGAAAGAAAAAGGAAATTTTTTGCTTGCAAGAATAGTCAAACTGCATATTGTTTTTTAAATCACATATTGTATGCTTCTTGATGTAGGCCACGTTAAAAGGCATGCTTGCATATGGTTACTACATATTTGCTTATGCTGTATGCTGTATGCTTTGAAATTATATTTGGGATTAAACTAATGTGGTTAGCTTAAGCATGCAGTTTTTTTGGAAAACAATTTATGCATATGTTTTGAAATCCTTTTCTTTTTTTTGTGAACCGGGAGTAATCCCGTGATTTGCAAAAAATAAAATAACTGATTCCGGCCATTACATTTAGTGATGAACATTAAAATTTATTTTCTGCATTTAATTATTTATTTGGATTCTAATTCTTTTCTTTTAATTGTGCAGGTAAAATTAAATGAGCGGACACGCATTGGATTGGAAGCTTTAGAATTAAGATAGACTAGTTTATTTTATTTTAATTTCGACAATTCATTATTGTAATTTATTGCAATATATACAATAATTTACAAAATAGCTTGTACCAAAAAAAATGAATAAAAGAAACTATTTGTCTATTAATTCTTCTTCTTTATTTATTTATCGTTTATTATTTTATCCAAACGAATAATCATTGAAAACAAATCTCCAATCACCTTCATTCAAAATAATAACAGATAAATAATAATTATCATTGACCAACTAATACCTTCGATTATTTAATCCATCATTCTCAACTAAATTATAATAATTAAAATAGGATTTCAATTATTTAATCTAGACCGACGAACGATTAAACAGTCGTTATTGACCAATGAATTTCCTCAAATGCTTATTTATATTATTCATAACCTTTAAATTATAGAATAACTAAGAATAAATTCTAGTTACTTAAATTTAAAAATAATGAGTAAATAAATAAAACGTCCGCACAATTAATGCGCCTCTTCTCTGATGTTCATTTTATTATCCCTACATCTTTAAACTAAATAATAATCAAAAAAAATGAATTTCAATTATTCAAGTTTTAGATAATAGATAATTAATAAACATCATTTTTGCACGAATCGATTAAATGATTCAATGTTCAGCATAAATAGCTCTTGGCCCGAAAAAGTCATGAAATTTAAAATCGATGGATCAAAACAAATGTAATGTAAAGATGCGGATAGGAGATAACGTCTTAGGTCAAAATTTGGGGTACAACAATATGGAAAGCAGTAAATTGCAAAAATTAAATGTCCTACGCTATTACAACCCTTCGGGAATGGGGGTACAAACCATAAATTGGTAAAAAATGTAAAGGAGTCCTAATTAAAGCTATTTTAGACTTTTAGCAATTATAATATTGGAAAATATTAATGCGAAAGTAAAATGCGTAGAGGTGATGAAAAGGAGAAAATGTTTAAGAAAACCCTAAAATATTTCTAAGCATTTAAGAAAACTTTTTGTTTAGTTTAATTATTTAAATATTTCTAAGCATTTAAGAAAACACTACAACTTAGTTATTTAAAATAAAACAAAGTTTAATTTAATTAATTAATTTTATTTATGAAAATTAAATTAATTAATTAAAACCTAAAGAATTTTAATTATTTGGAAAATATTTTTGTGTTTTTTGTTTAGAAAAATAAATGAAGTATAAAAACTAATTCTAATAAATTAATAAAACAAAATCAAAGTGATTAAATTAAATTAATTTTTAATTTAACAAATTAATTTAATCAATTAAAAACCTAAATCTAATTTTTTTATGATTTTCTCATTTAAATAAAAACATGATTAAAAAGAAAACAAATAATTTAAAACAAAAAGAAATTTAAGTGGGCCTAGCGCTGTAAAAGAAAAATGGGGAGTGTTAGAAAGCAAAAATGAAAGGCCCAAATCATGGAGGCCCAAGCGTCTGTTTGAGATTCAATGTGGGCAGCTCAATGGGGTGCACTGTGGGGAGGACACATATTGAGCGCTGGAGCTGGATCTATTAAGATTTGAAGGTTGTAACATGAGGATGCATGGTGCACGTATATGGTTTGCCTGCACTGGATCTGAAAGAAACAAATATGTGAAAAATAAAAGGATCCTGCTGGGGTTCGAACCCAGGTCCCTATAGTCATAGCGCGCTTATTTTACCACTTGAATGGCTATTTCATCCGATTATAAAACGGCCCCAGTAAATATATTATAAACTTGTTTTCAAATATTGAACTTCATCTTCTTCCTCGCGCGCGTTTGACAGTAACAACAACAACATTTTCAAATTTTGTAAAAGCTTCATTTCTCAACCAAATTGAAAGATGTAAACATCAAACTTTCTTGATTTTTTACCATGAATTCAACCATGTAACTTATGAAATCTATAAGTTAAAGGATGGAACGAATTTTGCTTGGTACCAATCTAAAACCTAATATTTCAGAAACTTTAATTCCAAAATTCTCATCATATAGTCAACATAAATGAAAACTAAGGACATGGTTAGTTTCAGGGCAATCATATCTACATTTTATCTTTTGAAATTGAAAGCAAATGATGCGTGTATAAGGATTTCAAAGTTGGAGAAACTTACCTCTTGAAGTGAAAACTCAGAACGCATATGGAGACTTCCAGGTGCAAGTAAATGATTTATTAAGCTTCCTTGGACCTCCCTGAAGTTGTTCCAATCCTTACTTTATGCTAAAAATGTCTGAATCTCTCAAACCAAGTCAATGTGCAAGCTTCAGATATAGAGTTTAGAAGATGATGAAGATGGTGTTACAAAAGTGTAACATGTGTTTGGATGTGTTATATGTGATATGTGTAAGGTGTATGGATGATAAAAAATACAAACACACGAGTGGATTTGAAGTTGGGTGTTACAAGCTTCAAATGTGCAATAATGGTGGTTTCTTGGTGATTATGAGTTTGAGAGTGTTTTAGGGCTTGTTTATTAGTCTAATGGCTTGATAATGACCTCTTTATTTATATAGAAAACGTTTGAGGGCAAGGGATGATCAGATTTACAAGTTTAGAGGCCTGCAAAGGGAGATTACAAGGCATGGCATGAAGATTTGGTTATGAACTTGTCACAAAGATGACCTATAATGCAACCTTAGGTACCCAACTTCATCTCTTCGAAACTTCTAGCTCAAGTATGATAAATTTATGTTCTTTGACATTTTGGAAAGCTTGAAACATTGTCTACAACTTTCATGTTGATCACTTTGGCTAAATAAAATGGGAACTTGGTGGAAATTGGCCAAGAAGTTGAGATGAAAAACTGACCAAAACTTGTTGAAAAAATTTCAAAGTGTTGGATAAAAACATCACAACTTCAGGGGATCATATCTCTTAAATTAAGTACTTTTTGAGGATCACCCCATATTAACAAAGTTGTAGAGATCATCAATATATATATCTTTCATGTTGAAAGTTTTCCTTGAATCAACTTGTATCTTGAGGAAACTTGCTTGTGAAGTTAGGTGTTTTTAGGTACAAAACACTTGAATTTTTTCTAAGTGTTTGAAAATCTTAACTTTTTACCTTTGTTGACTTTCTTGATTCTTGATGACAAATTTTGATAGTTTTGAATGTTTTGATGATTCTTGATTTTTGAATTCTAATGTTGACAAAAAAAGTCAAAGTTTGACTTTTGTGTGACTGTTGACTTTTCATCAATTGATTCAATTCTTCCACTATCAATCACTTGCATCTTTGGAAATTTCTTGAGCCATGTGATTAGGTCAATATGTTGTTTTTGTGCCCTTTAGATCATGATTTAAGCAATTAGGTCATGCACTAGACCAACAGTTAATGATTAGTCATCTTCAATCAAAACCCTAATTTTGGTAATTTTGACCTTTGATGATTTGAGGGATTTCCTTGAGGAATTGTGATCAACCCTTGATCAAATGATGAATATCACATGAAAATGTTGATGATGGCCGAAAATCTTAAAGTTTGACTGTATGTTGACCACATTTGACTTTCTACTCAACACAGTTGATTTTCAATCATTTGAGCCATTGACTGAGCAAACATGTGATGCAAGACTTGAAACTTGGCATAAGCATTATTTAGGACCTATGATGAACCATGAAAGTCATTTGAGACCTTTGCAAACCAATCTTCCTTGTGAAGCACAAAACCCTACTTGAAGACCCTTGCTTAGGAAGAGGTTTTGACCAGTCAACTCTTGAGTAGTTTTGAGCAAATGGGGGACCCCATGAGAATGTCTTGAAGAAAATGGGAGGGAAAATTTTGGGGTACAACAACTGTCTTGTTTCCTGTGTAACTTGAGTTACGTAATTTCGTTTGGGGTGTTGTCAGTTGCAATAGAAAGATAACGCGATAATATTTCCTTTAAAGTGGAGGAATCAGGTCTAAGATCACTATAATAGTAACATTTCTCTAGTGTTTATACTAGAGGCATAGTCAATTTCAGCCATGCGTTGGTCATCTTGTTTCACACATAACTTTAGTTTTGTATTCTGTTTGAGGTGTGGCCTGTTGTGTTAGAAAGAGGGATCAAAAATTCTTTAGACTGGAGAGTTTTATAATTTTAACCCAAGCCTATAATATTTGGTGCTATTTTGAAGTTAGATGAAACATTTCGCCTGGTACGAGTACTAGTACTTGTTGTTTGATTAAACTAAGTCGATCAGGGTATTAATTCCTGAATTAAAAATATTAGTCTTAAAATAGTATCTCTAAGATTTCTAAAATATATTTATTTGATTGATTCCAACTATTTGATATATTAATAATTGCTCGAATCCGTTGTCCAGTTTATTGAGTTTTTAGCCAATTTTGATCCTATGAGTTTTTGAGAAATTTTGAGTTAAGTGATATTTTGAGTGTTTGGAAGAATTATGTAATTTTGATTATGTTAGAGTTTTCAATAGAGTTGAGAAAAATATTAATATAAAATTAAATACGATTTTAAGTTAGAGTTGACGTTTATTGGTTACTTGGAGTTAATTGGCATATTTTAGAGTTACTTTTGAGTTGTCTGTCTACTCTGACAGATTTGGAGTTGAATAATTGATAGCCCGTGGGTGAGCTTATAATTTGTTTTCTCTATTTATTAATTTTGGTGAATAATATATGAATATGTGATTGAGATGAACTTGTAAAAATTATGAGTTGAGTGGCTCAGAGAGGAGCTGCATTTTTTTGAGTTGAGTAATTCATAGAAAAACTACCTTTGACCTTACATTGGCAAAGTTGGTGGTCCATAGAGAAAACTCTTTTTGAGTTTGATATATAATTGTAATTTTCTATTATGAGTTGTGAATAATAATTGTCGATGATTTTGAGTGTAAATGTTGTTGCCATGTTCATGCATTCATGTATATCGGAGATAGGTAAACGAGGTAAAGTGTTCAGAAAGATCCAAACACGCTCTCATTGATCGGAGATAAAATTTTCCAGAGAAGAATTGGAGACGTGGATAATTCCATAATATAACTCATACATCTAAACAATTGGTACCACGTGCATTTTTTTAGGATGATTGCATTCACATTTCATATTGCATTTTGTAATCATTTGTGAGTGTGAACTAATTTTGTAATTGATATGAATGTAAATGAAACTATTCGACATGCTTTATTCATTGATAACATTTGTGTAATTATTCTCACCCATTTTTGTTATTGTGTGGATTATTTTTCCGGTGTTGTAGATACTTAGGTAGAGGAGCAACAACTGATGTGTTGAGGAATGACGCATATTGCCTTCTTTATTTATGTTTATCATTTTGAGTTTTAGTTTTTGCGGTGTCTCTCTGATATTTTAACACCAGGGAGGGTTTTTCATTTGGTTTATGTTTCTAAGAATTTTCTAATTAATTTCCCTTTGTTGAGGTTAAGTTGTTTGTTTTGATGAGTTATGAGATGTTTTAAGTTGAGATAATATGTTTTGAATTTCTGTTGTTTTGTTTTATTTGAGAAGTATGTTGTTGTGAGAAAGGTGTGACACCTTGTCCCTAAATTAAAATGATTTTACATGATTTTATTTTTTTAAAAATGAATTTTGGGGTTTAGGGTGTTACACCCAGCTCTATTAAAGGGATTCAAACCTATTGTTGTACCCCAAAATTTGCCCTCTCATTTTTTAAGTATTTCTCTCATATGTATGGTTACAAACACCTATTTAAAGGAAAAGAAAAATGAAAAAATTTGAAGATGTTAATGTGCCTTTCGACAAGATAAAAGCTTGCTTCGAATCTACATCCTTCAATTGGACTTCCGGCCTCTTTCGATGCAAGCTTGGCTTGCATCCTTCGATTGTGCATTGGCCTATGACACACTGGCTTTGATTCACAAAATAGGATCTTCCTGCATGCAACCTTCGATTACACCATTAGCCTCACATGGTCAACAATCCAATGGTTTCCTACATGCCTTTTTCGTTTGAACATTTGATCTCTCCATGCTTACTTTGATCCACAAAGTAATGGCTAGCTGCATGCAGCCTTTGATTGAGCCATAGCTTCCTTCTGGCACGCAAGAGGCTCCCACCAGGCCAGCAAGCACAAGGCAAAGAGCCTCATGTAGCGTCCTTCGATCCAAAGCAGGAGCTTCCTGCATGCAACCTTCGATTGCACCATTGGCCCCTTACATGTTAGCCTTGAGTCACAAAGCAGTGACCTACTGCATGCAGGCTTCGACAAGGTATTGAATCTTTATGAAAACCTTCGTTTGAGCAATGGCCTCCTGTATGCTTGCTTGGATTCACAAAGTAGTGACCTCCTGCGTGCAGTCTTCGACAGGGCATTGGCTATGTTTACACTAGCTTCGATTGGACAATATTTCCCTTTGAATTAGTATGCTTCAGTTCCACCCTTGACAACCTTCAACACACATGGTTCGTAGCCCCTTCAAAGGACATGTATTGGTGGACTTGACGGGAATACATAGGAGTCCCTTTCAAAGGATATACCTTACTAGCCCATTTGAATAATTGCATTTGATCCCTTCAAAGGACACACATATAGTCCAATCGAAGGGTACTTATTTGGCCCTTTTCAAAGATACCCATATTTGACCCATTCAAAAGACACATCTGGGTGTCCCATTCGAAGGACATGTTTACTGGCCCATTCGAAGGACTTTCCAGATATATCTGGATGTCCCAATTGAATGAAATTTTTGGTGACTCATTCAAGGGGAACACATTTGGCTCCTTTGAAGGATGCACAAAAAGAGCCCATTCGAAAGACACTTGTTGGGTGAAAATCAAATAATATTGTTTGAAGGAGAATCTAGTCGAAGGTGGTCAAAATGAAAGGTGGAGATATCAAAAGATGCTTTCTGCCAAGTTCATGTCTGATACACTGGCCATAACGCTCCAACACTGCTGCACAGTAGTCCTGAAACACTGCCCCATTCTTACACCAAAACGGCATACGGACACTGCCCCTCGAAAACTACAAAAAACAGTTTACTCAATTTGTTCAAAAAAAATTTCCCTCCTAAATCTCAGCCAGCTTTTCCTATAAATAAGAAGTTGCATAACATGTATAAGGGGTTGTACAACACATCCAAAAAACTTTGGGTGGTGGAACGAATCTTCAAAAAATATTCAAAACTCTCAAAAACTCCTAAACTCTTAAGATTCTCAAACACTAAACCCAGAATCCAGAAGAAACACAACACTTGTTTCCTTGGCCCTTCGAATCCAGAAGAAACACCACACCTATTTCCTTGGCTCTTCGAATCTAAAGAAACACAACACTTGTCTCTTTTTCTCTTTCGAATCTAAAGCAATCCCCACACTTTGTTTTCTTTCGAATCCAGTAGAAAGAACACCGCACTTGTTCTTCTCCTTCGAATCCAGCATTAGAAATGTCACCTTCATTTCTTCCCTTCGAACTTAGGAGTATCCAAGGCAGCAGCTAAAGGTCCAGCTCACATACCCCAACTTCAAGCAAGGCAAGTCACTCTGACCTTAAGCTTTTTTGTTTCAAAACATGTACATAACATTTGTTTCCTTTTTTGTTTCAGTTTGTTTTCATTGCTAATCCCGTGGTCTATTTCCTTTGTTTATCAAACTTGTTTTAAGAACTAACCTGGCCATGAGACAATTCTAGCATGGCCTCAGGCCATGTTTCTATTAAAATCCCAAAAGAAGGTAAATATGAGGAAGGATGTGTCATTCGAAGCTTTAGGCTTCCCTATGGATGCTTCATAATTGCAAGCAGAACAAAGAGTGTGGCCTTAGGCTTCGCCACACACAGACTTCCAGGCCATTCGAAGGAGCAAAAAGTGAGAAATGAAAGTTGTCCATACTGACTGCCAAGCCCGACCGAAGAAGGAAGCAAGGAGCTTGGGGTGAAGAGTGCACCTCATGTTGATTCCAGGCCCCAGTCAAAGGAAGTAGAAAGGCAGAATCAAAGGATGCATCTCATGCTTCAGGCTAAGCCCAAATAGAAAGGCGTGTCCTCACTACTTCCAGGCCAAATTGAAGGAAGCCAGGAAGGGAAAAATCGAAGGGTGTTTCTGCCTAGATCGAAAAGCCCAGTTTCCTTTCGTTATTTTATTTTGTCTTTACATTTTCTTGCTATTCAATATGGTTATAATAGTGTAGGATTTATTTTCTGCATTTTTATTGCTTTTGTACAAATGTTAGTAATTAGGATGTATGGCAAGAAAAAAAAAACCAACAAGTAGATCACCAAAAAATCAAAGACAAAATGCATGAAATCAAACACATTACTCACACATGCACCTCTAGGGTAATCTTACTTGTTTCCTCGGAAAAATAGTCATGTCCCTCGAATATGGACTTTTTAGCAACGACCCTTGATAAAAGATCGTAATCCCTCGATGACCCTTAATGTTGCCTTCGGTAAATGATCTAGTCCCTAAACGACATTGCTAAAACGTCCCATAGGTTTCCTTCTATGACTATACAAACGTCCCACACCCTTCCCTTCACATCCAACGATAGGGCTTCTTACCAAATCAATGGTAAAATAGCAACATCTAAAGGAGGAGGAAAAGAACATTAGACTTTTTGAGTAGGTAGGATGCTCGTAGTTGCTCGCTTGCTCACAACAAAAACATTTTTCACACCAACACTTTCCTTTGAAATATTTTCAAAAGTTAAAACACTTTGTACGCATTCTTATAGAAACGATAATCATTACAAAGGCGCTTTTCAAAATCACTTTCAAAAACATCTTACACAACAAACACCTCTTTGAACTATTTTCAAAACCAACACTTTGTACGCATTCTTATGCAAATGAGAATCATTACAAAGACGTTTTCAAAATATTTTCAAACCCACACCACAAACAGATTTTCAAACAAAAGCAAGTGATTTAGCAAGAAACTAATAGCCCATAGATAACTACGGATGAAAAGGGTGCTAACACCTTCCCTTTTCATAACCTACCCCCCGAACTCAAGAAAACATCTCTAAAGGTCTTTCCTGTTCTTTTCAACCTTTCCTTTGTTGGATAAAAGAAAATTCGGTGGCGACTCTTGCTATCTGCAATAGTTGAGATCAAACGCAAAACAACCAAGTCAGTTCTCCCATCGTGTTATAGAACTGGCGACTCTGCTGGGGAGTTTCTTAAAAGTGGGGTTACCTTAGGGCTAGATCACCTTTACTTGTTTTTCATTGTTTGACTTGCTTGCTTTACATTATGGTTCTTTGTTTGGGCTTGTTTTGATCCTCTACCCGGATCTGGGGAACCTTTTAGTTAAGTAGCAATAGATTAAGGAAAATGTACGGCATAGACCGATACGGTTGAAGCAATGGCTACGTTAGTGTGACACATTTGTTGGTATCGGTATCCCTTGTATTGAATCGAGGAGAATACGAGGCTGCTAAGCGGCGTCATGAAGCACTAACTGACCTTAGAACCTTAATTGAACAACTTGGCCATTAGGAAGTAGTGAGATACCCTGTTTCGCCAGAAAGTTGAAAATTGGTTGATACTCGATACTATACTCATTGAGATCGGACTTTTGGGATATCTCGTACGTAAGAAAAGATTGATTGTGCTGAGACAATACCTAAAAGAAAGGTCAGTGATATTAAGATCCCTAGAACCCAGGTACTTTCTAGGACAGGTTGAGCCAACTAAACTTCAAGAGGGTACTTACCTACAAACTCCATACAAGCCTATACATAAGGACTTGTCTGCTTTGTGTGTATATGATTATTTGTATATAACAACTTGCTTGTTTGCATACTTGTACATAACATCATAAACATCATAACATCATGAGTATTCTCACTAACCATTTCAAGGATTTAGGAATTTATCTTTGTTTTTTTTGTAGGCCATGAATCTCATCCGAAGGAATACCATCTGAATCAGCTTCGTGAAAGCACACCCTCAACTCCAAGATCTAGCATCAAGGGTTCCTGGAGATTCTCCCTTCACCAAGAAATATGGTCGACTTCTCAGCTTGGCTACCTCCAAATTCCAAGAAGAAATGATGTGTGTGCTCTTCCAATTCTTTGATCCCATCCATCATTGCTTCACGTTTCCTGACTATCAATTGGTGCCTATATTAGAAGAGTTCTCTCAACTGTTAGGAGTGCCCATTCTTGAGAAAATACCGTTCACCAGTTTAGAGAAGACTCCAAAGCATGAAGTCATTGCCGAAGCCCTGCATCTGAAGAGAGCCGACATTGTAACAAATTGGCAGACAAGAAGCGGAGTTAAGGGTTTCCTAGCCAAGTTTCTGTTGGAGAAGGCTCGTTTATTCTGGGAAGATTTGGATTTTCAAGCTTTTGAAGATGTCTTGGCCCTTCTAATCTATAGTTTGGTTCTATTTCCCAATCCGTACCAATTTATAGATGTGAATGCCATCAAAGTTTTCCTCTCCCGTAATCCTATACCTACTTTGCTTGGAGACATTTTACATTGTTTCCACACTCGCACCATGAAGAAAAGAGGTACTCTCTTGTGTTGCATTCCCCTACTCGCCAAGTAGTTTACTTTGCACCTACCTCGATCAACGTTGAAGAATGAGCAAGGTTTGACATGGTCTCAAAGGATGATGTTCCTCACACATTCTGACATTTATTGGTGTTCTCGATCCTTGGAGGACACTACTATCATTGACCGTTGTGGGGAATTCCCTAATGTCCTACTCTTAGGCATTAGGGGAGGTATCACCTATAACCCTTATCTTGTATTACGAAAATTTGGGTATGCACGAAGAGATGGTCCTTACGATGCACTCATCCAAGGTTTGGTGTTCGACTATGAGGGAGACAACCAAGGCTACCGTCAAAGGTTCATACGAGCTTGGAGAATGGTAAACAAAGTGGATAGCAAGACATTGGGGCATAAGAACTCCATTCCTTTGGAGCCTTATCTTAAGTGGATACAAACTCGTGCTCAAAGACTCGGTATGCCATACCCTGCCATTTTGCCTATCATCATGGAGCCATTTGTTGAAGGAGATGTTCTGTATGCTATCCTTCATCCTACCATGCCCACTTCTATTGAAGACTTACAAAGAGCTTAGATTCAGCTGAAAGAAGAACGAGACACCTTTGAAGCCCAGTTCTACGCGAGTGAAAAGAAGGTTCTGGAGCTTACAAGATAACTTAATCAGGAGCGAAATTTTAATGCATGCATTGCGCCAAAGAGGATGCATTCGACCTTTTTGTCTTAGGAGTTTATTTTGCTTTATTTTTTCCATTGTAATCCCAATGGGCATGGTTGTAATCAATTTAAACTTATTAATACAATTGATGTTTGCTCCTTTCTTGTCTAAAACAAATCTAAATTTTCTAATTCCTTGAAAACATCGCATCTATATACCATGCATCATATCATGACAGGCTTTCCCCACACAGGTCTCTCATCTTCTTACTGTTTATTTCAGTACATATGGCTCTAGAGCAGACTATCAAGGACATTCATACTCAAAATGCTAAAATTCAAGAAATATTCTTGAACCTATCCAAGGGGAAAGAATAAGTGAAAGTACTCATCACTAGGGGCATGACCATGGATAATCATGAGGACGACAGGGATGACCAGTTGGAGCGGATACAAACGGAGATAGCCATAATGAAGGTCCAAATGATGGGACAACTGGTAGGCCAGATGGTTCTTATCCAAAACTTAGCTCGGGGACAAAAGGAGCTAAGGACCCTCGTCAACAAACTTCATCAAGATGGATACAACCATATGGGGCAAATAGCTACAATTGGGGATCGAGTCATTATTCAGCCTCTGATGAGACAAGAAATTGGTTTGGTGGAGAGTAGACTCTAGGCACTCTAGTGTTCAATCACCTTCCACCTTTAGATCTCAAAAGGAAGACCAACCAATCTACATCCTCAGGTTTAAGAAGATTTAACAGGGGCAGATGTTGTACCTCAAAATTTGCCCTCCCATTTTTACCATAAAAACATACTCCTAGAAGTCCTCAATTGCTCAAGTTGACTAATGATTGACCAGACAAATCCTTCTCTTAAGATAATGAGCCTCAAACTAGGGTTTCACTCCTCATAAATATGTTTGAGTTCCAAGGGTCCTAAATTATTTCCATTACCCTAATATGTTCTCAATATCATCCATGCCAAGTTTCATGCCTTGCACAAGAAGTTTGCTCAATCAACTGCTCAGATGCCTGTAAATCAACTATGTTAGGTCAAAAGTCAACTGTGACCCACATACAGTCAAACTTCAAGATTTTTGGTCAATATCAACATTTTGAAGTGACATCCATCATTTGATAAAGGGTTGATCATGATTCCTCAAGGAATGCTCCTAATTCATCAAAACTCAAAAGTTGCTAAATTAGGGTTTCTATAGGAAAAGTCAACCAAACTTTGACCAGGCATAACTTCCTTATACTCTATCATAAATTTCTCATCGAAGGCTCATTTTGAAGATAATTAAATTCCCTAAAACTCATCTTCAGCCCTCAAGTTCAAGAAATGCACTCATGGAAAGATATAAATTTAGACATTATAGGTCCTTTTAAAAAGTCAATAAAAACACCTTTTGGGTCAAAGCTTCTTACATGAACATGGAAGATCCAATTGAGTTAAAACCAAAAGGTTTGTTTAGAGGACATCCTAATATTTCTAAAAAGTCCAAGAACACCCTCTTAGGGTCAAAATTGAGAGAGATATGCATTGTCAAAGTTGGACATTTTTTGGAAATATGCATAAAGTCAACATTGATCAAAATTGAATTTTTTCCAAAGGGGCCATGTTTTCTTGTTTGAAACTTGTTCCTAAGAGGACCCACGACCCCTGAGCTTATTCAATTATTATTTTATTATTTTTATTATTTGTTTTGATTTTTTATTCATTTAAATCAAAATAAATCAATTTAAATAATGAAATAATGAAATAAAATCCAAGATTTGATTTTATGAGCATCTTATGAGTCAATGAGCAGCTGACAACTCAAGATTTTCATGCAAGGAATGATTGGAACAAATATAGCATAATTTGGCCAAATTTAGAAATAAAAAATACATGATGCAAATCAAATCTTTTTCACAAATGTTCAAAGATTGTGTTCAGTTTTGTTGACCTAATTCACTCTACTATATATCCATAACGTTCCCATATCAAAAAAGACAAGGATTGGCCGTGTGAATTGGGAGAAAAAACTCAATTTTTTGTCAAAAAAGTGGAGGTCGGATTTTTGTCCATAAGGAGATTCAAAGAATCCCGAGACTTGCACTCGATTGCTGGAGTTACTCTTAAGCCAATTGGATCATTCCCACGCGTTAAAGCACCCAGAAACGCCCCATACAGAACCACAATTTGCCCTTAATTTTTGAATTTGATTTTGAACATATGCGCATGATAAATTAATTCTAACTACACATTCATGTTTGTCTAGTCATTTAGAACATATTGGCATAATTAATTGTTTGTTTTGGTACATGTACGAGTAACTGCCATTATTAGGGTTCAGAGCTTCATTTTAGAGTTTCTTGTCACAGGTTAAATTAGGCCCAATCAAGGGTCAATTCGTGTTCAGGAAATCATGAGCGATCGATCCATGGTCTTATCTGAGATTTATATTGCTTGTACTGAATTTTTAAAAATGCAGGGGTTATAGCTACAGAAGTTTCCCGTAGGTAAAAGCCTTGTGCCTAAAACGATAGTTTTGTGAAGAAGACGACTAGGTGGCAGCCTATCACTAGTCAGTTTGAATCTGACGCACGTTTTTTTAATTTCCAAGTATTAATATTACTTTCATATATAATATTATTGTGTTGTCAATTGTATAACTAAGCTTGGTAGCGCAGATGGCCAGGGGACGAGTGTGCAACGTCAAGGACCTGGGTTCGATTATGGGAAAACCAATTTTATATTTTCTAACATTTCTATGCAGGATCTAATGCCCCACTAGCCAACGCGCCTACCATGTACCTCAAGATCTCACGCCTTAGATCATCCCCCGACCAGATCCAACATGCAGCAGGCAAGGCGCATGGTAAACCCTCAGATGTGAGTCCCACTGAATCAGGCGCAACCCTGGGCCAACTACACTGGGCCTTGAAAATTCAGCATGCACCTCCCAAAATTACATTCACACCAGGCCCAATCTAGTTCTTTTTTTTTAATTTCTTTTATTTGTTTTAATTATTTTTACAAAAAAAAATCATTGTTTTTTTATTAAATCAAAAGTCATAAAAAACACAAAACATTAGAATTAGGTTTTTCATAAAATATGTTTTCATTAATTAATTAGATTAATTAGGATAATTTAAATTCTTTTTTCATAATTAAAATTAATTAGAAATTAGGTTTTGCAAAAATTAATTATTTTGTCCTCAAAAAATCCAAAAAAATATTTTTCTTTATTCACTAATTAAATATCTTTGAATTTAATTTTAATTTCGTATTTAATTTCATCGTGCGCATTTATTTCATTATTTTCCAATTAATGTAATTGCTCCGAGTTTGTAATAGCTTTTAACTTAGGTTATTATTGTTTGCATTTACTGTTTTTTCCCCTGTTTTAGATTATGTAATCCCCCCCCCCCCCCCCCAAAGCCTTGTAATAGTTAGGTTTAAATTTATCGCACTATTCTTTTCCATCATTATAAACTGTTAGATGATTGAGAGTAGGATTATAGGCGAAAGATAAATCCATAATTTAAAAACAGTAGAAAATCTTAACTGTGCAAAGATAAATAATTGAAAAAATAAACACTTGCACATGCTCACTCCTAAAGTTTGCCCCACTTCGGTTGCCTTCGGTAAACGGTCATGAAGTATAGGGAGTTTTAATGGTTGTCCTCTAGTCCCGAAAGATAAAAAATGACCCATTCGAATGTTGCCTCGGAAAGATCTTCAGGATTCTAGGGTAATTACTAAGGTTTCATAACCATTCCTTTAGCGATCATAATTGTCCCTTTCGCCCCTTTCGATTGTCCCTTAAATTCCAACAATGGAGTTATCTACTCCTTAATAGTAGGATAGCGATGTCTAAAGGAAATAAGAAAACGAAAAGACTTTTTCGAGTAGGTAGAAACTTTTAGGTACTTGCTGAAAACACCATTTTTTACACTTACACTTTCAAACAAACTTTTCAAACTAAAGTTTTCAAAACACTTTATCACACCCTTGAGGACTGATACAAGGGTTACCATAAAGTGAAACGCCGCACTAAGGCATTTTCAAAACTTTTCAAACACACGAAAGCAATTTCAAAAATGAGTCAGTACCTAAGAGCCCGTGGAAAACCACAGATAGAAAGGGTGCTAACACCTTCCCTTTCTATAATCTACCCCCCGTACTCAGAAACATCTCGAAAAAGGTTTTTTTTGTTCTTTTTCCTTTTCCTTTGTTGGATGAAATAAAAGTCGGTGGAGACTCTTGCTTATCGTACATTTGCAAACAAAAAACACAAAACCAGTAGTAACAGAAAACAGTCAGTTCTGCCACCGGATCACAGAACTGGCGACTCTGTTGGGGAATTAATAAAGTGGAGTATACCTTAGGATCTAGGTCATTTTCAAAATTGCTTTCTTGTTTGTTTTGTCTGCTTTATCCTTAAGGGTTTTTGTTTGGGTATTGTTGAAGATCCTACACCCGGATCTGGGGGGCACTTTTTAGGTAAACAGCAATAGATCGTGGAGACTGTACAGTGTAGACCAATATGGTTTAAGCGATGGTTGTGTTGGTGTGACACTTTGGTTTGTACCAGTATCCTATGTGTGGAAACAAGGAGAATACGGGGCCGTCGTGTGGTGTCGTGAAGCACTAACGGACCTTAGAACCTTAGTTGAACAAACTTGGCAATTAGAAAGTAGTGAGATAGTCGGCCTCGGTATAAAGCTGAGGATTGGTTGATACTCGATGCTACACTCATTGAGATCGTACTTTTGGGATATTTTGGCCGCAAGAATAGATTGCCTGAGCTGAAACAATGCCCGATAAAGGATGATCAGTGATATTGAGAATCCTTAGAACCCGGTTACTTTTCTAAGACAAGTTTGAAACCAACTAAAATTCAAGAGGGTACTTACCTTTAACCTCATGAAAGCCTTTGAACCTAAGGTCTTTTGTGTGTTTTGCTTGTGTGTGATTTACTCTGTTTGAACATAACATCATGCATCATAACATAACATCCATTCTTATTACACTAACCATTTCAAGGACCGAGGGAATTTATCTTTGCTCTGTTTTACAGACCATGGCTTCCGCTCGTAGAAATACTATCTGAATTAGCTTTGTGAGAATACCTCTCCCACTCAAGGAGCTAGTATCAAGGGTTCCTGAAACTTCTTCGTTCACTAAAAGACATGGTCGACTTCTCAACCTCGTTACTTCGAGCTTTGATGAAAAGATGATGGGTGTACTCTTTCATTTCTTTGATCCCAAGAACCACTGCTTCACCTTTCCATACTATCAATTGGTGCCTACCATGGAAGAGTTCTCTCAGTTATTGAATCTACCTATTCTTGACCAGATGCCTTTCACAGGTTTAGAAGAAGTTCCCAAGCTAGAGGTTATTGCCTCATCCTTGCATATGAAACGGGTCGACGTGGTATCCAATTGGGAAACAAGAAGCGGAGTCAAGGGTTTTCTAACCAAGTTCCTAATAGAGAAGACCCAGCTGTTTTGGGATGATTTGGACTTTCATGATTTTGAAGAGGTATTGGACCTTCTAATCTATGGGTTAGTATTGTTCCCTAATCCAGACTTACTCATAGATGTGAATGCTATCAAGATCTTCCTCTCTTGCAACCACGTGCCTACTTTGCTCAGAGATGTCTTGCATGCTCTCCACACTCGTACTATGAAGAGAAGAGGGGTTCTTATGTGCTGCATGCCATTACTGTCGAGGTGGTTTATTTCTCACCTCCCTAAGTCAGTGCTGAAGAATGAAGAAGGTTTGGGTTGGTCACAAAGGATAATGTCACTTTCTCACACGGATATTCTCTGGTATTCCCGATCTATGGGAGATATTTCTATTATTGACCACTACAGGGAGTTCCCAAATGTCCCATTACTTTGTATTAGGGGAGGCATAACTTACAATCCTTGTTTGGCTCTGCGATAATTTGGTTACGCTCAAAGGGATGGTCCTCATGAGATGCTTATCCAGGGAATTATGTTCAACTATGAGGATGATATTCAGGGGTATCGCCATAGGTTCATATGATCCTGGGCATGATAAACAGATCTGACGTCAATACTTTGGGACCGAAGGCGTCCATTCCTATGGAACCTTATCTCCAATGGGTACAAGCTCGTGCTCAGAAACTGGTGATGCCATACATACTCATCTTACCAGTGATTGTGGAGCCCATTGCTGAAGGGGATATTCCCTACACGGTTCTTCATCCAGATATGCCCACTGATCTTGAAGAATTACAGAGGTCTTGGATTCCGTTGAAGAAGGAGCGGGATACTTATAGGGACCAGTTCTATGCCCAGGAGAATAAAGTTTTAGAGCTCACGAAGCAGCTTCATGAGGAAAGAAACCTTAATGTCTATCTCGGCACGAAGAGGAAGCATCCATGGTAAACTTGATTTTTTTAAGTTTTTAGAATTTTAAATTGTAACGCCTAAAAGGCAATTGTGTTTTGAATTCTACTAATAAAATCTTTGTTTCATTTTTGGGTTCGCAAATTTAAATTTCCCAAAGTCCTTGAAATCATTGCATACGCATATCATCCATGACATTAGATAAACCGGTTTCATAATAGTTTTCTCATCGCCTTCGTTGTTTATTTCAGAAATAATGACTTCTGAACAAAGTATCAAGGAGCTCCAGGCACAAAATGCCCAATTTCAGCAAATGTTCGTAGCTTTGGCAAAAAGGCAGGAAGATCTGAAGGCCCTTATTCTGAAAGATAAAAATAAGAAGACAAAGAAGACTGCTGGTGTCCTGAATCTGGGAAGAAGATTTAAGGGACCGTTGAAGCAACCGGTTGATCTGACCTCCTCATCCAAAGAAGGGAAGAATCAAGAGGGAGAGATAAGGGAGGAGGACCATATCCCTAAGGTTTATGATAATGACACTGACTACAATGATGAACAGTATCCTCCCGCTGAGGATAGGTACAAACAGTTAGAGGATCGTCTGAGCGAAATGGAGATCCAAAGAATACAAGGGCTGGATTTTGAAGAGCTGGGTTTGGTATCTAGGGTAGTCATCCCACAGAAGTTCAAGGCTCCGATATTTGAGAAGTATGATGGGGTGTCTTATCCCAAGCTTCATCTTTGTTCCTATGTGAGGGAGATTCTGCCTCACACTGTTGATAGGAACTTGTGGATCCATTTCTTTCAGGACAGTCTGTCCGGGACTCAACTTAAGTGGTTCTATCAACTGGAGAGAACCAATATCCGCAACTGGGAAGACCTGGCTGCTACTTTTTATAAGCAGTATCAATATAATGCTGACCTTACTCCTACCCGTACTAAACTCCAGAGTATGTCCATGGGGGCAAGCGAAGGTTTCAAGGACTATGCGCATAAGTGGAGAGATCTAGCAAGGAGAGTCCAACCCTCTTTTGTCTGATAGGGATTTGGTGGATATGTTGGCACACTGTCTGGTCCATTCTTCAATCACTTGATTGGTAGCTCCTCAGCTGGTTTCACCGAGCTGATATTTACTGGAGAAAGGGTAGAAGCTGGGATCCGGAGTGGCACGATCCAGAAAGACACCTCATCAAGTACAGTGAAGAAGACATTCACGGGTAAGAAGGAGCTCAATTCCATTTATAACTCAAGAGGTCATAGCAGAGCAGAGCAGCATCCAACGGTAGGGGCTGTAATGATACCTAGGCCTGCGGCTACTCAACAACAAAATAATCAGCAAGGGGTAGAAAGACCGCCAAGGCAGTTCACCCGGATTAATATGACGTTGAATGAGGTTTTACCCCATCTGTTAAGATCTAAATTGGAAACCTTAAAGGAGGCTCCCAAGAATCCTAACACTTCATCTCCTCGTTATAATCCAAACGCTCGGTGTGCTTACCATTCTGAGAGTCCAGGCCATGATACAAATGACTGTTGGGCTCTGAGAAATAAGATACAAGATTTGGTCGAAGCCAGGGAGATTGAGTTTGATGCTCTGGAGAAGCCTAATGTCATAACTGCTCCCATGCCCAAGCACAACCGTGGTGTTAATGCCGTTGATACTGATCTATTTGTTACCTATGTTGATGAATTTTCCACTCCTCTCATGACTGTCGAGAAGAATTTGTTGCTAGCCGGTTTATTTTCGGGCTATGGTGAAGGTTGCCACATGTGTCTATCTCTGTCTTCTGGTTGTTATTTGCTGAAAGCATGTGTTCAATGCCTGATGGATAACCGGTATATTTTGTTTGAAAGGATTCCGCTTTCGACTATTTTACATGAAGATGTTGCCATCATAACCATTTCTGCCAATCCTTCCAAGGTCTCCTCTAAAAGACTTGTTAGGATTACACCTACTTCAAGAATTGCTCCATTGATAATCACTTTTCCTGACCCTGTACCGTACTCCTAGGACAAAGTTGTTCCTTGGAATTATGGTGCTGACGTTTACTACCATGGCATCAAACAGGATTTAAAGACTGAAGAGGTTGATCCTGATATCAGTAACATTGTCAGGACCAGAAAAGTTACTCGAAGTGGAAGGGTTTTATCTCCCGAGATCTCCCCGAAGACTGTTGTTAAGCCTGTTGTTATTATATATGTTGTTCCTTCCAGTACTTCTTTTACTACTCCCATCCTTACTCTAGTCGTTACCCTTGTCGATGAGTCATCTGGGACTCGGGGCAAAGAAGCTATAGTTGAGTCTGCCCGGACGGAGGCACCTAGAAAAATTGTTTTGGAATCCTCTAAGCAAGAAATGGAGGAAATTTTAAAAATAATCAAGAAGAGCGACTACAATGTGGTCGAGCAGCTGGGGCAGACCCCTTCGAAGATATCAATGTTGTCTCTGCTGTTGTGTTCCGAGGCCCATGTAAAGGCTTTGATTGCATTTCTCAAGACTGTGCATGTGCCGCAAGAAACCTCCGCTGACCAATTTAAAGACTGTATGGCCAGTTTGACTGCTGACAATGGGTTGGTGTGATATGGTGGCCAGAACCGGGACGTGGTTTCCCTCTTTTTTAAGGAATTGCTGGTTTGTGTTTTGCGTTTGTGTTCGCAAAATGTCGCGGTAAGTAAGAGTTGCCACCGACTTTTATTTTATCCAACCGGGAAGGGAAAAAGCACAGAAAAATTCCTTTTTCGAGATATTCTGAGTACGGGGGGTAGATTATAGAAAGGGAAGGTATTAGAACCCTTTATATCCGTAGTTATCTACGAGATATTAGGTACTTGCTCATCGTTTTCAAATTTGTTTTCTTTGTGTTTGCGTGATTTGAAAAGGTTTTGTTTTGACTTTGATTTAACTCTTGCTTCTGTCTTCAAGAGTGTAATGAAGTGTTTTGAAAACATTGTTTGTAAAGGAGTGTAAGTGTGAAAAAAGTTTGTTTTGATTGAGCAAGTACTTAAGAACTAATCTACCTACTTGAAAAAAAGAATTGTTCTATCTCCTTTTCCTTTAGACAACGCTATCCCACTATTAGTGAGTAGGTAGCACCGTCGTTGGAGTTTTGAGGGTAAATTCGAAAAGGGACATATGGTCACTAAAGCAATGTTAGAACGTCTTAGTAGTAACCCTAATGTCTTAGATCAATTATTCGAGGCAACAATTCCGAGGCAACCATTCCGAGGCAACTTTTCCGAATCGGGACTTTTGATCTTTGTTTAGACAAAAGGACAACCACTAAAACATCCTATACTCAATGACCGTTTACCAATGGCAACCAAGTGGGAGAGTACCCTAGGAGTGCGCATGTGCGAGTGATTCAATTTCAGTTTATTTATCTTTGCGCATGTGGGAAAGCAATAAAAGTAAAAGTCCTAATTAACTATTACAACTAAATTGAAAGACAAGTAAAAAGTAAAAATAAAGAAGAGAAAAGACTTCTTCGACCCATGCCATGGACTCGTTCGATTCACCCTTCTTTGGCCTTCTTTCGATTGAGTTGGGGAATGGGTGTGAGTAGCCTTTGATTGGGCTTGAGAATTGACGGGGCAAGCTTCGATTCGCACCCTTTCCTGCCTCCTTCGGTTGGGTTTGTAAAGGATATGGGTAAACTTCGATTGCAGGGAGAAGGGGGGGGGGGGGGACTTTGATTCAGAGGAAGAAGGCTGCCTTTCGATTCTATGAAGGGTGTTGCTGGAAAGGCCTGAAGGATCACCTGTGGAGGCACTGCATCTACAAAAATATGTTAGCAAAATAAAATGCATGACCTGGGTATCGAAACCCAGGTCCTTTGATCCTGCACGTGCTGGGTCTTTTCAGGCTATATCTGTAGCAAGTGTTAGCAACAAAAAACATGACTTGGGTGCCAAACCCAAGCCCTTTGATTTTGTCTAGAATAACAAATCGAATGAAACAACAAATATGGAGGTGTTATGTAAATACAAAGTTTTACATTTTACCCTCTCTTACTAGTAGTTGGAACCTTCGATTTGGCACTTTCTGGATGTGGGTATCTTCGATCTGGGATTTCTGGGCGTGGATACTTTTGTTGAAGTATTGCTTTGGCTTGGATTACTTATGAAAATGTTGATAACCTTTGGTGGGTTTGTGGGAAGCGTATCTCAAAATGTCCTCCTCCTCCTTTTTCACTTTTTTTTTGTTCCCCCCGACACTGTATGCTTGCCCTTGTATTTATAGGAGTATAATAGTCCAGTAACGACAAGAGACAACCAATTAAACAGGCCTTTAAAGCCATGAGACAAGAATCATACATATTAAAAGATTTCCTTTTTGAAATATTCATGTCTCTTTGGAATCTTGAATGAACCTGGACACCTTTGATTTTTGAATGCATTTAGGCCATGCTCTTCGATTGGTCTTGAGTTTCCTCCTTCGAATGGACTTCTTATGTACCCTTTGAATGGGCTTTCTGAATGCTTCTTAAAATGGACCTTTACACGTTCTTCTACTAGACCCTTTGAATGTTTCTTCGAATGGACCTTTACATGTTCTTTGACTAGACCCTTTGAATGCTTCTTCGAATGGACCTTTACATGTTCTTCGAATGAGTCATTTACATGTTCTTCGAATGAGCCTCTTGCCTAGTGTGCTGTCAAGTTGAGGGGCCTTTTCCTTTGTGAATCGAAACAAAGTTGTAGGAGATTCTTGCCTCGTGAGTCGAAGGTAAGCCTGAAGTAGTTAATGCATAGCCGAAGCATTGTGTAATTGACTTGATCGAAGGGGGTCTATCACTCAATTGAAGAATTGTAGACCAAAGCTTGATCGAAGGATTCCAAACACCTAATCGAAGCTTACTAATCAAAGCCCGATCAAAGAGTGCCAAATGCCCAATCGAAGACTGGTGAGTCAAGCATGTATCAAAGGATTTTGGATACCCAATCGAAGACTTTTACCAGATGCCAATCGAAAGACACTTTGTTCATCTTCAAAAAACTTTATTTTCGTTAGGCAAGTGTTTGTGACCAACCATGTAAGGGAAGACCTTTGAAAAACATGAGAGGGAAAATTTTGGGGTACAATAGCTGCCCCTGTTCAATCTTCTTAAACCTGAGGATGTAGATTGGCTTTCGTGCCTTTCGTGATCCGAAGGTGGAATAGGATTGAACACTAGAGTGCCCAGAAATTTGCACTCGCATGATGTGGTGTCCGTCTTGCGATGTCGGGAATGGGCTTATAGATGCCATTTGGAAATTGCTGACGAGGGGATGGGCTTAAAGATGCCATCTGAAAGAGTGTCGATCACATAAGATATTCCTTAGCGAGAGCTTGTATACCTGTTGTTGAGGAAGATTCTGCTGGGGAATGTTGATCTTTATCTTGAGAGAAATAGAATGCTAGGAGCTTCAGTCGTCCGTTATTCTACTGAGGCATCATCTCTGTTTAAATTCAGGAACTTCGATCGTCTATTATTCTACCGAGGCATCATCTCTGTTGAAATTTAGGAACTTCGGCCGTCCGTTATTCTACTGAGGAATCATATCTGTTGAAATTTAGGAACTTCGTCCGTTACTCTACTGGGGAACCATCTCTGTTGAAATTTAGGAACTTCGGTCGTCCGTTATTCTACTGAGGAATCATCTCTGTTGAAATTTAGGAACTTCGGTCGTCCGTTATTCTACTGAGGAGTCATCTTTGTTGAAATTTAGGAACTTCGGTCGTCCGTTATTCTACTGAGGAACCATCTCTGTTGAAATTTAGGAACATCGATCGTCCGTTATTCTGAAGAGGTGAAGATAAGCTATTATCTGGTCGTAATCCATGCTTCATAGTAATAAGATCGACTGTTATCTGGTCGTAATCCGGGCTTTACAGTGACTTACTGGGGAGATGAGATTAAACTTGCTATTCAGTTGTAATTCAGTCTTCGCAATTTCTCAATTCTTATCTGGTCGTAATCCAGGATTCAGAAGGAATTAAGTTGTTATCCGGTCACATCCGGGCTTTAACTAGAATTTAGGGCACACTAATATCCGATCAACTTCGGGCTTCTTAGTATCTGCCCAGGTAAAATTGTTATTTGTTCGAAATCCAAGCTTCACAGTGTCTTGTACCGCTACCTGGTCATAATCTAGGCTTCATGGTGTCTCATACCATTATCTGGTCGAAATCCAGGCTTCATGGTCTTGTATTGCTATCTGGTCGAAATCCAGGCTTCACAATGCCTTACTTCTTATCTGGTCGAAATCCAGGCTTCAGAAGGAATCAAATTGTTATTCGGTCGCCTCCGGGCTTCAACTTGAATTTAGGGCACACTAATATCCGGTCGACTCCGGGCTTCTTAGTAACTGTCCAGGTAAACTGCTATTCGGTCGAAATCCAAGCTTCGCAGTGTCTTGTACTACTATCTGGTCGTAATCCAGGCTTCAGTCCTTTTATCGTTATTCGGTCTTAATCCAGGCTTCACGATGCTTTTTACCATTATATGGTCGAATCCAGGCTTCATGGTGTTCCGTACTACTGTCCGGTCATAATCCAGGCTTCACAATACTTTACTTCTTATCTGGTCGTAATCCAGTCTTCAGAAGAGATCAAATGGTTATCTGGTCGTAATCCGGGCTTCCCTTTGGCTTTGGGCCCACTAATATTCGGTCGTAATCCGAGCTTCATAGTATCTGGCCGGGTGAACTTCTATTTAGTCGTAATCCAAGCTTCGCAGTATCCCTTACTGTTATCTGGTCGAAATCCAGGCTTCACAGCGTCTTTAACCGCTATCTGGTCGTAATCCAGGTTGCGCGATGTCTCATACCATTATCTGGTCGAATCCAGGCTTCATGGTGTTCGGAGAAAATCAAGATACTATTCGGTCGTAATCCGGGCTTCATAACTTGTATTAAAGATATACCACTATCTGGTCACAATCCAGGCTTCGCGGTGTCTTTGGTTGCTATCTAGTCGTAATCCAGGCTTCACAGGAACTTGCTGAGTTATTATCCGGTCATAATCCGGGTTTCACGGCTTGCTGATGATTTAAACTATTATCCGATCGAATCCGGGCTTCATAGCTTAAAGATAAACCACTATCTGATCGAATCCAGGCTTTGCGGTGTTTGATACTGCTATCTGGTCGAATCCGGGCTTCACAATATGATGTAGAAATCAAGATACTATCTGGTCGGATCCGGGCTTCATAGCTTGAACTTTTGTGAGAACTTTATTGTATCTTTCCTGAAAGGTAAAGGTTAGCTGTATGTAATGCATGATATGTATCAAGCAATGATGTTCTCAAAATAAATAAGATTGTGTTGTATGATGCGTATGCGTATGTCATGATGTATGGGCATGTGATGTTTTCTAATGTTTGTTAGCCGGGGAAAATAAATCTCGGCTTGCTGCTGGAGAGTGCAAGAAGTTGAATTCTTCGCTTCCGCTGGGGATAATGAACGAAGATGATTGTGAGCATATTCCTGTAGGAGAGAATAACTCCACTGGGGAATAAATTGATGAGAAAATGACTCTGTGGGGAGGACACACTCTGTCGGAGGATCTGTTGATTTGGAAGAAATAAACTCAGCTGGGGATGAATTGCCGTTGCTAATGATAATGAACCCTGTTGGGGATTGAGTTTATGTTTGCGAAAGGAATGAGCTCCGCTGGGGATGATTTTCCAGTTGCGACTTCATTGGGGATAACCTTTTAGACTCTACTGGGACATTTTTCCAGACTCTACTGGGGATAATTCTCCAAACTTCTCTGGGGATAATCTTCCAGTGTTGGTGATAGATAAACTCTGCTTGGGGAAAATGTCGCCGACTCATTCGCGGTTGCGAGCCTTAGCTGGGGAGAATTAACACCATTGTCTTTCTCTTACTCTGGGGGAGCGAATGTTACTGGGACGCATGCTAAGGATATGACGATGACTTTGCATCGAGACTTTTCTACCCATGTTTCTGCTGGAGAAGGTGCCTGTGGAGGCCTTGTGGATCGAGTGTTATCCCAACTTATGAGGTGCTTGGAAACTTTCGATCGAAATGATCAGTCTTCTTCTGGTAGGCAAGTGACAAGATGACGGGACATAGTCGTACGCTTTGATCCCTAATTTTTTCCTGGACTGTCTTTTCAGATTTTCAGTCCACCGGGATACCCTTTTTTTCCCAAGCCGCCCTTTCGGGTTTTCTACTTTCTGGGTGTACAGATCTTTTTTTGTTTTTTATCCCTAATTTTTTTTCCCGAACCCTTTTGGTTCGCCGGGATGCCCTTATTTTTTCCTAGGCCAGTCAACCTAGCGGGTCTTTGTTCATGCGCAGTATTTGTTGACTATGTCCACGCTCTCAAGGTGTAGGGAGTTGCCACTGTCGGTAGAGTTGTATTGCCATACTACCAAAAGATGTTTGTTTGATCATGCAAGATTCGTTGCTGGAATTCATGTCCAATGCCCCAAGTGATTCAAATGGAGATTTTCCCCTGGCTATTTGGCATCTTTGAGAGATTCCTCGAATCTTGACTTGACTGCCCCAGATGATGGACAATGATCATGCCGCGCCCCCTACTTGGAAGTGTTTTTTCCACTTGAGGTGATCCTTTTTATTGAGAAGGTTTTTGCTCATAGATATTCGTCGTGCGAATTTCTCTACTGTTGAACAAATAGCCATATGCAAACAATGTTATTTTTAAGAATGCAAAGCTTATGTCTGTCTTGAAATTTTTGAAAATGCATTTTTCAGTAAAATAGGCAAATTTTGTAAAATGTGATGTCAACTCAGGATTTACAGCAAGTCTTACAGCAGTCAGGATACCTTTTGTAACAATATGCTTTCGAACTAACCCGTGCTTCAGCTAGGACTTTTTAAGGGTTATAACGTGGCTTGGTTCATGGTTCCAGAAACAAAGGATAAAGGCTGAAAATGTATTTGTACCCACTCGTTCTTCGTGATGTTCTTTGATCCTAAACTCAGCTAATCGTGTATTAGATCTCGTTTGAGTCTTTTATCTGATATTCCAGTGATGGTTCGGATACTGACAATTTATTTTGAACAGGCAGTCATTTTTGTTGAGAGTTTGTAGGATCTCTTTCTTTTTGATTTTATTATCCCTGTCTTTTTCCTGAACTGTTTCTTTTTGTGATTACAGTCAGCGGGATGCCCCGGTTTTTTTCTTAAGTCTCCTTCATAGGTTTTGACTTGATGGGTTTTTATTTCGAGAGATAATGACTTCCTGTCTGGATGATTATAGGGAACCATCACCGTCTTTTGTTTTGGGAGAACGTCTTTGATTCCATTCATTGTGCACCTGGATTAACTGAGAAAACTATCCTGCCCCAGGTTATGATTAAGGGTTTTAATTTGTGTGAACAGAAAAACTCCAACTTCTTTGGCTCAAAGGGGTTGACTAGGGATTATCTTCCTTATAACTCCACTGTTTAGGATTTGAAACAACGCTTGTACATCGTCAGCGGGGTCTGTTCAAAAGCATACTGCAGAGATTTTGATATCATTTTCGTCATCCTCCCTCTAAAGGCTTAGAGTTATTTAATCGAGAGTTGAACATCACAAAAGGGAAAGCAATTTAAATATAGTGAATACGAATGGATTGATTCAAAACAGACATATGCAATGTATTGATAAAGTAACAAAGTTTGACATAAACAAATACTCGAACAATCAAAAGAAAATTACAAATTGAAAATTCTAATGAACAAAAGCCTCTCTTGTCAGAACTTGTCACTTCAAATGGTGAGCCTTGGAGGATTGACAGAAACATTCCAGTTGACCATCTTGTGTGAATTCCAATGCTCCTTCATCAATCATGTTTTGAATTTTGTACTTCAACTTCCAACAGTCGTCAGTATCATGCCCCGGACTGTTGGAGTGATATGCACACCTTGCATCAGGATTGTAGTCAGGTGAAGAAGTCTTGGGATTCGGATGAGGTCCTATCAACGTCACCAGGTTCATTCTCAACAGGTGTTGTAAAGCTTGAGACAGCGGCATGTTGAGCTTGGTAAACTGCCTCTTGGGCATATCCGGCTTACTCTGATTAACCCGTTGTTTATGGAGAGGTTGTTGTTGGACCCGTGAGGTAGTGGCAACTTGGAGAGGTCCATTCTTCACCAAACCAAACCCTTGTCTTCTTTGAGGCTGATCAATGACTTGGTCCCCGACCTCGACTGTTTTCTTCATACTGTTGTATCCGTCTTGATGAAGCTGGTTGATAATGGTTCTCAACTCTTCTTGCCATTTGGATAGGTTTAGGAATATGTCTCTGAACTGAGCTTCTTGAGTTTGAAGATTTTTGTTGTCTTGTTTGAGAGCCATTGCTGAAATAAACAGCGAGAACATGAGAGACATGTACTGGAAGACCTGTTATGCAATGATATGTATGCAATGTTTTCAAGGATCTCGCGGGGTAAACAAGAAACTGTTAGAATTTGAATGCAACTTAATTGAAGAAACTTCGTGTTGTTAAGAGTCCTTCTTCAAGAGTCAAGCTCACCATATCGAGTGGGTCATAGCCCCCGACTCAAGTTATCGTATTTTAATCTCTAGACGACATTGGCTAGAGGAAAATAAATCCCCTTTTCCCCTTTCTAGACGTTTGATTTACCATAACCTGCATCACAAACCCTTGAGATCCTTGAAATGGTTAAGGAAATGTTAAGGCATGATGTTATGATGTGTATGATATGCGTTTAGGAAAAAATGCGAGGTGATGCAAACAAGTAAATCCGGAAAGAAATCCAAGTTATTGGATAAGGACTGTAAACAAAACCTGCAAGGAACTCATGTTGTCAGATAATAAACATGTGCAAGTAGTTCAAGTTGGAAGCACATAAGTCACATAAACAGCCTTAAGTTTAGGCTTGCATGGGGTCTAGGTATTACCCTCTTGAAGTTAAGTTGGTTCAACCTGTCCTAATAATAGTAATCAGGTTCTAGAGGTTCTCGATATCACTGACCATCCTCCATCGGTCATAATTCCATTCACGCAATCTTTTCTTGAAGCCGGAACCATCTCGAGAGTATGGTCTCAATGAGTGTAGCATATTTCTACTTTCTATGGCCAAGTTGGTCAATTATAGGTTCTAAGGTCAGTTGATTCTTAATCACCCATTAGCAGCCCCATACTCTCCTTGTTGCTCCACAACGGATATCGGTACCAACTAATGTGTTACACCAACGTAGCTACTGCTTCAACTGATCGGTCTACGTCGTACAGTTCCCTCACAATCTATTGCTACTTACCTAAAAGGTGTCCCCCAGATCCGAGTTAGGATCTATAGTAACTCCGATACAAAGCCCACAAATATAAATCAATCAAATCAAACAATTGAAAACAATATGATGAATTAATCCTAAGGTACACCCCACTTATATTATCCCCAGCAGAGTCGCCAGTTCTGTGATACGGTGGCCAGAACCAGGACGTGGTTTCCCTCTTTTTAAAGAAATTTCTGGTTTGCGTTTTACGTTTGTGTTTGCAAAATGTCGCGGTAAGCAAGAGTCGCCACTGACTTTTATTTTATCCAACCAGAAAGGAAAAAAGCACAGAAAAATTCCTTTTTCGAGATATTCTGAGTACGGGGGTAGATTATAGAAAGGGAAGGTATTAGCACCCTTTCTATCCGTAGTTATCTACGGGCTCTTAGGTACTTGCTCATCGTTTTCAAAATTGTTTTCTTTGTGTTTGCGTGATTTGAAAATGTTTTGTTTTGACTTCGATTTAACTCTTGCTTCTGTCTTCAAGAGTGTAATGAAGTGTTGTGAAAACTTTGTTTGTAAAGGAGTGTAAGTGTGAAAAAAGTTTGTTTTGATTGAGCAAGTACTTAAGAACTAATCTACCTACTCGAAAAAAAGAATCGTTCTATGTTCGTTTCCTTTAGACAATGCTATCCCACTATTAGTGAGTAGGTAGCACCGTCGTGGGAGTTTTGAGGATCAATTCGAAAAGGGACATAAGGTCACTAAAGAAATGTTAGGACGTCTTAGTAGTAACCCTAATGTCTTAGATCAATTATTCGAGGCAAAAATTTCGAGGCAACCATTCCGAGGCAACTTTTCCAAATCCGGACTTTTGATCTTTGTTTAGACAAAAGGACGACCACTAAAACATCCTATACTCAATGACCGTTTACCAAAGGAAACCAAGTGGGAGAGTACCCTAAGAGTGCGCATGTGCGAGTGATTCAATTTCAGTTTATTTATCTTTGCACATTTAGGGTGATCTAACTGTTTTAAAATTAATCATACATTCTTGTCATGCATCCTAATATCATACATCTAACAGTTTATATTTTGCGGAATTTAAAAGTGCGTAATTTAAACTACGCCATTACAAGGCTTCGGGTATTTACATAGCCAAAAACAAACCCTTTGAAAAATAAAGCAATAAAAGTAAAAGTCCTAATTAACTATTACAACTAAATTGAAAGACAAGTAAAAAGTAAAAATAAAAAAGAGAAAAGACTTCTTCGACCCATGCCATGGACTCGTTCGATTCACCCTTCTTTGGCCTTCTTTTGATTGAGCTGGGGAATGGGTGTGAGTAGCCTCCGATTGGGCTTGAGAATTGACAGGGCAAGCTTATATTTGCACCCTTTCCCGCCTCCTTCGATTGGGTTTGGAAAGGATATGGGTAAACTTCGATTGCAGGGAGAAAGGGGGGGGGGGGACTGATTCAGAGGAAAAAGGTTGTCTTTCGATTCTATGAAGGGTGTTGCTGGAAAGGCCTGAAGGATCACCTGTGGAAGCACTGCATCTACAAAAATATGTTAGCAAAATAAAATGCATGACCTGGGTATCAAAACCCAGGTCCTTCGATCATGCGCGCGCTGGGTCTTTTCAGGCTATATCTGTAGCAAGTGTTAGCAACAAAAAACATGACCTGGGTGCTAAACCCAAGCCCTTTGATTATGTCTAGAATAACAAATCGAATGAAACAACAAATATGGAGGTGTTATGTAAATACAAAGTTTTACATTTTACCCTCTCTTACCAGTAGTTGGAACCTTCGATTTGGCACTTTCTGGATGTGGGTATCTTCGATCTGAGATTTCTGGGCGTGGATACTTTTGTTGAAGGATTGGTTTGGCTTGGATTACTTATGAAAATGTTGACAACCTTTGGTGGGTTTGTGGGCAGCGTATCTCAAAATGTCCTCCTCCTCATTTTTCTCTTTTTCTGTTCCCCCCGGCACTGTATGCTTGCCCTTGTATTTATAGGAGTATAATGGTCCAGTAACGGCAAGAGACAACCAATTAAATAGGCCTTTAAAGCCATGAGACAAGAATCAGACATATTAAAAGATTTCCTTTTTGAAATATTCATGTCTCTTTGGAATCTTGAATGAACCTGGACACCTTTGATTTTCGAATGCCTTCAGGCCATGCTCTTCGATTGGTCTTGAGTTGCCTCCTTCGAATGGATTTCTTATGTACCCTTCGAATGGGCTTTCTGAATGCTTCTTCAAATGGACCTTTACACGTTCTTCAACTAGACGCTTTGAATGTTTCTTCGAATGGACCTTTACATGTTCTTCGACTAGACCCTTTGAATGCTTCTTCGAATGGACCTTTACATGTTCTTCGAATGAGTCATTTACATGTTCTTAGAATGAGCCTCTTGCCTGGTGTGCTGGAAAGTTGAGGGGCCTTTTCCTTTGTGAATCAAAATAAACTTGTAGGAGATTCTTGCCTCGTGAGTCGAAGGTAAGCCTGAAGTAGTTAATGCATAGTCGAAGCATTGTGTAATTGACTTGATTGAAGGGGGTCCAGTGCTCAATCGAAGACTTGCGGACCAAATCTTGATCTAAGGATTCCAAACACCTAATCGAAGCTTACTAATCAAAGCCCGATCGAAGAGTGCCAAATGCCCAATCGAAGACTGGTGAGTCAAGCCTGTATCGAAGGATTTTGGATACCCAATCGAAGACTTTTCCCATATGCCAATCGAAAGACACTTTGTTCATCTTCAAAAAACTTTATTTTCGTTAGGCAAGTGTTTGTGACCAACCATGTAAGGGAAGACCTTTGAAAAACATGAGAGGGGAAATTTTGGGGTACAATAGTTGGGTTTTTAAGATGCCGATTTGACACCAAAGGGGAGAAAGCATAATTATGCTCTGCACGTCTCGATCGAATGCAGGGGCACTACTATGGCTCATGTGCTAGTGGGAACTAGATCGTCACTAAATGTTCTACCCAAGAAGGCTCTTGATAGGCTAGATTGTGAAGGTTTGACCTTAAAGCCCAGTAACATTGTGGTGAGGGCTTTCGATGGCTCAAAAAGAATGGTGCACGGGGAGGTGGACATCCATGTCAAAGTGGGTTCCCAGACCTTTGAATCCACCTTCTACGTGATGGATATCAGGCCATCATACTCTTGTTTGTTGGGTCGTCTTTGGATCCATGAAGCTGGAGCCGTTACTTCTATGCTGCACAAAATGCTGAAGTATCCAGTGAAGGGGAAGATTGTCATCGTGCATGGTGAAGAGGAGTATATGGTAAGCCACCTAAAGTCTTTCAGATATGTGGAGATGGAGAGGGAATTCATAGATACCCCTTGTCAAAATTTTGAAGAGGTTCCCCAGATCATGGCATCAACCGAGACTATCACCAGCACACCAAAGATCACCAAACCTCCGTTGAAGATGGCTTCTCTCAAGGATGCCAGAGCGGTAGTTGAAGGAGGAGCTCAAAGGGCTGTTAGACGTGCTCGGGCTGGAGGACCTCCCCCACGCATCAACAATCGTGGGATTAACGCTATAGAAGAAGATGATGAGAATTATGATATTGACAGCTGGATCTACCATACTACCAACGGTGGACCTAGTAACCGGACGACCAAAGATTTTGTGCCAATTTCGTTTGTTCAGCAGTAATTGTCTCACCTGTTTTTCAGTTTTGTAATAATAAATTTAAACTCTATGGCTTTTTGTCTTACCCAAGGCACAATGGTTTTATTTGTGAGGGTTATCATATGTCATTTTCATATGTCATCAATAAAACATTGGACGTTTCTTGCATACAAATTTTGCGCTCTTTGTTTTTCTTTTCTGCTTTTCACTTTATCAATACAGCTATACTCTTACACACACTCACATATCAAATTGCAGATCCATATCCACTCTGGATCCCATTGATAACAGTTATGCTATTGCCAGTTATAACTTCGAAAATCCGATCAACCAAGCTGAGGACGAAGGTGAGGAAGATTGTGAGGTGCCTGGAGAACTTTATAGACTGTTATAGCAGGAAGAGAGGGCTATACAGCCTCATGAAGAGCCAGTTGAGACGATAAACTTGGGCACGGAGGTAGATAGAAAATAAGTCAAGATCAGCGCAAATCTGGAGACTAATGTCAAACAACAGTTGATACAGATGTTGCACGACTATGTTGAGATCTTCGCCTGGTCATATGAAGACATGCCTGGTTTAGACACTGATATTATGGTACATCGTCTGCCGACTAAATAAGATTGTCCTCCGGTTAAGCAAAAGGTCCTCCATATGCACCCTGAAATGTCAGAGAAGATCAAAGCAGAGGTTATGAAACAGTTCAACCCTGGGTTCTTAGCTGTCACCTCTTCTCCATAGTGGGTTGCTAACGTTGTTCCGGTACCTAAGAAGGATGGTAAGGTACGGATGTGTGTGGACTACAGAGACTTGAACAGGGCAAGCCCCAAGGATGACTTCCCGCTTCCCCACATTGATGTTCTGGTTGACAACACTGCACAACACAAAATCTTTTCCTTCATGGATGGTTTCTCTGGCTACAACCAGATCAAGATGGATCCTGAAGACATGGAGAAGACAACCTTCGTCACACAGTGGGGCACTTTCTGTTACAAGGTGATGCCTTTTGGGTTGAAGAATGTTGGGGAAACCTATCAGCGAGCCATGGTAGCTTTGTTCCACGATATGATTCACCATGAGATAGAGGTTTATGTTGATGACATGATAGCCAGATCTCAAACTGAGGAGGAACACCTTGATCATCTACAAAAGCTGTTTGACAGGTTGAAGACATATAAGTTGAGGTTAAATCTGAATAATTGCACCTTCGGGGTAAGGGCTGGTAAACTTATGGGGTTCATCATCAATGACAAAGGTATTCAGGTAGACCCTGCAAAGGTGAAGGCCATGCAAGAGATACCGGCTCCCCGTACTGAGAAGGAAGTTAGAGGTTTCTTGGGACGCCTAAATTATATCGCCAGGTTCATTTCACATATGACTACTACTTGTGAGCCGATCTTCAAACTCCTGAAGAACGATCGAGTAGTAAAATGGAATGGAGAATTCCAGACCGCATTCGAAAGAATCAAGGAATACCTTCAAGAACCACCAATTTTGATGCCTCCGATTGAAGGAAGACCCTTGATATTGTACTTAACAGTGTTAGACAATTCAATAGGGTGTGTGCTGGGGCAGCATGACGAGTCTGGTCGAAAAGAGCATGCAATATACTACCTTAGCAAAAAGTTTACCGACTGTGAAACACGATACTCATTGCTCGAGAAAACTTGTTACGCTTTGGCATGGGCTGCTCGCCGACTGAGACAATATATGTTGACCTACACTACTTTGTTGATATCTAGAATGGATCCAATCAAGTACATCTTCGAGAAGCTCGCTCTCTTCGGAAGAATAGTAAGTTGGCAGATGATCTTAACCGAATAAGATATCCAATATACAACCCAGAAAGCAATCAAGGAAAGTGTATTGGCTGATCATTTGGCTCATCAGGCCGTGGAAGACTACCAGTCCATGAATTTTGAGTTCCCGGACGAGAATATTATGCTAGTGACTGACTACGAAGAACCTGGACCGAATGAAGGACCTAAAGAAGGATCCTGATGGACTATGGTTTTTGGCGGAGCTTTGAACGCACTCGGTAAGGCATTTGTGCTATAATCATATATCCTGAGGGCTGTCATACTCCTTTCACAACCCGACTATGTTTCAATTGTACCAACAACATGGCAGAGTATGAAGCCTGCATCATGGGTCTTAAAACTGCTATTGACCTGAGGATCAAGTTCTTAAATGTTTTTGGGGATTTAGCCTTGGTGATAAGTCAGATTATAGGAGAATGGGATACGAAGCACCCAAATCTCATCCCGTATAAAGAGCACGTGCTAACATTTCTCCCACACTTTGAGGAGGTAACCTTTGAACATTTACCACGAGAGGAGAATCAGTTAGCGGACGCGCTAGCTACCATGTCTTCTATGTTCAAGGTCAGGTGGGATCGTGAAGCTCCCCGAATCACCATTGAGAGGTTGGATGAACAAGTGTACTGCTGTGAGATTGATATTGAAGAGGTAACAGATAAACCTTAGTTTCACGAAGTAAAGAGGTATCTCGAGGCTCAAGAGTATCCCGAGGGGGCATCTGTCAATGATAACAAGTTTTTGAGAAGGTCCGCCACAAAATTCTTCCTCAGTAAGGGTATCCTCTACAAGCGCAACCATGACTCTTCCTTATTGTGGAGTATAGACAAGAGCGAAGCAGAGAGGATTATGGCAGATTTACACGAAGGTACCTTCGGAACCCATTCCAGTGGACATACCATGGCTAAGAAGATCCTACAGGCAGGATACTACTGGTCCACTATGGAAGCAGATTTTTATCAGCACCCCTGAACTTGCCACAAGTGCCAAATCTATGTTGATAAGGTGCATGTGCCTCCGTTCCCTTTGAATGTCTTGACGGCCCCTTGGCCCTTTGCAATGTGGGGCATCGACACGGTCGGGGAGATTAGACCTACCGCTTCCAATGGGCATCGCTTCATCCTGGTGGCCATTGATTACTTCACGAAGTGGGTTGAAGCTGCCTCCTTTGCTACCGTTACCAAGAATGTTGTGATGCGGTTTATCAAGCATAACCTGGTTTGTTGTTACGGTGTCCCTGAAAGAATCATCACGGATAATGGTACGAATCTCAATAACACGATGATCACCGAACTCTGTAAACAGTTCAAGATCCAGCATCATAACTTTTCTCCCGTCCGGCCGAAGATGAATGACGATGTTGAAGCTTCTAATAAGAACATCAAAAAGATCATACAGAAGATGACGGTGACATACAAAGACTGGCATGAGATGTTACCGTTTTCCCTTCATGGGTACCGCACCTCGGCGCAAACATCGACAGGGGTAACACCCTACTCTCTAGTATATAGCATGGAGGTTGTCCTGCCTATTGAGGTACATATCCCTTCTCTGAGAACTATGAAGGATACGGGTTTGAATGAAGACGACTGGATCTAGACTCGACTTGATCAACTGAATCTGATCGATGAGAAGAGACTTACTGTTGTCTGTCATTGTCAAATGTATCAAAAACGAATGATCAAGGCTTTCAAAAAAAAAGTCAGACGCCAAGAGTATCAAGTTAGGGATCTAGTGATCAAGCGTATCATACTGCCGCAAGGTGATCCCATGGGAAAATGGACTCCCACATACGAAGGGCCATTTGTGATCAAAAACATTTTCTTAGGTGGAGCCATGATTCTGACCACCATGGACGGTGACGACCTTCCTCACCCTGTCAATGTAGACCTAGTGAAAAGATACTACGCATGAATAAAGACCCGATAGGTTGACTGGCCTAGGCAAAAATAAGGGCTTCTCGGCGAACCAAAAGGGTTCGGGCAAAAATTAGGGATGAAAACAAAAAAATCTGTACACCCGGCAAGCTGAAAACCTGAAAGGGCGACTTGGGCAAAAAAGGGTATCCTGGTGGACTGAAAACCCGAAAGGGCGGTCAAGGAAAAAGTTAGGGATATAAAGCGTATCACTATGTCCCACTGGACCATCTTGTGACCAGACCTCAGTATCAACTGTCAAGCTTGAACAACACCAATCAATCTAATCAGCTTCGGACAAGCAGCAAAGTGATGAGACGCTCGAAGACATAGCAGAAATAGAAGAATTGAAACCCAATGGGATTATTACACATAGCTGTTTTCTTTTCTTTGTACACAATATTGTATAGCTTTCATTTTCATGGCGGTGTTCTCTTACCAAAGCGTCAGCTTCCTTGTACAAAAACGTATGTTATAGGCCAACTTCAAGAAATTAATACAAGTCATTTTTACAAAACCATTTGTTTTTTCTTTTTCTATTTTGTTTCACAAAAAAGTCCAATGGTTTATTCTTGACATATGCATTTGAGTATAATTACTATTCATAAATATTTGCATAAGAAACGGAAAGACAATTACTCGTAACTTAAGAAACAGGGGCAAAAAAAAAAAAAAATCATGTCAAGCCCGACAATTATTCTGTTCAGTAGGTACAGGGGCAAAGACAGTTTTGAAACCACGGCACCATTATGTGCGATCCCATGACGTCTACACTCCCCACAGAGTAGAGGAAATCAAAGCTTTGATATCAGCTTCCCCGAAAAGGAGCTACCTTCCCCAGCAAAGCTCCTTCAGAAAGCCGACGTCTATGTTCCCCAGCCGAATTTTATAATCATAGGAAGTTCATAAAAATATTCTCCCAAGCAGAGTTTATTTCTCTGAATACAGAAGCTCAACCCCCAACAGAGCTTATTCCTTCAGCTACAGAAGTTCATCCTCCAACAGAGTTATTCTCAAGCATAGTCTCTCCCTGGCAGAATATTCACAAACAGAAAGGAGTAAATCCACGACATAGTCATCTCCGTTAACCATCCCCAGCGGAAGTAGAAGAACCACTTTTTTCTACAATAGTTAGGAATTAAATTTCTAATACTCTCCAGCAGCAGTCAGGGATTTATTTTCCCAGACTCGGATATGTCACAATAGTATTTCATGTTCATACATAATGATGTGCGCATACATTTTGCATACAGCATAATCTCATTTATTTTGAGAACATCATCACGCAATACATTTCATGCATCACATATAATTAACCCTCTACCTTTTCAGGAAAGATTGTTATCATCAACAATTCCAACAATTCAAGATTAAATCCATGAAGTTATACATGTCACATCTGCAGAAAATTAATGGAAAATCAATTCCCGAAACCAAATGGGTCAACTAATCTACGCGATCAAATAAAGCAGCCCTACTATCCCGGCTTTCATTTCGAAGTAACCCTACTATCCAGGTTCCTTCTCATAGCCCTACTATCCAGGCTTTCATTTCGAAGTAACCCTACTATCCAGGTTCCTTCTCATAACCCTACTATCCAGGCTTTCATTTCGAAGTAACCCTACTATCCAGGTTCCTTCTCACAACCCTACTATCCTGGCTTTCATCTCGACGTAAACCTACTATACAGGTTACTTCTCACAACCCTACTATCCCGACTTTCATTTCGAAGTAACCCACTATCCAGGTTCCTTCTCACAGCCCTACTATCCCGGCTTTCATTTCGAAGTAACCCTACTATCCAGGTTCCTTCTTACAGCTCTACTATCTGGGCTTTCATTTCGAAGTAACCCTACTATCCAAGTTCCTTCTCATATCCCTACTATCCAGGCTTTCATTTCGAAGTAACCCTATTATCTAGGTTCCTTCTTATATCCCTACTATCCAGGCTTTGATTTCGAAGTAACCCTACTATCCAGGTTCCTTCTCACAGCCCTACTATCCCGGATTTCATTTTGAAGTAACCCTACTATCCAGGTTCCTTCTCACAGCCCTAATATCCTGACTTTCATTTCGAAGTAACCCTACTATCCAGGTTCCTTCTCACAACCCTACTATCTTGGCTTTCATTTCGAATTAACCCTACTATCCAGGTTCCTTCTCACAGTCCTACTATCCTAGCTTTCATTTCGAAGTAACCCAACTATCTAGGTTCCTTCTCACATCCCTACTATCTCGGCTTTCATTCCCAAGTAACCCTACTATCCAGGTTCCTTATCATAGCCCTACTATCCAGGCTTTCATTCCGAAGTAACCCTACTATCCAGGTTCCTTCTCATAGCCCTACTATCCAGGCTTTCACTTCGAAGTAACCCTACTATCCAGGTTCCTTCTTAAAGCCCTACTATCCCGGATTTCATTTCGAAGTAACCCTATTATCAAGGTTCCTTGTCACATCCCTACTATCCCGACTTTCATTTCGAAGTAACCCTACTATCCAAGTTCCTTCTCATAGCCCTATTATCTAGGCTTTCATTTCAAAGTAACCCTACTATCCAGGTTCCTACTCATAGCCCTACTATCTAGGCTTTCATTTTGAAGTAACCCTACTATCCAGGTTCCTTCTCACAGCCCTACTATCCAGGCTTTCATTTCGAAGTAACCCTACTATTCGGGTTCCTTCTCACAGCACACTATCCATGATTTCATTTCGAAGTAACCCTACTATCCGGGTTCCTTCTCACATCCCTACTATCCAGGCTTTCATTTCGATGTAACCCTACTATCCAGGTTCCTTATCATAGCCCTACTATTCAGGCTTTCATTTTGAAGAAACCTTACTATCCAGGTTCCTTCTTATAGCCCTACTATCCACGCTTTCATTTCGAAGTAACCCTATTATCCAGGTTCCTTCTCATAGCCCTACTAGCCATGCTTTAATTTCGAAGTAACCCTACTATCCAGGTTCCTTCCCATAGCCTTACTATCCTGGCTTTCATTTCGAAGTAACCCTACTATCCAGGTTCCTTCTCATAGCCCTACTATCCAGGCTTTCATTTCGAAGTAACCCTACTATCCAGGTCCATCTGATAGCCCTACCATCCAGGCTTTCATTTCGAAGTAACCCTACTATCCAGGTTCATTCTCATAACCCTACTATTCCGACTTTCATTTCAAAGTAACCCTACTATCCAGGTTCCTTCTCACAGCCCTACTATCCCGTCTTTCATTTCGATATAACCCTACTATCCAGGTTCCTTCTCATAGCCTTACTATCCGGGCTTTCATTTCGAAGTAACCCTACTATCCAGGTTCTTTCTCATATCCCTACTATCCAGGTTCCTTATCACAACCCTACTATCCTAGCTTTCATTTCAAAGTAACCCTACTATCCAGGTTTCTTCTCACAACCCCACTATCTCGGCTTTCATTTTGAAGTAATCCTACTATCCAGGTTCCTTCTTATAGTCCTATTATCCCGACTTTCATTCCTAAGTAACCCTACTATCCAGGTTCCTTCTTACATCCCTACTATCCCGGCTTTCATTCCGAAGTAACCCTACTATCTAAGTTCCTTCTCATAGCCCTACTATCCAGGCTTTCATTCCGAAGTAACCATACTATCCAGGTTCCTTCTCATAGCTCTACCATACAGGCTTTCATTTCGAAGTAACCCTACTATCTAGGTTCCTTCTCACAGCCCTATTATCCCGAATTTCATTTCGAAGTAACCCTACTATCTAGGTTCCTTCTCACAGCCCTATTATCCCGGCTTTCATTTAGAAGTAACCTTACTATCCGGGTTCCTTCTCATAGCCCTACTATCTAGGCTTTCATTTCTAAGTAACCCTACTATCCAGGTTCCTTCTCATAACCCTACTATCCAGGCTTTCTTTTCGAAGTAACCCTACTATCCAGGTTCCTTCTCACAACCCTATTATCCATGCTTTCATTTTGAAGTAACCCTACTATCCAAGTTCCTTCTCACAGCCCTATTATCCAGACTTTCATATCGAAGTAACCCTACTATCAAGGTTCCTTCTTACAGCTCTACTATCCAGGCTTTCATTTCGAAGTAACCCTATTATCCACGTTCCTTCTCATAGCCCTACTATCCAGGCTTTCATTTCTAAGTAACCCTACTATCCAGGTTCCTTCTCATAGCCCTACTATCCAGGCTTTCATTATGAAGTAACCCTACTATCCAGGTTCCTTCTCATAGCCCTACTAACCAGGCTTTAATTTCTATGTAACCCTACTATCCAGGTTCCTTCTCATAGCCTTACTATCCAGGATTTAATTTCGAAGTAAACCTACTATCCAGGTTCCTTCTCATAGCCCTACTATCCAGGCTTTCATTTCGAAGTAACCCTACTATCGAGGGTCCTTCTCATAGCCCTACTATCCAGGCTTTCATTTTGAAGTAACCCTACTATCCAGGTTCCTTCTCATAGCCCTACTATCCAGGCTTTCATTTCGTAGTAACCCTACTATCCAGGTTCCTTCTCATATCCCTACTATCCAGCCTTTCATTTCGAAGTAACCTTACTATCCAGGTTCCTTCTCATAGCCTTATTATCCAGGCTTTCATTTCGAAGTAACCCTACTATCCAGGTTCCTTCTTATATCCCTACTATCCAGGATTTCATTTCGAAGTAAGCCTACTATCCAGGTTCCTTCTCCTAGCCTTACTATCCAGGCTTTCATTTTGAAGAAATCCTACTGTCCAGGTTCCTTCTCTTTTATCTCCAGACAACAGATACAATCGATTTCATATTCCTCAGTAAGTCACCACGAAGCTTGGGATACGACCAGATAACAACTCACTTTTGTCTCATCAATCAAGAGTTAATTCCCCAGTATAGTAATGGACAACCGAAGCTCCTATACTCTATTTCCCAGGACATAAATCAATGTTCCCCGACGAAGTCCCCCTCAACAGCAAGTACAGGAATTATCACAAAGGAATCTCTTATGCGACTGATATCTTTTTCTGTATGGCATCTTTAATCCCATCTCCGACGATTCTCCATCGCCTTCAAAATGGAATCTGTAAGCCCATTCCTAATATTATCGATCAACATTACTTCATATGAGTGCAAATTTCTGGGCACTCTAGTGTTCAATCACCTTCCACCTTCAGATCTCGAAAGGCAGACCAGCCAATCTACATCCTTAGGTTTAAGAAGACTGAACTGGGGTAGCTGTTGTACTCCAAAATTTTCCCTCCCATTTTTACACAAAAACATACTCCTAGAAGTCCTCAGTTGCTCAAGTCGACTAAGGATTGACCAGACAAATCCTTCTCCTAAGACAATGAGCCTCAAACTAGGGTTTCACTCCTCATCAAGATGTTTGAGTTCCAAGGGTCCTAAATGAATTCCATTTCCCTAAAATGTTCTCAAGATCATCCATGCCAAGTTTCATGCCTTGCACAAGAAGTTTGCTCAGTCAACTGCTCAAATGACTGGAAATCAACTATGTTAGGTCAAAAGTCAATTGTCACCCACATACAGTCAAACTTTAAGATTTTTGGTCAACATCAACATTTTGAAGTGTAATCCATCATTTGATGAAGGTTTTATCATGATTCCTCAAGGAATGCTCCTAATTCATCAAAACTCAAAAGTTGTTAAATTAGGGTTTCTATAGAAAAAGTCAACCAAACTTTGACCATGCATAACTTACTCATACTTTATCCTAAATTTCTCATCCAAGGCTCGTTTAGAAGAGAATTCAATTACCTACAACTCATATTCATCCCTCAAGTTCAAGAAATGCACTCATGGAAAGATATAAATTCAAACATTATAGATCCTTTTCAAAAGTAAACAAAAACACCTTTTGGTTCAAAGATTCTTACATGAACATGGAAGATACAATCGAGATGAAACCAAAAGGTTTGTTTAGAGGACATCCTAAGCTTTCTGAAAAGTCCAAGAACACCTGTGATACGGTGGGAGAACTGACTATGGTTTTGCGTTTTTTTTCGCAAATGTTTCGGTTGAGAAAGAGTCGCCACCGACTTTTTATTTTATCCTAAGGAAAGGTTTAAAAAGCACAGCAAAAACCTTTGAGATTTTTTCTTGGGTTCGAGGAGTAGATTATAGAAAGGGAAGGTATTAGCACCCTTTTTATCCATGGTTATCCATGGGCTCTTAGGTACTTGCTTAGATCAACTTGCCTTGGTTTTGAATTGTTTGAAATGGTGCTTGATGTGTGGTTTTGAAAATGTTTTGAAAAGATGCCTTGTATAGGCTACCCTTGTAACAATTCTTTACTCGAATGTTTTACAAAAGGTGTTTTGTCTTTTAAAAGATGTTTCAAGGTTTTTTTGAAAGTTTGTTTTTGAAAGTGTTTGTGAAGTGTGTTTTGAAAATAGGCAAGTGTTTTCTTTGCAAATTGACAAGTACTTAAGAATTATCTACCCTAAAGTTTTCTCAAAGATTTTTGTTATGTTTTAAACCTTTTGACAATTTTGTTCCACCATTGCATTTGGTGGACAATCTCGTCTTAGGAGGTGAAAGGGACGGGCGCGGGTCATCGTTTAGACCATAATTGCAATAGTGTTAAATGTCTTTGGGCAATTTTTCTTTAAAAGGGGACTTGATCATTCATTTAGGCAACATTTTGAGGGACTATGATCATTTGATTGTTTGTTTTACCCAAATAAATTCAACATACAATATGGTCCAATTATTTGAAGGCAACAAAGTGGAATACCCTAGGGGTGCAAGTGTGAGATGTGTTGTCTATTTTCATGCTTATTTATCTTGAAGTTAGGTCCAACTATTTTGTTCGTTTTATTCGCATTCAAACCCTAATTCTAGCATGGTAGGTTTAGAAAGCATTAAAGTGCGAAATTTAAATTCCTACACTATTACAACACAATAATATGGGGAGGGGGTACAAATGTTTCAAATGGGGATTATTTAGACAAGAATTTAAACCTAACTATTACATCATTTTCTTTGAATCTTTACAAGGCAAATAATTGTATAATTAAATGGAAATTGAAATAAATATGCAAAAAGTAAAAAGAATTTTTATGTGTATGAAAAAAAAAGAATATTATTCATGTGAAAATAAAAAGAGAAATAAAAAGGTATTATTTTGGGGGTATTTTCATATTTAGGGCAAAACCCTAATTTTAATCAAAAGGGGATTAATTATTTAATACATATATAATATTTACTTATTTACATACAAAAAATAAAATAAAATGTAGTATATTTATAAAAAATGTATTTTTTAGTATTAAATATTAAAAAATAAAATATGTACATTTTTTGGTATTTATATCCTAAGTGTATTAACATATACCTATTTATTTATATTATTTACAAAATATGTATTATATATATTAATTAATGATATTTAATATTTAATAATAATAAGAAAAAAGTATTTTTTCCATAAAATATTTTCAGAAAGTAGAACAAAATAAAAGTGTGTAAAAATGTATTTCCAATAATTTAATATTCTAAATAAAACATATATATATATTTATTTATGTTCAAACTAAAAGAAAAATCAAATAAATACCTAATAAATTCAAAAATGGTGAGAAAAAATATTTTTAAATTTTTAATATGCTGAGAAAAAATAAATGAGTTAATTAAAAAAAGAAAAGTCAAAAATCATTAAAAATAAAGCAAATGGGCTCAGGGGGTTCAGAACAAATTGTATGGTGCAAAAAGAAAACACAAAGCAAGCCCAGCCCAATGCAACCTTTCTTCAACCTCTGAACTATGTTATTCAAAAAACGCGCACCCTGTTCTCAATCTTCTAACTCCTGATTCCTGGCTTATTAATGAAAACTCATAACATAAAAAATGTTCAGCATCAAGAGACGAATCCAACCATATGCAGAACTTGATCTAACTCTCTAAGATGAGGGAGAATTTCTTCTCCCCCAAATCCTAACCTAGATTTTCTGCCATTTTCAAACCTCAAATTCTCACAGCTCAAGCAAAAGAAATGAAAAGTAAAAACATGTACATGTTCAGTGGCATGAGTAGAACATTGTTTATTCACAAACTTAGAGCTAATGATGCTTAATAAGAGAGATAGAAGTTCACCAAAATACCTGTTCAGTTAAAGTTCTATCTGGCAATGAGGAAGTTTTCAGTGCAAGGTGATGATTGGAAAAGCTTCCTTGAGGTCCAGGGAGGCTATTCCAATGTTTACTTTGTCTTGAAAGATTTTGAATCGTGCTAGAGCACTTCACCTGCAAAACAAGAAACTGAAAATGGTGGAACTGGTTAGAGGGATTACAGGTCGTGTTTCAAGTCATGGTTAGCTTGCATAGATGCTAGGGAATGTATATGAACTGGTTTGGGCAAGAATGCTTGAAAGGATTGAGAGTTGGAACTCAATCTGCAGAGGTTGCTCTGTTTGAGCAGTTTCAAGATGATTCTGAGTTTTGGGAGGGATTGGAGGTGAAAGGCTCGTGCTTCAGCTTTGGATCAATGTGTGGAATGTGTTTGATAAGTTTGTTTTTGTGTTTGTAAGCTGATATGAGAGTTGTTGTAAGTTATGATGTGTTTCTTACACTTTAAACAAGCCATGGTTACTTTGTGCCTCTAGCCTGTACAGGCCCTCATACTATGCTGCATAATCTCTCCTTGATCAGTGTGATTAACTCATAAACTTGTGCCAATTAGATATGGACTGTACTTCTTGGATTTGTAATTGGACATAAAGCTACCTTTTGCAAAAATGGAAGAAATGCTTTATCTATTTTGGGATTAATCCTTTATGCAATGCTAGAACACAAAGAACATGGCCTTGGCACAAATAATATGCATTAAATTTATGAGTGTTGGATGGTTTAAGGACCTGTAATCAAGATATGCAAGCTGAGATTGAAATGCATAGTGTTATGAACATGTACATGGCCAAGAACAAAAGTGACTTTTTCCCATTTTGCAAAATTCGATTCTCCCTAACCATGAGGTTGTTTGAGAAGTTCTTGGACATTTTGGAAAGCTTGGAATGTGTACTACAATCCATCTTTGAAATTCAAATTGAAATTCCAAGTGGAAGTGTATGGAGAATGGCCTTGAAGTTGGGTAGAAAACCTTGTCAAAATAGGTTAAAATTTCAGTAAGTTAAGAATGGTTTAGTGCCCTTATTCAAAAATTTGTAACTTGAGATACAAGCCTCAAATGGGAAAACTTTGTGAATCAAAGTTGTAGATTATGCAACAAGCTACAACTTTCATGTTTTGACTTTTGTTTGAATCCAAATGGATCTTGGTGAAAAAGTGGGGCAAAGTTGGGAAAAAATTAGGTTTTTTCATAACTTAGAAAAATTCAAAGTTGTGAAAAATTCTAATTTCTAACCCTAATTTGTATTTTGTGATTTCTTGGTGAACAAGTTTCATGATTTGGCATGTTTTGATGAAAAATGAATCTTGACTCTTGATTTTGATCAAAAAGTCAAAGTTTGACTTTTCAGTATACAGTCAAAATTGATCAATTGACTGGGAAATTCAACTGTCAATCTTGTGTACTTGGGATCTTTTGAGTTTGTTGAGCATGTCAAGATAATTCCATGGGGTCCTTGAGTCCATATGTGAGCTTGGTTTGCCATTGGTTGGGTCAAACAGTCAAAAATTGCCTTTGTGCAGTCAAAACCCTAAAAATGACCATTTTGCCCTTTTGGTGATCTGATCAAATTTCTTGTGGAATTGTGATCCAAACTTGATCAAATGGTTCATATGAGTTCATAATGTTGATGGGGGTCAATTTTTATGAGGTTTGACTGTCAATTGGCCACAGTTGACTTTTTCCCCAATACAGCTGATTTCTAGGTCAACTGTCCAATTGACTGGGCAAAACTTGGAATCAAGACTTGAAACTTGGTATGGATAAACTTGGGAGTCCAATATGAAGCATGAAAGTCATCTTAGGCATTTTAGGTCAAAACATCTTTGTGCAAACACAAACCCTAATTTGGGTCAACAGTGCAAGGAGAAGTCTTGAGCAGATGAAACCCTAACTGGATCTTGAGCTTCAAGGGCTTTGTGGTGAGAAATCAATGAGAAATGGGATGGCAAATTTTGGGGTACAACAGTTTCCCCTGTTCAATCTTCTTGAATCCGAAGAGTTAGATTGGCAAGTTTGCCTTTCGTGACTCGAGGGTAAAAGGAGATTGGACACTAGAGTGCCCTTAAATTTGCACTCGTCAAAGCAATGGATGCGGGAATGGGCTTAGAGATGCCATTTGGAGATGGGCTTAACGATGCCATCTGGGAGAGTGACAGAAACTTGTCGGGGATGGGCTTAAAGATGCCATCTGGAATGAATGTCGGGGAGGTGTCCATGCTTGGGACCATCTCCGAACTGGGGGTCTGAATAAGCAATAGATTGACATCCGTTGTTGGGAAGAATCCATAGACTACTTTCAGAAGTCTTGAGGAGATACTGAACAAGTGATAGGTTAACACCCGTTACTGGAGAACCCGTGAACTGTTTTCAGAACGTTGAGAAGAGTCTGAACAAGCGATAGGTTAACATCCGTTACTGGAGAACCCGTGAACTGTTTTCAGAACGTTGAGAAGAGTCTGAACAAGCGATAGGTTAACATCCGTTACTGGAGAACCCGTGAACTGTTTTCAGAAATCTTGAGATTGAATAAGCAATAGAGCAGCATCCGTTGTTGGGAAGCGTCTGTAAACTGTTTTCAAAGGTTGCATCTGAACAAGCTGATAGATTAACATCCGTTGTTGGGAAGAATCCATAAACTGTTTTCAGAAGTCTTGAGAAGATACTGAACAAGTGATAGGTCAACATCCGTTACTTGGAGAACCCGTAAACTGTTTTCAGAAATCTTGAAGTTGAATAAGCAATGGAGCAGCATCCGTTGTTGGGAAGCGTCCATAAACTGTTTTCAAAAGTTTGCATCTGAACAAGTGATAGATTGACATCCGTTGTTGGGAAGAATCCATAAACTGTTTTCAGAAGTCTTGAAGAAGAATCTGAACAAGTGATAGGTTAACATCCGTTACTTGGAGAACCCGTAAACTGTTTTCAGAAATCTTGAAGTTGAATAGGAATCGGTATAAGGTTGCTTGATGATGAATCCGTGCAAAACTGCATCTGAAATTGTTAAGGATAGCTTTTTATTCTCATCCTGAAAAGGACAAAATGTTAGCTAGACACAAAATTATGTTGCATGAAATGTATGATGCAATATATGTTATATCAATGTTTATGATATGAATGTAATGAATGCGCATGTAAGCTGATGAGCTGTCTTGCTGGGGATAGATGAATCCTGGATGGCTGAAGATAAAAACATCTTGACTGCTGCCGGGAAGAATAATTCCTTGGCTGTTGCTGGGGAACAAAGAGCTTGGGTTGTATACCCAACTTCTGGGGAAATCCTGATGACTTCTACTGGGGAGTATCAATCTAGTAGACTTATGCCAGGGATGCAAGACTGAGAATCTTCAGTTTGGCGGGAAGTATTTCTGGCGACTTCACTGGGGAACTTAAGATTAGCTCTCCTAAAACTCTATGGGGAGAAGGTTCATTAGTCTGGCTTTGCTGGGGATATTGAAACTTAAGTTCTGAGGGAAATTGGATTCCTGAGGATCCTCTGGATGAGGGATCGTAAAGATAAGTTACTGCTGGGGAATTTTGATGAACTCCGCTGGGGATAGGAAGAATTTTGGCGAGCGCGATCTTCCGCGGTTGTTAGCTGAGGATAACCCAGTTATAAGTCCCTGGGAGGAATAACTTTGAATAAAACTCGGGAGAGACGTCCATTCTCTGCGGGGAATAAGCTTCCAGAATCTACTGGGGATGAGCTTCAAGACTTGCTAGGGATATGGATTCCAAATCTCCCGGGGGTTTCTTTTGAAAGGGTATCGGGTTATCCATCTGTACCTTCGATTTATCAGTAATCCTCTTTCTTGGTTTATAAGGAAATGATTATGTTTCAAATGCATATGCCTATTTAACAAAACATTGGATGTTTCTCTAAATAAACAAATAGTGCAAGAGAAAAGAAAAGGAAATGCCACAAATTTCTGGGAAAAGTATTTGTATTGATTTTCTATGAGTATATTTGTACAAAGGAGACAATCATCCTAGTAAGAGGATTTTGTCGTAAATATTTGAAAGGTTTATACAAAATAAAGATGGCTATGTGAAATAATTCCATGGGATTCCATTCCGCTATAGCTTTCACAACCCTGAATATCTGTCCATTCAATGCTTCGTTTGACGATGACTGGATTGATCAGAAGCCTGGAACCGGTTGATGAAGAGATTGTCTTTGAAGTGATTCGACGAGACATAGTCATACGCTTTAATTCCCTAACTTTTGCCTGAATCGCCCTTTCGGGTTTTCGATCCACCGGGATACCCATTTTTGCCCAAGCCGCCCTTTCGGGTTTTCAACTTGCCGGGTGTACAGATTTTTTTGTTTTTATCCCTTATTTTTGCCTGAACCGCCCTTTCGGGTTTTCGGTTCACCGGGATACCCATTTTTGCCCAAGTCGCCCTTTCGGGTTTTCGACTTGTCGGGTTATTTTATGCGTAGTATCTTTTGACTATGTCTGCGTTCGCAGGGTGCGGCAAATCGTCGCCGTCCATGGTGGTCAGAATCATTGCACCACCAGAAAATATGCTCTTGATCACAAATGGTCCTTCATATGTAGGAGTCCATTTGCCCCTGGGATCACTTTGCGGCAAGATAATCCGCTTGATTACGAGGTCTCCGACTTGATACACTTGACGTCTGACTTTCTTATTGAAGGCCTTGATCATTCGCTTTTGATACGTCTGACCATGGCATATAGCAGCAAGTCGCTTTTCGTCGATCAGATTGAGTTGATCAAGTCGGGTTTGCATCCAATCATCTTCATTCAAACCTGCATCCTTCATAATCCTTAGAGAAGGGATCTTGACTTCCATAGGCAAAACAGCTTCCATGCCATAAACCAAAGAAAATGGGGTTGCCCCGGTTGAAGTACGTACCGTCGTACGGTATCCATGCAGAGCAAACGGTAACATCTCATGCTAGTCTTTGTAAGTGACTGTCATTTTCTGAATGATTTTCTTAATGTTTTTGTTTGCAGCTTCAACAGCACCGTTCATCTTCGGCCGATAGGGAGATGAATTGTGATGATAAATCTTGAACTGTTCGCACAATGCAGTGATCATTGTGTTATTCAGATTTGTACCGTTGTCTGTGATGATCCTGTCTGGAACACCATACCGACATATGACATTTTGCTTGATAAAGCGGGAAACCACATTTTTAGTGACAGAGGCGAAGGAAGCTGCTTCGACCCATTTAGTGAAGTAGTCAATGGCAACCAGGATGAAGCGATGTCCGTTGGAAGCCGTGGGCTTGATCTCTCCAATCATATCAATCCCCCACATTGCAAAGGGCCACGGAGCAGTCAGGACGTTGAGAGGAACCGGAGGAATATGAACTTTGTCAGCATAGACTTGACACTTGTGGCAAGTACGGGAATGTTGATGGCAGTCAGCTTCCATGGTAGACCAGTAATAGCCTGCCCTTAGGATCTTCTTAGCCATTGTATGCCCGCTCAAGTGAGTACCAAATGTGCCGTTGTGTATATCGGTCATAATCAACTCTGCTTCAGCTTTGTCTACGCATCGGAGTAATACACAATCATGGCTTCGTTTGTAGAGGATGTCGTTGCTCAGGAAGAACTTAGCAGCAAATTTCCTTAAGAACTTCTTGTCATTCACGGAAGCTCCTTCAGGATAATCTCGGGTCTCGAGATACCTTTTGATTTCATGGAACCAAGGTTGTTCCACTACTTCTTCGGTATTAATCTCGTGGCAATGCGCCGGTTCATCCATTCGCTCGATGGTGATTTGGGGAGCCTCGTTATCCCAGTTGAGTTTAAACATGGTGGACATTGTGGCTAGAGCATCTGCTAGCTGATTCTCTTCTCGCGGGAAATGCTCGAAGGTAATTTGCTCGAAATGCGGCAACAATGTCAGGACATGTTCTTTGTATGGGATAAGATTAGGATGTTTGGTATCCCATTCTCCTTTGATTTGACTGATAACCAAAGCCGAGTCCCCAAATACGATCAAAGATTTGATCCCCAAGTCTATAGCAGCCTTGAGACCAAAGATGCAGGCTTCATACTCAGCCATGTTGTTTGTGCAGCTGAAGCAAAGTCGGGCCGTGAAAGGTGTGTGACAACCTTCCGGAGAAATGAGTACCGCGCCGATACCGTTTCCAAGCGCATTTGAAGCACCATCAAAGTACAGGGTCCATCGGGATCCCTTTTCAGGTCCGTCATACGGTCCGTTACCTTCAATGTTGTCCAAATTCATGATGTCTTCGTCTGGGAAGTCAAATCTCATGGGTTGATAGTCTTCGATAGCTTGATGAGCCAGATGGTCAGCTAGTACACTCCCTTTTATAGATTTTTGGGTGGTGTACTGGATGTCATACTCAGTTAAGATCATTTGCCATCTAGCTATCCTTCTAGATAAAGCGGGCTTTTCGAAGATATATTTGATAGGATCCATTTTGGAAATCAACAAGGTAGTATGAGTCAACATATACTGTCTTAGTCGGCGAGCAGCCCATACCAAAGCGCAGCAAGTTTTCTCGAGCAGTGAGTAGCGAGTCTCACAGTCGGTAAACTTTTTGCTAAGGTAATAAATAGCATGCTCTTTTCGACCAGACTCGTCATGCTGGCCCAAAACACACCCCATTGAGTTATCCAAGACGGTAAAATACATGATCAATGGTCTTCCTTCGACGGGTGGCATCAGAATAGGAGGTTCTAGCAAATACTCCTTGATTCTATCAAAAGCAGCTTGACAATCGTCGTTCCATTCTACTACCTGATCTTTTTTCAAGAGTTTGAAAATCGGTTCACAGGTAGAAGTCAGATGTGAGATGAATCTGGCAATATAGTTTAAGCGCCCCAAGAATCCTCTAACTTCCTTCTTCGTACGGGGAGCAGGCATCTCTTGTATTGCTTTTACTTTTGCGGGATCGACTTCAATGCCTTTGTTGCTTACAATGAATCCCAGGAGTTTACCAGACCTAACTCCAAAGATGCATTTACTTGGATTCAGCCTGAGCTGGTATTCTTTTAACCTGGAAAACAGCTTCTCTAGATGTTCAAGGTGCTCTTCCTCTGTTTGTGACCGAGCTATCATATCGTCTACGTAAACTTCAATCTCATGATGTATCATATCATGAAATAAAGCTACCATGGCGCGTTGATAAGTTGCCCCTGCGTTCTTCAGCCCGAACGACATCACCTTATAACAGAAAGTGTCCCACTGTGTGACAAAAGTCGTTTTCTCCATATCCTCGGGAGCCATTTTGATTTGATTGTAGCCCGAGAATCCATCCATGAAGGAAAACACTTTGTGCTGAGCTGTATTATCGATTAAAATGTCAATGTGAGGTAGCGGGAAATCATCTTTGGGACTGGCCCTATTCAAATCCCGGTAGTCCACACACATCCTGACTTTGCCATCTTTCTTAGGTACCGGCACAATGTTAGTGACCCATTGAGGATAGGACGTAACAGCCAGAAAGCCAGCATCGAATTGTTTCATTACTTCTGCTTTGATCTTTTCGGACATGTCAGGCCTCATTCGGCGAACTTTTTGCTTGATTGGTGGACAGTCTTCTCTTGTGGGGAGACGGTGAACCACGATGTCTGTGTCTAAACCCGGCATATCTTCATAAGACCAAGCGAATATTTCAACATACTCATTCAACAACTGTACCAAGTGCTCCTTGACTTTTGGTTCCAGATTGGCACCCACTTGCACCTCCTTCCGGTCTTCCTCGGTCCCTAAGTTGACAGTTTCCAGTGGCTCTTCATGCGGTAAGATGGCCCTTTCCTCTTGTTGCAGAAGTCTGGCTAGTTCCCCGGGTACTTCACAACCTTCGTCATCTTCATACTCGGCTAGATTGACCAGATCCTCAGAGTTATTGAAAGATATAGCAGAATAGTCACCCATGGAATCCGGAGTGGATGGGTACCTGCATTGGTGAGTGTGGGTGTGTGTAAGGGATAGCCATCCTTAAACAAAAAATGCAAAAGGAAAAGAAAATGAACATAAGCAGTTTATCAAATGAAAAACGTCCAATGAATCATTAAACATGGCATATGGATATGAAAGATAATCAAAACCCTTACAAATGGACCTACATGCCCCAGGCAAGGCAGGAGGTGAAAAGATAGTGTACGGATTGTTTGAAAGTAAATATTACAGACCAAATAAGAAATGTTTAACAGATAAATTACTGATGAATAAAAGTGATGGGGACAAAGTCCTTAGCCTCCCAATTGCTCAATCCTCCTTTGACAGTTGGATAAATCCACTCTTCAATGTTTCTCTCCTTGTCTTCATCTTCCAGGGCGTTGATTCCATAGGGAGAAATTTTGACCGGCGCCCTTTCAATCTTTGCACGGCGCATAGCTTTCTGGCCGGCGGCTGTGAACCCTAACCCAAACTTGTCAGTCTTATGCGGAATGTCAGGTAACTGCCCCCATGCTGAATTCTTCCCTTCTTTAATTGCGGCCCTTGCATCCTCCAGAGATGCCATCCTGGCCATCTGCCTTGGTGTTTCGGCTGCCAACTTTGCTACTGCTATTTCAGGAAGGACTTCTTTGAAATGTTGAAACGGTGTCTCAATGAACTCTCCTTCAACCTCCACATACCAGAAAGAATTTATGTGGCTAATCATGTACTCTTCTTCGCCATGGACAGTGATGATCTTTCCCTTGACAGTATACTTCAACATCTGATGCAAGGAGGAGGTAACTGCCCCAGCATGGTGTATCCAAGGCCTACCCAGCAAGCAAGAGTATGATGGACGGATGTCCATCACATAGAAAGTGGATTTAAACACCTCGGTGCCTATCTTGATGGGAATTTCAACCTCTCCATGGACCATTCTCTTCGAACCATCGAAAGCTCTGACAACAATATCACTTGGCTTCAATTCCAATCCTTCACAATCTAGTCGGTCCAAGGCCTTCTTAGGCAAAACATTCACCGACGAACTAGTGTCGACCAAGACGTGTGCGAGAGTAGTTCCTCGACACTCGACCGAAATGTGCAAAGCATCATTGTGGTTTCTACCTTTAGGAGTTAGGTCAGCATCAGAAAAACCTAATCCATTGTCCGCAGTAAGGCTAGCCACGCAATTCTGAAACTGATCTGCAGAGGTTTCCTGGGGCACATGGGCTGCCTTCAGGAATTTTATCAGGGCTTTAGCGTGCGCTTCTGAGCAAAGTAGTAGTGCCAGCATGGAGATCTTGGAGGGGGTTTGCCCCAACTGTTCCACCACATCGTAATCACTTCTTTTGATTATCCTCAAAATCTCGTCCATTTCCTTCTTGGAGGTTTCCGGGATAACCAAGGGTTGAGCCTTCGTCCTGACGGGCTCATCTTGGATTCCCTTACCTTTGTCAGCAGCGGTAGAAGAGATAGTACTAGGAACGACAATGTCTTCAATCAGAGGAGTTCTAGCAGAGAGTTTTATTGGTGCAGGGATGACCTCGTTAGCTGATGAGGGTCCAGAGACTGCTCTTGGAGGGGCAATCTCTGGAGAAAATATTCTCCCGCTCCTGGTGATTTTGCTAGTGCCCGCAATGTTGCTAATGTTGGCTTCATCATCATCTGAACTTTCTTCAATTACTTCGATTTGCTTGATACCATGGTAGTAGACGTCACCGCCATAGTTCCAAGGTATCGACTTCTCAGAAACATAGGGAACAGGCCCTGGCATTGTTATCTTCAAAGGAACAGGTTTCGCAGCTGGTGTAATCTTAACAGGCTTTTTGACGGCCTTGGAAAGATTGGCGTGAATGGTTATGATTGAGACATCTTCAGTATGAACTGGAACAGCAGAAACTTTTTCAAACAAAATTTGTCGACTATCCATAAGGCCTTGGATGCCTTTCTTTAGTAACGGACAATCAAACGGCAGAGAGTAACAACAATAGCAATCTTCTTTACATCCCGGGAAGATCCCGGCCCTCAACAGATTCAACTTAATGGTTAGCAGTGGAGTAGTCAGATCACTGACATCAGCAACATACAAATCTTCTTCAATGGCGTTGACATTTCGGCCGTGCTTCAGCATGGGTGCAGATATTACATTAGGTTTCTCTGGAGCGTCAAACTCTACCTCCTTAGCCTCTATCAGGTCTTGGATTTTATGCTTGAGTGCCCAACAATCATTGGTGTCGTGGCCAACACTGTCTGAATGGTAGGCGCATTTAGCATTGGCATGATAATGTGGAGAGGACGTATTCACATTCTTTGGTGCCTCCTTGATGGTGGCGAGATTCAACTTCAATAGATGGGGAAGCACTTGCGCTGGAGTCATATTAATACGGGTAAACTACCGTTGTGGCCGTTCCACTCGTTACTGATTTGGTCTGGACTGGTTATAGCGAGGCTGCTCACTTGGAGTATTTTGAATCATTACGGCCCCCACAGTTGGCCGACGCTCCGTCTTCCCTGCTCTTCTCTGAGAATATACCATATATGTTTCCTTCTTAAAAGGCTTCTTCTCAACACCTGCAGCAACACCCTTCTGAATCTTTCCTGACTTGATGCCAGCTTCTATTCTTTCGCCTGTTAAGATCAAATCGGTAAACCCCGCGGAAGAGTTACCAATTAGATGATTGAAAAATGGCCTAGATAGGGTCCCAAGAAACATATCAACGAGCTCACGATCGGTTAAAGGAGGCTGCACCCTGCCAGCCAAATCCCTCCATTTTTGTGCATATTCTTTGAATCCCTCGCTTGTTCCTAGTGACATACCCTGAAGTTGGATACGAGTAGGAGCAAGGTCAGAATTATACTGGTATTGTTTGTAGAAAGCGGTGGCCAAATCTTCCCAATTTCTGACACTGGTTCCTTCTAGCTGATAAAAACATTCCAACTGAGCTCCAGAAAGGCTGTCTTGAAAGAAATGAATCCAAAGATTCTGATCCGCCGTATAGGGTTGAATCTTTCTCACGTAGGACCTGAGATGCATTTTGGGACAGGACAGCCCATCATACCTCACAAACACTGGCACTTTGAATTTTGGGGGAATCACAATCCCGGCAACCAAACCCAAGTCTTCAAAGTCCAAGCCCGGTACTCTTTGTAATTCCATGGCGGCCAATCTGTCCTCTAGCCCCTTGTATTTATCATCAGCTGGAAGGTATTGCTGATCAGAGTAATCTTCGTCCTCTTCGACCTCTTCTTCTTCCGCATCAGACTCGGAAGGTACCGCAGCCCCACCTCCTTTGCTGGTTCCTTCATCAGAGATAGGAGGAAATTCAAGCACTCTTCGAGCTTCTCCGTCAAATCTTCTCCACAAAGTAGCCACCCCAATCCTCTTTTTCTTCTTTTTCACTGGGTCCTTATTCCCCAATTGAGTCCTGATATCCTCCTGACCTTTAGCCAAGGTCATCAGGAGTTGTTGGAACTGTGCATTCTGAGCTTGTAGGTCTTTGACTGTTTGCTCGAGATCCATCCTACTGAAATAAACAGCAGACAGATAAGGAAACCTGGAGTGAGACCTGCTTATGCACATGATGAATGGTATGCTTATGTATGCAATGCATTCAAGGATTTAGAACATTCAAAATTGTTTCAGACAAAGAAGAATGCACGTCATATTAATAAGAAGAAATTTGTTAGTACATAAATGCCCCATGGGCCAAATATTACAAAATAAACTTCTTAAGGCAGAAAGACATTGCGCATCCTCTTTGGTGCGATGTAGGTGTTGAGGGCCTCTTGCTCGTGGAGTCGGCGGGTAAGCTCTAGAACCTTCTTCTCACTGGCGTAGAAGCTAGCTTCAAAAGTATTCCGTTCTTCCTTGAGCTGAATCCAACTTTTCTGCATTTCCTCCCACGATGTAGGCATGTCAGGATGTAGGATGGTGTAGGGAACCTCTCCTTCCTTGACGGGCTCTTTAATCACTGGGAGTACATGAGGATAAGGCATTATTAGACTTTGGGCTCGGGCTCGTACCCACTTGAGATAGGGCTCAAGAGGGATGGAGTTCTTGTGTCCCAGAGTCTTGCTATCAACCTTGTTGAGTTTTCCCCAAGCCCTGATGAATCTTTGGCGAAGTCCTTGCGCATCGTTGTCGAAGTCAAAAACTAGGTTAGGAATCAACATGTCATGAGGGCCATCCCTCCGTGCATATCCAAATTGCCTCAAAGCTAGGCAAGGGTTGTAGGTGATACCTCCCCTGATTCCAAGTAAAGGAACATTAGGAAATTCTTCGAAACGATCGAAAATGATGACATTTTCTCTGGACCGAGAACACCAGTGCACATCAGAATGAGTAAGAGTCATCAACCGTTGGGACCACCTTGTACCTTGGTCATTCTTCAAGACAGATTGCGGAAGGTGCGAAATAAACCACCTTGCAAGGATAGGAGTACAGCACATGAGAACACCCCTCTTTCTCATTGTTCGTGTGTAAAATGAGTGAAGGATGTCCCCAAGCAATGTTGGTATTGGATTTCTGGACAAGAAGATTTTGACGGCGTTGACACCTACCAATTGGTCAGGATTTGGGAACAAGACCAACCCATAGATAAGGAGTGCCACAATCTCTTCAAAGGCTTGTAGGTCCAATGAGTTCCAACATTCTTGTGCCTTTTCAAACAAGAACTTTGCTAAGAATCCTTTGACGCCGCTTCTGGTTTCCCAATGCCCCTTGATGTCGGATGGTTGTAGATGTAATGCTCGAGCAACATCTTCCGGCTTTGGTTCCTTTTCCGTACCGTTGAATGGTAGTTGATTAAGGATAGGGATTCTTAGGAGTTGAGAGAACTCCTCCAAAGTGGGCACCAACTGATAATCAGGGAAAGTGAAACAGTGGTGAAGAGGGTCAAAGAACTGGAATAGCACTTTCATCATGTCTTCTTCAATGTTGGTGTTGACTAGGCTGAGCAGTCTACCATGTCTTTCACTGAAGGATGAATTTTCCGGAATTCTTGAAGTGATTTCCTTGAGTTGGGGAGAGATTCTCACAAGGTTGACTTGAATGGTATTTCTGCGAGGAACTTCCATGACCTACAAAACGAGAACAAAGATGAAGATCCAAACCCTTGAAATGGTTAGTGAATGCATATGATGCTTCATGATGTTTATGATGTATGCACAAAACATATGTACAAGCAAATCACACCAAACCCTAGTTTCAGGCTTGCATGGGGTTTCATAGGTAAGTACCCTCTTGAGTGTAGTTGGCTTAAAAACTTGTCCTATAAATAGTAACCGGGTTCTAAGGAGCTCAATATCATTGGATTGTTTTCATTGTTCATTGTTTTGGTTTAGCCACTTAACTAGCGACCAAAATATTCTAAGAACACAACCCTCAATGAGTTTAGTATCGAGTATCTACCAACTTCGGACTACACCAAAGCCGGTCATCTCACTACCCCTAATAAAAGGCCAAGATGGTCAATTAAGGTTCTAGGTCATTAGTGCTTAGTGACATCACTCAGCGGCCCCGTACTCTCCTTGATTGAACTCAAGGGTTACCAGTACTCACAAATATGTCGCACTAATATAGCTATTGCTTCGACCGTGTCGGTATACCCCGCACAGTCTCCACAACGTATTGCTATCTATGAATGTTTCCCAAAATCCGGGTGTAGGATTGCAAACCCAAACAATAGAGCCAAAGTATAAAGCAAACAAATCAAACAATTAGTCATGCAAGAGGGTGATCTAAGCCCTAAGGTTACTCCACTTTTAAATTTATCCCCAGCAGAGTCTCCAGTTCTGTGATACGGTGGGAGAACTGACTATGGTTTTGCGTTTGTTTTCGCAAATGTTTCGGTTGAGCAAGAGTCGCCACCGACTTTTTATTTTATCCTAAGGAAAGGTTTAAAAAGCACAGAAAAAACCTTTGAGATTTTTTCTTGGGTTCGGGGAGTAGATTATAGAAAGGGAAGGTATTAGCACCCTTTCTATCCATGGTTATCCATGGGCTCTTAGGTACTTGCTTAGATCAACTTGCCTTGGTTTTCAATTGTTTGAAATGGTGCTTGATGTGTGGTTTTGAAAATGTTTTGAAAAGATGCCTTGTATAGGCTACCCTTGTAACAATTCTTTACTCGAATGTTTTACAAAAGGTGTTTTGTCTTTTAAAAGATGTTTCAAGGTTTTTTTGAAAGTTTGTTTTTGAAAGTGTTTGTGAAGTGTGTTTTGAAAATAGGCAAGTGTTTTCTTTGCAAATTGACAAGTACTTAAGAATTATCTACCCTAAAGTTTTCTCAAAGATTTTTGTTATGTTTTAAACCTTTTGACAATTTTGTTCCACCATTGCATTTGGTGGACAATCTCGTCTTAGGAGGTGAAAGGGACTGGCGCGGGTCATCGTTTAGACCATAATTGCAATAGTGTTAAATGTCTTTGGGAAATTTTTCTTTAAAAGAGGACTTGATCATTCATTTAGGCAACATTTTGAGGGACTATGATCATTTGATTGTTTGTTTTACCCAAAGAAATTCAACATACAATATGGTCCAATTATTTGAAGGCAACAAAGTGGAATACCCTAGGGGTGCAAGTGTGAGATGTGTTGTCCATTTTCATGCTTATTTATCTTGAAGTTAGGTCCAACTATTTTATTCGTTTTATTCGCATTCAAACCCTAATTCTAGCATGGTAGGTTTAGAAAGCATTAAAGTGCGAAATTTAAATTCCTACACTATTACAACACAATAATATGGGGAGGGGGGTACAAATGTTTCAAATGGGGATTATTTAGACAAGAATTTAAACCTAACTATTACATCATTTTCTTTGAATCTTTACAAGACAAATAATTGTATAATTAAATGGAAATTGAAATAAATATGCAAAATGTAAAAAGAATTTTTATGTTTATGAAAAAAAAAAGAATATTATTCATGTGAAAATAAAAAAGAGAAATAAAAAGGTATTATTTTTGGGGTATTTTCATATTTAGGGCAAAACCCTAATTTTAATCAAAAGGGGATTAATTATTTAATACATATATAATATTTACTTATTTACATACAAAAAATAAAATAAAATGTAGTATATTTATAAAAAATGTATTTTTTAGTATTAAATATTAAAAAATAAAATATGTACATTTTTTGGTATTTATATCCTAAGTGTATTAACATATACCTATTTATTTATATTATTTACAAAATATGTATTATATATATTAATTAATGATATTTAATATTTAATAATAATAAGAAAAAAGTATTTTTTCCATAAAATATTTTCAGAAAGTAGAACAAAATAAAAGTGTGTAAAAATGTATTTCCAATATTTTAATATTCTAAATAAAACATATATATTTATTTATTTATGTTCAAACTAAAAGAAAAATCAAATAAATACCTAATAAATTCAAAAATGGTGAGAAAAATATTTTTAAATTTTTAATATGCTGAGAAAAAATAAATGAGTTAATTAAAAAAAGAAAAAGTCAAAAATCATTAAAAATAAAGCAAATGGGCTCAGGGGGTTCAGAACAAATTGTATGGTGCAAAAAGAAAACACAAAGCAAGCCCAGCCCAATGCAACCTTTCTTCAACCTCTGAACTATGTTATTCAAAAAACGCGCGCCCTGTTCTCAATCTTCTAACTCCTGATTCCTGGCTTATTAATGAAAACTCATAACATAAAAAATGTTCAGCATCAAGAGACGAATCCAACCATATGCAGAACTTGATCTAACTCTCTAAGATGAGAGAGAATTTCTTCTCCCCCAAATCCTAACCTAGATTTTCTGCCATTTTCAAACCTCAAATTCTCACAGCTCAAGCAAAAGAAATGAAAAGTAAAAACATCTACATGTTCAGTGGCATGAGTAGAACATTGTTTATTCACAAACTTAGAGCTAATGATGCTTAATAAGAGAGATAGAAGTTCACCAAAATACCTGTTCAGTTAAAGTTCTATCTGGCAATGAGGAAGCTTTCAGTGCAAGGTGATGATTGGAAAAGCTTCCTTGAGGTCCAGGGAGGCTATTCCAATGTTTACTTTGTCTTGAAAGCTTTTGAATCGTGCTAGAGCACTTCACCTGCAAAACAAGAAACTAAAAATGGTGGAACTGGTTAGAGGGATTACAGGTCGTGTTTCAAGTCATGGTTAGCTTGCATAGATGCTAGGGAATGTATGTGAACTGGTTTGGGCAAGAATGCTTGAAAGGATTGAGAGTTGGAACTCAATCTGCAGAGGTTGCTCTTTTTGAGCAGTTTCAAGATGATTCTGAGTTTTGGGAGGGATTGGAGGTGAAAGGCTCGTGCTTCAGCTTTGGATCAATGTGTGGAATGTGTTTGATAAGTTTGTTTTTGTGTTTGTAAGCTGATATGAGAGTTGTTGTAAGTTATGATGTGTTTCTTACACTTTAAGCAAGCCATGGTTACTTTGTGCCTCTAGCCTGTACAGGCCCTCATACTATGCTGCATAATCTCTCCTTGATCAGTGTGATTAACTCATAAACTTGTGCCAATTAGATATGGATTGTACTTCTTGGATTTGTAATTGGACATAAAGCTACCTTTTGCAAAAATGGAAGAAATGCTTTATCTATTTTGGGATTAATCCTTTATGCAATGCTAGAACACAAAGAACATGGCCTTGGCACAAAGAATATGCATTAAATTTATGAGTGTTGGATGGTTTAAGGACCTGTAATCAAGATATGCAAGCTGAGATTGAAATGCATAGTGTTATGAACATGTACATGGCCAAGAACAAAAGTGACTTTTTCCCATTTTGCAAAATTCGATTCTCCCTAACCATGAGGTTGTTTGAGAAGTTCTTGGACATTTTGGAAATATTGGAATGTGTACTACAATCCATCTTTGAAATGCAAATTGAAATTCCAAGTGGAAGTATATGGAAAATGGCCTTGAAGTTGGGTAGAAAACCTTGTCAAAATAGGTTAAAATTTCACTAAGTTAAGAATGGTTTAGTGCCCTTATTCAAAAATTTGTAACTTGAGATACAAGCCTCAAATGGGAAAACTTTGTGAATCAAAGTTGTAGATTATGCAACAAGCTACAACTTTCATGTTTTGACTTTTGTTTGAATCCAAATTTATCTTGGTGAAAAAGTGGGGCAAATTTGGGGAAAAATTAGGTTTTTTCATAACTTAGAAAAATTCTAAGTTATGAAAAATTCTAATTTCTAACCCTAATTTGTATTTTGTGATTTCTTGGTGAACAAGTTTCATGATTTGGCATGTTTTGATGAAAAATGAATCTTGACTCTTGATTTTGACCAAAAAGTCAAAGTTTGACTTTTCAGTATACAGTCAAAATTGATCAATTGACTGGGAAATTCAACTGTCAATCTTGTGTACTTGGGATCTTTTGAGTTTGTTGAGCATGTCAAGATAATTCCATGGGGTCCTTGAGTCCATATGTGTGCTTGGTTTGCCATTGGTTGGGTCAAACAGTCAAAAATTGCCTTTGTGCAGTCAAAACCCTAAAAATGACCATTTTGCCCTTTTGGTGATCTGATCAAATTTCTTGTGGAATTGTGATCCAAACTTGATCAAATGGTTCATATGAGTTCATAATGTTGATGGGGGTCAATTTTTATGAGGTTTGACTATCAATTGGCCACAATTGACTTTTTCCCCAATACAGCTGATTTCTAGGTCAACTGTCCAATTGACTGGGCAAAACTTGGAATCAAGACTTGAAACTGGGTATGGATAAACTTGGGAGTCCAATATGAAGCATGAAAGTCATCTTAGGCATTTTAGGTCAAAACATCTTTGTGCAAACACAAACCCTAATTTGGGTCAACAGTGCAAGGAGAAGTCTTGAGCAGATGAAACCCTAACTGGATCTTGAGCTTCAAGGGCTTTGTGGTGAGAAATCAATGAGAAATGGGAGGGAAAATTTTGGGGTACAACAACACCCTCTTAGGGTCAAAATTGAGAGAGATATGCATTGTCAAAGTTGGCAATTTTTCGGAAATATGCATAAAATCAACATTGATCAAAATTGATTTTTTTTCCAAAGCGGCCCATGTTTTCTTGTTTGAAACTTGTTCCTAAGAGTACCCACGACCCCTGAGCTTATTCACATATTATTTTATTATTTTTATTATTTGTTTTGATTTTTTATTCAATAAATCAAAATAAATCAATTTAAATAATGGAATAATGAAATAAAATCCAAGATTTGATTTTATGAGCATATTATGAGTCAATGAGCAGCTGGAAACTCAATATTTTCATGCAAGGAATGATTGGAACAAATATAGCATAATTTGGCCAAATTTAGAAATAAAAAATACATGCTGCAAATCAAATCTTTTTCACAAATGTTCAAAGATTGTGTTCAGTTTTGTTGACCTAATTCACTCTACTATATATCCATAACATTCCCAGATCAAAAATACAAGGATTGGCCATGTGAATTGGGAGAACAAAACTCAAATTTTTGTCAAAAAAGTGGAGGTCGGATTTTTGTCCATAAGGAGATTCAAAGCATCCTGAGACTTGCAGTCGATTGCTGGAGATACTCTGAATCCAATTGGATCATTCCCACATGTTAAAGCACCCAGAAACGCCTTATACAGAACCACAATTTGCCCTTAATTTTTGAATTTGATTTTGAACATATGCGCATGATAAATCAATTCTAACTACACATTCATGTTTGTCTAGTAATTTAGAACATATTGGCATAATTAATTGTTTGTTTTTGTACATGTACGAGTAACTGCCATTATTAGGGTTCGGAGCTTCGTTTTAGGGTTTCTTGTCACATGTTAAATTAGGCCCAATCAAGGGTCAATTCGTGTTCAGGAAATCACGAGCGATCGATCCATGGCCTTATCTGAGATTTATATTGCTTGTACTGAATTTTTGAAAATGCAGGGGTTATAGCTACAAAAGTTGTCCGTAGGTAAAAGCCTTGTGCCTAAAACGACAGTTCTATGAAGAAGACGACTAGGTGGCAGCCTATCACTGGCCAGTTTGAATCTGGCGTGCGCTTTTTTAATTTCCAAGTATTAATCTTATTTTCATATATAATATTATTGTGTTTTCATTTGTACAACTAAGCTTGGTAGCGCAGATGGCCATGGGACGATTGTGCAAAGTCAAGGACCTGGGTTCGATCCTAGGAAAACCAATTTTTTATTTTCTAACATTTTTATTCAGGATCTAATGCACCAATAGTCAACGCGCCTACCATGCACCTCAAGATCTCACGCCTTGGATCATCCTCTAACCAGATCCAACATGCAGCAGGCAAGGAGCATGGTAAACCCTCATATATGAGTCCCACTGAATCAGGCGCAACCTTGGGAAAACTACTTTGGGCCCTGAAAATTCAGCATGCACCTCCCAAAATTACTTTCACACCAGGCCCAATCTAATTCTTTTTTTTTATTTCTTTTGTTTGTTTTAATTATTTGTTTTAATTATTTTTACAACAAAAAAAATCATTGTTTTTTTATAAAATCAAAAAGTCATAAAAATATTTTTCATAATTAAAATTAATTAGAAATTAGGTTAGTTTGCAAAAATAATTATTTTGTCCTCAAAAAAATATTTTTCTTTATTCACTAATTAAATATCTTTGTATTTAATTTTAATTTCATCGCGCGCATTTATTTCATTATTTTATAATTAATGTAATTGCTCTGAGTTTGTAATAGTTTTTAACTTAGGTTATTATTGTTTGCATTTACTATTTTTTCCCCAGTTTTTGATTATGTAACCCCCCCCCCCCCCCCCAAGTCTTGTAATAGTTAGGTTTAAATTTCTCGCACTATTCTTTTCCATCATTATAAACTGCTAGATGATTGACAACAAAATTGTAGGCGAAAGATAAATCCATAATTTAAAACAGTAGAAAACCCTAATTGTACAAAGATAAATAATTGAAAAAACAAACACTTGCACATGCTCACTCCTAGGGTTTTCCCCACTTCGGTTGCCTTCGGTAAACGGTCATTAAGTATAAGGAGTTTTAGTGGTTGTCCTCTAGTCCCGAAAGATAAAAAATGACCCATTCGATTGTTTCCTCGAAAAGATCTTTAGGACTCTAGGGTAATTACTAAGGTTTCCTAACCATTGCTTTAGTGATCATAATTGTCCCTTTCGTCCCTTTCGATTGTCCCTTAAATTCCAACGATGGAGCTATCTGCTCGTTAATAGTAGGATAGTGTTATCCAAAGGAAATTAGAAAACGAACAGACTTTTTCGAGTAGGTAGAAACTTTTAGGTACTTGCTCAAAACATCATTTTTTACACTTACACTTTCAAACAAACTTTTCAAACTAAAGTTTTCAAAATACTTTATCACACCCTTTAGGACTGATACAAGGGTTACCATAAAGTGAAACGCCGCACTAAGGCATTTTCAAAACTTTTCAAACATACAAACACACGAAATCAATTTCAAAAATGAGTAAGTACCTAAGAGCCCGTGGAAAACCACAGATAGAAAGGGTGCTAACACCTTCCCTTTCTAGAATCTACCCTCGTACTCAGAAACATCTCGAAAAAGGTTTTTTCTATTCATTTTCCTTTTCCTTTGTTCGATGAAATAAAAGTCGGTGGCGACTCTTGCTTACCGTACATTTGCAAACAAAAAATTGCAAAACCAGTAGTAACATAAAACAGTCGGTTCTGCCACCGTATCACATAGACCTTTCTAAATTGCTGCCACATCATGAGCCCAACAACGACCTCGCCAATGTCAACGGGGAAATCAACAAAGGCAAAACGAGCCCGAGAGATAGCTTACTAACATCAACATGCCACTGTCTCAAGCATTGCAACACATGTTGAGGATGAATCTGATTACGTTGATAGGACCTCATCCAAACCCCAATACTGCTTCTCCATATGAAGTGACGGTCTGGGCGAGGAAATTTTTGGTTTAATCGATTTTTCAGTTGTAATCTCTTTGTTTGCTTAAACACTTATCTTTATGTCAGACTTTGGTTACTCTCATTAATGCATTAAATATGTTTGTCTTGAATTAATCCATTCATTTTAACTCTATTTAAACTATGCTTTTTACCCCCTTTATGATATTCAACTCTTGTTTCAAAATGTTGCCAGCCTTTAGAGGGAGGACGACGAAAACAATGCCACAATCTCATAAATATGCTTTTGGACAGACCTTGCTGACGATGTACATGCGTTTGTTTCAATTCCTAAACACTGGAGTTATAAGTAGGATAATCCCTAGTTAACCCCTTCGATCCAAAGAAGTAGGATTTTCCTTTTACACAAAATGAAACCTTTAATCAAAACTTGGGGCAGGGTAGTCTCTCAGTTAATTCAAGTGTGCGTCATTCGCAAGCTTTCACTTTGTACACAACGAATGATACCAAAAACATCCTTCTAATTCAAAATAATGGTGATGGTTCCCTATCCAATAGGCAATCGTTATCTCTTAAAAGAAAAGCCCACTAAGTCAAAACCTTCGAAGGAGACTTAAGAAAAAAACGGGGCATCCCGCTGAGCATAACCTCAAAACAAGAACAGTTGGGCAAAAATCAAGGATAGTAAATAAAAAAAGAGGTCATTACAAATCCTCAACAACATGAAAAATGTTGCAAAGATAACTGCCTTCCAACAAACTTAACTTGTCTGAACCATCGCCAAAACGTCATTCCAGACTCAATAGGAGTTCAAACGTATAATTAACTGAGTTTAGGACTGGAGAACATCACGAAGAGCGGGCGGGTACAAATACACTTTGAGCCTTATCTTTTGTTTCTTAAACTGTGAACCAGACAACGATACAACCTTTCAAAGTACTGATTGAAGCATGGGTTAGTTCAAAAGAATACTGTTACCAAAGGTATCCTGACTCATGTAAGGCTTTACTCTAAATCCTGAGTTGAATTCACGTTCTTACAAAATTCTTTTATTTGATAAAACACATTTTCAAAACTTCAAGACAAGCATAAACTTTGCATTATTTGAATATCACTATTTACATATGGCTAATTGTTTGACAACGGAGAAATTCACATGAAGAATATCCAGCGAACGAAAGCTCTCTCAGTAAACAAAATCACTTCAAAAAAAGGATGAAACTTCTAATGACAAATCTCCTATAAGCAAGAGGGCATGACATGATCATTTTCTAGCACATCTGGAGCAGTCAAGTCAAGATTCCAAGAAATATCTCAAGAAGTGCTGAGTAACCAGGAGCAGGTCTTTATTTGAATCACTTGGAGCATTGAACTTGAATTCTAGCAAAGGGTCACATACGACCAAGCAAACATTTTTCTGGAAATGCTATAACACTTGCTACTTGGGGCAGTGACAAATCTCCACAAAGTCCTTTTCATAAAGTAATCCCCAAGTCAAGTCCCCATAGGGACATCTTTATAAGGTTATCCCCACAGAATAATCTTCACGGATAAGGGTACAAACCCCTCCAGGCTAAATTCAGGGATATCCCCACAAAGTTGGATCCGAGTAATCCCCAGCCAGAGTTTCAATCTCTGGAAAACCTTCTTCCCAGCTGAGTTAGTCTCAAGAAGAATCCTCTAGGATTTCTTCCAAAAGAAAACGCCTCTCCAGCAGATTGGCAACAGGGTTTATTTCCCCAACAAACTACAGATTCCCTAGCTTGAGTTTTCCTCTCCGACTACTACAAATCAAGGGACCATAACCCCTCTTCCTCGGTAGACTTTTCTACAACCTCCAGCGAATTACCGCAAAGCCTGGGAGACAACCAGATAACAGTTAACTTCTTGTGATGCGGTGGGAAGAACTGACTGTTTTTTGGAATGCTGGTTTGTGTTTTGCGTTTGTGTTTGCAAAATATCGCGGTAAGCAAGAGTCGCCACTGACTTTTATTTTATCCAACAAGGAAAGGAAAAAAGCACAGAAAAATTCCTTTTTCGAGATATTTCTCGGGTTCGGGGGGTAGATTATAGAAAGAGAAGGTGTTAGCACCCTTTCTATCCGTGGTTATCCACGGGATCTTAGGTACTTGCTCAATTGTTTTCAAAAATGATTTTCTTTGTGTTTGTGGGTTTGAAAAAAGTTTTTATTTGAAAACTTCGATTTAACTCTTGCTTCTGTCCTCAAGAGTGTATGAAGTGTTCTTTTGAAAACTTTGTTTGAAAAGTGTAAGTGTGAAAAAGGTTTTGTTTTTTGAAAGAGAAAGTACTTAAGAACCATATACCTACTCGAAAAAGGAATCGTTATATTCTATTTTCCTTTAGACAATGCTATCCCACTATTAGTGAGTGGGTAGCACCATCGTTGTAGTTTAAGGGTCAATTCGAATTAGGGACTTACGGTCACTAAAGCAATGTTAGGACGCCTTAGCGGTAACCCTAATGTCTTAGATCATTTGTTTGAGGCAACTATATCCGAGGCAACTGTTTCGAGGCAACTATGATCTTTTAGACAAGAGGGCGACCTCTAAAACAACCTATACTCAATGACCATGTACAAAGGCAACCAAGTGGGGTGTACCCTAAGAGTGCGCATGTGCGAGTGTGTTGTTTTCATTTAATTTTATCTTTGTACATGTTAAGGGTGATCTAAGTTTATTTTAGGTTAAAACATTCAGTCTTGTCATGCATCCCTATTATCAAACATCTAACAGTTATAAGTTATGGAAAATAAATTGCGGAATTTAAATTACAAGGCATCGGGTATTTACATCGCCAAAGACAAACCCTTTAAAAATAAATAAAGCGATAAAAATAAATAAATGACCTATTTACTATTACAATCCGGGAGAAAGTACATAATTGGATAAAGAAAATAAATCGCGTGCGAAAAATTAGATCGAGTGCGAGTTTAGGGTTTTGACCCTTTTTTGATAAAGAAAAGATCTTTTGTTATTTTTATTTTAAGAAAGAAGTTAACCTAAATTAATTACTAAATTAATGAATTAATTAATAAAAATAAATTATTTTTGGGTTTTGGTATTTTAAGAAAGAAATAAAAATTAATTGAATTAGTAAAAACGTAATTAAGTCTAATTTAATTTTAATCATTTACAAAAATATGTTAAAATTATTCTAATTAAAACCTAAATCAATTAATTAGTATTTATTAATAAAAATAGAAAGGTTAAAATTTTATTGAATAAAAATATTTTTGGTGATTTTATTTTAGAAAAGAAAAGAAATTTTTAATTGGTTAGTAATTGAATAAAAAATAATAAAACAATTACTTAAAACTAAATAAATAAAATAAAAAAGAAAGGGGGGTGTGGGCCTGATTTAGGAGTTTGAGAAGAAATCTGAAGCCCAAAACACGCTGGCCTTGTTGACTTCTTTGGACTTGGTGTGCATGCATGGACTTGACTCCATGGTGGTCTTTCAGATCTTGGCCACTAGATTTGGCCTTTGGCCATCTGGCTACTGGATATATGGAGGTGCATGGTACGTTGTAGCAAGGCAAATGCACCGAATCACCTGAAAAACAAAATTATGAATGAAAGTGGGGGACCTGGGATTCGAACCCAGGTCCTGAAGGAGTTTGGAGCGCTTGCCTTTGCCACTACGCTGCTTGGTTTCATTTGTTAGTAATATATAAAATAATAATAATAAAAGAAAGCAAGTTAATGGCCAGAAAAAATATGAAAAAGCGCGTGCCATTTGAACGGACCAATGGGCAGAGGACACTTCATCGTCCCTGTCCTTAAACCTATAAAACATTTACCTGCGGATTTGAATCCGCAGCTAAATGCGCAAGCCTGTTCTAAAATCTTCCCTAGGTCACATAAATCAATTCCCAGAGCATGGTTGGGTTCGTCTTGGCCAGCTAGTCACAACCATAACCATTATTATGGCCAATTGTATCTGAAAATGAAAGCCCCAAAAATGCCTCCAAGAACCCTAAATATGGCGTTTTACGTTACAGGTTAGATAAACAAAATTGAATAATGCAAAAAGCTTAGAAATGTTGTGAGGATTACAAATATGCAAGCAATTTGTTCAAACGATGCAAGAATGAAGATTTACGATTTCATGAACAAAGCGGGTTATCGTGACACTTATAACATTTTTGTGGTGTGTGAGGAAGCTTGCCTTGGATTGGTTTCACTTCAGCGAACGTCTAGGAAGCGATTGGGATGCTTGCCAAGTCTTGAAAATGTCTCTTGCTATGATTTCGAATTCAAGCTTTTTACCACTTTTTACAAACTTTGTTCTGCCTCTTCTTTCAGCCTCCAACCCTTATTCACGTCCCTTTGGCTTTTTTATGTATTGCATAATGTGTTAGGGTAAGAATTATGGCTTGAATCTTCTCCCATCAATGCTTGCCAATTTGATTTGATTCACCCTATACAAACTTTCCAAATTTGCCTAAAATAAATATTTTTGAACATGATATTGTATGATTCGAATTTGATGATGCTAATGATGATGATTAAAGCCTGAAACAACAAAAGAATCTCATGTAATCAAAGTTTTGGATTTTGTATGATTTAATTTGATTTAAAATGAATAAATTCAAATAAAAATAAAATAAAATAATAAAAATATAATATGGGCTCATGGCTGAAGCTAGGACACGTGGACAATGATGCTAGCTCAGATCAAGTGGAAAAGAATGGGCCCATTTGACAAAATTTGAAGTTTTGGGGATAGTTGGCTTTTGGCAATTTTGCAAAAATGTCCAACTTCAACAATGCATAACTTCTTCAATTTTGAACTTTTGGAGGTGTTCTTTAACTTTTTAGAAAGCTTGAGATGTCCTATAACCAACCCTTTTGGTCTCATATCATTTTGATATTCCATTCTCAAGTTATAAGCTTTGGAAAAAAAGGTGTTTTTGTTGACTTTCAAAAATGACCTATAATGTCCAAATTCATAACTTCTTGTGAGTGCATTTCTTGATCTTGGGGTATGAATATGGATTGTAGGAAATTTCATCCTATTCAAAATGAGACTTGGATGGTTCATTTCTCATAAAGTATGAGAAAGTTATGCTTGGTCAAAGTTGAGTTGACTTTTCCTACAAAACCCTAATTTAGCAACTTTTTAGTCTTGATGAATTTTGAGCAATCCTTGATGAATCATGATCAACCCTTGATCAAATGATTAAATATCCTCCAAAATGAGAATGTTGACAAAAAATCTTGAACTTTGACTGTATTTGGGTCACAGTTGGCTTTTGCCCTAGCACAGTCGATTTTTGGACCCTTTGAGCAATTGGCTGAGCAAACTTCCTCTACAAGGCTTGAAATTTGACATGGATGACCTTGAGAACATATTAGGAAATTGGGGAGCACTTGAGGTCATTTGTATTCAAAGATCTTGATGCAACACAAAACCCTAATTTGGGGTTGACTGCCTTAGGAGGTGACTTGTCTGACCAACTCTTGAGTAAGCTTGAGCCACTTGGAGATTTTTCTTGCAATGTTTTGAGAAATATGAGAGGGAAAATTTTGGGGTACAACAGCTTCCCCTGTTCAATCTTCTTAAACCTGAGGATGTAGATTGGCTTTCGTGCCTTTCGTGATCCGAAGGTGGAAGAGGATTGAATACTAGAGTGCCCAGAAATTTGCACTCGCATGAAGTGGTATCAGCCTTGTGATGTCGGGAATGGGCTTACAGATGCCATTTAGAGATTACTGGAGGGAGGATGGGCTTAAAGATGCCATCTTCAGGAGTTTCGATCGCATAAGAGATTCCTTAGTGAGAGCTTGCATACCTGTTGTTGTAGAAGATTCCGCTGGGGAAGTCTGATCTTTGTTGAGATTTAGGAACTTGCATGTACTTCAACTGAGAGAACATCTCTGCTGAGTTTTAAGAACTTGTCCGCAATTCAACTGGGGAAACTCTGTCGAGATTTAAAACCTTATCTGTAATTCAACTGAGGATAATTCAGTTGAGATTTAAGAACTGGTCAGTACTTCGATTGAGGGAAACACCTTCATCAAGATCTAGGACTGTCTGTTTACTTCAACGGAGAATAATTCTGTTGAGATTTAAGAACTCGTCCACACTTCGACGGAGGAAAATTGTCGAGATTGAGAACCGTATCTGTAATTCAACCGAGAATAATTCAGTTGAGATTTAAGAGCCGGTCAGGTCTTTGACTGAGGGAAACATCTTCATCAAGATCTAGGACTGTCTGTTTACTTCAACGGAGTATAATTCTGTTGAGATTTAAGAACTCGTCCACACTTCGACGGAGGAAAATTGTCGAGATTGAGAAACTTATCTGTAATTCAACCGAGAATAATTTTGTTGAGATTTAAGAGACGTTCAGGTCTTCGACTGAGGGAAACATCTTCATAGAGATCTAGGACTGTCTGTTTACTTCAACGGAGAATAATTCTGTTGAGATTTAAGAACTCGTCCACACTTCAAAGGAGGAAAATTGTCGAGATTGAGAACCTTATCTGTAATTCAACCAAGGATAATTCAGTTGAGATTTAAGAACCGGTCAGGTCTTTGACTGAGGGAAACATCTTCATCAAGATCTAGGATTGTCTGTTTACTTCAACGGAGAATAATTCTGTTGAGATTTAAGAACTCGTCCACACTACGACGGAGGAAAATTACCGAGATTGAGAACCTTATTTGTAATTCAACCGAGAATAATTCAGTTGAGATTTAAGAACCAGTCGGGTCTTCGATTGAGGGAAACATCTTCATTAAGATCTAGGACTGTCTATTTACTTCAACGGAGAATAATTCTATTGAGATTTAAGAACTCTTCCACACTTCGACGGAGGAAAATTGTCGAGATTGAGAACCTTATATGTAATTCAACCGAGAATAATTCAGTTGAGATTTAAGAACCGGTCAGGTCTTCGACTGAGGGAAACATCTTCATCAAGATCTAGGACTGTCTATTTACTTCAACGGAGAATAATTCTGTTGAGATTTAAGAACTCGTCCACACTTCGACGGAGGAAAATTTCTGAGATTGAGAACCTTATATGTAATTCAACCGAGAATAATTCAGTTGAGATTTAAGAACCGGTCAGGTCTTCGAATGAGGGAAACATCTTCATCAAGATCTAGGACTGTCTGTTTACTTCAACGGAGAATAATTCTGTTGAGATTTAAGAACTCGTCCACACTTCGACGGAGGAAAATTGTCGAGATTGAGAACCTTATCTGTAATTCAACCGAGAATAATTCATTTGAGATTTAAGAGACGGTCAGGTCTTCGACTGAGGGAAACATCTTCATCAAGATCTAGGACTGTCTGTTTACTTCAATGGAGAATAATTCTGTTGAGATTTAAGAACTCGTCCACACTTCGACAGAGGAAAATTATCGAGATTGAGAACCTTATCTGTAATTCAACCAAGGATAATTCAGTTGAGATTTAAGAACCGGACAGTTCTTCGACATAGCTGAGAACTTAACTGCATCCTTCCTGAAAGGTAAAGGTCAGTCGTATGTAATGCATGATATATATCAGGCAATGATGTTCTCAAAATAAATGAGATTGTGTTATATGATGCATATATGCATGTATCATGATGTATGGAAATGTAATGTTTTAGCTGGGGAAAATAAATCCTAGAGAGTTGAATTCTTCGTTTCTGCTAGAGATAGCGGACGAAGATGATTGCGAGAATAAACCTGCAAGAGAGGATAACTCCTTTGGGGAATAAACTGATGAGGAGATTACTCTGTAGGGAAGAGATGCTCTGCTGAGGATTCCGCCGATAAATTTTGCTGGGGATGAATTACCGTTGCTGGTGATACTGAATCCTGCTAGGGATTTGAACTCTGTTTGTGAAAGGAAGAACTCCGTTGGGGATGATCTTCAGTTGCAACTTTATTGGGGATAACCTTTCAGACTCTTATGGGGATAATCTTTTGAGGTTTGCTGGGGACAATCTTCCAAAGTCTACTGGGGGATGATGCTTCAACTCCACTAGGGAAGCTTTTTTAGACTGCGCTGGAAAAAATTTCAAACTCCGCTGGGGATATCTTGTATTCTGTCGGGGAATATTCTTATACTCCATTGGGGAATATTAAGACTGCCGGGGATATTAAACCTTTTCAGTGCTGATGGTAGATAAACTCTGCTTGAGGAGAATATTACTGATTCATTCACAGTTGCGAGTCTAAGTTGGGGAGAGTTATCATTACTGTCTTACTCTGCGGGGAGTGAAAGTACCTTAACCATATTCTTCAGCTGAATTTACCTTGTACCTGGTGGACAGAGCAACTGTACAGTTTGGACAATTTTATTTCCCCTGTTTCTGATATTACCAGTAACCGTCTTTTGTTTTGCATGTAAACATTTCTGAGCAGCAATTAATGTCAAATGCATATATCAAAAATGAACATTGGACGTTCTTTGCAAAACAAAACAGAAAAAGAAAAAAAAGTTTGAAATTTCTTTGAAAATGAATTGTATTGACTTTGAAGTTTGGCCTGTAAATAAGCGTTTTTTGTACAAGAGGCTGACGTCCTAGTAAGAGAACGCCTCCGAACAAATATAGTTTATACAATTTATGAAAAACTAAACAAAACAGCTATGTGAATAATCCCACTGGGTTCCAACTCTGCTATTTTCTTTATGTCCTCGAGCATCTCATCACTTTGCTACTTGCTGGAAGGTAGATCAGATCGATTAGTGCCGTCTGAGCTTGATAGTCGATACCGAAGTCTGGTTGCAAGGTGATCCAATGAGACATAGTGTTACGCTTTGATCCCTAATTTTTGCCTGGACTGCCCTTTCGGGTTTTTAGTCCACCGGGATACCCTTTTTTGCCCAAGCTGCCTTTTCAGGTTTTCGACTTGCCGGGTGTACGGATTTTTTCATTTCATCCCTTATTTTTGCCCGAACCCTTTTGGTTCGTCGGGAAGCCCTTATTTTTTCCTAGGTCAGTCAACCTAGCGGGTCTTTGATCATGCGTAGTATCTTTTCACTATGTCTGCATTGACGGGGTGAGGAAGGTCGTCACCATCCATGGTGGTTAGAATCATAGCTCCTCCTGAGAAAATATTCTTAACCACAAATGGCCCTTCATAAGTAGGGCTCCATTTTCCCCTGGGATCACCTTGAGGTAAGATAATGCGCTTAATTACCATATCCCCAACTTGATACTCTTTTCGTCTAACTTTCTTGTTAAATGCATTGCTCATCCGTTTTTGGTACGTCTGACCATGACAAATAGAAGTAAGTCTCTTTTCGTCAATTAAGTTTAGCTGATCAAGCCGGGTCTGAATCCAGTCATCTTCGCTCAAACCAGCATCCTTCATAATCCAAAGAGAAGGTATTTGAACTTCAATGGGCAAGACTGCCTCCATACCGTATACTAAGAATAGGGTGGTTGCCCTTGTTGACGTCCGTGCTGAGGTACGGTACCCATGAAGAGCAAATGGTAACATCTTGTGCCAGTGTTTGTATGTCATTGTCATCTTCTGCACAATCTTCTTGATGTTCTTATTAGCCGCTTCTATATCCCCATTCATCTTCGGTCGATAAGGAGAAGAGTTGTGATGCTGTATCTTGAACTTCTTGCAGAGCTCAGTGATCATCTTATTGTTGAGATTCATACCATTATCCGTAATGATCCTCTTTGGTACACCATACCGACAGATCAAATTATGTCGAATGAATTGTGCCACGACGTTCTTGGTTATAGTAGCGAAGGAAGTCGCTTCAACCCACTTTGTAAAGTAATCAAATAACTACCAGGATGAAACGATGTCCGTTGGACGCTGTAGGTCTGATCTCTCTGATCATATCGATACCCCACATTGCAAAAGGCCACGGAGTTGTCAAGACGTTCACATATTTTGGTATCAAAAAGGTAGTATGAGCCAGCATGTACAGTCTCAGCTGGCGAGCAGTCCATGCCAAAGCGCAGTAAGTTCTCTCGAGCAGTGAGTATTGGGTCTCATAGTCGGTAAACTCTTTGCTAAGGTAATAAATAGCATGCTCTTTTCGTCCAGACTCGTCATGCTGCCCCAGCACACCTTTTTGTATTATCCAGTACTTTTAAGCATAAGATCAACGATCTTCCTGCAATTGGAGGCATCAGAATAGGTGGCTCTTGGAGATACTCTTTGATCCTTTCGAAAGCGGCTTGACATTCATCGTTCCATCGTACCACTTGATCTTTCTTCAGTAACTTGAAGATTGGCTCACAAGTAGCGGTCATGTGTGAGATGAATCGGGCAATATAGTTCAGACGTCCCATAAAGCCTCTGACTTCTTTTTCTGTTCTGGGAGCCGAAATTTCCTGTATAGCCTTCACCTTTGCAGGATCCACTTGAATACCTTTATCTCTTACGACTAAACCCAGCAGCTTACCAGATCTCACCCTGAAGGTGCGCTTGTTCGGGTTTAACCTCAGCTTGTACAACTTCAACCTGTCAAATAGCTTCTGAAGGTGGTCCAGATGTTCTTCTTGAGTCTGAGACCTGGCAATCATGTCATCGACGTATACCTCAATCTCATGATGGATCATGTCATGGAACAAAGCGACCATGGCGCGCTGATACGTTGCCCCAACATTCTTCAATCCAAACGGCATGACCTTGTAGCAAAAGGTACCCCATTGAGTAACAAAGGTTGTCTTCTCCATGTCTTCGGGAGCCATTTTAATCTGATTATAACCGGAGAAACCATCCATAAAGGAGAATACCTTATGCCGAGTGGTGTTGTCAACCAGAACATCGATATGAGGTAGAGGGAAATCATCCTTAGGGCTTGCCCTGTTCAGATCCCTATAGTCAACACACATTCGAACCTTACCATCCTTCTTCGGCACTGGAACCACGTTGGCCACCCACTGTGGGTAAGAAGTAGCTGCTAGAAAACCGGCGTCAAACAGTTTCATCACTTCAGCCTTGATTTTCTCGGACATCTTTGGGCGCATTCGGAGGACCTTCTGTTTCACTGGAGGACAATCTTCCTTGGTAGGCAATCGGTGAACCACAATATCTATATCCAACCCAGGCATATCTTTATAAGACCAGGCAAATATCTCAACATAGTCACGCAACATTTGAATCAACCGTTGCTTAACACTAGCTTCCAGATTTGCATCGATCTTGACCTCTTTCATGTCTATCTCTGTACCCAGATTTACTGATTCCACCGGCTCTTCGTGCGGATGTATGGCCCTTTCTTCTTGAAGTAGCAGTCTAGCAAGTTCACCAGGCACTTCGCAATCATCTTCACCTTCGTCTTCGGCTAAGTTGATCGGACTTTCGAAGTCATAACTGGCAGTAGCAGAGTCGTTACCAGTGAGATCCAGAGTGGATGTAGACCTGTATATGTGAGTGTGTGTAAAATAGTTGTTTTGCAATATATAATAAAAAAACAAGGAGCGCAAAATTTGAAATGCAAGAAATGTCCAATGCTTTTATTAATGATATATGTAGATGACACACACAAAACCCTCACAAATGAAGCCACGGTGCCCCGGGTAAGACACCGGGCCATAAAGTTCAAAACATTGTCTGTTACAAATACAAAACAAAAGTCTCATTACTGGGCAATAACAGAAACAGGCATAGAATCCTTCGCTGTCCAGTTGCTTAATCCACCATTGGAGGTTGGGTATATCCAGCTGTCAATATCAAACTCTTCATCATCGTCATCCCCGATAGCATTCACCCCTGCGTCATGTTTAGGCTTTTCTGGTGCTCCGAACTCGATCTCCTTGGCATCAATCAGGTCTTGTACCTTATTCTTCAAAACCCAGCAATCATCTGTATCATGCCCCGGGCTATCAGAGTGAAAAGCATAGCGGGCATTCGGATCGTACTTCGGTGATGTTGTATTTGGATTCTTCGGGGCTTCCCTTGGAATCACTAGATTGGTTTTCAATAACTATGGCAGAATCTGGGATAAAGTCATGTTGAGCTGAGTGAATTGTCTTTGTGGCCTTTCGGCCCTTGACTGATTGTTGCACTGAGGAGCAGCAGCAGGTCTTGAAATAACAACCGCATTAACAACTTAGAGGCGTTCAGGTCTATTATGGCTTTTTGAAATATAAACAGCATTGGACTCCTTCTTAAAAGGCTTCTTCTCGGTGCCTGATGAAGCACCCTTCTGTATTTTACCAGATTTGATACCAGCCTCAATTCTTTCCCCGGTCATAATCAGCTCTGTAAACCCGGACGAAGAACTTCCAATCAGATGGTTGAAATATAGACCAGACAAGGTCCCCAGAAACATATCCACTAGCTCTCTATTAGCCAAGGGTGGTTGCACTCTTCCAGCGAGGTCCCTCCACTTCTGAGCATAATCTTTGAAACCTTCACCCGCACCCATTGACATACCCTGGAGTTGGGTACGCGTGGGAGAGAGGTCGGCATTGTATTGGTACTTCTTGTAGAAAGCAGAAGCCAAATCCTCCCAATTACGGATACTAGCTCCTTCTAACTGGTAAAACCATTCAAGCTGAGTCCCTGAGAGACTGTCTTGAAAGAAGTGGATCCAGAGATTCTTGTCAGCGGTGTATGGCTGAATCTTCCTAACATACGAACGGAGGTGCAGTTTTGGGCAAGAAACCCTGCCGTACTTAGCAAAGATTGGTGCTTTAAACTTGTGGGGAATTACCACCCCAGATGACAGACCCAGATCACCAAAGTCCAGACCAGGCACCTTCTGAACTTCCATCGCACTCAACCGGTCTTCTAGTTGCTTGTATCTATCCTCAGCCAGAGGATACTGGTCTTCGTCGAAGTCAGTCTCGTTGTCTGAAACCACAGGGCTAGGAGCCCTCCTTTCTTTCTGATTATCTTTCCCTCCAGATGAGGGGGTCAAATCAACCTCTTCCCGTAAACCATTTCCGAATCTGCGACCCATGTTAAATAGGACAGTCTTCTTCTTCTTCTTCTCTTTCAAGATAAGGGCCTTCAGATCTTGCTGACCCTTAGCCAGGTTCATGAACAATTCTTGGAATTGGGTGTTTTGAGCCTGCAGAGCCTTGATTGCTTGTTCAGTTGATGGTTCAGAAGACATGATGAGTGCTGAGATAAACAGCGAAGAAGATGAGAAAACCTGTAGGGGTACCTGTTATGAGGTGCATGGGAATGATATGCGCATGATATGATTTCAAAGACTTTAGGGATTCAAATTCGTAAACAAGAAATGAAACACACTTTTATTAGATAAAGTTGAAATCAATTGTTCAACATATGCCTTTAAGGCGTTACAGGAAAGAAAAACTGAAAAGTAAATCAAAGCTAGAAATAATCCAAAGACAATCAGTGCTCCCATGGTCGTTTCTTGTCGGTGCGGACATAGTCATTGAGGATATGCTCGTTCTCCAGCTTCCTGGTCAACTTCTGAATCTTTTTCTCTTGCTCGTGATACATTTCTCTATAAGTATCCCGTTCCTCTCTCAGCTGCATCCACGATCTCTTTAATGCCCCAATGTCAGTAGGCATGTACGGGTGGAGAATGGTAGGAGGAACTCCCTCTTCATCAGCAACTTCAACAATGATAGGCAAGACAGCTTCATAGGGCATTCCCAGCTTTTGGGAACGGATACAAACCCATCAGAGATATGGCTCCATCGGAAGAAAAGTCTTTGCACCTAACTCGTGCGGATCAGACCTGTGTACTATATCCCAAGCTCTTACGAATCTGCGGTGTTGCTTGTCACTATCCCCTTGGAAATCAAAGACAATACTGGGCATTAGCAACTCATGAGGTCCTTCTCTTCTAGATCGCCCAAACTGACGTAAGGCCAAACACGGATTATAAGTGATCCCTCCATTGGTTCCTATCAGCGGGACATTGGGGTATTCCCCTCAGCGATCAATAATAGCCATATCTTCCATGCCCTTGATAGTCCAAATGATGTCATTATGAGAGAGAGACATAATCCTATAGGCCCAGCCCATGCCTTCCTTGTTCTTCAGAACTGATTTAGGGAGGTGAGAAATAAACCACCTCGCCAGCAATGGTGCACAGCTCATAAGGGTTCCCCGCTTCTGAGCAGTACGGGCATATAGAGAGTGCAGAATGTCACCCAAGAGAGTGGGCACAGGATTACCGGATATGAAGATCTTCACCGCATTCACGTCGATGAAGGAATCCGAGTTAGGAAACAGCACCAAACCATATATGAGCAGAGCCAAAATGTCTTCAAATGCTTGGAAGTCTAGACTGTCCCAGAACTGATTAGCTTTACCAACCAAGAATTTAGTCAAAAAGCCCTTTGCTCCACTACGAGTTTCCCAATTAGACATTACCTCAGCCTTTGCCAGATGGAGGGCTGAAGCAATCTCTTTCGGCCTAAGGATCTTCTCCCAACCTGTGAACGGGGTTTGCTCCAGAATAGAGATACCAAGAAGATCAGAAAACTCTTCCAAGGTAGGGACCAACTGGTAGTCCGGAAAAGTAAAACAATGGTACAATGGATTAAAGAACTGGACTAAGACACTCATCATCTGCTCGTCCAATTTGGAAGTGACCAAACCCAAGAGGTGACCATGTCTTCTGATGAATGAGGTAGTATCTGACATCTTTGCAACCAGTTCTTTAAGCATAGTAGGAACCTGGACAAAGTTGATCCGGATGGTGTTCCTACGCATGGGTGCCATGACCTACAAAATAGAACAAAGATGAATCCCTCCTGTCTTTGAAATAGGTTAGTCTAATGCAAGATGCATGCAATGTTATGATGTCATGATGTCATGATAGAAAACACACCACAAGTATCCACAAATAGCAAACATGGTAAAGACACACAAGTCACACAGAGAGCCCTTAGATTTCAGGCTGGCAAGGAGTCTAGGTACTACCCTCTTTTAGTTCAGTTGGATCAAACATGTCCTAAAAATAGTAATCGGGTTCTAGAGGATCTCAATATCACTGACTACCCTCGATCGGTCATAATTACAGTTTAGCAACCTTTTCTTGCAGCCAGAATCATCGCGAGAGTTTAGTCTCAATGAGTGTAGCATACTGCTACTGTTCTATGGCCAAGTTGGTCAATTTAAAGGTTATAAGGTTATTTGGTGCTTAATGACCCCTTAGAAGACTCATATTCTCCTCGTTGCGCCATAAGGGATATCGGTACAAACTAAAGTGCCACACCAACGTAACTACTGCTTCAACCGTATCTGTCTATGCCGTACAGTTCCCTCACAGTTTATTGCTACTTACCTAAAGGGTATCCCCCAGATCCGGGTTAGGATCTATAGTAACTCCGATTTAAACCACAAAGATAAAGCATACAAGTCAAGCAATTGAAAACATTATGAACTATTCCTAAGGTACACCCCACTTTTATAAATGTCCCCAGCAGAGTCGCCAGTTATGTGATGCGGTGGGAAGAACTAACTTTTTTGTGGAGTGCTGGTTTGCATTTTGCGTTTGTGTTCGCAAAATTTCGCGGTAAGCAAGAGTCGCCACCGACTTTTATTTTATCCAACAAGGAAAGGAAAAAAGCACAGAAAAATTCCTTTTTCGAGATATTTCTCGGGTTCGGGGGGTAGATTATAGAAAGGGAAGGTGTTAGCACCCTTTCTATCTGTGGTTATCCACGGGCTCTTAGGTACTTGCTCAATTGTTTTCAAAAATTCTTTTCTTTGTGTTTGTGGGTTTGAAAAAAGTTTTTATTTAAAAAATTCGATTTAACTCTTGCTTCTGTCCTCAAGAGTCTATGAAGTGTTTTTTTGAAAACTTTGTTTGAAATGTGTAAGTGTGAAAAAGATTTTGTTTTTTGAAAGAGAAAGTATTTAAGAACCATCTACCTACTCGAAAAAGGAATCGTTCTATGCTATTTTCCTTTAGACAATACTATCCCACTATTAGTGAGTGGGTAGCACCATCGTTGGAGTTTAAAGGTCAATTCGAATTAGGGACTTACAGTCACTAAAGCAATGTTAGGACGCCTTAGCGGTAACCCTAATGTCTTAGATTATTTGTTTGAGGCAACTATATCCGAGGCAACCGTTTCGAGGCAACTATGATCTTTTAGACAAGAGGGTGACCTCTAAAACGACCTATACTCAATGACCGTGTACGAAGGCAACCAAGTGGGGTGTACCCTAAGAGTGCGCATGTGCGAGTGTGTTGTTTTCAGTTAATTTTATCTTTGTACATGTTAAGGGTGATCTAAGTTGATTTTAGGTTAAAACATTCATTCTTGTCATGCATCCTTATTATCAAACATCTAACAGTTATAAGTTGCGGAAAATAAATTGCGGAATTTAAATTACAAGGCGTCGGGTATTTACATCGCCAAAGAAAAACCCTTTAAAAATAAATAAAGCGATAAAAAATAAATAAAGGTCTTATTTACTATTACAATCCGAGAGCAAGTACATAATTGGATAAAGAAAAAAAAATCGCGTGCGGGAAATTAGATCGAGTGCAAGTTTAGGGTTTTGACCCTTTTTTGATAAAGAAAAGATCTTTTTTTTTTATTTTAAGAAAGAAGTTAACCTAAATTAATTACTAAATTAATGAATTAATTAATAAAAATAAATTATTTTTGGGTTTTGGTATTTTAAGAAATAAAAATTAATTGAATTAGTAAAAACCTAATTAAGTCTAATTTAATTTTAATTATTTACAAAAATATGTTAAAATTATTCTAATTAAAACCTAAATCAATTAATTAGTATTTATTAATAAAAATAGAAAGGTTAAAATTTTATTGAATAAAAATATTTTTGGTGATTTTATTTTAGAAAAGAAAAGAAATTTTTAATTGGTTAGTAATTGAATAAAAAATAATAAAACAATTACTTAAAACTAAATAAATAAAATAGAAAAGAAAGGGGGGTGTGGGCCTGATTTAGGAGTTTGAGAAGCAATCTGAAGCCCAAAACACGCTGGCCTTGTTGACTTCTTTGGACTTGGTGTGCATGCGTGGACTTGACTCCATGGTGGTTCTCCAGATCTTGGCCACTAGATTTGGCCTTTGGCCATCTGGCTACTGGATATATGGAGGTGCATGGTACGTTGTAGCAAGGCAAATGCACTGAATCACCTGAAAAACAAAATTATGGATGAAAGTGGGGGACCTGGGATTCGAACCCAGGTCCTGAAGGAGTTTGGAGTGCTTGCCTTTGCCACTACATTGCTTGGATTCATTTGTTAGTAATATATAAAATAATAATAATAATAAAAGAAAGCAAGTTAATGGCCAGAAAAAATATGAAAAAGCATGCGTTATTTGAACGGATCAATGGGAAGGGGACACTTCATCGTCCCTGTCCTGAAACCTGTAAAACATTTACCTGCGGATTTGAATCTGCAGCTAAATGCGCAAGCCTATTCTAAAATCTTCCCTAGGTCACATAAATCAATTCCCAGAGCATGGTTGGGTTCGTCTTGGCCAGCTAGTCCCAACCATAGCCATTATTATGGCCAGTTGTACCTGAAAATGAAAGCCCCAAAAATACCTCCAAGAACCCTAACTATGGCGCTTTACGTTACAGGTTAGATAAACAAAATTGAATAATGAAAAAAGCTTAGAAATGTTGTGAGGATTACAAATATACAAGAAATTTGTTCAAATGATGCAAGAATGAAGATTTACGATTTCATGAACAGAGCGGGTTATCGTGACACTTACAGCGCTTTGTGGTGTGTGAGGAAGCTTGCCTTGGATTGGTTTCGCTTCAGTGAACGTCCAGGAAGCGATTGGGATGCTTGCCAAGTCCTGAAAATGTCTCTTGCTATGATTTCAAATTCAAGCTTTTTACCACTTTTTTCAAACTTTGTTCTGCCTCTTCTTGCAACCTCTAACCCTTATTCACGTCCCTTTGGCTTGCTTATGTATTGCATAATGTGTTAGGGTAAGAATTATGGCTTGAATCATCTCCCATCAATGCTTGCCAATTTGATTTGATTCACCCTATACAAACTTTCCAAATTTGCCTAAAATCAATCTTTTTGCACATGATATTGTATGATTCGAATTTGATGATGCTAATGATGATGATTAAAGCCTGAAACAACAAAAGAATCTCATGTAATCAAAGTTTTGGATTTTGTATGATTTAATTTGATTTAAAATGAATAAATTCAAATAAAAATCAAATAAAATAATAAAATTATAATATGGGCTCATGGTTGAAGCTAGGACACGTGGACAATGATGCAAGCTCAGATCAAGTGGAAAAGAATGGGCCCATTTGACAAAATTTGAAGTTTTGGGGATAGTTGACTTTTGACAATTTTGCAAAAATGTCCAACTTCAACAATGCATAACTTCTTCAATTTTGAACTTTTGGAGGTGTTCTTGGACTTTTTAGAAATCCTGACATGTCCTATAACCAACCCTTTTAGTCTCATCTCATTTTCAAATTCCATGCGCAAGTTATAAGCTTTGGCAAAAAATGTGTTTTTGTTGACTTTCAAAAATGACCTATAATGTCCAAATTCATAACTTCTTGTGAGTGCATTTCTTGATCTTGGGGTATGAAGATGGATCGTAGGAAATTGCATCCTCTTCAAAATGAGCTTTGGATGGGTCGTTTCGCATAAAGTATGAGAAAGTTATGCTTGGTCAAAGTTGAGTTGACTTTTCCTACAAAACCCTAATTTGGCAACTTTTTATTCTTGATGAATCATGATCAACCCTTGATCAAATGATGAAATATCCTCCAAAATGAGAATGTTGACAAAAAATCTTGAACTTTGACTGTATTTGGGTCACAGTTGGCTTTTGCCCTAGCATAGTCGATTTTTGGACCCTTTGAGCAATTGGCTGAGCAAACTTCCTCTGCAAGGCTTGAAATTTGACATGGATGACCTTGAGAACATATTAGGATATTGGGGAGAAATTGATGTCATTTGGATTCAAAGATCTTGATGCAACACAAAACCCTAATTTGGGGTTGACTGCCTTAGGAGGTGACTTGTCTGACCAACTCTTGAGTAAGCTTGAGCCACTTGGAGATTTTTCTTGCAATGTTTTGAGAAATATGAGAGGGAAAATTTTGGGGTACAACACTTCTTTATCCCAAAAATGTTGTTAACTTCCTTTCTCTTCCATCAAGAGATAACTCCCCAGTAGATCAACGGACAACTAAGACTCATAAACTTTTTCCCCCAAGAAAGAAACAACACTCTCCAACAGAGTTCTCTTCTCAAGCAAAGCCAACATCCCCCGGCAGAGTTCTCCTCAAACAACAAAAACGGGAAACCCCGACAGAAACATCCTAAAATAAGGTATAGAGAGGTTCATACCCTTCATCCCCAACGGAAGTCCTAAATTTAACTTCCCAAGATTCCCCAACACTTGTCAAGGATTTATTTTCTAAGACAAAAATTACATTTCAACAACATTTAACATTTCATACGTCATATCATATGCATACAAAATATATATAGCACGAATCTCATTTATTTCGAGAACATCGTTACGCAATGCATACATCATGACATTGCATACAACTAACTCTTTACCTTCTCATTAAAAGACCAATCAACAGATAAGTGTCTGTAAACTTCTCCAAGACAAAATCAAGCTCAGATTCCTTCATTATCTGTTGAGGTAGTAATCGTCCAAGATTCCTTCGTTGTCTGTTGAAGTAGTAATTGTCTAAGATTCCTTTGTTGTCTATTGAGGTAGTAATCTTCCAATATTACTCCATCATCTATTGAGGTAGTAATCATCCAATATTCCTTCGTTGTCTGTTGAGGTAGTAATTATCCAAGATTCATCCATCATCTGCTAAGGTAGTAATCGTCCAAGATTCCTTCATTATATGTTGAGGTAGTAATTGTCCAAGATTCCTTCATCATCTATTGAGGTAGTAATCGTCCAAGATTCCTTCATTATCTGTTGAGGTAGTAATTGTCCCAGATTCCTTCATTATCTGTTGAGGTAGTAATCGTCCCATATTCCTTCATTATCTCTTGAGGTAGTAATCGTCCCAGATTCCTTCATTATTTGTTGAGGTAGTAATCGTCCCAGATTCCTTCATTATCTGTTAAGGTATTAATCGTCCCATATTCCTTCATTATCTATTAAGGTAGTAATTGTCCCATATTCCTTCATTATTTGTTGAGGTAGTAATCGTCCCAAATTCCTTCATTATCTGTTGAGGTAGTAATCGTCCCAAATTCCTTCATTATCTGATGAGGTAGTAATCGTCCAAGATCCCTTCATTATTTGTTGAGGTAGTAATCATCCAAGACTCCTTCATCATCTGCTGAGGTAGTAATCGTCCAAGATTCCTTCATTATTTGTTGAGGTAGTAATCATCCCAGATTCCTTCATTATCTGTTGAGGTAGTAATCGTCCCAGATTCCTTCATTATCTGCTGAGGCAGTAATCATCCAAGATTCCATCATTATCTGTTGAGGTAGTAATCGTCCATGATTCCTTCATCATCAGTTGAGGTAGTAATCGTCCCAAATTCCTATATTATTTGTTGGGGTAGTAATCATCCCAAATTACTTCATTATTTGTTGAGGTAGTAATCGTCTAAGATTCCTTCATTATCTATTGAGGTAGTAATCATCCAAGATTCCTTCATCATATGCGGAGGTAGTAACCGTCCAAGATTCCTTCATTATCTGTTGAAGTACTAATCGTCCTAGATTCCTTCATTATCTGATGAGGTAGTAATCGTCCAAGAATCCTTCATTATCTGTTGAGGTAGTAATCGTCCAAGATTCCTTCATCATCGGTTGAGGTAGTAATCCTACAAGGTTCCTTCGTTATCGGTTGAGGTAGTAATCATTCAGGATTCCTTCATCATCTATCACAATCAAGCTTCATACTTACAGATTAATACGTGAAACAAGGCAGGACAAATATCTGTCAACAAATTGATTGTAGATCAATTCCCGAAACAAGACGGGTTGACTATCTACATGACAAACTCTTCTTACAGACCTCTAATGGTTCCGTTTAAATCGATCAATGGTTTATCCTGATTGCTCTTTGGTAGAAACTTTCTCTGGTTCAGATAAATCACTCCAAAGATTTATTCTGATTCTTTCCAGTTCAAGAATATTCAAGATCTCTGCTGGTTCAGTTTAAATCGATCAATGGCTTATCCTGATTATGTTCCAGTAGACACTTCTTCTAGTTCAGCTTAAATCAACCAAAGATTTATTCTGATTCTTTTCCAATTGAAGTCAAGTTTAGACTTAGTCTAATTTCTGTCAACAATCACTTTTGGGTGGCATCTATAAGCCCATCTCCGACAACTCTTCATCATCTCTCCAAATGGCATCTTTAAGCTTATTCCCTACACAATCAACCACCACATCATTGATTGCAAATTTCTGGGAACTCTAGTGTTCAATCATCTTCCACCTTCAAGTCACGAATGGCGGACTCGCTAATCTAACTCTTCAGGTTTAAGAAGATTGAACAGGGGCAACTATTGTACCCCAAAATTTGCCCTCTCATTTTCTCAAGATTTCTCTCACATGTGTGGTTACAAACACCTATTTAAAGGAAAATAAAAATGAAAAAAATTCAATATGTTAATGTGCCTTTCAACAAGACAAAAGTTTGCTTCGAATCCACATCCTTCGATTAGAATTTTGTCCTCTTTCGATGCAAGCTTGGCTTGCATCCTTCGATTGTGCATTGGCCTATGACACGCTGGCTTTGATTCACAAAGAAGGAGCTTCCTGCATGCAACCTTCAATTACACCATTGGCCTCACATGGTTCACAATGCAATGGTTTCCTGCATGCCTTTTTCGTTTGAACATTTGATCTCTCCATGCTTGCTTTGATCCATAAAGTAATGGCTGACTGCATGCAGCCTTCGATTGAGCCATAGCTTCCTTCTGGGACATGGGAGGCTCCCACCAGGCCAGCAGGCACAAGGAAAAGAGCCTCATGTAGCATCCTTCGATCCAAAGCAGGAGCTTCCTGCATGCAACCTTCTATTTCATCATTGGCCCCTTACATGTTTGCCTTGAGTCACAAAGCAGTGACCTCTTGCATGCAGGCTTCGACAAGGCATTGAATCTTCATGCAAACCTTCGTTTGAGCAATGGCCTCTTGTATGCTTGCTTGGAGTCAAAAAGTAGTGACCTCCTGCATGCAAGCTTCGACAGGGCATTGGCTATGTTTACACTAGCTTCGACTGTACAATTTTTCCCTTTGAAATAGTACGCTTCAATTCCACCCTTGACAACCTTCAACACACATGGTTGATGGCACCTTCAAAGGACATGTATTGGTGGACTTGAAGGGCATACATATGAGTCCCTTTTGAAGGATATACCTTACTAGCCCATTTAAATAGTTGCATTTGATCCCTTCAAAGGATACACATATAGTCCAATCGAAGGGTACATATTTGACCCTTTTCAAAGATACCCATATTTGACCCATTCAAAAGACACGTCTGGGTGTCCCATTCGAAGGACATGTTTACTGGCCCATTCTAAGGACTTTTCGGACATACCTATATGTCCCAATCGAATGACATTTTTGGTGACTCATTCAAGGGGCACACTTTTGGCTCCTTCGAAGGATGCACAAAAAGATCCCATTCGAAAGACACTTGTTGGGTGAAAATCAAATAATATTGTTTGAAGGAGGATCTGGTCGAAGGTGGTCAAAACGAAAGGTGGATGTTGTACCCCAAAATTTTCCCTCTCACTTATCAAGAATTTACTCACAAGATCTCCTTTGGCTCAAGACTGCACTAGGGTTGATCAGCTCAAGACACCTCCTTAAGCACTGATGACCAAAATTAGGATTTGAGTTTGCACAAGGATTTTTGAAATTCTAATGCCCCATATTACTTTCATGGATCATTATGGACCCTCAAGATTACTCATGTCAAGTTTCAGGCTTTGAATCACACTTTTGCTCAATCAATTGAGTAGTTGACCTAAAAATCAGCTATATTGGGGAAAAAGTCAACTATGGCCAATTTACAGTCAAACTTCTTAATTTTTGATCCACATCAACATTTTAAACTCATCTGTATCATTTGATCAAGTTTGGACCATAATTTCTCAAGAAATTTGATCAAATCTTCAAAAGGGCAAAATGGTCAAAATGGTCAAAATTAGGATTTTGACGGACAATTTCTGATTTTTGACCTAGCAAATGATCAATTGGTTTAAGGCATGATCTCAAAAGTCCAATTGAATCATTTAGACCTAATGACATGGCTCAAAACATTGCTCAAGTCCAATGGATTGACAAATGAATTTTCAGTCAACTAATCAAAAGTCAATTGTATACTGAAAAGTCAAACTTTGACTTTTTGGTCAAAATCAAATGCCAAAGATGATAATTCATCAAAATATGTCAAAATATGAAACTCATTCATCAAGAAATCAAAAATTCAAGATTTCATTTTGAAAATTTAAAATTTCTAAACTTAGAAATTTTTCTAAGTGTTGGAAATTTCTTATTTTTTCATAACTTTGAGCAAACTTTTCACCATGATGCAAGTTGATTCAGAAGAAACTTCCAACATGAAAGTTGTAGATCTCCATGAAATATACAACATTTATTTACACAACTCCTTCCAAAAATGCTTAGATCTCAAGTTATAATTTTAAGAATACATGGTCATGAAACAAAACACTTAGTGAAATTTTTGCCCTAATTTGGTCAGGATTTTGACCTAACTTCATGGCACTTTTTCATATAGTTCCAAGTGGAATATTCAAAAGTAATTCAAAGATGGGTTGTAGAGAAAATTTCAATCTTTCCAAAATGTCCAAGAACTTCTTGAGGTCATTTTTGAGTAGGGAGAATCGAAGAGATGAAGTTAGGGTTTTATCACTTGAATTACAAGTCATTTTGTGATGAACAAATTCAAAATTCAAAGTTGTGCTGCATAACCTCTACTTTGCAGGCCTCAAAATTGTTAGGCAATCCATAATTAATTTCTTGCACGGCTTTTAAAGGTCTCATTTCAAGGATTCAATGCAAGGTCGTGCTTTATATCCATTTTGGGAAGAAATTTCACATTGCCATTTTGATAAAGTGACTTTTTGCACAAAACTTATTCTTGAGCCTTACACTTGTTCTCTCCTGATTATACATGTCTTATAACACAAGAGAAATGGTTTAGACACTTACAATCACCCATCCCATGCTTGTACTACACATTGAAATTTGGTTTCCCACTTTTCTTGAAAATCAAGTAACATAGCAAATAGCTTGTAACTTGTACTTCTGACTTGCCAAACTACTCAAGAATCTTTGCTTATAGATACACAAGCCATTTGCCACAAAACACATGCATAATTGACCCCTAAAAACACCAAGAGCTCGGAACTATATCACATACCTCCATTGTTACCTAACCTGGACAAAAGTTTGAAACTCACATCTCCCTCGTGCATTTTCAAGACTTTTGGTTCCTAAAGTTTCTAAACATCATTTAGAACTCATCTCACACCCTGTTACAAGACTGTAACACCATTAACACCATCCTCCATTTTCAAAAACAGAGCTTTGCACTTGGACTTCTTCAGAACTCCTCGGGCACTTTCAGCTCAAGCTAAGCATCCCATTAGCTTCCTGGGAACTTGAGGAAGCTAACCCAATCGTTGGAACTCACTGAAAGCTTCTCAAACTCCAAACTCGATACCCTCTTGCAAGGTAAGTTTTCTAACTTTGGAACTTTTCATACAGGCATCATCAATGATTTATTTGTGAATGAAACATGTAGATATCTTTTCCCTAAAGCTAACCATGTCCATAGTTTCCATTAATTTTGTTTGAGCTTAGAGAATTTTAAGATTGAAGTTTCTGAGATATTTAGGGTTCAGAATAGGGCCATTAAAATTCATGCTTATCTTTTATCTATAATTATTTTTCTTTGCATTTATGAAATCGTGAGGAAATCTGCTACAAGTTTCATGTTTACAGTTTTCATTTTTGTTGAGATTTGAACAAGATACAGAGGCTCTGGTTGGGCGTGAGGTTGAAGATGAAGTTGGCCTCAGGAACATGTTTGCCATATATATTTATTCTTTTAATTATATAAACGGATGTATAGCCACCCCAGTGGTAGAAGCGCGTGCATGTGACTTGAGGGACCTGGGTTCGAGCCCCAGTGGTACCCTTTTGATTTTTTTTCATATTTTTCCTATTCTGACTTTTTTGGACAAGGCGCCTGGGCCTCCTTTGGGCTTTTTACTTTTTTTTCTTACTGTTAACCCCCCCATTTCATTTACACACCCTGACCCATTTTATTTTTTTTTTCATTTGTATTTATTTTTGTTTTCTTAAATATATTATCTAACACAAAAAAAAACATAAAAAGCACAAAAATATTAGATTTATATCTTGACATAGTTTATTTATTTTTTCTCAATAAAAATTATTTTTATTTAATCATAGTTTATTTATTCCACTAATTGTTTTGTAAATTTAATTAAAAAACTAGTGTTTTAGTTATTTTCTTTTACGCCATTTAAATATATTATTTTAAAACCAAAAAAGACCAAAAATATTTTATAATACTATAATTTATTTTTAAGACAAAAATACCAAAAACATTCCTCTTATAAACTTAATTTTCTTTTTAATCAATATTTACATTAGGGTTTGATTTGAATTCTTTTCCTAGTAAATTTAGGGTTTGCTTTTTATTATTTTTATTATTTATTTTCTTTTAATTAATTAGGTTAAAACAAAATCCCTTTTCCTAAAAAATCCAAACAAAAATATTCATTTCCTTGAGATCATCCTTGAGTAAGGAGAATCGAAGAAATGAAGTTGGCAATTTCTCACTTTGATTTCAAGCCATTTCATGATGAACCAAAATTCAAATTCAAGCCTAGGCTGCATAATCTTTGCTTTGCATGCCTCAAACTTGTTTCTCACTCCATAATTAAATGTTTACACAGCTGATAGAGCTTTAATCCAAGCATTAGAGCCTTTGTCCAAGCTACAATTCCATTTATGGCACAAAGGTGCCATTTCCATTTTGATAAAGCACAACTTTTGCAATAGTCAACTCCTTGAGCTTTGCACTTGTTCTTTCTGAACACACAAGCCCTATAAACCAAAAGAAATGTGTCTAAAACCTCTACCAACTCGGATCAGGCTTGTACAAACACTTAAGGACTTGTCTCCTTACTTTTCTTCAAAAGCAAGTTATAGAGCCAAAAGGCTATAACTCAGAAATCTTGAGGAAGCTTGAGGTATAACATTTTCCATAATTATACACAAATGTATTGCAACCTAACACACGATTGAAAAAGCCCGGAAACTCTCCCAAACACTCTATCACTAAAAATCTGCCATAACTTGCAGTTTTGCACCTTACATAGCAATCTCAAAAACCAACCGTGCGTTTTGAATTTTAACCATCTAAACACTTAATATAGATCATCTCTAAGTGTTCCAGACCTTGGTTCCCTCACTGTAACTCCTCCTTCTTCATCTGCCATTTTTACATTTCAAGCTTGCAGGTTGACTTGAGTAGGGAGATTCAGGGACTTTCAAGACAAGGTAAGGATTGGAATACACTCAGGGAGGTCCAGGCAAGCTAAACAGATCCTCAAGCCTTCTCAAAACTTGCTCAAACTCCATTCACGATCTCAACTGAAAGAGGTAAAAACTCAAACTTCTATCTCTTCATACAAGCATCCTTTGGTCTTGATTTGTGAAAACAAAATGTAGATATCCTTGCACTAAAGCCAACCATGTTCATATATTTCATTTATATTCATTTTGTATAGAGAATTTTGGATTTGAATTTTCTGTAAAAATTAGGTTTTAAATTAAGGCAAGAAAAATTAACTTTGATCTTTGACTTTTAGTGTACATAAGATATATGGTAGAACTCGTAAGAAGAAACATTGTAATTTTCATGTTTGGACTTTCCATTTTCGTGGAGAAATGAGAGAAATACAGGTGGTCCGGCCATGACTCAAGGTTGAAGATGAAGTTGCCTTCAGGGGCGTTTTATCATATACATTTATGCCTTTGTTTATATGAACGGATGTACAGCCACCCCAGTGGTAAGATAGCGCGCAAAAATGCCATAGGTCATGGGTTCGAGCCTTGGCGTTGCCTTTTGCAATTTTTCATATTTTTTCCACCTTTTTTGTTGTTTTTTTGCAGCGTGGGCTTCTGGACTTTGGGCCTTACGTTTTTTGCTAACCTCCTGCCTCCCATTTGCTTGCAGCACCCCTGGCCCAAATATTTTCATTTACTTATTTTATTTTTGTTTTATTTTATCAAATATATTTTTCTTAATATTAAAAATCACAAAAAATATAAAAATGATAGATTTTATTTTGACTTATTTTATTTCATTTTTCTCAATAAAAAATATTTTCTTTAGTTATATATATTATCTATTTTTCTTAAATAACTTGGTAAATTAATTTAGAACTAGTTTTAATATTTATTTTTCTTCATATTTATTAAACATATTACTTTAATACAAAAATACCAAAATACCTCATAAATACCATATATGATTTTTCAAGACAAAAAAAATGTAAAAATACTTACTTTTTTTTCAAAGAAATTTATTCCCTTTTAATAAAATAGAATTAGGGTTTATAAAAAAAAATCCTTTCTAAAAAAAATTTCCTTTCCTAATTAATTTGAGTTTAATCTTGATTTATTTATTAGGTTTAGGTTAAAACTTTTTTTCATAAAAAATCAAACAAAATCTTCTTTTGCATTTACATATCTTTGCATATTTAATTTATCTTATACATTATTTATTCTAATATTTGTACAAATTCAATTTGGTTGTAATAGATTAATTAGATTTATATTATTGCAATCCCCACTCATAAATTGTATACCCCCTCCCACAAATGTTGTAATAGTGTAGTAATCTTTAAATTTCGCAATTTATCGCTTTTATATAACATGCTAGTAATTAGGGTTTGTATGGCAAGATAAAATCAACCAAATAGAAAACCCTAATCCAAGACAAAATCAAGCATGAAAATGACATACTTGCACCCAAAGCACCCCTAGGGTTATCCCACTTGGTTGCCTTACAAAAATGGCCATATTACGCATGTAAAGTGTCTTAGCGAAAATAAACAAATACAAGATCATAGACCCTCGATGGCGCTATTCAAAGTTGCCTTACAAAAATGATCTTAGTCCCTAAAAAATGCTAAGATACTTTACAATATTGCTAATCATGATTATACGATGACCCACGCCCGTCTCGTTTACATCCAAAGATAGGGTTGCTTACCAAACCAATGGTAAGACAACAATGTCAAAGGAAAAGAAAATGAACAAGAAAGACATTTGAGTAGGTAGTTTAATTTTAGTTACTTGCTCCATTTAAAAACAAATATCCTTGCAATTTTCAAAACAAACACACACACATTTCCAAACATCTTACAAAATTGAAAGCATTTTCAAAAGATCAACATCTTTGTATACATTCTTACGAACGAGAATCATTACAAAGATTGCCTAAACAATGGCCTCTTTACAAAATACTTTCAAAAAAACCACATGAAGCACAATTTCAAACAAAAGCAAGTGATCTAGCAAGTAACTAAGAGCCCATGGAAAACCATGGATGAATAGGGTGCTAATACCTTCCCTTTTCATAATCTACCCCCCGAACTCAAGAAACAATCTCAAAGGTCTTTCCTGTGCTTTTTTATCTTTCCTTTTGGATAAAAGAAAAGTAGGTGGCAACTCTTGCTAACCGCAACATTTGCGATAAAACACGGAACAATCAAGTCAGTTCTCCCACCGCATCACAGAACTGGTGACTCTGCTGGGGAAAATTTTAAAAGTGGGGTTACCTTAGGGTTTAGATCATATTTACTTTCTTACATTATTTGACTTGTATGCTTTATATTATGGTTCTTTGTTTGGGTTTGAATCCTCTACCCGGATTTGGGATACATTATAGGTAAGTAGCAATACATTGTGGAAACTGTGTGGGATATACCTACATGGTCTAAGCAATAGCTACGTTAGTGCGACATATTTGTTGGTACCTATAGCCTTTGAGTTAATCAAAGAGAATATGGGGCCGCTGAGTGATGTCATGAAGCACTAATGAACTTCTAGATCCTTTACTTAACCAACTTGGCATTTAGGATGTAGTGAGATGACCGACTTTGGTGCAGTCCGAAGTTGGTAGATACTCGATACTACACTCATTGAGTTTTGGTATCTTGGGATATTTCGGTCGCTATTAAAGAGGCTTGAGTTGAAATAATGACCAAGGAAACAATCCAGTGATATTGAGCTACTTAGAACCCGGTTACTATTACTAGGAAAAGTTTAAGCCAACTAAACTTCAAGAGGGTACTTACCTATAAAACTCCATGCAAGCCTAAAACTAAGGACTTGTTTGCTTTGCTTATATATGCATACTTGTACATAACATCATGGACATCATGAACATCATATACATCCACTAACCATTTCAAGGATTTTGGGATTCATCTTTGCTCTTGTTTTATAGGACATGGATTCACTTCGCCGGAAAACTATTCAAGTCAACCTTGTGAGAATCCATGCACAACTTAAGGAGCTAGTTTCAAGAATTCCTGAAAACTCTCTATTGTACCCCAAAATTTGCCCTCCCATATTTCTCAAAACATTTCAAGAAAAATTCACAAGTCCAACCTGGCGCGTCATATTCAGGTATTCTTTCGCCAAGATATCTCTGATAACGTATTCTCAAATTCAGGTTCGGCTCAAGAGTCAATTCTTTAAAGAAGGTATCCGAATGTGTGAGTTTTCTCGAAGAAATATGGTGAAAAAGTGTGCTGAAAGTGCAGTTTTTACGCGCTAAAAAATTCATAACTTGAAGATCGTGGCTCGTATTGAACCCGTTCCGGTGGCCAAAATTCCGTCTTGACATTATCTACGTTTTCATCTCTCACGGCTGGAAGCCAATTTCGATCAGAAGGTCTTCAAAAATGTGGATTTATCAAGTATTTTCGCACAGAAAATTTGTGACAGAAGTTTATTTGCGTCATGTTCAGAAAATCATAACTTGGTCGATTTTCATCGTATCGAGCTGGTTCCGGTGCCAAAATTTCACAAATTGAGTTGGCTACATTTTCACAGAAGGTATTGAGTTCGAACGGTATTCAAAAGGTCTTCATTATTTGCTCAGAGTGCGTGACACGCTGAAAATCCTGAATGCTGAATATTATTTCATCTGGGCCGAAACTTCGAAAATTCATAACTCGGTCAATTTTTATCGGATTGGGCTCATATTTTTACACAAGGTCCCTGACTCATAGATCTACAACTTTGCTTCAAAAGTCGAGACCGGATTATGCTCCGATTAATACCAGTTTTTTATTGAAGAACGTGTCAGAGTCGACACTGGAGCCCAAAATAAGTTTGTCTGAGCTGAAACTTCAAAAATTCATAACTAATTCACCGTTTATCCGATTGAGTCGATTTTCGGACAGGAGTTAGTTCTCGATGTCGGCTACATTTTGTTTTCACATTTCAACTTCAAAAAATGCACTTAAGTCCCTGCAATTTAGCCTGGAAAGTGACGAATTCAAGTGAATATTGGAGGCCCAATTGCACATTCAATGCCCATTTGCTTTACCCTAATTTCCATTATATAATCACCTTCTTTTCACACAAAGAGAGGAGAAAAAAAAAGGGAAGAGGAAAAAAGGAGAAAAAGAGGAGAAAAGAAGAGAGAAAAAAAAACCTTGCCACAACACTGTTAGAATATCAAACTCTTTCAAGAACCCTAAAACCTTGAAATCCTTATTACAAATCCCTCTCTCACTACAAATAAGCCATCTCAGTTACAAACCAACATCTTATTACTTCTTCAGTAAGGGTAAGGCTGACTTGATCTCCATGATCCAAAGGGCATAAAAGCATTCATGTCACTACTTTTCCAGTAAGGGTAAGGTTGATTTGATCTCCATGATCAAAAGGGTATAATCATTCATACATGCCATATTGTGCCTAAACATTAAATTTCTTCATATGTTGATTTTATTTGAATTTTTATGATTTTATTTAATGTGTTCATGAGGTTGCAGATTTAGACAGGATCCCATGCAGGTTCATTAAGGAACGTTGAGGCCAAAATCCAAATGGCCAAAAGCCAAAAGCCAAATGGTCAAAACAGAACATTTTACACATGACACCAATACGTGGCGAGACAGACATCCTGAAAAGATTAAGGAACGTTGAGGCCAGAACGCAAATGGCCAAAAGCCAAAAGCCAAAAGCCAAATGGCCAAAGTAGAACAACTTATGCATAAAACTCAATCCAATGGCCAAAGAATGCAGACCACGGTACTCAGGAGTCAATACTTCAAAAAACCTCCCCTTGGGCCAGACACCCCCTATGGTTTGCTCAATTTTTAATTTTTATTTGTTTTTCCTTTTTATTCTTTTAATTGTTTTTTAATTGTTTTCTTTTAATTCCATAAAATAATTTTCATAATAAATATAAAATACAGAAAAATCAAAAAAATGTTTATTTTATTAATATTAATTTTACTATTATTATTTTTGTAAATAAACTTTAAACAATTAATTAGATTAATTTAGGTTTCAAAACTTTAATATTTTTCTTAATAAATTAAATATGTAGAAATTAGGGTTTTTAACTTTTTCATCATTTTTTTTAATAAATAATTTTCTCATCATTATTATTATTATTAATTACTAATTTATTTTGTAAATAAACATGTACATAAATTCTTTAGTAAATTAAGTTAAACTTTAACATTTTTCTCAAATAATTAAAAATAACTTAGAATTAGGGTTTCTTTTAATTTTAATTTTAATTTTCTTATTTCATAAATACAAAAAAACCTAAAAAATACTTCTTTTATTTCAATAAATAATTAATTAATTTTTAATTTCAATTTAAAAGGGTTCAACGCCCTCGTTTTCAATTTTAATTCAATTCGCACATTTTATTTATTCCTTCTTTTAAATATTAATGTAATTCTCCCAAAGCCGTGTAATGTTTATTTTTCGCACTTTACTTTACTTTATTCTTTATTTTTCTGTCAAATCGGGTCCTGGAAATTTTGGCGATGTGGACCCGCGCCTTTGTAATAATTTAGAATTTTTAATTTCTCGCAATTTTTAACTGTTAATAATGGCATGCAAGAATGAATGATAAAAATAAAAACAAACGCGTAGATCACCTATACCATGACAAGACAAAAATAAACGAATCTGACACACAAATCACACACCACCCCTAGGGTACGCCTCACTGTTGCCTTGCCTCGAAAGGTGATCGTCGAGTAGAGGATGTCTTAGTAAGTCCTCATGATCCGGGAACCTGGCATGAGGGTAGCTTCTAAGGTGTCTTCCCATTGCTCTGGTGATCACCATGTCCCGAACCTCGAATTGACCCGAACACCTCCAACGGTGGTGCTACCTACCTCTCAATGGTGGGATGGCACTACTTTAAAGGACATTTACACAGACGAATTCCTTAGGGTAGGTAGACGACTCTAGATACTTGCTCTAATTTCAAAACAAATTCAAAAAATACTTTTCACATCGACACCTTTTCAAAAAGCTTTCGAAAGCAATTTTTCAAACACTCTTGAGGACCGATACAAGAGTCGAACTGGAATTTTCAAAGAAACTTTTTAAAACCCACATTGAAAAGCAAACAAACCTTTTTGAAAACACAATGAGCAAGTATCTAAGAGCCCATGGATAACCATGGATAGAAAGGGTGCTAACACCTTCCCTTTCTATAATCTACCTCCCGAACCGAGAGCAATCTCTATAAGGAATTTTTCTGTGCTTTTGTCCTTTCCATTTGGAGAAAATAAAAGACGGTGGCGACTCTTGCTTCCGCGACATTTCGCGAACCAGCGTTAAACAGTTAGTTCCAGATCCACCGATCACAGAACTGGCGAATCTGCTGGGGACTTAACTTAAAGTGAGGTGTACCTTAGGGTTAGTTCATAACTGTGTTTTCAATTGCTTTCCTTGTTTGCTTTAAATTGTGGGTTGCTTGGGAGTTCTATAGATCCTAACCCGGATCTGGGGGATACCTTCTTAGAAAGTAGCAACAAGGCTGTGAGGGAACTGTGCGGGGTATACCGACATGGTTGAAACAGTCTGCTACATTGATGTGGCACTTTGGTGTATACCGGTAACCCTTGAGTTCAGTCAAGGAGAGTACGGGGCCTCCGCATGGTGTCGTGAAGCATCAACTGATCTTAGAAACCTTAATTGAACCATCTTGGCCTCTTTAGGGTAGTGAGATAACTGACTTTGGTGCAGTCCGAGGTTGGTTGATACTCGATACTACACTCAATTGAGGGTTTCTTTCCTGGAATATTTCGGTCGCCAGTTCAGTGGCTAAATCGAAACGATGAAAAATGAAAGCAATCCCGTGATATTGGGACCCTTAGAACCCGGTTACTTCTGATAGGATAGGTTGAGCCCACCAACTTCAAGAGGGTAATACCCAGACCTCATGATGGCCTAAACTCTAAGGGTTTCTCTTGTGTGACTTGCGTGCCTTCGTACTTGACTACTTGCATGCTTGTTATCTGACACATGAACTACTTGCAGGTTTTGTTTATAGTCCTTAATTGGGACTCATAACAGGGTGTACTAAATTTCTTGCAGGTTTTGTTTATAGTCCTTAATTGGGACTCATAACAGGGTATCCTAAGTTTCTTGCAGGTTTTGGTTTGCAGTCCTTAATTAGGGACTCATAACAGGGTTTACTCACATTACCCCATGCATAGCATACCATCATACAATTGCATACACCCTGCATAAGGACTAACCCATTTCAAGGATCTCAAGGGCTTGTGATGCAGGTCATGATGAATCAAACATCTAGCAAGGGGCAAAGAGGATTTATTTTCCTCTAGCCAAAGTTGTCAGGGGCTATGACCCACTGGATATGGTGAGCCTGTGACCCTTGAGAAAGGACTCTCAACAAAATATGAAGTTCCTTCAATCAAGCTACCGGATCCCAGCTCTAACAAATTTCTTGTTTACCCCGCGAGATCCTTGAAAACATTGCATGCATGTCATACACTTCATTGCATAACAGGTACCCTTGTTGCAGGTTACTTATCTTTCCCGCTGTTTATTTCAGCAATGGCTTCCCAACAAGATAACCAGGACCTTCACACTCAAGAGACTCAGTTCAAAGAGATCTTCCTAAGCCTATCCAAGGGGCAGGAAGAGTTGAAGACACTCCTCATGGGGAATCTGATCAGAAAGAGTCATGAAGATGACAAGGACGAACAGCTGAAACGTCTATAAGCTGAGGTAGACACATTGAAAACCCAGACGCTGGGGCAAAGGGCACTCATTCAAGGTTTAGCTCAGGAGCAAGGAGAGTTGAGGGCCATGATCAGTCAGCTTCATCAAGACATGAAGCAACCAGCCCAAGTCAGGGACCCAGTCATTAATCAACTTCCAAGAAGTCAAAGGTTTGGGCCTCTCCAAGCTGCTATTACTTTACAGGTCCAACAACGACCTCGCCCAGAACAACGGGTTGATCAGAGCAAATCAGACAAGCCTAAAAGGCAGTTCACCAAGATCAACATGTCGCTGGATCAAGCACTACAACAGATGTTAGAGGCAGGGTTGATCACCTTAAAGGCTCCTCTCCGGAATGAAAAACACTTCTGCTCCTAACTATCATCCCAACGATAGGTGCGCATACCATTCTGATAGCCCGGGGCATACTACGGACAACTGCTGGCCTCTCAAAAACAAGATTCAAGACATGATCGACGCTGGAGAGATTCAGTTTAAAGAACCTGAGACTCCGAATATAATCACTGCTCCCTTGCCAAATCATGGCTAGGATTGAGAAATTTTTGTTCATTCGAATGTTCAAGTTGCAATTTTCCTTTGTTCAAACATTTACTCATGTTAAACATTGTTATTTCATTGATGCATCGCATATGTCTGTTTTGAAGCAATATATTCGTATTCACTATATGCAAATTATTTTCATATTTTTTCTGATGTCAACTCTTGATCTACAATTCTACGCCTCTTGAGGGAGGATGACGAAAACGATACCACGATCCTTACAGTATGCTTTTGAACAGACCCCGCTGATGAGGTACAGGCATTGTTTCAATCCCTAAACACTGGAGTTATAAGGAAGATAATCCCTCGTCAACCCCTCTGAGCCAAAGAAGTAGGAGTTTTTCTTTTCGAAAATTAAAACCCTTTATCATAACCTGGGGCAGGGTAGTTCTCTCAGTTGATCCAAGTGCATAACAAATGGCACCAAAGAGGTCCTTACAAAAAAAAAGAAGACAGTGATGATTCCGAATAATCATAAAGACAGGCAGTCATTATATCTCAAAAATAAAAACCCAATAAGTCAAAACCTATGAAGAAGACTTACAAAACTGGGGCATCCCGCTGACTGTGATTCCAAAAAAGGAAACAGTTCAGGCAAAAAAAGAAAGGGATAACAAAAAAAAAATCAGGAAAGAAAGAGGTCTTACAAACCCTCAACAAAAACAAAAATGACTGCCTATTCAGAATGAATCATCAATATCTGAACCATCATTGGAACATCAGGACAAAAACTCAAATAAGGTCTAACGCACGATCAGCTGAGTTTAGGATTGAAGAACATCACGAAGAGCGGGTGGGTACAAATAAAATTTGAGCCTTTATCCTTTGTTTCTTAAACCATGAACCAGGCCACGTTATAACCCTTAAAAGTCCTAGTTGAAGCATGGGTTAGTTCGAAAGCATACTGTTACGAAAGGTATCCTGACTCCTTAAGGCTTGCGGTAAAATACGGAGTTGACATCACGTTTTACAAACATTCATTTGTTTTATGAAAAAGAATGCATTTTCAAAATCTTCAAGACAGACATAGGCTTTGCATTTTTAACATAACTTTGTTTGCATATGACTTTTTGTTTGAACAGTAGGAAAATTCGCACGGCGAATGCCTAATAAACAGAAGCACCTCCAATCAAGGGGCATGACATGATCATGGTCTACCATCTGGGGCAATCCAATCAAGATTCGGAGAGTCTCTCAAAGGCCAAATAGCCTGGGGCAAATCTCCGCCTGAGTCACTTGGGGCATTCCAGCAACAAATTTTGCACGATCAGACATCTTCTGGTAATATGGCAACACAAACAGCCGGGGGCAACTCCCTACATTCTAAGAGAACGGACATAGTCGAAAAGATACTACGCAAAATCAAAGACCCGCTAGGTTAAGGTACCTAGGCAAAAATAAGGGCTTCCCGACGAACCAAAAGGGTTCGGGCAAAATGAAGGGATGAAATGAAAAAATCTGTACACCCGGCAAGTCGAAAACCTGAAAAGGCGGCTTGGGCAAAAATGGGTATCCCGGTGGACTGAAAACCCGAAAGGGCGGTCCAGGCAAAAGTTAGGGATCAAAGCGTACGACTATGTCCTGTCATCTTGTCACCTGCCTACCAAAAGAAGCTTGGTCTATCAACAACTATCAGCCCCCCACAGGTGCCTTCTCCCATAGAAACAGGGGCAATAAATAGTTGTCTAAGCAATCTAATTGTTCCATCCTCCAAGGTACCAAGATAGGTTCAGCTAAAGAACATAACCGGCATATCTTAATTCCCCAGAGAGTGAGCTAGCAAGCAGTATACTCTCCTCAAGCAAAGCAGTTATCAACCTTAAGGAAGTTGGGTATCCTCCCGCAGATCTCAACCTTCCCCAGCAACATACAGTCTTAACAAGCATCCCCGGCAGTCTTGATTTAAGATTGTTCCCCGGCGTTCTATCAACATTCAAAGGAGTCACTTCCCCGGTACAGTTCAAAACTTCCCCAGGAGTCCAGCCCAGTGTCCCCAGGAAAGTGGAATCCATCTCCCCCAAGCAGTAAGCTTATCCCTAGTAGATTTTGGAAGCTTATCCTCACAGAGTACGAACGCGTCGTCCGGCTTTATTCAAAGAGTTATGCCCTTACCAGGATATAACTGGGTTATCCTCAGCTAAAAGCCACGGAAAGATCGTCCTCGACGAAGCCTTCTTATCCCCAGCGAAGTCTATCAATACTTCCAACACAACAAGGGTATCCCCAGCAAGTTATTATCAACGACTCAGCAAAGTATCTCTCTCCCCACAGAGTATTGCTTCCCAGCAAGACCGTTAGAGTACCTTTTCTCCCCGCAGAGTAATCCATTCGCCAAGTTTATTCCCTAACGGAGTTATCTTGTCCTACCGGTATTCTTGCAACTCTCATCCCCAGCGGAAGCAATAAATCAATACTTCAACATCAGCCCGGGAGTGACTTCCCGGCACCCGTCAAGAATTTACTTTCCTAGACGAAAACATACATTCCAAAACATCACATTCTCATACATTATAGCATGCATATACGCATCATATCTTAAATCTCATTTATGTGGAGAACATCATTGCTTGATCCATATCATGCATTGCATATGACTGACCTTTACCTTTCAGGAAAGATTCAGTTAAGTTCTCAAGCTACACTCCAAAGACCTTGTCTGGTTCAGTTAAATCGACTCCAAAGATTTTCCTGGTTATTATCCAGTCAAAGGCGTTCTCTGGTCTAGTTAAACCGACTCCTAAAGGTTTTTCTTTTGAAGACTCAGTTGAAGACTCCAAAGACCTTGTCTGGTTCAGTTAAATCGACTCCAAAGATTTTCCTGGTTATTATCCAGTCAAAGGCGTTCTCTGGTCTAGTTAAACCGACTCCTAAAGGTTTTTCTTTTAAAGACTCAGTTGAAGACTCCAAAGACCTTGTCTGGTTCAGTTAAATCGACTCCAAAGATTTTCCTGGTTATTATCCAGTCAAAGGCGTTCTCTGGTTTAGTTAAACCGACTCCTAAAGGTTTTTCTTTTGAAGACTCAGTTGAAGACTCCAAAGACCTTGTCTGCTTCAGTTAAATCGACTCCAAAGATTTTCCTGGTTATTATCCAGTCAAAGGCGTTCTCTGGTCTAGTTAAACCGACTCCTAAAGGTTTTTATTTTGAAGACTCAGTTGAAGACTCCAAAGACCTTGTCTGGTTCAGTTAAATCGACTCCAAAGATTTTCCTGGTTATTATCCAGTCAAAGGCGTTCTCTGGTCTAGTTAAACCGACTCCTAAAGGTTTTTCTTTTGAAGACTCAGTTGAAGACTCCAAAGACCTTGTCTGGTTCAGTTAAATCGACTCCAAAGATTTTCCTGGTTATTATCCAGTCAAAGGCGTTCTCTGGTCTAGTTAAACCGACTCCTAAAGGTTTTTCTTTTGAAGACTCAGTTGAAGACTCCAAAGACCTTGTCTGGTTCAGTTAAATCGACTCCAAAGATTTTCCTGGTTATTATCCAGTCAAAGGCGTTCTCTGGTCTAGTTAAACCGACTCCTAAAGGTTTTTCTTTTGAAGACTCGGTTGAAGACTCCAAAGATCTTGTCTGCTTCAGTTAAATCGACTCCAAAGATTTTCCTGGTTATTATCCAGTCAAGGCATTCTCTGGTCTAGTTAAACCGACTCCTAAAGGTTTTTCTTTTGAAGACTCAGTTGAAGACTCCAAAGACCTTGTCTGGTTCAGTTAAATCGACTCCAAAGATTTTCCTGGTTATTATCCAGTCAAAGGCGTTCTCTGGTCTAGTTAAACCGACTCCTAAAGGTTTTTCTTTTGAAGACTCAGTTGAAGACTCCAAAGACCTTGTCTGGTTCAGTTAAATCGACTCCAAAGATTTTCCTGGTTATTATCCAGTTAAAGGCGTTCTCTGGTCTAGTTAAACCGACTCCTAAAGGTTTTCCTTTTGAAGACTCAGTTGAAGACTCCAAAGACCTTGTCTGGTTCAGTTAAATCGACTCCAAAGATTTTCCTGGTTATTATCCAGTCAAAGGCGTTCTCTGGTCTAGTTAAACCGACTCCTAAAGGTTTTTCTTTTGAAGACTCAGTTGAAGACTCCAAAGACCTTGTCTGGTTCAGTTAAATCGACTCCAAATATTTTCCTGGTTATTATCCAGTCAAAGGCGTTCTCTGGTCTAGTTAAACCGACTCCTAAAGGTTTTTCTTTTGAAGACTCAGTTGAAGACTCTAAAGACCTTGTCTGGTTCAGTTAAATCGACTCCAAAGATTTTCCTGGTTATTATCCAGCCAAAGGCGTTCTCTGGTCTAGTTAAACCGACTCCTAAAGGTTTTTCTTTTGAAGACTCAGTTGAAGACTCCAAAGACCTTGTCTGGTTCAGTTAAATCGACTCCAAAGATTTTCCTGGTTATTATCCAGTCAAAGGCGTTCTCTGGTCTAGTTAAACCGACTCCTAAAGGTTTTTCTTTTGAAGACTCAGTTGAAGACTCCAAAGACCTTGTCTGGTTCAGTTAAATCGACTCCAAAGATTTTCCTGATTATTATCCAGTCAAAGGCGTTCTCTAGTCTAGTTAAACCGACTCCTAAAGGTTTTTCTTTTGAAGACTCAGTTGAAGACTCCAAAGACCTTGTCTGGTTCAGTCAGATCGACTCCAAAGATCTCCCTGTCTCTTATCCAGTTGAAGACATTCAAGACCTAGACCGGTTCAGTTAATCGACTCCAAAGATTTCTTATCCAGTCCAAGGCCTTCTCTAGTCCAGCTAAATCGACCCCAAACAGATTTTCCTGATAAAGACTCAGTAGAAGTTACCCAAGGTTCTCTCAATGTTTGCTGTTGAGGTGGTAATCGCCTATGGTTCTCTCCCCGATACTGCGGAGGTGGTAATCCCAGATTTCGCTCAACGATTGCTGTTGAAGTTGAAGTCATCCAAGGTTCTCTCACCGTTCCTGTTGAAGTAGTAACCATCCTTGTTTCATTCATCGCCGTTTGAAGCTCCAGATCCAGCTCCTGTAACCAGTCAGGACACCTCTATACAAAGCATCTGAAGGCAAGCTCCTGCAACATGTCAGGTACTCATCTTTCTTTTGCAGGTACACAGGTTCTCGCTAAGGAATCTCTTATGCGATCAACATCCAGATGGCATCTATAAGCCCATTCCCACCATCATACTACTATGTGAGCACAAATTTCTGGGCACTCTAGTGTTCAATCATCTTCCACCTTCGGATTACGAAAGGCACGTCAGCCAATCTGCATCCTCAGGTCTAAGAAGATTGAACAGGGGCAACTGTTGTACCCCAAAATTTGCCCTCCCATATTTCTCAAAACATTTCAAGAAAAATTCACAAGTCCAACCTGGCGCGTCATATTCAGGTATTCTTTCGCCAAGATATCTCTGATAACGTATTCTCAAATTCAGGTTCGGCTTAAGAGTCAATTCTTTAAAGAAGGTATCCGAATGTGTGAGTTTTCTCGAAGAAATATGGTGAAAAAGTGTGCTGAAAGTGCAGTTTTTACGCGCTAAAAAATTCATAATTTGAAGATCGTGGCTCGTATTGAACCCGTTCCGGTGGCCAAAATTCCGTCTTGACATTATCTACGTTTTCATCTCTCACGGCTGGAAGCCAATTTCGATCAGAAGGTCTTCAAAAATGTGGATTTATCAAGTATTTTCGCACAGAAAATTTGTGACAGAAGTTTATTTGCGTCATGTTCAGAAAATCATAACTTGGTCGATTTTCATCGTATCGAGCTGGTTCCGGTGCCAAAATTTCACAAATTGAGTTGGCTACATTTTCACAGAAGGTATTGAGTTCGAACGGTGTTCAAAAGGCCTTCATTTTTTGCTCAGAATGCGTGACACGCTGAAAATCCTGAATGCTGAATATTATTTCATCTGGGCCGAAACTTCGAAAATTCATAACTCGGTCAATTTTTATCGGATTGGGCTCATATTTTTACACAAGGTCCCTGACTCATAGATCTACAACTTTGCTTCAAAAGTCGAGACCGGATTATGCTCCGATTAATACCAGTTTTTTATTGAAGAACGTGTCAGAGTCGACACTGGAGCCCAAAATAAGTTTGTCTGAGCTGAAACTTCAAAAATTCATAACTAATTCACCGTTTATCCGATTGAGTCGATTTTCGGACAGGAGTTAGTTCTCGATGTCGGCTACATTTTGTTTTCACATTTCAACTTCAAAAAATGCACTTAAGTCCCTGCAATTTAGCCTGGAAAGTGACGAATTCAAGTGAATAATGGAGGCCCAATTGCACATTCAAAGCCCATTTGCTTTACCCTAATTTCCATTATATAATCACCTTCTTTTTACACAAAGAGAGGAGAAAAAAAAAAGGGAAGAGGAAAAAAGGAGAAAAAGAGGAGAAAAGAAGAGAGAGAAAAAACATTGCCACAACACTGTTAGAATATCAAACTCTTTCAAGAATCCTAAAACCTTGAAATCCTTATTACAAATCCCTCTCTCACTACAAATAAGCCATCTCAGTTACAAACCAACATCTTATTACTTCTTCAGTAAGGGTAAGGCTGACTTGATCTCCATGATCCAAAGGGCATAAAAGCATTCATGTCACTACTTTTCCAGTAAGGGTAAGGTTGATTTGATCTCCATGATCAAAAGGGTATAATCATTCATACATGCCATATTGTGCCTAAACATTAAATTTCTTCATATGTTGATTTTATTTGAATTTTTATGATTTTATTTAATGTGTTCATGAGGTTGCAGATTTAGACAGGATCCCATGCAGGTTCATTAAGGAACGTTGAGGCCAAAATCCAAATGGCCAAAAGCCAAAAGCCAAATGGCCAAAACAGAACATTTTACACATGACACCAATACGTGGCGAGACAGACATCCTGAGAAGATTAAGGAACGTTGAGGCCAGAACACAAATGGCCAAAAGCCAAAAGCCAAATGGCCAAAGTAGAACAACTTATGCATGAAACTCAATCCAATGGCCAAAGAATGCAGACCACGGTACTCAGGAGTCAATACTTCAAAAAACCTCCCCTTGGGCCAGACACCCCCTATGGTTTGCTCAATTTTTAATTTTTATTTGTTTTTCCTTTTTATTCTTTTAATTGTTTTTTAATTGTTTTCTTTTAATTCCATAAAATAATTTTCATAATAAATATAAAATACAGAAAAATCAAAAAAATGTTTATTTTATTAATATTAATTTTACTATTATTATTTTTGTAAATAAACTTTAAACAATTAATTAGATTAATTTAGGTTTCAAAACTTTAATATTTTTCTTAATAAATTAAATATGTAGAAATTAGGGTTTTTAACTTTTTCATCATTTTTTTTAATAAATAATTTTCTCATCATTATTATTATTATTAATTACTAATTTATTTTGTAAATAAACATGTACATAAATTCTTTAGTAAATTAAGTTAAACTTTAACATTTTTCTCAAATAATTAAAAATAACTTAGAATTAGGGTTTCTTTTAATTTTAATTTTAATTTTCTTATTTCATAAATACAAAAAAACCTAAAAAACACTTCTTTTATTTCAATAAATAATTAATTAATTTTTAATTTCAATTTAAAAGGGTCCAACGCCCTCGTTTTCAATTTTAATTCAATTCGCACATTTTATTTATTCCTTCTTTTAAATATTAATGTAATTCTCCCAAAGCCGTGTAATATTTATTTTTCGCACTTTACTTTACTTTATTCTTTATTTTTCTGTCAAATCGGGTCCTGGAAATTTTGGCGATGTGGACCGGCGCCTTTGTAATAATTTAGAACTTTTAGTTTCTCGCAATTTTTAACTGTTAATAATGGCATGCAAGAATGAATGATAAAAATAAAAACAAACGCGTAGATCACCTATACCATGACAAGACAAAAATAAACGAATCTGACACACAAATCACACACCACCCCTAGGGTACGCCTCACTGTTGCCTTGCCTCGAAAGGTGATCGTCGAGTAGAGGATGTCTTAGTAAGTCCTCATGATCCGGGAACCTGGCATGAGGGTAGCTTCTAAGGTGTCTTCCCATTGCTCTGGTGATCACCATGTCCCGAACCTCGAATTTACCCTAACACCTCCAACGGTGGTGCTACCTACCTCTCAATGGTGGGATGGCACTACTTTAAAGGACATTTACACAGACGAATTCCTTAGGGTAGGTAGACGACTCTAGATACTTGCTCTAATTTCAAAACAAATTCAAAAAATACTTTTCACACCGACACCTTTTCAAAAAGCTTTCGAAAGCAATTTTTCAAACACTCTTGAGGACCGATACAAGAGTCGAACTGGAATTTTCAAAGAAAATTTTTAAAACCCACATTGAAAAGCAAACAAACCTTTTTGAAAACACAATGAGCAAGTATCTAAGAGCCCATGGATAACCATGGATAGAAAGGGTGCTAACACCTTCCCTTTCTATAATATACCTCCCGAACCGAGAGCAATCTCTATAAGGAATTTTTCTGTGCTTTTGTCCTTTCCATTTGGAGAAAATAAAAGACGGTGGCGACTCTTGCTTCCGCGACATTTCGCGAACCAGCGTTAAACAGTCAGTTCCAGATCCACCGCTCACACTCTCCATTCACCGAGAGACATGGTCGTCTACTCAACTTGGTCACCTCCAACAAAGATGAGGACATGATGAAAGTGCTTTTTCAGTTCTTTGATCCTTTGCACCATTACTTCACATTTCCCTACTATCAACTTGTGCCTATTTTGGAAGAATTCTACCAACTCTTGAGGATTCCCATTCTCAATTAACTACCTTTCAATGGTACAGAAAGAGATCCAAATCCATAAGAGATTGCTCAAGCTCTACACTTGCACTCATCTGATGTCGCAACTCATTGGGAAACAAGGAGTGGTGTCAAAGGTTTCCTAGCAAAGTTCCTGTTTGAGAAAGCCCAAAGTTGTTGGAATTCCTTAGACTTGCAAGCCTTTGAAGAGATTGTGGCTCTCCTCATCTATGGGATGGTTTTGTTTCCAAATCCTGACCAGTTCATAGATGTGAACACCGTCAAAATCTTCATATCACGCAACCCGGTGCCTATATTGCTAGGGGATATCTTACACTCTTTTCACACTCGCACAATGAGGAAAAGAGGTGTCCTCATGTGTTGCACTCCTCTCTTGGAAAGATGGTTTATTTCTAATCTTCCCCAATCAGTCTTAAAGAATGAGCAAGGTTCAATGTGGTCACAAAGGTTGATGACGCTCAAACATTCAAACATTCATTGGTGCTCCCGTTCCAAAGAGAATGTTATCATTGTTGACCGATGTGGAGAATTCCCTAATGTCCCTTTACTTGGCATTAGGGGAGGAATCACCTACAACCCATGTTTAGCCTTAAGGCAGTTTGGTTATGCCCGAAGGGATGGCCCGCACGAGATGCTGATTCAAGGTTTGGTATTCGACTACGACAATGACGGTCAAGGTCTTCGTCAGAGATTTATCCGAGCTTGGAGGATGTTAAACATGATGGATAGAAAGACTTTGGGGCACAAGAATTCCATCCCCCTTGAGCCTTATCTCAAATGGGTACGAACTTGCGCTCAGAATCTTATGATGCCTTACCCCTCCATTCTCTCGGTAATCATTGAGCCTGTCATGGAGGGAGATGTTCCATACACTATCCTACATCCTGACATGCCCACATCTCTTGAAGACCTCCAAAGGGATTGGATACAACTAAAAAGAGAGTGAGATACTTTCGAAGCCCAATTCTACGCAAGCGAGAAGAAGGTTTTGGAGGTCACTAGGCTACTTCATGAGGAGCAAACTCTGAATGCCTACATTGCATCAAAGAGGATGAGCACTACTTTTCTATATTAGAGTTTTGTATTATTTTTCCCAAGGGGCATTGATGTACTCAAACTTTATCTTATTAATATAACGTGTGTTTTCTTTTTGTCTAAAACAAATTTGAATCTTTGAAATCCTTGAAAACATTTCATATGCATATACCATTCATCATAACATAAACAGGTCTTTTGCAACAAGTCTCCTCATCTCTCTACTGTTTATTTCAGTAAGATGGATCTAGAGCAAACAATGAAAGATCTCCAAGCTCAGAATACGCAGTTTCAATAGTTGCTCATGACCCTAGCCAAGGGGAAAGAAGAGTTGAAGACTCTGCTGGCTGAAGAGAGGAAGAAGAAAAAAAAGAAGGTAACTAGAGTCTTAAACATGGGAAGAAGATTTCATGGGCAAACTAGAAGGACTTTGAACTTTGCAACAATATCCGGTGAAGGAGAAGGGAAAGGAAAGGAAACAGTTGTCCCGTCAGAATCGGAAGAAGAGGAAGAGGAAGAAGAAGACTACTCTAAGGAACAGTACCCTCCAGCTGATGATAAGTATAAACATCTTGAAGAACGGTTGAGCGCGATGGAAATCCAAAAGGTGCCTGGTTTGGACTTTGAGGAATTGGGACTAGTGTCAGGGATTGTGATTCCTCCGAAATTAAAAGTGCCTATATTTTCCAAATATGATGGAGTGTCATGCCCTAAAATGTATCTCCGATCATATGTGAGGAAAATTCAACCCCATACCGCTGATAAAGACTTATGGGTGCACTTTTTCCAAGACAGTCTGTCTGGAACACAACTCGACTGGTTTTACCAACTAGAAAGGGCCAATGTTCACAATTGGGAAGACCTTGCTTCATATTTCTACAAGCAATATCAATACAATGCCGATTTAGTGCCTACCCGTACTCAACTCCAGAGTATGTCCATGGCTTCCAATGAAGGTTTCAAGGATTACGCACAAAAATGGAGAGATTTGGCTGGAAGAGTTCAACCCCCTCTGTCTGAAAGGGAATTGGTAGACATGTTCTTAGGAACCTTTTCTGGTCCCTTTTTCAACCATTTAATCAGAAGTTCATCTGCAGGCTTTACGGAGCTAATATTGATCGGAGAGAGGGTAGAAGCTGGCATAAAAAGTGGAAAGAGATAACTGTCGTATATCCGCAAAGAAACCAAGATAGGGCCGAACGCTGACCAATGGTGGGGGATGTTATGATCCCAAAGCCTACATCTGATCAACAAAGAAATAATCAACCAAGGGTGGAAGTGTAAGTCAGGCAATTCACCAGAATCAACATGACTCTGTCTCAAGTATTGCCTCATCTACTAAGGTCCAACTTGGTGACCTTAAAAGAAGCTCCAAAAAACCCCAATACAACATCCCCTCATTATCATCCCAATACCCGTTGCGCATATCACTATGAAAGTCCTGGTCACAATACTAATAATTGTTGGGCCTTGAAGAACAAAATACAAGACCTTATTGAAGCAAAAGAAATTGAGTTTGATGCGCCCGAGAAGCCAAATGTCATTTATGCTCCTATGCCCAGACATGGACACAATACCAATGCCCTTGAAGAAGATTTGTTTGTTACCTAAGTTAACGAGCTCATGACCCCACTTCTGACTATTAAGATAAACTTGTTAAAAGTCGGTGTGTTCCCGGGCTATAATAAAGTTTGCCATCTCTGCTTATCCTCACCATTTGGCTGTCCTTTGTTGAAGGAAGGCATTCAGTGCCTGATAGATAACAAAGAGATTTTGTTTGAAAAGACTCTTGTTTCACCTATTCCTGTTGAAGATGTTTCTATCATTACCATTCCCGCAAATTCTTCCAGGGTCTCCACCAAAAGACCCATTAGAATTATATCGGTTCTGAAAGCAGATCCTTTAATAATCATAATGCCTGGGCCAGTCCCATATACATCAGACAAAACCATACCATGAAATTATGGAGGGGATGTATATTACCATGGTATTAAGCAAGACTGGCCTGCCGCCGAAGAGATAAATTCCGAGAAAGAAGACTCTGACATCAGTAACATTTCCGGAACTAGAAAAATTACCCGAAGTGGTAGGATCTTTTCTCCAGAAATTGGTCCACCAAAAGCGGTTTCTGGACCAGTGATCATCCCTGTGGCTGCTCCAAAGGTTACTTCTGTACCCATAATCATCTCTGCAAGTGCTCCTATTGACGAAGACGTTACAACCCCTGTTACCATTCCTGCCAAAACTCCTGCTACTGAAACTCGAGAAAGAGTATTTTGGTTGAGCCTGTCCGGACGAAAGCCCAGTCATTTACTATCCCTGAGACCTCCAAAAAAGAAATGGAGGAGATCCTAAAAATTATAAAGAGAAGCGACTACGATGTAGTTGAACAATTAGGTGAAAACTCCCTCTAAAATCTCCATGCTGGAATTACTACTGTGTTCTGAGGCGCATGCAAAATCCTTGGTAAAGTTCTTAAAAACATCCCATGTACCGCAAGAGACATCTGTTGATCAATTTCAAGACTGTGTGGCCAGCCTAACAGCGGATAACGACCTAGGTTTCTCAGATTCTGATCTTACACCAAGGGGAAGAAAGCATAATGAGGCGTTGCATGTCTCAGTAGAATGTAGGGGCACCACTATGGCACATGTTTTGCTGGATACTGGCTCATCTCTGAATGTATTACCCAAAAAAGCTCTTAACAGACTTGACTGTGAGGGGTTGATTTTAAAGCCTAGCAACATAATGGTAAGGGCTTTTGACGGCTCGAAGAGGATGGTACACGGGGAGGTGGACATTCCCATAAAGGTTGGAACCCAAACCTTCAACTCAACTTTTTATGTGATGGACATCCGCCCTTCAAATTCCTGCTTGCTAGGCCGGCCATGGATCCATAATGATGGCGCTGTTACCTCTACACTGCACCAGATGCTAAAGTATCCGGTCAAGGGAAGATTATCACCGTCCATGGAGAGGTAGAATACATGATCAGCCATCTCAATTCCTTCAGATATGTGGAATTGGATGGTGAATTCATTGAAACTCCATTTTAACACTTTCAAGAGGTCCCTCAAGAAGTGGAAGTGACCAAGGTGGTTCCCAAGATTACAAGGCCTCCACTCCGGATGTCTCTCTGAAGGATGCCAAAGCAGTAGTAGAAGAAAGAGGATGCACTATCTGGGGACAACTCCAAGATATCCCGTATAAATCTGACAAGTTTGGCTTAGGTTTCACTTCAAGTGCTTAAAAGGTTGTACGCCATGCCCGTGCTGGAGGGCCACCCTTGAAGATCAGCAACCGTGAAGTCAACACATTGGAAGATGATGAATATGGTTTCAACCTGGAGGAATGGATCTTTCCAACTGTCAATGAAGGGCTCATCAATTGGGAGGCTAGAGACTTCATCCCAATCACTTTCATCCCTCAGTAATTTATCTTTACATTTTGTTGGATCTGTAATATTCAAAACAATTCGCACTCTTAAAACCATGTGTCTTACCCGAGACACAATGGTCCATTTGTAAGGGTTATTATCTCATTTTTCATATGACATCAATGAATCATGGACGTTTTCGCATTCAAACTTTTGTGCTCATTGTTTTTATTTTACATTTTTACTTTCTTTCAAAGATAGATATACCCTTACACACACCCACACTCACAATGCAGGTATACATCCATTCTGGATCCCATGGGTAACAATACTGCTATGGCCTTTTGTGACTCTGAGAATCTGATATACCAAGCCGAAGACAAAGGTGAGGAAGATTGTAAAGTACCAGGGGACTTGCCAGACTGCTACAAGAAGAAGAGAGAACCATTTAGCTTCACGAGGAACCTGTGGATACGATCAACCTAAGTATCGAAGAAGATAAAAAAAAGTTAAAGTGGGTGCCAATCTGGAACCCAATATCAAGGAGCGTCTAATTCAGTTGTTGCATGATTACGTCGAAGTCTTTGTCTGGTCATATGAAGACATGCCAGGACTTGATGAAGATATTGTGGTACATCGTCTTCCTACAAGAGAAGATTGTCCGCCAGTAAAACAAAAGGTATGTCGAATGAGGCCTGATATGTCAGAAAAGATTAAAGCAGAGGTCATGAAGCAATTCAACGCTGGATTCTTGGCTGTCACCTCTTACCCCTAATTGGTTGCCATTGTTGTTCCCGTACCCAAAAAGGATGGCAAAGTACGAATGTGCGTAGACTACTGAGATTTGAATAGGGCAAGCCCTAAGGATGACTTTTCACTCCCCCACATTGATATCCTAGTTGACAATACGACACAACACAAAGTGTTTTCCTTCATGGACGGATTCTCCGGTTACAACCAAATCAAAATGGCGTCTGAGGACATGGAGAAAACAACTTTTGTCACATAGTGGGGCACATTCTGTTAAAAGGTGATGCCATTCGGACTGAAGAATGCTGGGGCAAACTATCAACGTTCCATGGTAGCTTTATTTCACGATATGATACATCATGAAATAGAAGTCTACATGGATGATATGATAGCCATATCGCAAACAAAAGAAGAACATCTTGATCACTTACAAAACCTGTTTGATAGACTGAAGAAGTACAAGCTAAGGTTGAATCCAAACAAGTGCACATTCGGGGTACGATCTGGTAAGCTCCTAGGCTTTATCGTCAACAACAAGGGTATCGAGGTCGATCCTGCCAAAGTTAAATCAATACAAGAGATGCCTGCTCCTCGCACTGAGTAAAGAAGTCAGAGGATTCTTGGGACGTTTGAACTATATTTCCTGATTCATTTCTCACCTGACAGCTACTTGCGAGCCAATCTTCAAGCTCTTGAAGAAAGATCAAGTAGTCAAATGGAATGATGAGTGCCAAGTTGCTTTTGACAAAATCAAAGAGTACTTGCAAGAGCCTCATGTATTGACGCCACCAGTCGAGGGAAGACCATTGATTATGTATCTGACTATTTTAGAAAACTCAATGGGGTGTGTATTGGGGAAGCATGACGAGTCTGGCCGAAAAGAGCACGCTATTTACTACCTGAGCAAAAAGTTTACCGACTGTGAAACCAGATATTCACTGCTCGAGAAAACTTGATGCGCTCTGGCATGGTCTGCTCGCTAGCTAAGATAGTATATGTTGACTCATACTACCTTGTTGATATCTAAGATGGATCCGATAAAATACATCTTCGAGAAGCCTGCTCTTTCTGGGAGAATAGCGAGATGGCAGATGATCCTGACAGAATATGACATACAGTATACTACCCAGAAAGCTATAAAGGGGAGTGTACTAGATGATCACCTCACTCACCAAGCTGTAGAAGACTACCAGTCCATGAAGTTTGAGTTTCTAGATGAAGACATCATGAAATTAGACAACCGTGAAGAATTCAGGCCATATGACGGACCTGATCAAGGATCCCGATGGACCCTGTTCTTTGATGGAGCATCCAATGCGCTTGGAAATGATATCAGTTTTGTACTCATATCTCCGGAAGGGTGTCATACTCCATTTACTGCCAGACTTTGCTTCAATTGTACAAACAACATGGCAGAATACGAAGCGTGCATCTTCGGTCTCAGAGCTTCCATAGACCTGGGAATCAAATCCTTGGATGTGTTTGGAGATTCAGCTTTGGTCATCAGTCAGATCAAAGGGGAATGAGACACCAAACACCCAGACCTTATCCCTCACAAAGAACATGTTTTGACATTGCTACCACATTTTGAGAAGATTACCTTCGAGCATTTCCCGCGAGAAGAAAATCAGCTAGCAGACGCTCTAGCCACAATGTCATCTATGTTTAAACTTAATTGGGATAACGAGGCTCCCCAGATCACCATTAAACGAATGGATGAACCAGCACACTGTCACGAGATTAATACTGAAGAAGTAGTGGACCAACCTTGGTTTCACAAAGTCAAGAGGTATCTCGAGGCTCAAGAATATTAGGAAGGAGCTTCAATCTATGATAAGAAGCTCTTAAGGAGATTTTCTGCTAAGTTCTTCCTTAGTAATGGCATCCTGTACAAACGCAATCATGACTCTGTGTTACTTAGGTGCATGGATAAGGTTGAAGCTGAAAAGATCATGGTTGAATTGCATGAAGGCACTTTTGGTACCCACTCAAGCGGGCATACGATTGCAAAGAAAATCCTACGGGCAGGCTATTACTGGTCTACCATGGAAGCAGATTGCTATCAACACTCTCGAATCTTCCATAAATGCCTGATTTATGCAGATAAGGTGCACGTACCTCTGGTTCCTCTGAATGTATTGACGGATACTTGGCCCTTTGCTATGTGGGGAATAGATATGATGGGGGAAATTAAGCCAACAGCCTCCAATGGACACCGCTTCATCCTAGTGGCCATTGACTATTTTACAAAATGGGTGGAGGCAGCTTCCTTCACTTCCGTTACCAAGAATGTTGTTGCCCGTTTCATCAAGCAAAATCTCATTTTCCGGTACAGTATCCCAGAAAGGATCATCACTGACAATGGTCAAATCTCAACAACACTATGATCACCGCCTTGTGCGAGCAATTCAAGATTCAACATCATAATTCTTCTCCCTATCGGTCAAAGATGAATGGTGTTGTTAAAGCTGCAAATAAAAACATTAAAAAGATCAAACAGAAAATGATAGTCATATACAAAGACTGGCATGAGATGTTACCATTCGCTCTCCACGGATAACGTACCACGGCTCGCACATCAACCGGGGCAACACCCTATTCTTTGGTATACGGCATGGAAGTCGTCTTGCCTATTGAGGTTCAGATCCCCTCTCTAAGGATTATGAAGGATGCAGGATTAAACGAAGACGATTGGATCCAGACTCGACTTGATCAACTGAACTTGATTGATGAGAAGAGACTTACTGCTGTTTTTCATGGTCAAATGTATCAAAAACGGATGATCAAGGCTCTCAACCAGAAAGTCAAACGCCAAGTGTATCAAGTTGGGGATCTGGTGATCAAACGTATCATCTTGCCACAAGGTGATCCCAAGGGCAAATGGGCTCCTACCTATGAAGGACCATTTGTAATCAAAAATATTTTCTCTGGTGGGGCAATGATCTTGACCACCATGGATGGTGACGACCTGCTGCACCCTGCGAACGCGGACATAGTCAAAAGATACTACGCATAAGAGATCAGCTAGGTTGACATACCTAGGTAAAACAAGGGCATCTCGGTGAACCAAAAAGGTTCCGGCAAAAATTAGGGATAAAACAAAAAAATTTGTACACCCGGAAAGTTGAAAACCCGAAAGGGAAACTTGGGCAAAAAAGGGTTTCCCGGTAGAATGAAAACCCGAAAGGGCGGTCTAGGAAAAAGTTAGGGAATTAAAGCGTATGACTATGACCTGTCGGATCACTTTACGAACAACCTTTGGCTTCCACTGACAAACTCAGAGGTTCCGATCAATTCAATCATCTCCGGGCGAGGCAACAAATAGACAAGATGACCAGAGATACGAAGGCTATAACAGAATGGAAACCCCATGGGATTATTACACATAGCTATCTTTTCTTTGTATCAAATTTTTCTTTTCTTATGACAGCATTCTCTTACTAGAATGTTTGTCCCCTTGTACAAAAAAAAAACTTATTCAAAGTCAACACAAAATATCCCTTTGAAAGTACAAAAACTATTTGTCTTTTCTTTACACTTGTGTTTTGTTTACAAAAACGTCCAATGATTCATTGTTGAGCATATGCATTTGAACATAATTATTGTTTACAAATAAACAAAATAGGAAAGACAATTACTGATAGGTTGAAAGGATAGAGAAATATCTCTAGGCTATCCCATAAGTAATCCCCTGTAGTACGTCGTTTAAATCCCCAGCGGAACAAAATTTCAAATTATTGATCCCCAGTAGAAGTCGTCAATTTCTCAGGACTCCCTGACAGATTTTAAAAGCAGTACATGGTATTACCCTTACAACAAGAGTTTATTCATATCGGAAAAAATCACCAATACTTCAACTTCAAGACATAGAGACTCACATGTCCTCAACAGCAGCCATGAATTTATTTTTCCTAATCTAATAACAATGCAACAAATCGGCTCATATACGCATACATTGCATCCATATATCATAAACATTGATAACACGAATGCATTATACTATGAATTTCATACAACATAAACATTATGTTTTAGCTAACATTTTACTCTTTTCAGGATAAGATTAACAGCTACCATTAACAATATTAAAAAAAATGATACAGTTCAGATACGCTCCAGACGCGGATGTCGTCCTAATACTCATTCAGATTCAACTTTTGATACAATTCAGATACGCTCTAGACACGGATGCCATCCTGATACTCATTCAGATTCAACTTTCAAATACGATGCAGATATACTCCAAACACGGATGCCATTCAGATGTTCATATAAACAAGGTTTTCAGATACGCTCCAGACATGGATGCCATTCTGATACTCATTTAGATTCAACTTTTCAGATACAATTCAGACATGCTCCAGACACGGATGCCATCCTGATACTCATTCAGATTCATCTTTCAGATATGCTCCAGACACAGATGTCATCCTGATACTCATTCAGATTCAACTTTCAAATATGGTGCAGATATGCTCCAAACACGGATGCCATTCTGATGTTCATACAAACAAGGTTTTTAGATACAGTTAAAATATGCTCCAGACATGGACGCCATTTCGATACTTATTCAAAATCAACTCTCAGATACAGTTCAGATACGCCCCAGACACGGATGCCATTCTGATACTTATTCAGATTCAGCTTTCAGAAACAATACAGGTACGCCCCAGACACGGATGCTATTCTGATACTCATTCTTTTAGCTTACAAATTACAACTCAACAATCACTCTTGGATGGAATCTTTAAGCCAATCTCCTAAATATTTCTATCACCTCTCCAAATGGCATCTTTAAGCCCGTTCCCTCTACCGTCACACCACCGAGTACAAATTTATGGGCACTCTAGTGTCCAATCATCTTCCACCTTCGAGTCACGAATGGCAAGACTCGACAGTCTAATTCTTCAGGTTTAAGAAGATTGAACAGGGGCAGCTGTTGCACCCCAAAATTTGCCCTCTCACTTATCAAGAATTTCCTCACAAGATCTCTTTAACCCAAAACTGGATTAGTGTTTGACCAGCTCAAGACACCTCCTCATGCACTGATGACCAAAATTAGGGTTTGAGTTTGCACAAGGATTTTTGGACTATAAAAGCTTCATATGACTTTCAAGGATCATTATGGACCCCCAAGATTACTCATGCCAAGTTTCAAGCTTTGAATCACATTTTTTATCAGTCAATTGAATAATTGACCTAAAAATCAGTTGTATTGGGGGAAAAGTCAACCATGGCCAATTTACAGTCAAAATTCATAATTTTTTATCCATATCAATATTTTAGACTCGTATGTATCATTTGATCAAATTTGGACCACAATTCCTCAAGAAATTTGATCAAATCATCAAAAGGGCAAAATGGTCATAATTAGGGTTTTGACTAAGAAAAGGGCAATTTCTGATTTTTGACCTAGAAAATGATCAATTGGTTTGAAGCATGATTTCAAGAGTTCAATTGCATCATCTTGACCTAATGACATGATTCAAAATATTTCAAATCCATTGGATTGACAGATGAATTTTGCAGTCCACTGATCAAAAGTCAACTGTATATTGAAAAGTCAAACTTTGACTTTTTTGTCAAAATCTAGTGTCAAAGATCATAATTCATCAAAACATGTCAAAATTTGAAACTTGTTCATTAAGATATCAAGGACTTAAGATTTGGTTTTGAAAAGTTGGAAAATTTTAACTTAGAAAATTTTCTAAGTATAGAAAATTTCTTATTTTTTCTCAACTTTGAGCCAAATTATCACCATGATTCAAAGGAAACTTCCAACATGAAAGTTATAGATCTCCATGAAATCTACAACTTTGATTCACACAATTTCTCCTAAAGATGCTTAGATCTCAAGATATAATTTTGTGAATACATGCTCATGAACTAAAATAACATAGTGAAATTTTGCCCTAGTTAGGCAGGTTTTTGACCTAACTTCATGCCAATTTTTCACATAGTTCCAAGGAGAACCTTTGGAAACAATTCGATGATCAGTTGTAGAGCACATTGCAAGATTTCCAAAATGTCCAAGAACTCCTTAAGATCATTCTTGAGTAAGGAGAATCGAAGAAATGAAATTGGCAACTTCTCACTTTGATTTCAAGCCATTTTATGATGAACCAAAATTCAAATTCAAGCCTAGGGTGCATAATCTTTGCTTTTCAGGCCTCAAACTTGTTTCTCACTCCATAATTAAATGTTTACACAGCTGATAGAGCTTTAATCTAAGCATTAGAGCCTTTGTCCAAACTACAATTCCAGTTATGGCACAAAGGTGCCATTTCCATTTTGATTAAGCACAACTTTTGCAATTGTCAACTCCTTGAGCTTTGCACTTGTTCTTTCTGCACACACAAGCTATATAAACCAAAAGCAATGTGTCTAAAACCTCTACCAACTCAGATCAGGCTTGTACAAACACTTAGGGACTTGTCTCCTCACTTTTCTTCAAAAGCAAGTTATATAGCCAAAAGGCTATAACTCAGAAATCTTGAGGAAGCTTGAGGTCTAACCTTTTCAATACTTATACACAAATGTATTGCAACCTAACACACAATTGAAAAAGCTTAGAAACTCTCCCAAACACTCTATCACTAAAAATCTGCCATAACTTGCAGTTTTGCACCTTACATAGCAATCTCAAAAACCACTTGTGCGTTTTGAATTTTAACCATCTAAACACTTAATATAGATCATATCTAAGTGTTCCAGACCTTGGTTCCCTCACTGTAACTCCTCCTTCTTCATCTGCCATTTTACATTTCAAGCTTGCAGGTTGACTTGAGTAGGGAGATTCAGGGACTTTCAAGACAAGGTAAGGATTGGAATACACTCAGGGAGGTCCAGGAAAGCTAAACAGATCCTCAAGCCTTCTCAACACTTGCTCAAACTCCATTCACGATCTCAACTGAAAGAAGTAAAAACTCAAACTTCTATCTCTTCATACAAGCATCTTTTGGTCTTGATTTGTGAAAACAAAATGTAGATATCCTTGCACTAAAGTCAACCATGTTCATAGATTTCATTTATATTCATTGTGTATAGAGAATTTTGGATTTGAATTTTCTATAAAAATTAGGTTTTAAATTAGGGAAAGCAAAATTAACTTTGATATTTGACTTTTAGTTTACATAAGATATATGGTTGAACCGTAAGAAGAAACACTGTAATTTTCATGTTTGGACTTTCTATTTTCATGGAGAAATGAGAGAGATACAGGTGGTCCGGCCATGGCTCAAGGTTGAAGATGAAGTTGCCTTCAGGGGGCATTTTATATTATATATTTATGCCTTTGTTTATATGAACGGATGTACAGCCACCCCAGTGGTAAGGCAGCGCGCAAAAATGACATAGGTCATGGGTTCGAGCCTTGGCGTTGCCTTTTGCAATTTTTCATTTTTTTTCCACCTTTTTTTTTGTATTTTTGCAACGTGGGCTTCTGGACTATGGGCCTTATGTTTTTTGCTAACCTCCTGCCTCCCATTTGCTTGCAGCACCCCTGTCCCAAATATTTTCATTTACTTATTTTATTTTTGTTTTATTTTATCAAATATATTTTTCTTAATATTAAAAATCACAAAAAATATAAAAATGATAGATTTTATTTTGACTTATTTTATTTCATTTTTCTCAATAAAAAATATTTTCTTTAGTTATATATATTATCTATTTTTCTTAAATAACTTGGTAAATTAATTTAGAACTAGTTTTAATATTGATTTTTCTTCATATTTATTAAACAAATTATTTTAATACAAAAAGACCAAAATACCTCATAAATACCGTATATTATTTTTCAATACAAATAAAAAAGTAAAAATACTTACTTTTTTCTCAAAGAAATTTATTCCCTTTTAATAAAATAGAATTAGGGTTTATAAAAAAAATTCTTTCTAAAAATAATTTCTTTTCCTAATTAATTTGAGTTTAATCTTGATTTATTTATTAGGTTTAGGTTAAAACTTTTTTTCATAAAAAATCAAACAAAATCTTCTTTTGCATTTACATATCTTTGCATATTTAATTTATCTTATACATTATTTATTCCAATATTTGTACAAATTCAATTTGGTTGTAATAGATTAATTAGGTTTATATTATTGCAATCCCCATTCATAAATTGTATACCCCCTCCCACAAATATTGTAATAGTGTAGTAATCTTTAAATTTCGCAATTTATCGCTTTTATATAACATGCTAGTAATTAGGGTTTGTATGGCAAGATAAAATCAACCAAATAGAAAACCCTAATCCAAGACAAAATCAAGCATGAAAATGGCATACTTGCACACAAATCACCCCTAGGGTTATCCCACTTGGTTGCCTTATAAAAATGGCCATATTACGCATGTAAAGTGTCTTAGCAAAAACAAACAAATACAAGATCATAGACCCTCGATGACGCTATTCAAAGTTGCCTTACAAAAATGATCTTAGTCCCTAAAAAATGCTAAGATACTTTACAACATTGCTAATCATGGTTATACGATGACCCACGCTCGTCCCGTTTACATCCAAAGATAGGGTTGCTTACCAAACTAATGGTAAGACAACAATGTCAAAGGAAAAGAAAATGAACAAGAAAGAAATTTGAGTCTGTAGTTTACTTTTAGTTACTTGCTCCATTTCAAAACAAATATTCTTGCAACTTTTAAAACAAACACACACACACATTTCCAAACATCTTACAAAATTGAAAACATTTTCAAAAGATCAACATCTTTATATACATTCTTACTAACGAGAATCATTACAAAGATTCCCTAAACAATGGCCTCTTTACAAAATACTTTCAAAAAAACCACATGAAGCATAATTTCAAACAAAAGCAAGTGATCTAGCAAGTAACTAAGATCCCATGGAAAACCATGGATGAATAGGGTGTTAATACCTTCCCTTTTCATAATATACCCCCAAAACTCATGAAACAATCTCAAAGGTCTTTCCTGTGCTTTTTTACCTTTCCTTTTGGATAAAATAAAAGTCGGTGGTGACTCTTGCTAACCGCAACATTTGTGATAAAACACAAAACAATCAAGTCAGCTCTCTCACCGCATCACATGGCTTCTTACCAAATCAATGGTAAGATAGCAACGTATAAAGGAGGAGGAAAAGAACATTAGACTTTTTGAGTAGGTAGGATGCTCGTAGGTTCTCGTTTGCTCAGAACAAAAACATTTTTCACACCAACACTTTCCTTTGAAACATTTTCAAAAGTTAAAACACTTTGTACGCATTCTTATAGAAACGAGAACCATTACAAAGGCGCTTTTAAAAATCACTTTCAAAAACATCTTCCACAACAAACACCTCTTTGAACTATTTTCAAAACCAACACTTTATACGCATTCTTATAGAAATGAGAATCATTACAAAGACGTTTTCAAAATATTTTCAAACCCACACCACAAACACATTTTCAAACAAAAGCAAGTGATCTAGCAAGCAACTAAGAGCCCGTAGATAACTACAGATGAAAAGGGTGCTAACACCTTCCCTTTTCATAACCTACCCCGTGAACTCAAGAAAACATCTCTAAAGGTCTTTTATGTTCTTTTCAACCTTTCCTTTGTTGGATAAAAGAAAAGTCGATGGCGACTCTTGCTATCCGCAATAATTGCGATCAAACGCAAAACAACCAAGTCAAGTCTCCCACCGTTTTACACCTATATCTTTCATATTTTTGCACACTTCTTCATCGAAGCATTCGAAAGTCTCTTATGTCTTTTCCAGCAGTTCTTACATATTTGAAAGATAAAGCCCTCCCTTTTATATGTATAGGTTTGATATTCTTCCTTCTATCTTTATGGTGATAATTAGGAATTTAGACAATAATGAAAACCTGATAGAATCGTCAACTCACGATGAACGCATAGCCTTATGGAACCACTAGTATAGAAATGTAAGGCATCCCAACAGGACAGTAGACTATAAATTAGTGGAACTAGGCATGTTTGGCAGTTGCGAGAGTTCCATTAGTTCTGATAGTTATAACATTAGAGGTAAGGAAACTGATTCCATTTTCACTTTTATTTACACAAGAAATAAGAAGATAATGGCTACATCTGACACTGAGCCCAATGACATTAGGGAAATCGAGTGTTATTATACTACTGAGGACCAAATAACTAATTTCTAGCAGTATGATAAGTTCTCATCTTCAGGTGATGTGAAAGAAGTCATCCTAGAGGTGTATTCCTCAGCTGAGAGGGATGATATGGATGTTTCAGACCACTCTTCCACTCCCTATTTTACTTCTTCCTTCCCACTGTTCGTGACATTAGAGTTATCTTCCCTTTATCCCATTTGAGGAAAAGGTTATGAAGTTCTCAACATTGTCCCATCCATATCATGCCAAATGCCTGGAGTATAAATTGGGTGTTTGGGAAAATATATTGGAGGTTAGGGTTTCATCCTACCATATTTATGTTACTCTCCGTCTACGACACCAAAGAAATTACTTGTTAGGGCTGAGTGATCCTAGGCACTTTTCCTATGAGAGTTTTATTCAAATTCTACTATTGGGGCTCACGACACCCCATTTACCCTTTCACCTAGATGACCAACCCAATGGTGATCACAAGGTGCGAATTCAACCATCTTACTGCGGAAGAGGTGGACGTGGTCTAACTTTTAGAGGAGTTAGAGCCCATGGACTCCCAGACAGTGATCACTTTGGACTATGGAAACCATAAGTATATGGACAAATACTCGAGTCTATTTTGACTATAAAAACCCTTATCTAGGATTTTTTTAGGTTGTCTTATAACTCATATTTGTTAAGTAAAGCCAAGACAAGATCTCCAAGCCAAGAGGAAAGTTGAATGCCCAGAATTACATAATCCCCAGAGTCCTGGATGGCCAGAACATCAAGGGGGTTTAGCAAAAAATCAAGGGTGAGGTGCCTCTCAAACCCCCAAACGTAAAAGAACCCAAAGGCGAGGAGTCAACTCCTCTCCTGGCCCTCTGAGTACGGGAGTTCAGGACAATATTGTAGAGGGTGTGGGCACCCATACATCATTCTCGATAGGGGAATCACCAACTCAAACTTTTATGTGGAGTGATCTTAAATTTGACATCGTAAAGTTCATTGGCGCTCACCTTTACTTCCTTGAAGACTTCCAAGGTGATTAAAAGGTTGTCTACAGTATTCCCTCCTTCAAGTCGTATGATCTCAATGAAAACCACCAACTGAGGGTTCTTTTGATGGAGCAGACTATCAGAGAAAGGCATTCTCAAGATGATAAACAACTAATAATGGATTTCATAGGCTATAAAGGCGGCATGGCCAAAGGGCATACGATGATAGAGGCCTTTCACAAGGAGAAGGAGACTCTGACAAACGAACTCCATGAAGTGGTAACCAAGGCCAATGATTTTGTCGCCACAATGGACATGCTACAAGTATCTCTGGATCAAGACCTTATTTATCAAAGGAAGATGAAGTAGGATATATTTATTCTCAAAGAAAATTTGTCGGAGACCTTGGACCTCTATTTTGAATGAGCGAAGGAGAAGATGGCCTTATTTCATCCTAGGCGGGATCTGAGCCACGTGGACATGTTCAAAGTCATTTGTGGTGGCAAGTTGGGGGAGGACACGGGTGATACCTCTTCGTTTGAGCAAGCCGCCCCTCCTATAAAAGACATCCAAGCCTAGCTTGAGGGTGATAAGGCGATAGAGGATATTAATCTGGAGGAGATCCCCTAAGGAGACACTCTATAGGAAAAGTAGGTTCACAAAGAGGGTTAGTGAGGCAAAGGCTCTTTTTGGTTTAAGATATAATCACACCCTTGACAATGTTATTTAATTTTCCCTTACGGACTCTTTATGTAATGTTGATTATTTCCAACGAGCTTTCTTTATATTTTACTCACTTTTTTCTATTGCCGCTTTTATATGAATACTTGCGAACATCTATTTACCATGTTTTGGTCTTAGTACTCTTATGGAGAACATGGATTCTATTCTAGAGAAGTTAGTGTTGCCTTAGGGGAGTCAAGGATTACCTCATAAGCACCCAACAAGTTTGATCGCCTAGATAGGCGCCAAAGGATTCATTCATAAGGATACAACATGTTTGATAGCCTCAAAGGCATAAAGGATTCCTATGAAAGGATTTGTCATGTGTGATAGCTTCAAAGAGCAACAAAGGTTCTTGTATAAGGATCTAACATGTAATTTAATTTTCTCGAGAGGTGGAAACCATTCTTGTTTAAGGATCTAACATGTATAATCGCTTCGAGGGGCAACAAAGATTTTTTTGTATAAAGATCCAGCATATATGATCACTGCATAGGGTGATCTAGATAATATTCATTTGCTTCTTAATTACCTGCAAATAAACTAACAATAACCCAATGTTATATAATAAAGTGAGGGCCTCAGAAAAAACTCTTGTGTCATGTTGGCAACACATGAATAAAGGTTTTACCCAGAAATAAAAGAATGTCACTAAGTCATACTTACAAACGACAAAGGTTGTAACTCGCCTAAATAAGAAAAAAATAGTAAACAAATCTAAACTAAACGAAACGAGACCCAATCCCCTAACAATTATAATCATTCCACAATCAATCTTTTCATGTGTCATTCATGTCTACCTGGTCCAGAGTGGTCATATCCTTATCCATGAGAGCTTCCTTTAGTGGTATGGCCTCCAATTTCGACGTTTACACCCATGGTGATAGCCTTCTTAAGCTTTAGGTTCTTTACGTATAATTTTCTGGAGATTTCCCGATCTCCGTGAATAACTCTGACTCGCCCATCTGTAAGAGGATACTTGATATATAGATACAGTGTAGATAGGGTGGGTCTCAGCTGGTTAAAGACGAACCTCCCTATAATCATGTTATATGAGGAAGGTGTGTCAATGACAAAATACCTTACCTTAATCTATCTGATATTTTCATCTACTCCAAAGGTAGTCTTCAATATTATATATAATCTTTCACCTACACTTGCTCGCTTGAAAATCCCATCAACAATCCTCACAAGGGTTTAAGGTTATCCAAATCTAGACAGAGCCTCTCAAATGCATTCTATTAGAGAATGTATGCAGAATTTTCTTGATCAATCAAGACCATCTTTATCTCTCAAATGTCACATCTTACGATGATGACAATGTATATTTTTTTTGTGTGTTTTCCTTTAAAAAATCATGTATAAAAAAATGTAAATGTTTTTATATAAAAATGCATTGCCGCTGTTTTTATAAATGCATTGCCGTTTTTAAGAGTTATTTTTTGAAAAAAAAATGATAAAATAGTTTTTTTAATTACTTTTAAGAAATTTATAATTTTTTTAAAAAATAAAATATTACAAATTCTTTAAAATATAAAGCAGTTAGTTAGGGTGGAGATCGATCTTTCGACTATATTATTTTGCTGTTTAACTTCTTCATTTTTTCAACTATATTTATATTCTATTGAAAATAAATCATTAGTTGAAATTCAGAATTATAATTTGGGCTATTCAAAAAACTTCCAAACTGGAATATATTGAAACTAACCAAATCTATTTAGAGAGTTTTCAAACCACAAACCTATATTTTACCACAGTTTAGTAATCACAACCACGGAATTCAAGTAACCTGACCTAACTATTCTATTTGTAGTTCCTTGGTTCAATTGCATGACACGGATATGCTAAATTTGTTACCAACGTGACAAATATTTGTTGTTGAAAATTATGTCAACGATGAAATCATTTTGACAATAACTTATGTAACACTAATAATTGAATTCAATATTCATATAACTAAAGTCAAAAGAAAATTAACAAACAGTAACGTAAAGTATACTACTAATAATTAATATCAAAGTGAACACTTTGTCAAAATATAAATATCAATGTGAACACATAAAATTAAAAAGGTTCGCATTTATCTTTTGTTGTCTTCTTAACTAAACTTCTAAGCTTAGGTAAATGTTTTCCTTATTTTTCTTTTATCAACTACCTTTTTAATAGTAATCAATGGTTTTAATTTTGTAATAGACTCAAGAGCAACCGTTAGTACTATTAGCGCAATAGTTAGAGGAGGATCGAGTGAGGAGTATTCTTATTTTTAAGATTTTTTGTTTGAATAATACACTTTTATGGAAGATACACCACTTGTCCACTTAAAACTTTAAGGTGATAGGTGAGTTGATTCTCTCACTTATAAATGCTCAACTCACCACATTCCTATCCAATGTGAAACTATTTTTTACACTTGCTATATTCTCAACACTCTCCTCAAGTGTGAGTCCACAATGCTCCCTTCAAGTGGAAGCTCTTTCTTCCACATACACTAGTACCATCGTTGAAACTCTTTCAACGGGACACTCTTTACCCACATGCAAGACGCTTACCCTTGCTCATGTGAGATACTTTTCGATACAAGTAAGTCGATCCCTTTTCTAGTCCCTTTCTCGAAACTCCATATATACTTGTACCGACGATGACTCCCTTTAACGGGATACCTCCTACGGGAATTTCAATACAAGTAAGGCAGTCCCTTTTTCAAAACCAAAGGCTCATGATACTATTTATTGGCGCAACAATCGGGGGGTCAACGAGGGAGCATTTTCTACATATTGGGGACTTTCCTTTGAGCAACACACATTTGTGGAGTTCACAAGAGAGTGTTGATACATAGTATATGATTAGACACCTTTGTGAGAGACAATCCACTTGTCCACTTAAAACCTTAAGGTGATTGTGAGTGGGTTCTCTTACTTATAAATGTTCAAGTCACCACATTCCAATCCAATGTGGACTATTTCCTCACTTACTCACACTTTCATTATTATTCTAACACCCCTCTCAAGTGTGAGTCTATAATGCTCCCTCTCAAGTGCAAACTCTTTTATCCACATACACGTGTACCATCGTTGACACTTTGCAAAAGAACACCACTTCATGGGCATTTCAATACAAGTAAGTCGGTCCTTTTCTCGAAACCATGATCTGATACCATTTGTTAGCGCAACAATCGGGGGAGGATCGAGCGAGGATCATTCTTATTTTCGAGACTTTATGTTTGAGCAACACACCTTTGTGGGAGACACACCACTTGTCCACCTAAAATCTTAAGTTGATAGGTGAGTGAGTTATCTCACTTATAAATGCTCAAGTCACCATATTCAACCTAATGTGAGACTATTTCTCACACTTGCTATATTCTCAACAACTACCGCTCCTCTCAAGAAAATGTATGTATCATATTGAAAAGGTTGAAGAACTATTCTGAAGTTGGCACTCCACCCTGATTCTTACAACAAAGTTGAAATACCATAACTATGACTAGTTGTCATCATCAAAATTATGTTCATCTTTAATGGAGTTTCCTTGATCAATAGTCTACAAAAAATATTCCACATTCTCTCTCTTCTTAATGATGACAACGTATATCTCAGGAAAGTGGTAAAAGAAATAACAAATATTTGTTTGGAGTAATTAAACTCACCCTCAATTAAATAGAGAGTATACTCTACTCCCCTAAGAGTATACTTCTCCTTTATCAAATAAAAAAGACATGTAAATATGCATTGCAAAAAGTTAAGTATGCATACATATTGGCAAATAAGAATTTAGAAATAGAAAATCATCACTTTTTATTAAATGAAAATTGCTAGGAATTCAAAGTACAAAAGGGAAATTATTGAATTGAAATAGTACGGAAAACAAAAAAAAACTACAAAAGTTTGAATATTATAAGACATAGATGGGATCATTCATTGTCGTAAGTATCATCATCCCTTGTGGCGGTTTTCTTGATCCTCTCGACATCATTGGATAAATTTTGACATATTTTCAACACTTTTTCCATCTTAGTGTCTTCTATCTCGTCTGCTTATTCCTATTGTTCCTTGATTGTTGGGTCATCATGTATCTCTCCATGTTTGACGAGAACTTTTATTTCTCTACCAGTGGTATAGATAATCCTATGGTTGATTAAGTCTACAACTTCATCCATGGTATCAATGTTGAAGGTTGCTAAAAGTTTGGTGATCATTGGCCCATAACGGAGTCATGTTGACTGGTTCTCTTTGGAGTGAATCACGTGGTTAAAAATTCCTTCTACCCAATTTGTTAGAATCTCTTGGGTTAGAATCCATTATGGTACACATCTTCTCTAATGACATAGTTATGGTTCACATTCCTTGGAAAGAGAAACATAGTTAAAAGTTAGTGAATGATCCTAACCTTTGGTTTTAAGTAGATGGATTTGAAAGGGACTTTCCTTTTCTCTATAGGATTAATAACACGACTATTTAGGGTTGAGGAGTGTTTGATGTTTCTAAATCCTAGGGATCTATCATGGGTGTAGGATTTTCTTATAAAAGGTAGCTCAAAAATTCTTCCAAAATTACCCTTGTGGATATTTATTTGGAAAAATACCCTTTTTAGTCCTGTAACTTTAGGTTGGGGGTTCATTTTGGTCCCTTAATTTTAAAAACGATCATTTTGGTCCCTCTACTTTTCAAAACGTGTCACGTTAGTCCTTTACGTCTAAATTTCACTAATGACGTTAATTATTTGCTGACGTATAACCTTAGCAACGGATAAAACTGCGCAATTTTTTCAGGGTTTTACTTTGATTCTTCATCTTCTTCTCCAAAACTAAAAACTCATGTTTGAATCTTGAACTCAAAACCCATTTTTTCTCAAATTCCACCAATTATTGAATCTTGAACTTAAAACCCATTTTTTTAAACTCAACAAAAATATAATTTAATGAATCGTGAGTCAAATAGGTATAATAGTAGTCATAATAGTGACTACAATGCAAATCGAACAAAAATGAATAAAATGGTGTGATTTCGATGAAAACTGGAATATGAATTTGCGAGGCTTTTGTTTGAGGGAGTGAGTTACAATACTAAGCCATTTTTGTTTTAGTGGTAACATCTATGCCAGAAAACCTTAGCAATGAAGCGAATGTGCTGAAAAAAGTTGTATTGAACAATATTAACTTAAATATTACTATAGTGTATTGGAGCCAAAAAAATTGTATATCCATTATGAGTGGATGAAATAAATGAGTAAAACCACAAAATAAGATTGAGGGAAATTAAGTGGATTGCAATGAATAAATTAAATGGTTAAAAGTATAAGATTGAGGGAGATTGAGAGAATTATAGATGAATAAAATCTAAGTTAAACTAGTTTGGGAATAAGTGATGAAGCGATAAAGTACAAGTTCAAAGAACGGAGAAAACATTCACGCGATCATGCACACTGCTTCACAAACCCAACACAACACTCTCCAATAACACAACATTAAATTATGATTATTAATACTTTATCTCTATAACATCGGGCCTCCAAATTTCGGCGTAGTTAGTTTTCAATTTTCATGGATTCTTCGTCTCTTCATTGAAACGATAACAATGCCTGAGATCCAGAGTTGTTCCTCAAAATTAGAATAAAAATAAGAACCAATAATTAGTCTTATTTGTTGTGTTGGAAAAAACGAGTTTTGAGTTCAAGCGTCAATAATTGGTGGAATTTGAGAAAAAATGGGTTTTGAGTTCAAGATTCAAAAATGGGTTTTTAGTTATGGGAAAGAAAATGAAAAATAAAATTAAAACCCAGAAAAAAATAATTGTGTCTGTTTTTTTCGTCTCTAAGGTTACACGTCAGCAAATAATTAATGTCATTATTAAAATTTGGATGGAAAGGACTAACGTGATATATTTTGAAAAGTTGAGGGCCCAAAATGGTCGTTTTTAAAATTGAGGGACCAAAATGAACCTCGGCCTAAAGTTACGGGACTAAAAGCTTATATTTCTACTCCCCTTACCAATGTTCTTATTGAGGTTCCTATAAGTCTTAGGTTTCAATAGAATTCTCTTACAAGATTTTGGAAGATTCTAACTGGTACATGTGTGAAGAAATATTTCAAAGTGGCTTGACAAATTTGATGATATGGTTTGTGATTTTTTAAGAGGCTTGGCTCTATGTACCAAGGTTGAATCACCTTCTTCCCTAGAATTATCATCTTATCTTCTTGCTTTCTATTTATCATCCCAATGGTGAACACATCCCTTCTTAGTGCTTATATAGAATTTTTACTTGAGGCCATTATGATGTTTACTCAAAGAGAACTCACACAAGAAACATGCTAGAAAATATGAATTTTGAGATGTAAAAAATAGTAAGAGAGCATTCATATTTATAGTGAGTATACTTACTTTTTAATCAAGTATTTATGGCAAGAAATCAATGAGGATTATTCTTATTGAAAATTAGAATTAAATCATTCAAAATAGGGTGTGCCAATCGATTGGCTAATGGCCCTAATCAATTGGTTAATCAAATGTTTCTAGATTTTGAGCGTTTATCGTCAATGTTGGAATTTGGTTGCCTTAGAGCACACATTTAGCTTGGATATGATTTGAAAATATGGGCACCAAGCATCTCCTATCGATTGCCATAAAGTTCCAATAGATTGGGCTTACATCAATTAGCCTTATCTGCACCGCTTTTCTATAAAATACTTAGAAACTCATTTTTTGGTTAGTAAACATAATTTATCGAGATGAGCAAAATTAAAACCAATACAATCAGAGTTTTCTGACCATTTCAACTTTAAAATAGTGTACTACCTCAAATATACAGAGGCCTTGATAAAACCTTTCTTAAAGGAGCACTAAACACTTGATGGTGTGTCATTTTCTACATATTGTTGGATGTGAGAGTTTGAATAAACAACTAGATGAGTAAGTCCATTATAGATATATCCATTCAACCTACTATTAGGTTAGATGATCACTATGGATCATAAACATTGAGATACTCTCAAAAATCTTGTTTGGGTCATTGTCTTTGATATTCACCATCATTGTCCATTCTTGGAATAGATAATTTTTATATACTTAAGTGTATACATCTTTCTTTTCATAGCTCCATTAAATATCCTTAAAGCTTTGAGCTGCAAAGCACACCTGCAAAACATTAAGGTTTCACCTTTTGTACATAAATTTTCTTGGGTTCAGGTGCATTAATTTTTCCTGAAGATCTAGGGTTATATTACCTTTACACCTTTTCAATATTTCAATACATAAAGACTCTAAATGGCCAAATCTTTTGCAGTGTGTGCATTTATAAACTGGATTATTTTTTTATTTTGATCTACACCTTTACTAGGTTTTATATCCTTTTTGAATCCTAGTCCTTTCTAATTTAAGTAGTACCTTTGACTTTACAAGATCAAGTCAAGCTTTTCTTTTTCTTGGGTAAACTTACCTAAGGTTTCATGCAAATAAATTACTTCCTTTTTTAGGGAGACACAAGTCTCACACATTTCCCTTGAGTTTCTAATTTTATTTATTTGTAACTTAAATGATTTATTACTTTCTTCAAGAGAACCTAAATAATCCTTAAGGTCTAAGTTGCATTGTCTAAGTTGATCATTCTCTTCCACCAATATAGAACTATTTCTAAAAAATTTCTTATAGGATGGTTTAGTTACCTCAACATCATCTTCCTCGTAGGACGCCTTTAAGAAAACTTCATCTTCCTTGTATGAAGAAGGATTTTCAATGTTTTTCCCCGAGGTTGATATCTCTTCTCCATTTCTCCTTTCGAATATTCCACTTGAAGATACTTATTTTTCATAGTTTCATACACTTGGGCTTCCTTTATTTGATGTTGAAAATCTTTCGAATATCGTTTATAAATTGAGTATCTTCTTTCAAAGGAAGCTATTGGATTCATTTGATAGGAGTGTGATAAAGTTAATTCTTTAATTTTTGAGCTCCCTCCTTCAACTTTAGGTAATTGAACTAGTTCGTTCAATTTCTCTATGATTTTCTTCTTCCTTGGTTTTTCTAGAAATTTATGAAGTGGTATATTCATCTATTTGAGCTCCTGTCTCTCGATTTATGGATTGGATTAAACTTCCAATTCTTAACTCTTGGACATTGGTTGGGACAACCTTTTCAATTCAGTTCACTCACTATCAAGCAAGCAATACAAGTCTATCACATCCGATATGATCATGTCTACTATCAACAAGAGATTAAGGGTGATCAGTTCCTCAATTTCTCAGTAGGTATCCGACAACTATAATGGTGATATAAATCATCATTACCCAACTATAATAGCGTCCTTCACCTTGTGCTCAAAGTTACCTAAGCATAATGTCCAAAAATCTCTCCAAGGCTTACAAACGTTTTTCTTAATTTCCTTCATTTCAACCTCGCCAATGATACATAAACGCCAAAAATCCATTTCATGGTCTCCTTTACATGCACGCAACACAACACAATTGTTAAGTATATTCTAATACAAGAAAACTACTACACCAAGTATAATCCCAATTGTTTCATTCCAAAAGAAGGCTCTATCTAGTTAGAAGACTTTGACCACATCAATAAATCCTTACTCTTTCCTTTAATCTAACATTTGGATCTCATCCTAATCAAAATCTCAACACTACCATTTCTTCATATGGTTGGTGTTGTACCCCAAAATTTTCCCTCGCATTTTTTCCTCAAGAAATCACAGCTTCAGGCGTTTCCTGATTTTTCAAACTGGATCGAGAATCGGTCAAACAGACTTCTCTCGGCAGTCAGACAAAAATTAGGGTGTTCATTGATTTTCATGGCTTTAGAACAATTCTTACAGTTGCTTAGGGTTTTGGTTGATTTTGGCTCAACTTTGATCAGGCGAACGTTTCTTTGGCATTTGATCAGGAATTAGGGTTTTTTATGCGCGGTTCCTCAGAAAGATTTAACTCTACAGTGTTTTTCAAGTTATGCTGAGATGTGGATTGAAACATTCGGATTGAATTCGCATTGTGTGACTAAATCAATGAAAGGATGCATTAGGGATTGAATTTGCAGTGTTTGGTTAGAATCAGTAAAGGGAAAATACGTCTGGGCAGTTGTTGTGATTGACTGTGCTTTGCTTTGGATTTGTGAAGCACCAGATTTATTAGTTGATCGATGCTGAAACATTGTTTATTTAATTGTTTATTATTCTGAGTTTAGATAATTGGAATTTATTTCCATTTATTATAATTTTAGAATTATAAATAATAAAAATAAATAATTGAAAAGGATAAAAAGAATTAATTGGATAAAAAGAATTTTTATTTCATCTTTAAATATTTGTTACAAATTATTATGTAAATACAAGTATTCATTTACACGGTATTTATAATAATAATAGTTACAATAATTAAATTTAAAATAAGACTATCCTAATTTTTTCTAAATCTTCAATTCTTCATTCTTCATCTGTTGCTAAATCCTCTCCATTCAATTTTTTATCTGCAAAAGAAAAGAAGAAAGGTTAGAAGCAGATAAATAATTAAAAGCAGACAATTAAAGTTTTGGGTTCATCATTAAAAGTAAATGGCCGGGATCAGTTAACCCTCTCTGCAAATCACGGGATTTCTCCCGGTTCACAAAGAGGGATGAAAAATATTTGCAAATTAAAAATGAATGCACAAGTCAAAAATTGCACAATTCAAAGTTTGTCAAAACTGCATAGTTCAAAGACAGCATAGGCAAATAACAAAGTCCAAGTTACAAACTGAATGTCCTAAAGCATGCTTAAATTTCAAAACTCAGTTCCAATGTCAAAGCTGTCCAAAGGATGTCAAAACACAAAAGTATCATCAATGCTGTCAAGAAGCACAAAGTATGGAAAGAAGAAGACAAAATATGCAGAGTTAGGCTACTATTGCAAGCAAATTCAGTTCATCATTTCCAGGCCAATGTGTTTTTTCAGAATTAATATATGTTAAGCAATATAATATGCTTAAATATTGGAGAGAGAGAGAGAGAGAAGAAAAGAGGAGAAGTGTAGGCTTACTGGTTTGGCTTTAGGCATAAAGAAATAAAAACACAGAAACTGCAATAAAACAGTGAAGCAGAAGGCAGAAATATGAAGGAATTAGCATGCAAACAAAACTGTCCACAAAGAGTAACAGAATTATCTTTCCTTTTTAAAACCCTTCAAACCTGCCCAGCAGCTTGACCAAAGAAAAGATACCAAAAACCTGAGACATTCAAAAGCATAGGCGCCAAAGAGCCTAAACAGATATGCAAAGAACATCACAAAAGCCAAGGCCCTTAAAAGAAAAGAACATAGTCCAAGAGAAAAGAGATATAGATCACAAACCAAAACAAAACTGAGAACAAAAACACCCTGCATAAAAACCAGTTCACCCAAAACCTGTACCAGAAAAAACAAGCCAAAGCCATATCCAACAACAATAGCCTTACCAGTTTCAAAAAAAATAAACCATCAACCTGTCAAAATCTGAAGCCTTTCAAAGCATAAGCCAAAACCATCAACCTGTTAAACCTGCTTGAGCCTAAAATGCTGAAGCCTAAAGCTTCAGTCCTTCCAACCCAAAACCTGTACCAGTGAACAAGCCAAGGCCAAAGCTAACAACCTTGAACCAAAGTTTGAACCTGTCAAGCCTTACCATCAAAAGCACAAGCAGAAGCCACAAAGAAAAGAGATTTCAAAGTCCATCAAACCTTGAACCAAAGCTCAACCCGTCCAGGCCAAGACCATAATCTATCAAACCAAAAACCAGTTCACAGAAAACACTAAAAAGCCATTAACCAACCAAAGCAAAAATAACCAAATATTCGAACCAGCAGGCCCCCCTCAGAACATTGTCATCACAGGGCAAGCATTCCAAAAGGCAAAGAGAAGAAGAGCTGAAGCATACTCAGAAACATACAGAGCAAAGCGTCCCAAAGGCCCTCAGAACATTGTCATCACAGGGCATACAGAAAAGGCATCGAGACAGCCAGAGGAAGAAGGAAAGAATTGTCTCAACCAAGCATTCACAGGGCATACAGAAAAAGCAACAAGCAACTCAGTATTTCAAAGCCACAAACCCTCAGAGGAAGCCTCATCATAGGGCAAAAATACAAGGTATCAAGCCAACACACGAAGCATACGAAGCAAAGAGGGACGAAAGAAGAAGAAGAAAAGAGGATATACTGGATTTTCAGCATGCATAATTAAACAACGAAAAGAAAAGGGCAAAAATACTGAGTACCAGGGAAGTCTCCCCAAAGTTCATAGCCTCATCAAGTTTTCCTCGCCGCCGGCCCTCCAAACGCCTCCAGGTTCCCTCCTCCTCTGTCTCCAAGAGGTAGTATACTCATCTCCTTTTCATGCATATCAAAATGACGAAAGAAAATACATAAATCAAAACCCAATCGAAACATAAAAATCAAAAGATACAACGAAAGCACTAACAACCTTACAAGCGTCGCCTGAGCAGTACACTGAGGGAGAAGGGGAAACGGTGGCGTTGGTGGCTTAGGCGAGGAGGATGTTGTTCTGAATCCATGGTTCTGGACTTGAGAGATGAACGAAGACGAAGATGAACAAACATCGCGCTTCTGTTTCACAAACCCTAGGTTAGTCCCAAATGCAAACGAATCCAAACAACCCTAAGACAAAAACTTGTCACAAAAACCTGGGCCTTCCCCCCATTCAGCGCTTAAGGCCCAAAAAACGTTTTGAATTGGCACCCCCCCTTTTTTAATTCTAATTCTGATTAAGCCCTTTAGGCCCATTCCCTCTTTTTATACTTAAGCTAACTTTTTTTCACTTATCCCTTTTTCCTACATTTTTAAACTAACCTAATCTTATTTGTAAATAAAATTGCCTTAATTTTATTTATTTATTTCATATAGAATTTTCTTTACATGAACTTTAGGGTTAATTAGATTAATAGATTTTTACTTTAATTTTCTTTTGTATATATAAATCCCTTTATACACGAATCACTAATTAAAATATATTAATACATAAGAAATACTTTGTCTTAAAACATTTCCTTGTTTCTAATTAAAGTAATTTTATTTGTACTAATATATAATTTTTCTTTAAGATTAATACTTTTCTTTTCTTAAGAGTAATAATTAATTTGTACATACTTTACAAAAAAAAGATACAAAAACACAATTTAAATCACACATACTCAATAATGCATTTAAATTCATTTCACAACTTGTAAATAAAATACATGTACACTTACACATTTACAATACAAAAATACATTTACATTGCTCTTATACACATTTGCTTATCTTATACATTTGCTATACTTTGCTATATCTTGATTATATTTGATTGCGATTCGATTTGGTTGTAATTATTTAAGTCTCATCCCCATTTATGAATTTGTACTCCCCCTCCCGGATACCATTTGTAATAGCGTAGACTTTAAAATTCCCGCAATTTACCGCTTTCGAATTATACCATGGTTAGACCTAGGGTTTGTATGTACATAAAATCGAATGCTAGATAACCTAATACAAAGACAAATGCATGAAATCAATACACAATCGCACTTGCACCCCCTAGGGTAATCCCATATGTTGCCTTCCAAAATGGGCCATGCTTGCACGTCGAGTTTCTTTGGCAAAACAATCAAATGATCATAAGTCCATCGATGACGCTTTCGAAAGTCGCCTATCAAAATGATCAAGTCCCTTTAAGCAAATTGCCAAAGACACTTGGCACCATTGCATTCATGGTCCATACGATGACCCGCGCCCGTCCCGTTAAACTTCCTAAACGCAAGATTGTCCACCAAATTCAATGGTGGAACAAAATTGTTAAAAGGGGGTTGGAAACATAGAGAAAACCTTTGAGTACGATAGGGGTAGATAAAACTCTTAGTTACTTGAGATCAACTTGCAAAAACACTTGCCTCCTTTTCAAAAATCACACTTCACAAACACTTTCAAAACAAACTCTCAAAAACATTTGAAACATCTTTTCGAAATGATACACACTTTTGTAAAACACTCAAACACGAGTCAATTACATTGGTTGCCTAAGACAAGGCATCTCTTCAAAAACATTTTCAAAACACACACATACACCACAATTTCAAGCAATCGAAAATCAAGGCAAGTGATCTAAAAACCAAGTAACTAAGAGCCCATGGATAACCGTGGATGAAAAGGGTGCTAATACCTTCCCTTTTCATAATCTACCCCCCGAACCCACGAAACATCTCAAAAGGTTTTTCCTGTGCTTTTTAACCTTTCCTTTAGGATAAAACAAAAAGTCGGTGGCGACTCTTGCTCAACCGAACAAGTGCGAATACAAACGCAAAACTCAAGTCAGTTCTCCCACCGTATCATAGAACTGGCGACTCTGCTGGGGAAACTTTTTAAGTGGGGTTACCTTAGGGTTTAGATCACTTTTGTTTTCAATTGATTGCTTTGTTTGCTTCTACATTTGTGGGCTTTGCATCGGAGTTTCATAGATCCTAACCCGGATCTGGGGAATACCCTTTTAGGTAGCATAATCTGTGAGGGACCTGTCCGGCGTAGACCGACATGGGTGAAGCAGTGGCTACGTTGGTGTGGCACCTTAGTCTGTACCAATATCCCTTGTGTTGCAACGAGGAGAATATGGGTCTTCTAAGGAGTCATCAAACACCAACCGACCTTAGAACCCTAAATTGACCAAACTTGGCCATAGAACAGTAGCAGTATGCTACACTCATTGAGGCTAAACTCTCGCGATGGTTCTGGCCGCAAGAAAAGATTGCGATGCTGGAGTTATGACCGATTGAGGGTAGTCAAGGATTTGAGATCCTCAAGAACCCGGTTACTTTTGATAGGACAGGTTTCAACCAACGAAACTAAAAGAGGGTAATGCCTAAACTACATGTTGGCCTAAAACCTAAGGGTTGTCTTGTGTGACTTGTGTGCCTTATCATTGTGAATACTTGTGGTGTGTTTCATCATAGAATCATACCATCATACCATTGCATGCATCCTATATAAGGACTGACCCATTTCAAAGACAAGAGGGATTCATCTTTGCTCTGTTTTGTAGGACATCATGATGCCTGTGCGTAGGAATACCATCCGGTTCAACTTTGTTCAACCACCAATTTTGCTCAAGGAATTGGTTGGTAGGATTCCAAACACTACTTCCTTCATCAAGAGGCATGGTTCTCTCATCGGTTTGATCACTTCAAAGTGGGACCAACAACTGATAAGTGTCCTGACCCAGTTTTATGATCCCCTGTATCATTGCTTCACCTTTCAAGACTTCCAGCTGGTCCCTACCCTGGAAGAATTCTCTGACTTGCTTGGTATCCCTGTTTTGGAGCAAACTCCATTCACTGGTTGGGAGAAGACTCTTAGGCCTGAAGAGATTGCTGCAGTCCTGCCCTTGACCAAAGAGGAGGTAATGGCTAACTGGGAAACTAGAAGTGGGGTTAAGGGCTTTTTGGTTAAGTTTCTGGTTGGTAAAGCTAATGATTTCTGGAATGACTTAGACTTCAAAGCGTACGAAGACATCCTGGCTCTTTTAATCTATGGCCAGGTGTTGTTTCCAAATCCTGACACCTTTATCAGTATCTATGCCATAAGGATCTTCATGTCTCGGAATCCTATACCCACTCTTTTGGGTGATATCCTGTAACAACTCTATGCTCGTACTGCCCGAAGACGGGGAACTCCGTGGTGTTGTGCTCCTTTGCTAGTGAGGTGGTTTATTTCGCACCTTCCTAAGTTCGTGCTGAAGAATGAAGAAGGAAAGGGTTGGGCTCATAGGTTAATGTCTCTCACTGATAATGACATCACTTGGACTCTCAGAGGTTTGGATGAGATAGCTGTTATTGATCGTTGCGGAGAATACCCTAATGTTCCCTTGATCGGCACACAGGGAGGAATTTCTTATAATCCATGTTTAGCTCTCTGTCAATTTGGAAGAGCTAGAAGAGCAGGACCTCATGAGATGTTGGTTCCTCACTTCCATTTTGAATTTCAGGTAGACAGTGACGAACTACGCTGTGGATTCATTAAGGCTTGGGGCAGAATTCACAAAGCTGACCCACATGAGTTGAGACCGAAGACTTCTCTACCAATGGAACCTTATTGCAGATGGGTCCGCATCCGTGCTCAGAAGTTAGGTATGCCGTATGAAGCTGTCAGACCTGTCATTCTTGAACCTCCTGATGAAGATGGGGTTCCTCCAACTTTCCTCCCTCCTCAAATGGCCGCTGATGATGATACACTGAAGAGATCTTGGGCGCAGCTAAAAGAAGAACGGGATTTTTATCGGGAAAAGTTCAACGAACAGGAACGAAAGATCCAGAATCTGACTAAGCAATTGGAGGAAGAGCGGACCCTGAATGACTACATCCGCACTGAGAAGAGGAGGCCATGGGAGCATTGATGGACTTTGATTGCTTCTTTTACAGCTTTTATTTCCTTTTCAGTATTTTCATTCCTGTAATGCCTAAGGGCCAATTGTTGAACAATTCAAAGTTTGGATCTAATGAAGTGTGTTTCCTTTTTGTCTACAAAGTTGAATCCCGATTATCTTTGAAAACATAAATCATACGCATTTCATTGCATCATGTGCATAACAGGTACCCTTCTTCTACAGGTTGCTTAATCTTCTTCGCTGTTTATTTCAGCACTCAAGCATCATGTCTTCCGAGCCTACCATCGAGCAAGCTATCAAGGCCCTCCAGGCCCAGAATGCCCAGTTTCAAGAGATGGTCATGAGCCTAGCCCAAGGCCAACAAGAGTTGAAGGCTCTGCTCCTGAAGAAGAAGAAGAAGAAGAAGAAGAGGACTGCGTTGTTCAACACTAGACGCAGGTTTGGGAATACACTCCATAACGAGGCTGGTCCAACTACTTCCTCTGCAGAGAAAGACAGTCCCCAAGGGGGAAGGGCTCCTAGTCCTGCAGTCTCCGACAACGAGACGGATTACAACGACGAATAGTACCCTCCTACTGCTGACAGATAAAAAGAACTAGAGGACCGTTTAAGTGCCATGGAGATTCAAAAGGTGCTGGGGTTGGATTTCAGAGATTTAGGGTTATCTTCTGGGGTGGTGATCCCACACAAGTTCAAGGCGCCTGCCTTTGCAAAGTACGACGGGGCTTCCTGTCCCAAGCTGCATATCCGATCATATGTAAGGAAGATCCAACCTTACACTGCGGACAAGAACCTTTGGATCCATTTCTTTCAAGATAGCCTTTCGGGGTCTCAACTCAAATGGTTCTATCAGTTAGATGGAGCCAGTATCCGAAGCTGGGAGGACTTGGCTGCTGCATTTTATAGACAGTATCAATACAATTCTGACCTCGCTCCCACACGTACCCAACTTCAGGGTATGTCGCTGGGAACGGACGAAGGATTCAAAGAATATGCGCAAAAGTGGAGAGACTTGGCTGGCAGGGTGCAGCCTCCTTTGACTGACCGTGAACTTGTTGACATGTTTCTGGGGACCCTGTCTGGTCCATTCTTCAATCATCTGATTGGTAATTCCTCCGCTGGGTTTACGGATTTGATCTTGACCGGTGAAAGGATAGAAGCTGGCATCAAGTCAGGGAAGATACATAAAGGTGCCTCCGCGAGTACCGAGAAGAAGCCTTTCAAGAAGGAAGCTAGTGCGGTTTATGGTCCTAGAAGACAAGTTAAGCCGGAACGCCGCCAAGCCGTCAATGCATTGGTCATTTCAAAGCCTGTTTCTGCTCCTCAGCAGTACAATCAACAAAGGGGTGAGAGGCCCAAAAGGCAGTACACTCGACTGAGTATGACTTTGTCACAAATCTTGCCGCAACTGCTATCGACCAACTTGGTGACCATCAAAGAAGCTCCGAAGGTGGTGAATACAGCTTCTCCGAAATACAACCCCAATGCCCGTTGCGCTTATCACTCTGATAGCCCCGGGCATACTACAGATGATTGCTGGGCCCTGAGAAATAAGGTTCAAGACCTTATTGATGCGAAGGAAATACAGTTTGAGGTGCCTGAGAGGCCTAACATTGTGACCGCTCCTATGCCCCAGCATGGAGTAAATGCCGTTGAGGAAGATTTGTATGTTGTTTCGGTGGATGATGTTGCTACCCCTCTATTGACTATTAAGAGGAACCTGTTGCTAGCCGGTTTATTTCCGGGTTGTAGCAAGGGTTGCCTCCTGTGTGTTGTTACCCCTACCGGTTGTCCGCTGCTGAAGTCAGGTATCCAAAGCCTGGTGGATAGCAAAGAGATTCTGTTCAAGAAGACCGCTGTCCCTTTTGTTCCCGCTGAAGAAGTATCTGTCGTCACAATTTTCAACAATCCTACCAAGGCTCCCCCGAGGAAGCCAGTCAAAATTATGTCTGTTGCACCTATAACCATTACTGTTCCGGGGCCAATCCCCTACAAGTCTGATAAGGCTGTCCCATGGCACTACGGGGCAGATGTGTATGTGCTTGGAGTGAAGCAGGAGTTCAACACCGGTACCAGTATCAGTAACATCACTGGTCCCACCAAAGTTACTCGCAGTGGCAGGCTCTTCTCGCCTGACATTGCACCACCAGTTATCCGAAAACCTCTTATCATCACACCCGCAAGTGTGCATGTTTCCCTTCCAAATCAAGTTCCTGTGTCTACTCCTGCCGCCGAGTCCTCTGATGCTCGGGGCAAAGGAGTTGTTACCGATGAGCCTACCCGGATGGAGGCACCAAAGACTGTGAACGTTGAAGCCTCCCAGCAAGAGATGGAGGAAATTCTTAAGATAATCAAGAAAAGTGACTTTAACTTCGTTGAACAGCTGGGGCATACCCCCTCCAAGATCTCCATGCTATCATTGCTGCTATGCTCAGAGGCCCATGCCAAGGCCCTGATTTCATTTTTGAAGACGGCCCATGTGCCCCAAGAGACATCTGCAGATCAATTCACTGACTGTGTGGCCAATTTGACAGTTGACAATGGTTTGGGTTTCTCGGATGCTGATCTTACCGCCAAGGGAAAGAACCACAATGATTCCCTACATGTCTCCATAGAATGCAGGGGCACTACTCTCGCACAGGTATTGGTGGACACCGGTTCTTCCCTGAATGTATTGCCCAAGAAGGCCTTAGACTGGTTGGATTGTGAGGGCCTGGAATTGAAGCCTAGTAACATCATTGTTAGAGCCTTCGACGGTTCTAAGAGGATGGTGCATGGTGAGGTAGACATTCCTATTCGTGTGGGATCCCAAGTCTTTGACTCAATGTTCTATGTGATGGATATTCGTCCATCTTATTCCTGTTTGCTGGGACGACCTTGGATTCACAAGGCGGGGGTTGTGACCTCCACTCTACACCAGAAGCTCAAATACTCTGTCAAAGGGAAGATTGTTACTGTGCAGGGGGAGGAAGAATACATGGTTAGTCATCTGAATTCCTTCTGGTATATTGAGATGGACGGGGAGTTTATTGAAACTCCCTTTCAGCATTTTGAAGAGGTACCTCCAACGTTGGCGTCAGCTGAGACAGTGATTGAAGAAGACTTTCCTTTGAAAATGGCTTCCTTGAAGGATGCCCGGGCTGTAATTGAGAAAGGCGAGTGCGCAAACTGGGATCGGCTTCCTGACTTCACTCCAAAGACTGACAAGTTTGGGCTAGGTTTCACTGCAGAGGCTCAGAGGACTGTTTGCAAAGCAAGGATCGGAAAACCTCCGGTATTCATCACCAACCCAGGAGTGAATGCTATTGAGGACGACGTAGAGGAAGCGAAATTTGATAGCTGGATCTACCCGACGACCAACAATGGACCAAGCAACTGGACGGCAAAAGATTTTACACCTATTACTTTTGTCACTCAGTAATGAACTCTTTTGTTTTCAATTTGTAACAAACAATATGTTGAAACTTTTATAGCACGGTGTCCTACCCGGGGCACCGTGGCTCCATTTGTGAGGGCTTTTTGTATGACATTTCATATATCATTAATCAAAACATTGGACGTTTGTTGCATTTCAAATCTTGTGCTCTTTTTCTTTCTTTATCATATATTGCGAAACAGCTATATTTACACACACTCACTTATACAGGTTCCAATCCACTCTGGATCTCACTGGTAACGACTCTGCTACTGCCAGTTATGACTTTGAAAATCCGATCAAATTAGCTGAAGACGAAGGTGAAGATGATTGCGAAGTGCCTGGTGAACTTGCAAGACTGCTACTCCAGGAAGAGAGGGCCATTCAGCCGCATGAAGAGCCAGTGGAAACGGTAAATCTGGGTACTGAGATAGATAGAAAGGAAGTTAAGATTGGTGCCAATCTGGAGATCAGTGTGAAACAACGATTGATTCAGATGTTGCATGACTACATCGAAATCTTTTCTTGGTCTTACGAAGACATGCCTGGTTTGGATGCCGACATCGTGGTTCACCACCTGCCTACCAAGGAAGACTGCCCTCCGGTAAAACAGAAGGTCCGCCGCATGCGTCCATAGATGTCCGAGAAAATCAAAGCCGAGGTTATGAAACAATTTGATGCCGGGTTTCTTGCAGTGACTTCTTACCCTCAGTGGGTTGCCAATGTGGTGCCGGTACCAAAGAAGGATGGTAAAGTCCGAATGTGTGTTGATTACAGGGATCTGAACAGGGCCAGCCCCAAAGATGACTTCCCCTACCTCACATTGATGTTCTGGTTGACAATACTGCTCAACACAAGGTATTCTCCTTCATGGATGGTTTTTCAGGTTATAATCAGATCAAGATGGCTCCTGAAGATATGGAAAAGACTACCTTTGTTACTCAGTGGGGCACCTTCTATTACAAGGTCATGCCTTTTGGGTTGAAAAATGCTGGGGCAACCTACCAACGTGCCATGGTTGCTTTATTTCATGATATGATCCATCACGAGATAGAAGTGTACGTCGGCGATATGATTGCAAGGTCTCAAACTGAGGAGGAACACCTTGACCATCTGCAGAAACTGTTTGACCGTCTGAAGTTGTACAAGCTGAGGTTGAACCCAAACAAGTGCACCTTTGGAGTGAGGTCGGGAAAATTGCTAGGCTTCATTGTAAGCGACAAAGGTATTCAAGTGGACCCTGCCAAGGTTAAAGCCATTCAAGAGATGCCAGTTCCTAAGACAGAGAAAGAAGTCAGAGGCTTTCTAGGACGTCTGAATTACATCGCCCGATTCATCTCGCACCTAACTGCTACTTGTGAGCCAATCTTCAAGCTGCTGAAGAAAGATCAGGTAGTACGTTGGAACGATGAATGTCAGGCCGCTTTTGAAAAGATAAAAGAGTATCTCCAAGAACCACCCATTCTTATGCCACCGGTTGAAGGGAGACCCCTAATCCTATACTTAACAGTACTTGACAACTCAATGGGGTGTGTGCTGGGGCAGCATGACGAGTCTGGCCGAAAAGAGCACGCTATTTATTACCTGAGAAAAAAGTTTACCGACTGTGAGACTCGGTACTCACTGCTCGAGAAAACTTGATGCGCTCTGGTATGGGCTGCTCGTCGGCTGAGACAGTATATGTTGACTCACACTACTCTGTTGATTTCAAAAATGGATCCAATCAAGTACATATTCGAAAAGCCTGCTCTGTCCGGAAGAATAGCAAGATGGAAAAATGATGACGGAATATGACATCCAGTACACAACTCAAAAAGCAATCAAAGGAAGTGTATTGGCAGACCAATTGGCACACCAACCTGTGGACGATTACCAGTCGTTGAACTTTGAATTTCCGGACGAAGATATCATGGTAGTAACTGATTGTGAAGTATCTGGACCGGATGAAGGACCTGAGGAAGGATCCCGATGGTCTATGCACTTTGACGGAGCCTCAAACGCCTTGGGTAATGGTATCGGCGCTGTGATCATATCCCCTAAAGGCACTCATACTCCACTCACCGCCCGATTATGTTTTAACTGCACCAACAACATGGCGGAGTATGAGGCATGTATCATGGGTCTTCAAGCTGCAATCGACTTAAGGATCAAGTTTCTGAGTGTATTCGGAGATTCCGCTCTCGTGATCAATCAGGTCAAAGGCGAGTGGGATACGAAACACCCAAATCTTATTCCTTACAAGGAGTATGTGCTGACATTGCTTCCCCACTTCGAAGAGATAACTTTTGTACACTTCCCAAGAGAAGAGAATCAGTTGGCAGACGCGCTCGCTACGATGTCTTCCATGTTCAAAGTCAAGTGGGACAACGAAGCGCCCCGGATCATTATTTGGAAATTGGACGAACCTGCATATTGCTGTGATCTTGAGGCCGAAGAGGTAACAGAGAAACCCTGGTATCATGAAGTAAAGAGGTACTTGGAAGCTCAAGAATACCCCGAAGGTGCATCTGTTAATGACAAGAAATTCTTGAGAAGGTTTGCGGCAAAGTTCTTTCTCAGTAATGGCATTCTCTACAAGCGAAACCATGATTCAACTTTACTGCGTTGTGTGGACAAGACTGAAGCAGAAAAGATCATGGAAGAACTACATGAAGGTACATTTGGAACACATTCCAGTGGACATACCATGGCGAAGAAAATCCTTCGGGCGGGGTATTTCTGGTCCACAATGGAAGCCGACTGTTATCAGCATTCGCGAACTTGTCATAAATGCCAGATCTATACGGATAAGGTGCACATTCCTCCGGTACCTCTGAACATCTTGACAACACCTTGGCCTTTTTCAATGTGGGGCATCGATATGATCGGCGAGATCCGACCTACGGCATCCAATGGGCACCGCTTCATCTTGGTAGCGATTGATTACTTCACAAAGTGGGTTGAAGCAGCTTCCTACGCCACTGTAACTAAGAGCGTCGTGGCACGATTCATTCGACACAACCTGATCTGTCGATACGGTGTACCTGAAAGAATCATTACGGACAATGGTACCAATCTTAACAACAAAATGATCACTGAGCTCTGCGAGCAATTCAAAATACAGCACCACAATTCTTCACCTTACCGACCGAAGATGAATGGGGCTGTAGAAGCAGCAAATAAGAATATTAAGAAGATTGTGCAGAAGATGACAGTGACCTATAAGGATTGGCACGAGATGTTACCGTTTGCTCTTCATGGGTACCGTACCTCAGCAAGAACGTCAACCGGGGCAACTCCCTTCTCCTTGGTCTATGGCATGGAGGCAGTCTTGCCGATTGAAGTCCAGATACCCTCTCTCCGAATAATGAAGGATGCAGGCTTGAGCGAAGATGACTGGATCCAGACTCGACTTGATCAATTAAACCTGATTGACGAAAAGAGACTTACTGCCATCTGTCATGGTCAAACGTATCAAAAACGGATGATCAGGGCATTTAACAAGAAAGTCCGACCACAAGAGTATCAAGTTGGGGACCTGGTAATCAAGCGCATCATTCTTCCTCAAAGTGATCCCAGGGGAAAATGGACCCCTACGTACGAAGGGCCGTTTGTGGTTAAACATGTGTTCTCATGAGGAGCCATGATTCTAACCACCATGGATGGTGACGATCTTCCTCACCCCGCTAATGCAGACATAGTAAAAAGATACTATGCGTGAACTAAGGACCCGCTAGGTTGACACACCTAGGCAAAAATAAGGGCTTCCCGGCGAACCAAAAGGGTTCGGGCAAAAATAAGGGATGAAATAAAAAAATCTGTACACCCGGCAAGTCGAAAACCTGAAAAGGCGACTTGGGCAAAAATGGGTATCCCGGTGGACTGAAAACCCGAAAGGGAAGTCCAGGCAAAAGTTAGGGATGAAGCGTAATACTATGTCTCATTAGATCACCTTGCATCTAGAATTCGGCATCAACTATCGGGGCTCAGACTTCGGCATCGATCAATCAGCTTCACCTTCAACTAAACGGCAAAATGATGAGACGCTTGAAGACATAAAGGCGATAACAGAATCGTTACCCAGTGGGATTAGTTTTTCACATAGTTGTTTTTGTTTCCTTTTCAAAATTGTATAAACTCTATGTTGTTCGGCGGCGTTCTCTTACTAGGACGTCAGCCTCCTGTACATAAACGCCTATTTTCAGACAAATTTCAAAATCAATACAAATTCGATTTTTCAGACAAATTATCCATTGCTTTCCTTTTTTGTTTTGTTTTGCAAAGAACGTCCAATGTTCATTTTTGATATATGCATTTGACGTTAAATTGCTAAATCATAAATGTTTACATACGAGACAAAGGATTAATGACAGGTGACATCAGAAACATGGGGCAATTTTGAAGTGACCAAGCGGTCTAGTTGCTTTGTCCGCCAAGGTACCAAGGTAGGTTCAACTGAAGAACATGACCAAGCTACCTCAACAATCTCCAGCGGAGTTCATCAAATTCTCCGACATAATTTATCAACAGAATCCCCAGCGGAGCTCTCATCAAAGCCTCAGCGAACTATCTCTTCCCACGGAGTACTTCCCCTCAGAGTGATTTCCCCAACAAGTGTATGCCCCAATGGAGTCATCTTCTCCTATCGGTTTATCTTGCAACAATCCCCAGCGGAAACGAAGAACTCTACTCTTCAAACAGCAGCCCAGGATCTAACAAGCTCCCCGCACACGTTAAGGATTTATTTTCCTAGACGAAAATACATTCATAAGCATCACACCATGACACATGCATATACGCATCATAAACACACAATCTCATTTATTCTTGAGAACATCATGACATCATGCATTTCATACATCATGACATTGCATACAATTGATGTTTTGCCTTTTCAGGAAAAAGATCAATCCAAAAGAAGATTACTATCAAATATCACAAATTCAGATTCGATTCCTGTATCTAGCCAGGGCACATCTGTGAGTGATTGATTGTAGATTCGATACCTGTATCTAGCCAGAGCATATCTACATAAAGAGTATGAAGGTCAACCCCTGTAACAAGCCAGGAAATTATCTTTCATCCTCAGGTCAGAGGTTTACCCCTATATCCAGCCAGGAAAGCCACCTCCATCAACCTTGTACAATTCCAGATTCGATTCTTGTATCCAGCCAGGGCACATCTGAAGACAACAATTCCAGATTCGATTCCTGTATCCAGCCAGGGCACATCTGAAGACAACAATTCCAGATTCGATTCCTGTATCCAGCCCGGGCACATCTGAAGACAACAATTCCAGATTCGATTCCTGTATCCAGCCAGGGCACATCTGAAGACAACAATTCCAGATTCGATTCTTGTATCCAGCCAGGGCACATCTGAAGACAACAATTCCAGATTCGATTCCTGTATCCAACCAGGGCACATCTGAAGACAACAATTCCAGATTCGATTCCTGTATCCAGCCAGGGCACATCTGAAGACAACAATTCTAGATTCGATTCCTGTATCCAGCCAGGGCACATCTGAAGACAATAATTCCAGATTCGATTCCTGTATCCAGTCAGGGCATATCTGAAGTCAACAATTCTAGATTTGATTCCTGTATCCAGCCAGGGCACATCTGAAGACAACAATTCCATATTCGATTCTTGTATCCAGCCAGGGCACATCTGAAGACAACAATTCCAGATTCGATTCCTGTATCCAGCCAGGGCACATCTGTGAATAACTTTTTCCAGATTCGGTTCCTGTATCCAGCCAGGAAACATCTTCCTCTCTCAAAGTACACAAATTCTCGCTAAGGAATCTCTTACGCGATCAACACTTCCAGATGGCATCTATAAGCCCATCCTCATATCCATCCTATCTCCAAATGGCATCTATAAGCCCATTCCCGCCATCACATTGTTGATACTCCTGCATGCGAGTGCAAATTTCCGGGCACTCTAGTGTCCAATCTCCTTTTACCCTCGAGTCGCGAAAGGAAAACTTGCCCTTCTAACTCTTCAAGTCCAAGAAGATTGAACAGGGGCAACTGTTGTACCCCAAAATTTGCCCTCGCATTTTTTCCTCAAGAAATCACAGCTTCAGGCGTTTCCTGATTTTTCAAACTGGATCGAGAATCGGTCAAACAGACTTCTCTCATAAGTCAGACAAAAATTAGGGTGTTCATTGATTTTCATGGCTTTAGAATAATTCTTACAGTTGCTTAGGGTTTTGGTTGATTTTGGCTCAACTTTGATCAGGCGAACGTTTCTTTGGTATTTGATCAGGAATTAGGGTTTTTTATGCGCGGTTCCTCAGAAAGATTTAACTCTACAGTGTTTTTCAAGTTATGCTGAGATGTGGATTGAAACATTCGGATTGAATTCGCATTGTGTGACTAAATCAGTGAAAGGATGCATTGGGATTGAATTTGCAGTGTTTGGTTAGAATCAGTAAAGGGAAAATACGTCTGGGCAGTTGTTGTGATTGACTGTGCTTTGCTTTGGATTTGTGAAGCACCAGATTTATTAGTTGATCGATGCTGAAACATTGTTTATTTAATTGTTTATTATTCTGAGTTTAGATAATTGGAATTTATTTCCATTTATTATAATTTTAGAATTATAAATAATAAAATAAATAATTGAAAAGGATAAAAAGAATTAATTGGATAAAAAGAATTTTTATTTCATCTTTAAATATTTGTTACAAATTATTATGTAAATACAAGTATTCATTTACACGGTATTTATAATAATAATAGTTACAATAATTAAATTTAAAATAAGACTATCCTAAATTTTTCTAAATCTTCAATTCTTCATTCTTCATCTGTTGCTAAATCCTCTCCATTCAATTTTTTATCTGCAAAAGAAAAGAAGAAAGGTTAGAAGAAGATAAATAATTAAAAGCAGACAATTAAAGTTTTGGGTTCATCATTAAAAGCAAATGGTCGGGATCAGTTAACCCTCTCTGCAAATCACGGGATTTCTCCCGGTTCACAAAGAGGGATGAAAAATATTTGCAAATTAAAAATGAATGCACAAGTCAAAAATTGCACAATTCAAAGTTTGTCAAAACTGCATAGTTCAAAGACAGCATAGGAAAATAACAAAGTCCAAGTTACAAACTGAATGTCCTAAAGCATGCTTAAACTTCAAAACTCAGTTCCAATGTCAAAGCTGTCCAAAGGATGTCAAAACACAAAAGTATCATCAATGCTGTCAAGAAGCACAAAGTATGGAAAGAAGAAGACAAAATATGCAGAGTTAGGCTACTATTGCAAGCAAATTCAGTTCATCATTTCCAGGCCAATGTGCTTTTTCAGAATTAATATATGTTAAGCAATATAATATGCTTAAATATTGGAGAGAGAGAGAGAGAGAGAGAGAAGAAAATAGGAGAAGTGTAGGCTTACTGGTTTGGCTTTAGGCATAAAGAAATAAAAACACAGAAACTGCAATAAAACAGTGAAGCAGAAGGCAGAAATATGAAGGAATTAGCATGCAAACAAAACTGTCCACAAAGAGTAACAGAATTATCTTTCCTTTTTAAAACCCTGCAAACCTGCCCAGCAGCTTGACCAAAGAAAAGATACCAAAAACCTGAGACATTCAAAAGCATAGGCGCCAAAGAGCCTAAACAGATATGCAAAGAACATCACAAAAGCCAAGGCCCTTAAAAGAAAAGAACATAGTCCAAGAGAAAAGAGATATAGATCACAAACCAAAACAAAACTGAGAACAAAAACACCCTGCATAAAAACCAGTTCACCCAAAACCTGTACCAGAAAAAACAAGCCAAAGCCATATCCAACAACAATAGCCTTACCAGTTTCAAAAAAAATAAACCATCAACTTGTCAAAACCTGAAGCCTTTCAAAGCATAAGCCAAAACCATCAACCTGTTAAACCTGCTTGAGCCTAAAAGGCTGAAGCCTAAAGCTTCAGTCCTTCCAACCCAAAACCTGTACCAGTGAACAAGCCAAGGCCAAAGCTAACAACCTTGAACCAAAGTTTGAACCTGTCAAGCCTTACCATCAAAAGCACAAGCAGAAGCCACAAAGAAAAGAGATTTCAAAGTCCATCAAACCTTGAACCAAAGCTCAACCCGTCCAGGCCAAGACCATAATCTATCAAACCAAAAACCAGTTCACAGAAAACACTAAAAAGCCATTAACCAACCAAAGCAAAAATAACCAAATATTCGAACCAGCAGGCCCCCCTCAGAACATTGTCATCACAGGGCAAGCATTCCAAAAGGCAAAGAGAAGAAGAGCTGAAGCATACTCAGAAACATACAGAGCAAAGCGTCCCAAAGGCCCTCAGAACATTGTCATCACAGGGCATACAGAAAAGGCATCGAGACAGCCAGAGGAAGAAGGAAAGAAGTGTCTCAACCAAGCATTCACAGGGCATACAGAAAAAGCAACAAGCAACTCAGTATTTCAAAGCCACAAACCCTCAGAGGAAGCCTCATCATAGGGCAAAAATACAAGGTATCAAGCCAACACACGAAGCATACGAAGCAAAGAGGGACGAAAGAAGAAGAAGAAAAGAGGATATACTGGATTTTCAGCATGCATCATTAAACAACGAAAAGAAAAGGGCAAAAATACTGAGTACCAGGGAAGTCTCCCCAAAGTTCATAGCCTCATCAAGTTTTCCTCGCCGCCGGCCCTCCAAACGCCTCCAGGTTCCCTCCTCCTCTGTCTCCAAGAGGTAGTATACTCATCTCCTTTTCATGCATATCAAAATGACAAAAGAAAATACATAAATCAAAATCCAATCGAAACATAAAAATCAAAAGATACAACGAAAGCACTAACAACCTTACAAGCGTCGCCTGAGCAGTACACTGAGGGAGAAGGGGAAACGGTGGCGTTGTTGGCTTAGGCGAGGAGGATGTTGTTCTGAATCCATTGTTCTGGATTTGAGAGATGAACGAAGACGAAGATGAACAAACGGCGCGCTTCTGTTTCACAAACCCTAGGTTAGTCCCAAATGCAAACGAATCCAAACAACCCTAAGACAAAAACTTGTCACAAAAACCTGGGCCTTCCCCCCATTCAGCGGTTAAGGCCAAAAAAACGTTTTGAATTGGCACCCCCCCCCCCTTTTTTTAATTCTAATTCTGATTAAGCCCTTTAGGCCCATTCCCTCTTTTTATACTTAAGCTAACTTTTTTTTTTACTTATCCCTTTTTCCTACATTTTTAAACTAACCTAATCTTATTTGTAAATAAAATTTCCTTAATTCTTTTTATTTATTTCATATAAAATTTTCTTTACATGAACTTTAGGGTTAATTAGATTAATAGATTTTTACTTTAATTTTCTTTTGTATATATAAATCCCTTTATACACGAATCGCTAATTAAAATATATTAATACATAAGAAATACTTTGTCTTAAAACATTTCCTTGTTTCTAATTAAAATAACTTTATTTGTACTAATATATAATTTTTCTTTAAGATTAATACTTTTCTTTTCTTAAGATTAATAATTAATTTGTACATACTTTACAAAAAAAAGATACAAAAACACAATTTAAATCACACATACTCAATAATACATTTAAATTCATTTCACAACTTGTAAATAAAATACATGTACACTTACACATTTACAATACACAAATACATTTACATTGCTCTTATACACATTTGCTTATCTTATACATTTGCTATAATTTGCTATACCTTGATTATATTTGATTGCGATTCGATTTGGTTGTAATTATTTAAGTCTCATCCCCATTTGTGAATTTGTACTCCCCCTCCCGGATACCATTTGTAATAGCATAGACTTTAAAATTCCCGCAATTTACCGCTTTCGAATTATACCATGGTTAGACCTAGGGTTTGTATGTACATAAAATCGAACGCTAGATAACCTAATACAAAGACAAATGCATGAAATCAATACACAATCACACTTGCACCCCCTAGGGTAATCCCATATGTTGCCTTCCAAAATGGGCCATGCTTGCACGTCGAGTTTCTTTGGCAAAACAATCAAATGATCATAAGTCCCTCGATGATGCTTTCGAAAGTCGCCTATCAAAATGATCAAGTCCCTTTAAGCAAATTGCCAAAGACACTTGGCACCATTGCATTCATGGTCCATACGATGACCCGCGCCCGTCCCGTTAAACTTCCTAAACGCAAGATTGTCCACCAAATTCAATGGTGGAACAAAATTGTTAAAAGGGGGTTGGAAACATAGAGAAAACCTTTGAGTACGATAGGGGTAGATAAAACTCTTAGTTACTTGAGATCAACTTGCAAAAACACTTGCCTCCTTTTCAAAAATCACACTTCACAAACACTTTCAAAACAAACTCTCAAAAACATTTGAAACATCTTTTCAAAAAGATACACACTTTTGTAAAACACTCAAACACGAGTCAATTACATTGGTTGCCTAAGACAAGGCATCTCTTCAAAAACATTTTCAAAACACACACATACACCACAATTTCAAGCAATCGAAAATCAAGGCAAGTGATCTAAAAACCAAGTAACTAAGAGCCCATGGATAACCATGGATGAAAATGGTGCTAATACCTTCCCTTTTCATAATCTACCCCCCGAACCCATGAAACATCTCAAAAGGTTTTTCCTGTGCTTTTTAACCTTTCCTTTAGGATAAATCAAAAAGTCGGTGGCGACTCTTGCTCAACCAAACAAGTGCGAATACAAACGCAAAACTCAATCAGTTCTCCCACCGTATCACAGTTGGTGATAGAACTCCTCAATTCCTCCATAACTCATGTCTATACTTTTCTGTCAATAACCATGATTCCAATCCTTCTTGAATATATCTTTCCTCTAGCATTACTTCTCCCCTCCTCAAAAATTATCGTCATTCTAATCATCCTTAATCGGCATAAGTTGTATCTCTATGCACTTATCTAATACATTGACATCCTTACTAATGGAAAACATCTCATTATGTTAGCTCATTCACTAACAACAGATCTCACTTGACCTCGTCTCAAGCAAACTACGATAATAACCAGTTAATCCTGAAATGCTTCTAGTCTTCGTAACCAATTTCAGAGCCTCTCAATATAGACCTCTATTTACTATGGATAGATTCCACAGATATATTCATTCAAAATAGCATGTTCAAGAACATTAACCTCTCCAAATCATGATCTACACCCTGCCATCCTTACATACATTTTCTTCCTTTTCGACACCGTAATTCGAATCACGAGATTCATCATTTCCTTTTTTTTGACTTAGACTAAATCAAAATGACGTCAATAAACACCACAACGAACTGATCCAGTTGTTCAAAATAACTTCACCAAGTTCTAAAATATATCCTCTAATTATCCTCATTCTAAACTGAAAGTAACTTAACCTCATTTTGATTATACTTAAGACATATTCGCCCACCAGTTGATCCATCAAATTGCCAATCATTTGAAGTGGATATTTAATTTCAATCATTACCTTGGAATCTATCGGTAATCCACACATAATCTCGTACCACCTTCTTTCTTCCTAAAAAATAACTTTGGAGCTTCCCAAGTAATACACTCGGCCTCACGAATTTCCTTTCCAACAAATATTCTAATCATTTCTTCAATTCACCCAACTTTGAACTGACATCTTGTATGGTTCCATAAAATAAGTCTGGTGCCAAGAACGAGATCCACAGCAAACTCCGCCCCTCATCCAACTTTTCACGTGACAAATAAATTACTTTCAGGTGTTGGAACCATTTTTAAAATAAAGTTTCTTTCTAGCGCTTCAAACGAAACTCAAATCGGGCGTCCAGAACTCAAGTTATGAATTTTTCAAGGAATTACAAAATGTTGGCAACTCAGCGGTAACAAGTTACTCTAATAGCGGAAGCCGGTTACACCCCTCAAAACATCCGAAGAACACAAATTTTTTGAATCCCAGTAACCGGTTACCACTAAACCAGAGTCAAAAAAATTAGATTTTTATGTTACGAAAACCACTTATTTCGTACTGAAAAATCCCTAACCTCCACATACTTCATCGTTCATGTTCCAAATTATATTCCTATTTATAAACATCATCGTCAATGTTATAAATCACAAAGTAAACATATTAAAGTATGCAATTACTCAATTATATCACATCATTCCTAACATGACACATCAAATACAACTCAACAATTCCAACATCAACATCGACACCTAATCATAACAAAACATCAGTATTACAATTCTTTTCACAATACTATTAATATCTTTGGGTTCCAATCCTGTCTCGCGATTCACAAATACTCAACAACATTAACGACATTCAACAACCACTTACATGATTCCAACAACAAAATTCTCCATAATTCATTACTCAAACATTACTCCAAATAAAGACAACACACACAATGGCACTCAACAGTAACAACTTCACGATCAACATGTAGTGTCAAAAACATTATAATCACATGAGATCCATCTTCTAAGAGTTATCCTACTTTCTTAGCTAATTTTCTCAAGGGATCATCAGAAAATTACACACATCTTGTATATCTCTAGCCATTATATTTCTCTATATCCTCTGAGAAGAAACCTTTAACACTTCTCCATTTTCCTCAGAGACGCCTCTACTTGACCAACGATCAAGAACCTCTAATCCGTATAATCTTTAGACATGAGAATCTACACCGAATCTCTAAAGCACCTCATAATCACTTGGTTTAATTCCAGATAGTTCACCCCAAGGCTAACATTAAGTCAATACAACATCACTTTCTAATGACAAGTCACAATTGCCCCTGGGAAGACATCATAACTCACCCACAATTGGCATATCATTAGCCATAACATTGCCTTTCACTTCTAGAGATGCGAATAACACGAGCACCTGATTATTCCCTCTCAAGGATCCTTCAACTGACCACTAGGCATAATTCTCGAATCCATACTTCCTTCGAAATCAGAAAAACAACTCATTAGCACTACTGTATGCACCCATACAATTCATGATATACTAAACCAATTGTTCACACCTGAACCATCTTAGAGAAGCAAAAGCTTTTTCCCCACTCATTTCAATCCCACTCCTGCAAACAAGTGATTAGAATAACAAGAAAGTACCAACAATGTTTCAGACACATGTTGCGTACTAAGGAACAAAACAACGACAAAACTCAACTGTCACACTATAGACTCAACAACTTGACTGGACAGACCGACCTTCTCTGATACCAATTGTAACACCCTATTTCCCCATCGATAATTTTAAATAAATATTAGAGTAAATTAATTACTAGAATAAACATCAACAAATAGGATGTCACATCAGCATACGTCATACATGCTCAATAAATAGGATATGTAATGCAAAATCATAAACTTAAAATCTTAAACTTCATTGCATTTATTTGCAGCGGAAAACATCAATAAATAATTATTCCCAACCCTCAACAAGAGTGGTATTTTTCATCATCCAAAAATCAGCATAGTCAAGAGGTAAATTCAAAAGAACGAAGTTATACAAAATTTACTCCCAACATAATAAGACAACGCAAAACCCCCAAGTGTTACGTATCAAAGTAGACACTGACTCAATCTACACAACTGAGGTAACTCTTTGGCTAACCTTAACCTCGAGCTACTTCGAATCATCTACATGTTACCTACATAGAGAAAACATTCAAACAGAAAGGGTGAGATATAATAACAATATAAGAGGAAGCATAATAATGAGCAAGTAGAAATTCAAGTACACATCATTATACATCTTTACCTCACACCTTTTCTTGTTCATCATACTACAAAACACATCAACATAATTAAGTGCATAAACACCATAAAACATCCATCATAACAAAAGTAGAAATTCATTCAACACTTAAATAATCAATTACTAACAATCATGCAATGCAGTGAAACTGACACTGAATCAATGCATATGGTATCAATAAGGGAAAAAACCTCAACTTAATAAATTACAAATTGGGGCAACAAAGCCAATAGAGGCTATATTTCTCCAATATAGGTTATCTTTCACCAATACATGTCATCTTTAATGAATGCATGCGAAAATGACAAGCAACAATATAATTTCACATTGATTATTCCTATTTATCAATGTCACACCAATGTAGGCCATCATAACATGCATATCATGTTACACAATCAACATGCAACAACATAATTTCACATTGATTATTCTTACCTATCAATGCCACACCAATACAGGCCATCATCATTATCATCATCATCATTATCATGCATATCATGTTACACAATCAAAATGCAACAATATAATTTAATTTTGATTATTCTTAATTGTCAATGCCACGCCAATACAGGCCATCGTCATCATCATCATCATGCAATACATTGTGCAAACAATCAAACCATTCATACAACGACATCTTACTTAATCACAACATAAATCGTCATACATTACTCAGGAATATACACATATAGGCACCAATGTTGGTAAAATAATTAGCTACTATGTTCGAATTTATTTTAATAGGATAGAAAATGATTTTAGCTTTCTAACGGTCTAAACAGGGCGTCAAACGAACACCCGAGGCGAAAGTTATGCAATTTATAATTTTACAAAATTCTGTCTAACAAAGTGGTAACTGGTTACTGCATTACGGTAACCGGGTACTGCACAAGTCAGTAGCTCTGTTTGTCAAAAACTTCCAGCGGTAACCAATTACTGCATTACGGTAACCGATTACTGCGTAATACATTAACCTATTTTCTTCAAATTTTCACCTGGTAGACGATTACTCAATCCCAGCAACCAGTTACCGTTGTTGCAGAACTCAAAAATCTGCAACTTTTCCAAATACGAGTTCTCATGTTTCAACACCTAAATTCTCAAATTTTCCATCAAAAAAATGTCTTTCAAGCATGCTAATTATTCACCAACACTATCTATCAATTCCTGCCGATTTATATGATTTAATTTCATCAAAAACATACTAAAACATTAAGAATTCATCAATGGGGGAAATTCCCAAAACAACCAAATAGGGAGAAATCAAGAGCATACAATCATGGAACCTAAAAACTACCATACTCCATCATTAGGAAACCCATTATAGTGTTAGAATTCCCCCTTACCTTAGATTTTTGTTGATTCTTGATTCCTACGGTGAAATCTCTTGCCCTAGCTTCCTAGTGCTCTTCTCCTCTTCTCACTTCTATGCTTATCTGGTTTCTATGATTGATTGGTAATAATGATTCTCTCTCTCTCTCTCTCTCTCTCTGGACCCCTAATACCGATATATCAACTTTTCACCTCCTCGTATTACTAGTTTTATTTTAATTATTTAATTATTAATATCATAAAATACTATTTATCTCTTATAATAATAGTAGTAAATATAATAATAATAATAATAATAATAATAATAATAATAATAATAATAATAATAATAATAATAATAATAATAACAATAATAATAATACCATTAACACTAATATTCTCCCTTCACCCCTAATGTCTCTATGCTTTTAGCCACATACCCCTAATGTCCTTAACTTTTTCAATTATCGTTACTTCTAATCTTTCAATAATTCTATCAAAACACATATAAACACATCATAAAATTCACCAACTCATATAAATACATCACGTCATCCAAGTATTAAATAAAATAATTCCAACTAATTCATAAAAATACACCACATCCTCTAATTATTTAATTAAGAACAATTATAATTAAATTGGGATGTTACAGAAATCCTTCCCAAGAAAAGCCTAGGCTTGAGGCCTCTATAAATACCCCCCCCCCCTAATGGGAGAACAGATAGATCTTAACTCATACATATCACACTTTATGTATTCTTACCTTAAAGCATCACACTTATAGACAAATCCCCTCACCTCACGTGAACAAGTTCTCTAAACCCCCATAAATACCACCCTATGGAGTTTCTCGCTGTCGTGGGCAAGCCCTAACCATCATTTATCATAATATAACTACTAAGGCCTATGAGTACCCATGCCCGTGCAGGGGTAACATGCACACATATACTTTTTGACCAGTACAGTGGCGCCCACCATGAGGCCCCAATAAAACTAACCTGGGTCACACCTCTTTCATTCTTACTTCTTCCATCTTCTCTTTGATGAGAGACAATAAAACAACACTCAAATACAAACACCATACTCAGAAGTTTTGCTGGTGGAGGTAACTCTAGCATATTGAAGGAAATACGTAATGCAGGTGCTTGTAGAAAATGTAATATCTCTTATTTTCTCCAAGGGGTGTGAGAGAAAATATGGACTAACATCACCTTTTTCGATAGGGACTCCATTAGAGTCAATTCTCACAATATTGAACCTCTGGTCATCAGTGTGCAACATCAAAATTCGAATATCAAGAGATTATTGATAGATCATGGTGACCCTATTGATGTCCTATTCTAGGACATTTTCCAAAAACTACAAATTAATCCTAACAATGTCAAAGTGTTCAATGTCTCATTGATAGGATTGTCTGGTGAAACAAATATAAGTAAGAGGCCATGTGACCCTAGAGAGTATGTGGTGTGGACGTACATGTTAAGGAGATTCACATTAGTTACCCCGTTGTAGACGCCTTCTCACCATATAACATCATTATATGGTGACATGCCATCAATGCACTAGGGGTGGCCATTTTTATCCTATACTTAGGCCTAAAGTACTCGCTTCTTGAAGGGAGAGACGATATAATTGTTAGACGACGCGGTCGATCTAGAAGGGGGTTTGAGTAGATCGTTTAAAAAATTATTTTTGCTTTTTAAAATTGTTTTTTAGAAATATATGCAAAAGCTCCCGGAATCTCCAATCGTCTAAACGATCTTCTATTGAAAAGATCGGATATGCGTAACCGTATGAGATAGGATGACAAAGTAAGAAGCAATATGTTTTACTCAATTGGTCAATCACTTAAACATCCTCAATGAGTATGAATTACTTCCAATGAGTTGATTAAGATAAAGCTAACCACAATGAATAATTTGTGGATGAATCAATTTGTCAAACACCTTATGTTTAAAGCACCTTAGGTTTGATTTTACTAAATTGTAGCGGTGAGTTTTCTTAGGTATCAATCGAACAAATTGTTACCAATGTTCTGAAATGATCTCAACACACCACAATTTCAGTAAAAGCAAATTCGACAATTTAATTCCCACAAATTATAGTAGTCAAGTATGGAAGTAAAGAAAAAGAAGAAGAACACACGATTTGTTAAGGCAGTTTCCCTTGTCGTCCTCGCATAGGGTAGGTCTGCCCCTAATTCTAGAATCTAGAATTGAGATATTTGATATTAATATTCAAATGTTATAAGAGAAGAGATAGTTCACAATACAAACAAATCAATATTGCTGATGTAACAGTCTTCTTCCCTTTCTTTGGTTTGAGCTAAACCAAGTGCCAAATTCTTCGAACAAACCTTCGTTTATCGCTACTTGATTTGCACGAACTCTTGTTCTGCAATACTTTCACTCGGCTGATTTTGATTGCTAGAAATTTGACCCTAAATCTTCCTTAACAATCCTCTAGTTACTGCTACTTGATTAAGAAAACCCACTATTTCTTAATCCTTTCACTCGGATGAATTTGATGAAGCAAAGACTTGTGCAAAAACTCCCGCACCAACTGGAATCTTGGAGGAGAAAATCCAAACAATTTTATTCAAGAACAGCCCCCAATTGCTAAACTTAAATCTGAATGGAATCTTTGATTTGAACATTATCACCATAACACTTTTCTTGAATCAACAACTATGATTATGTGTAGATGTTGATTTTTGAGAAGAGAGGATAAAGATGATGAGCACTATGTGTATCTTTCACTAGTTCTTGTTAGATTCAAATGATGATACCCAATGAATATATATATATATATATATATATATATATATATATATATATATATATATATATATATATATATATATATATATATATATATATATGTGTGTGTGTGTGTGTGTGTGTGTGTGTATATATATATATGTTACCAAATAGTCAAGACCCAAAAGCATAGCATAAAAAAAGTTAAAAGCATCGAGCGGTCGACTCAAGTAGTAAGGGGGGTCAACGCGACACAACCCATAGGTGGAGGAAAACCATTTTTGAAGTATAGTGCGTTGACCGCTACAGGGCTTGCATCGATGCAATATTTGAATACTTTGATTCCCAGGTTGAGTCGACCGGAAGGGTCGATGTAACACATCCTGAGCTTGGTTGAGAATGATGAGTTGACCGCACATATCTTTGAGTCGATGTAAACAGTGAATTTTCCCAAAAATGAATGTTTCTAGAGATCTTCATTCCAACCATTCCACAACAAGATTGTTCATAGGACTAACCCAAATGGAGAGTGAGTAATAACCGTTTTGACATCATTAAAACACATATAAAGGGACCTTTCCCTCACAATAATCTGAAGAGACCAACAAATTGTTTAAGAATGTTACTAGAGTAGCATGTTGATAGATAGGGAAGAGCCTGCCCTTGTTGGCACCCTCTTTATGAAGTTTTGAATGTTGACCTCGATTATTAGAATCCCATATATAGAATGGATATGGAAATACTCCCACCCATGGAGGACTTGAAGGAGGTCTAAGTAGGCCCCTTGGCCCATTAGGTGACAAGGATAGGTAATTCACTTACTGAGGAAGAAGAGTGCAATCTATTCGACCAACTCATTAAAAATGTCGTCATGTTCGCCCAAACCCTCTTTTGTTGGATCTAAATTTTCTCCAATAGAGTTATCATATTTGCGTTGTTGTCTTGAGGAACTTGGGCATCCTCGTCCATATTTGTTGCACCTTATTCTTCCTCGTACTCTTCTTCTTCTTCTTCTTCTTCTTCTTCTTCTTCTTCCTCTTCACCATCACTGTTTTGGAGCGTAACTGAAGTACTTCTAACAATGTAACGGTATCTTTGTTATTTGTAATCCCATTGGAAGCCCATTAAAGTAAGTGATTTCTTTGTAAATTCTAGATCATAAGACATACCGATATAAGAGATTCCTGGAACTATAATATTTTCTCGATTAAGGACTCTTTGAATGAAGGAGGGATAGCATAGAGCGGTGCCTCTTCCTGAATTGTGCAGATCAAACATTCTACTAGCAAAATAATGTGGCCAATGAATCTTTATCTTATGTTTCAAAACATAAAAAAGTTGAACCTTAGCTTTATCCACGCGAGAGAGACCTCCCTTCTTGGGTCGAATAATGTGGCAAACAGTCCAAAAGAGAATTACGTCAAATGGAGCTAGGGCACCAGTAGTTACAGATTTTGGAAATAAGTTTCTATTCACAATTCTATCACTGTAAGGCTTCTTAAGCATGGAGTTTAAAGCAGACTTGAATTCATAGTTAGGAGCAAGAACGGTGTCAGAAATCTTAATAGCATCAAAGTCAATTGGCCACATACCAAACAGATCTTTCCAGACATGAGAGCTCACCATATAATATTTGTTGTTAATTCTATACTTAAATTCAAATCCTTCAAATTTTCCTTGCATACCCATATAGAACAATCTGACTAAATCCTCATTATAAGGGGTGTCACACTCAAGAAATAAATGGAATTTCTGAAATCTTAAAAATTCTATGATGTCGGGTAGGTGCATGTGACCCAAAGTTTTCAAATATAAAGTTTATTTCTTAACTATACTTCTCTTACCAAATGTTTCTGCAAAAGTTTCAGCAATATCATCAGAGAGAAGTGAAAGGGCAGTTACCGGAATATCGAAAGGAATACTGGAAGAGCTGCCTCTGAAGGTTTTCTTTTTCGTTACCCTTGAATCCATTTGAGGAGTTTCTTGAGAGAGATTTTGAGTTTTAGGGTTTTGAGAGAAATGGGTATGTTTATGGTTAATGGTTGTAAAAAAATAACCACATAATATATGTAATTCACGAATCATGTATGCATAGATTTTACGTGATGCGTCGACCGCTATAGAGTTTATGTCGACACACACTGAAATTTAATTAATGTTGAGTGTGTGATTTAGTATGTGTTGACGCGATCTTGTTGTGGGTCGACTCACCCTGCGAGAATTTGAGATTTACTACATTTTTGAAGGAAAGTCATGTAATAGGGGAAGTAACAATAAATCACACATGCATATCAAAAGTATGATGAATGTAGAGAAAGAAGATGACCTAAATAAACACATATATATGATCAAGAAGGGGAAATAAATAGGATGGATATTACCTTCATGAAGATTGATGAGAGATTTCACTAAAACTATCAATAAGTACATCAAACATTAAGGTAATATATGCAATAAAATAAGGAGCATGCAAGTTAATTAAGTTGCAACCTATCTAAGATATCAAGAACACCAAGTTCCCTACGGATGTGAAAGAAGGGTTTCGTAGCGAGTGATTTAGTAAAAATGTCGGCAAGTTGATTTTTGCTATCAACATGCTCGAAAATGACATCACCCTTTTCCACATGATCCCTGTGATACGGTGGCCAGAACCGGGATCGTGTTTCCCTATTTTGTAAGGAATTTGTTGGTTTGCGTTTTGCGTTTGTTTTTGCAAAATGTCGCGGTAAGCAAGAGTCGCCACCGACTTTTATTTTAACTAACAAGGAAAGGAAAAAAGCACAGAAAAATTCCTTTTTCGAAATATTTCTGAGTACCCGGTAGATTATAGAAAGGGAAGGTATTAGCATCCTTTCTATCCGTAGTTATCTACGGGCTCTTAGGTACTTGCTCATTGTTTTCAAATTTTTTTTCTTTGTGTTTGTGGGTTTTGAAAAGTTTTTGTTTTGACTTCAATTTAACTCTTGCTTCTGTCTTCAAGAGTGTAATGAAGTATTTTTGAAAACTTTGTTTGTAAAAGAGTGTAAGTGTGAAAAAGTTTTGTTTTGGATGAGCAAGTATCTAAGAACTAATCTACCTACTCGAAAAAGGAATTGTTCTATGTTTGTTTCCTTTAGAAAATGCTATCTCACTATTAGTGAGTGGGTAGCACCGTCGTTGGAGTTTGAGGGTCAATTCGAAAGAGGGACATACGGTCACTAAAGCAACGTTAAGATGTCTTAACGGTAACCCTAATGTTTTAGATCATTTATCTGAGGCAACGATATCCGAGGCAACCATTTCGAGGCAACTTATGATCTTTTAGACAAGAGGACGACCTCTAAAACAACCTATACTCAATGACCGCTTACGAAGGCAACCAAGTGGGAATGTACCCTAGGAGTGCGCATGTGTGAGTGTATTGATTTCAGTTATTTTTATCTTTGCACATGTTTAGGGTGATCTAACTGTTTTAAAATTAGACATTCATTCTTGTCATGCAAACCCTATTATCAAACATCTAATAGTTGAATATTTGCAGAAATTAAAGTCCGGAATTTAAACTAACTATTACAAGGCGTCGGGTATTTACATCTCCAAAAACAACCCTTTGAAAATAAAAGCGGTGAAATAAATAAATGTCCTAATTAATTATTACAAACCGGGAGCAGATACAATAATTGGATAAAGAAAAAATAAAGTGCGCGAGACAATTAGATCGAATGCGAAACTAGGGTTTTGACCCTCCTAATTAAAAGAAAATGTTTTGTTGTTTTTAATATTTTTTAAGAAAAGAAATTAAATCCTAAGATTAAATGCTAAATTAATTAGTTATTAAATTAATAAATGAAAAATAATTAAATGACATGTTTTTTTGGATTTTTGTTATTTTAAGAAAGAAAATAAAATAATTAAATTAGTGTTAAAAACCTATTGATTCTAATTAATTTTAAATATTTACAAAATAAATGAAAGTTATCTAAAATTAACCTAATTAAATTACTTAGTATTTATTAATGAAAAATAAAATTCTGAAATTTAATTGGACATAAAATATTTTTGTGATTTTTTGATAAAAAGAAAATAATTTTTGGTTAGTAATTAAATAAAATAAAATAAAGTAATTAAATGAAATATAGAAAAGAAAATATAAAAAAAGAGATTGGGCCTGATTTTTAAGGGTGTGCATAGCAATTTTCTGGGCCCAATTGAGGAGAGGTCCGTTTGACTTTTGCCATCCAGTGTAGCATGTTTGACTTGGTCCATGGTGTGCTTGCAATGGTGACCACCAGATCTGGCCATCTGGCCATCTACCACGCTTGATGCTGAAGGCATATGGTGGACACTAGGCTTGAGCGCACACTGAATCACCTGAAATAATTTGGAAAAATAACAAATGCTGGAGGCAGGGATCGAACCCCTGACCTCCAGCCTCTAATGCCCTAAGACCTGCGTGGCAACCACTAGGCTGTGTTGTTTTGATTGTTAATGTAATATAAAATAATAATAATATAAGAAAATAAATATTAATGGATAATTGTAACAAAAAGCGTGCCAGATTTGAATAGGCCTATGGGGAAGTGACACTTCATCGTCTCTTTCCTCTGCGCCGTGGCTAAAAATCCAAAGGCATATACCCACTGACAGTGTCCGTTGCTAGAACCCTGTCCATTCTCAAAATCTCCCACGAGCCATGGAAATGATATATAAGGCCATGGTTGAGGTCGTCTCCTTCTTCTGATCACAACCATACCCATTACTAGGGCCAATTATTCCTGAAATCAAAAACCCTAAAAAACTCCAAAAAAACCTAACAATGGTGATTCACGGTATAGGTCATATAAATGAAATTGAATAATGCCAAAAGCTTGCAAACATCACGGTGATCAAGATTATGCCATTATTTTACGCTATGGATGCAAGAATGAAGCTTTTCGAATTCAAGAAAAGGGTGATACCATGAGCGACTTACAGTGCGTGAGAGGGCTTGAAAACGCCTGCTTTTGATTGCTTTCGCTTGTAGAGACTTCCAGGAGACGATTGGGAGAGGTATCGAGCCTTAAGAACGCCTCTAAGTGGGATTTTGATCTCACACTTTTTGCTTCTTTTTTCCAATTCTATTCTTGCTCTATCGTGCCTTTCTAGCCCTGATTTTGATATGCACACAACCCATATGTAACAAAGAATGAATCCAAGTCCATAATCGATCCAAATCTCCCTCCTTTAATCCTTTTTTATTTGATTTGATTTGCTTCTTTAAAACCTTCTAAAATTGGTCCAAATCTAATCTCTTTGTATACATATGGCTTGATGCGAATTTGATGATGGCTAGTTGTGATTTAAGACCTGAAATCATCACAAAATCTCTTGTTATCAATGTTTTGGATTTTTATTTGATTTATTTTGATTTAAATCAAATTAATTCAAATAAAAATCAAAATAATTAATAAAAATATGATATGCACAAGTGGCAAAGGCTAGAGCACGTGGGCTACAATGCCTACTCAAAACAAGTGAAAAAGAATGGGCCCATTTGGCAAAATTTGAAGTTTTGGGGATAGTTGACTTTTGGCAATTTTGCAAAAAAGGTCAACTTCAATAATGTATAACTTCCTCAATTTTGGCTCTTTGGAGGTGTTCTTGGACTTTTTAGAAAGCTTGAGAAGTCCTCTAATCAACCCTTTTGGTTTCATATAAATTTGATATTCCATGATCAAGTATGAAGCTTTGACAAAAAGAGGTGTTTTTGTTGACTTTTCAAAATGACCTATAATGCCCAAATTCATAACTTCTGGTGTATGCATATTTTGAACTTGGGAGCTGAAGATGGATTTTATGGAATTGCATCCTCTTCAAAATGATCTTTGGATGGGTCATTTCTTATAAAGTATGAGAAAGTTATGCTTGGTCAAAGTTGAGTTAACTTTTCCTGTAAAACCCTAATTTAGCAACTTTTGAGTCTTGATGAATTATGAGCAATCCTTGATGAATCATGATCAACCCTTGATAAAATTATGAAATATACTTCAAAATGAGGATGTTTGACCAAAAATCTTGAAGTTTGACTGTATGTAGGCCACAATTGACTTTTGCCCCAACACAGTCGATTTTTGGACCTTTGAGCAATTAACTGAGCAAACTTCCTCTATGAGGCTTGAAACTTGATATGGATGATCTTGAGAACATATTAGGGAAATGTTGAGCACTTGGGGTCACTTGGACTCAAGGATCTTGATGCAACATGAAACCCTAATTTGGGGTAGACTGCCTTAGGAGAGAGCTTGTCTGGCCAACCCTTGGACTACCTTGAGAAATTTGGAGATCATTCTTGAAATGTTTTGAGAAATATGGGAGGGAAAATTTTGGGGTACAACAGCTTCCCCTGTTCAATCTTCTTAAACCTGAGGATATAGATTGGCTTTCGTGCCTTTCGTGATCTGAAGGTGGAAGAGGATTGAACACTAGAGTGCCCAGAAATTTGCACTCGCATGAAGTGGTAATTGTCTTGTGATGTTGGGAATGGGCTTACAGATGCCATTTGGAAATTGATGACGAGGGGATGGGCTTCAAGATGCCATCCGAAGGAGTGTCGATCGCATAAGGGATTCCTTAGCGAGAGCTTGTGTATCTGTTGTTGAGGAAGATTTCACTGGGGAAGTCTGATCTTTGTTGAGAGAAGTAGAATTTTAGGAGCTTTGTCGTCCGTTATTCTGCTGGTGAGTCGTCTATGTTGATATTTAGGAGCTTCAATAGTCCGTACTCAACTGAGGAAATATCTTTGTCGAGATTTAGGAGCTCGTCCGTAATTCAACAACTTTGCTGAGATTTAGGAACTTGTCCGTAATTCAACCACTTTGTTGAGATTTAGGAACTTTTCCGTAATTCAACTACTTTGCTGAGATTTAGGAACTTGTCCGTAATTCAACTACTTTGCTGAGATTTAGGAACTTGTCTGTAATTCAACTACTTTGCTGAGATTTAGGAACTCGTCCGTAATTCAATTGAGGAAACATCTCTGATGAGATTTAGGAACTCGTCCGTAATTCAACTGAGGAAACATCTCTGATGAGATTTAGGAACTCGTCCGTAATTCAACTGAGGAAACATCTCTGATGAGATTTAGGAACTCGTCCGTAATTCAACTGAGAAAACTTCTCTGATGAGATTTAGGAACTCGTCCGTAATTCAACTGAGAAAACATCTCTGCTGAGATTTAGGAGCTCGTCCGTAATTCAACTGAGGTAAATTTTTTGTTGAGATTTAGGAGCTCGTCCGTAATTCAACAACTGTGCTGATATTTAGGAACTTGTCCATAATTTAACTGAGGTAAAAGCTGTCGAGATTTAGGAACTTGTCTGTAATTCAACTGAGGTAAAAGCTGTCGAGATTTAGGAACTCGTCCGTAATTTAACTGAGGTAAACATATCTGCTGAGATTTAGGAGCTCATCCGTGATTCAACTGAGGAAATATCTTTGTTGAGATTTAGGAACTTGTCCGTAATTCAACTACTTTGATGAGATTTAGGAACATCATCCGTAATTCAACTTGAGAAACAACTTTTGCTGAGATTTAGGAGATCGTCTGTAATTCAACTAAGAAACCATCTCTGCTGAGATTTAGGAACATCGTCCGTAATTCAACTGAGGAAATATCTTTGTTGAGATTTAGGAACATGTCCGTAATTCAATTGAGAAAACAGCTTTGCTGCTTGAATTTTGTGTATCTTTCCTGAAAAGTAAAGGTTAGCTATATGTAATGCATGATATGTATCAGGTAATGATGTTCTCAAACTAAATGAGATTGTGTTGTATGATGTGTATGCATGTCATGATGTATGAAAATATGATGTTTTTATCTGGGGAGAATAAATCTCGGATTGCTGCTGGAGAAAAGAGTTAAATTCTTCGCTTCCGCTGGAGATAGTGGATGAAGATGTTTGTGAGAATAAACCTGCATGAGAGGATAACTTCACTGGGGAATAAGCTGACGAGAGAATGACTATGTGGGGAAGAGATGTTCTGCTGAATATTCCGCTGATAAGCTCAGCTGGGGATGAATTACCATTGCTGGTGATAATGAACCTGTTGGGGATTGAATTCTTGTTTGTGAAAGGGAAGAACTCCGCTGGGGATGATTTTCCAATTGCGACTTCACGGGGAATAACCTCTTAGACTCTACTGGGGACAATCTTCCAGAGTCTACTGGGGACAATTCTTCTAACTCCACTGAGGATAATTTTTAAACTCAACTGGGGATATTTTTTTTTTACTCCACTGGGGATATTTTTTTTTACTCCACTGGGGAAGATTTTCCAGATTCCGTTGGGGATAATTGTCTAGTGCTGATGATGGATAAATTCTTCTTGGGGAAAATATTACGGATTCATTCACAGTTGCGAGTCTCAGCTGGGGAGAGCTAACACCACTGTCTTTCTCTTACTCCGTGGGGAATGAATGTACCTTCAATCGTTTCCTCCAGCTAGGTTTATCCCTATACCTGGTGGACAAAGCAACTGTACGGTTTGGACATTTCTCGTTTTCCCCTGTTTCTGATATTACAAGTAATCGTCTTTTGTTTCGCATGTAAATATTTATGAGCAGCAATCAATGTCAAATGCATATATCAAAAATGAACTTTGGACGTTCTTTGCAAAACAAAACAGAAAAAAGAAAAAATTATTTGTGAAAATGACTTGTATTGATTTTGAAGTTTGGCCTGTAAATAGGCATTTTTGTACAAGAGGCTGACGTCCTAGTAAGAGAACGCCGCCGAGAAAAATAGAATTTATACAATTTGTGTAGAAGAAAGAAAAAACAGCTAGGTGAACAATCCCACTGGGTTCGAACTCTGCTATTGCCTTTATGTCCTCGAGCATCTCATCACTTTGCTACTTGGTTGAAGGTAGATCAGATTGTTTGGTGTCGTCCGGGCTTGATAGTCGATACAAAAGTCTGGTTGCAAGGTGATCCAATGAGACATAGTGTTACGCTTTAATCCCTAATTTTTTCCTGGACCGCCCTTTTGGGTTTTCAGTCCACCGGGATACCCCTTTTTGCCCAAACCTCCTTTTCAGGTTTTCGACTTGCCGGATGTATAGTTTTTTTCATTTTCATCCCTTATTTTTGCCCGAACCCTTTTGGTTCGCCGGGAAGCCCTTATTTTTGCCTAGGTCAGTCAACCTAGTGGGTCTTTAATTATGCATAGTATTTTTTCACTATGTCTGCATTGACGGGGTGAGGAAGGTCGTCACCATCCATGGTGGTTAGAATCATTGCTTCTCCTAAGAAAATGTTCTTAACCACAAATGACCCTTCGTACGTAGGGGTCCATTTGCCCCGGGGATCACCTTGTGGCAGGATGATGCGCTTGATCACTAGATCTCCACCTTGATACTCTTGTCGTCTGACTTTCTTGTTAAATGCCTTGATCATCCGTTTTTGATACGCCTGACCATGACAAATAGCAGTAAGTCTCTTTTTGTCGATTAAGCTCAGCTGATCAAGCCGGGTCTGAATCCAGTCATCTTCGCTCAAACCTACATCCTTCATAATCTGAAGAGAGGGTATCTGAACTTCAATGGGCAATACGGCCTCCATACCATATACCAAGGAATAAGGTGTTGCCCCTGTTGACTTCCGCACTAAGGCGCGATACCCATGAAGAGCAAATGGTAGCATCTCGTCCCAGTCTTTGTATGTCACCGTCATATTCTGCACAATCTTCTTGATATTTTTATTAGCCGCTTATACAACCCCATTCATCTTTGGCCGATAGGGAGAAGAGTTGTGATGCTGTATCTTGAACTGCTTGCAGAGCTCAGTGATTATCTTATTGTTGAGATTTGTACCATTGTCCGTATATGATCCTCTTTGGTACACCATATTGACAGATCAGATTGTGCCGAATGAACTGTGCCACGACGTTCTTGGTTACAATAGAAAAGGAAGCTGCTTCAACCCACTTCGTAAAGTAATTGATAGCTACCAGGATGAAACGATTCTTGTTGGACGCAGTAGGTCTGATCTCACCAATCATGTCAATGCCCCACATTGCAAAAGGCAACGAAGCTGTCAAGACGTTCAGAGGTACTGGAGGTATGTGCACCTTATCAGCATAGACTTGGCACTTGTGACAGGTCTGAGAATGCTGATAACAGTCGGCTTCCATGGTGGACCAATAATATCCTGCTCGTAGGATTTACTTTGCCATGGTGTATCCACTGGAATGAGTTCCGAAAGTACCCTCATGTAACTCTACCATAATCCTTTCTGCTTCGTTCTTATCCATACATCATAGCAAGGTTGAATCATGGTTATGCTTGTAAAGGATGTCATTGCTGATGAAGAACTTCGCCGCAAACCTCCTCAAAAACTTCTTATCGTTAACAGATTCCCCCTCGGGGTATTCCTGAGCCTTAAGATACCTCTTTACCTCATGAAACCAGGGTTTATCTGCTACCTCTTCAGTCTTAATGTCACAGCAATGTGCAGGTTCGTCCAACCTTTCAATGGTAATCTGGGGAGCTTCATTGTCCCACCTGACCTTGAACATAGAAGACATCGTAGCTAGTGCGTCCGCCAATTGATTCTCCTCTCTAGGGAAGTGTTCAAAGGTTATCTCCTTAAAATGCGGAAGCAACGTCAACATATACTCTTTGTAAGGAATAAGATTTGGGTGTTTCGTATCCCACTCGCCTTTGATCTGACTGATCATGAGAGCGGAATCTCCGAATACACTTAAAAACTTAATCCTTAGGTCAATAGCTTCTCGAAGACCCATAATGCATGCCTCATACTCCGCCATGTTGTTGGTGCAGTTGAAACACAGTCGGGAAGTGAATGGAGTATGAGAGCCTTCGGGAGATATGATTACAGCGCCAATGCCATTACCCAAAGCATTTGAAGCTCCATCAAAGTACATAGACCATCGGGATCCCTCCTCAGGTCCTTCATCCGGTCCAGGTGTCTCACAGTCAGTCACTATCATGATATTCTCATCCGGGAATTCAAAGTTCATAGATTGGTAATTGTCCACTGCCTGATGTGCTAAATGATCTGCCAACACACTTCCCTTGATAGCCTTTTGGGTCTATATTGGATGTCATATTCAGTCAAGATCATCTGCCATCTTGCTATTCTTCCGGACAAGGCAGGCTTCTCTAAGATATACTTGATTGGATCCATCTTTGATATCAATAGAGTAGTGTGAGTCAACATATACCAGTCTCAGCCGGCGAGCATCCCATGCCAAAGCGCAGTAAGTTTTCTCAAGCAACGAGTATCGGGTCTTGCAGTCGGTAAAATTTTTGCTAAGGTAATAAATAGCATGCTCTTTTCAGCCAGACTCGTCATGCTGCCCCAGCACACACCCCATTGAAATATCGAGTACTGTCAAGTATAGGATCAATGGTCTCCCTTCAACTGGAGGCATCATAATAGGTGGCTCTTGGAGATATTCTTTAATCCTTTCGAAAGCGGCCTGACATTCATCGTTTCATCTTACCACTTGATCTTTCTTCAGCAACTTGAAGACTGGTTCACAAGTAGCAGTCAAGTGTGAGATGAATCGGGCAATATAGTTCAGACGTCCCAGAAATCCTCTGACTTCTTTTTCTGTTCGGGGAGCTGGCATTTCCTGTATAGCCTTCATCTTTGAAGGATCCACTTGAATACCTTTATCACTCATGAAGAAACCCAGCAGCTTACCAGACCTCACTCCGAAGGTGCACTTGTTCTGGTTTAACCTCAGCTTGTACAACTTCAACCTGTCAAATAGCTTCTGAAGATGGTCAAGGTGTTCTTCCCCAGTCTGGGACCTTGCAATCATGTCATCAACGTATACCTCAATCTCATGGTGGATCATGTCGTGGAATAGAGTGACCATGGCGCGCTGATACATTGCCCCAGCATTCTTCAATCCAAAAGGCATGAATTTGTAGCAAAAGGTACCCCATTGAGTAACAAAGGTTGTCTTCTCCATATCTTCGGGAGCCATTTTAATCTGATTATAACCGGAGAAACCGTCTATAAAGGAAAAGACTTTATGATGTGCGGTGTTATCAACCAGAACGTCGATATGAAGAAGAGGGAAATCATCCTTGGGGCTTGCCCTGTTTAGATCCCTATAGTCAACACACATTCGAACCTTACCATACTTCTTCGGCACTGGAACCACATTGGCAACCCACTACGGGTAAGAAGTAACTGCTAGAAAACCGGCATCAAACTGTTTCATAACTTCAGCCTTGATTTTCTCAGACATCTCTGGGTGCATTCGGTGAACTTTCTATTTCACTGGAGGACAGTCTTCCTTGGTATGCAAGCGGTGAACCACAATATCGGTATCCAAACCAGGCATATCTTCATAAGACCATGCAAAGATATCCACTAGTCACGCAGCATCTGAATCAACTGTTGCTTAATACTAGGCTCCATATTTGCACCAATCTTGACCTCTTTCTTGTCTACCTCTGTACCCAGATTCACTGATTCCATTGGCTCTTCATACGGCTGTATGGTCCTCTCTTCCTGCAGTAACAGTCTTGCAAGTTCCCAGGCACTTCACAATCATCCTCACCTTCGTCCTCGGCTTGGTTGATCAGACTTTCAAAGTCATAATTGGCAGTAGCAGAGTCGTTATCAGTGGGATCCAGAGTGGATGTAGACCTGTATATGTGAGTGTGTGTAAAATAGTTGTTTTGCAAGATAGAAAAGAAAAACAAAGAGCGCAAAATTCGTAATGCAAGAAAACTTCCAATGATTTTATTAATGATATATGGAAATGACACACATAAAGCCCTCACAAACAAAGCCATGGTGCCTCGGGTAAGACGTCGAGCCGTAAAGTTTAAAATTGTCTGTTACAAACTCAAAACAAAAGTCTCATTACTGGGTAATAAAAGAAATTGGCACGAAGTCCTTTGCCGTCCAATTGCTTAGTCCGCCGTTGGTAGTCGGGTAGATCCAACTGTCAAACTCGAACTCTTCCACATCATCTTCAATGGCATTCACTCCCGAATTGCTGATAAACAAGGAAGGTCCTCTGATCCGTGCACGCCGAACAACCCTTTGAGCTTCTGTAGTGAAACCCAAACTAAACTTGTTAGTCTTATGTGCAAAGTCGGGGAGTTGGCCCCAATTTGCACACCCATCTTTCTCAACAACGGCCCGGGCATCGTTTAGGGAAGCCATCTTCATTGGAGGATCCTCAGCAACAGTCTCAGTTGATGCCAGAGTCCGGGGGACTTCTTCAAAATGTTGACACGGGGTTTCAATAAACTCCCCGTCCATCTCTACATACCGGAAAGAGTTGAGGTGGCTCACCATGTACTCCTCTTCTCCTCGTACTGTAACAATTTTCCCCTTCATTGGGTATTTTAGCATCTGGTGGAGCGTAGAAGTTACTGCTCCAACTTTGTGGATCCACGGGCGACCCAGCAAACAAGAATAAGATGGCTGAATGTCCATCACATAGAATGTAGACGCGAAGATATGAGAACCAACCTTAACTGGAATATTCACCTCTCCATGTACCATTCTCTTGGACCCGTCAAAGGCCCTAACCACAATGTTACTCGGTTTCAGCACCAACCCTTTATAGTCTAACCGGTCTAACGCTTTCTTGGGTAAAACATTCAACGAGGACCCAGTGTCCACCAGCATGTGAGCTAAAGCAGTGCCCCTGCACTCGATTAAAACATGCAGAGCGTCATTGTGATTCTTTCCCTTGGCAGTCAAGTCTGCATCGGAGAAACCCAACCCGTTGTCAGCCGTCAAACTTGCCACACAGTCTTTGAACTGATCAACAGATGTCTTCTGCGGCACATGCGCAGTTTTCAGGAAAGCAATCAGAGCCTTAGCATGGGCCTCTGAGCATAGAAATAAGGACAACATAGAGATCTTCGACGGGGTTTGCCCCAGCTGTTCGACTACATTGTAGTCGCTTTTCTTGATGATCTTTAAAATTTCCTCTATCTCCTGACTAGAGGCTTCAACAATAATCTTCCTCGGTGCCTTCGTCCGGGCAGGCTCACCGGTGATCCCTTTTCCCCGAGTATCATATGACTCGGCGACAGGGGTAAGGATTGGAACATGAACAGGGATAGTAACAGGTGTACTGGCGGGTGTAATAACAACAGGTCTCTGAATAGTTGGTGGGGAAATTTCAGGGGAGAAAAGTCTTCCGCTGCGGGTGACTTTGCTAGATCCAATAATATTGCTGACGTCAGTATCAGCCTCTCTAACCTTGAAGTCTTGTTTAATCCCGTGATAGTACATGTCAGCCCCATAATGCCACGGGACAACTTTATCTGACATATAGGGGATAGGCCCAGGAATGGTAATGATCAACGGAGCAATTCTCGGAACAGATGTAATTCTAACAGGCTTTCTCGAGGAAGCCTTGGAAGAATTTGCGGAAATGGTGATTATAGAAACATCTTCAAAAGGAATCAATGGAACCAAAGTTTTCTCAAACAAAATTTATTTGTTATCCATCAGGCGTTGGACACCTGACTTCAATAGATGGCAACCAATAGGTAGGACGAAACACAGATGGAAACCTTCGCCACAACCCGGAAATAAACCGGCTAACAGAAGGTTCTTATTCACAGTCATTAATGGAGTAGCAATGTCTTTCACAGAAACCACAAACGAGTCTTCATCTACAGCATTCACTCCATGCTTGGGCATAGGAGCAGTCATAACATTAGGCTTTTCCGACGCTTTGAACTTAATCTCCTTAGCATCAATCAGATCCTGCACTTTACTCTTCAAAGCCCAATAATTATTAGTATCATGCCTTGGGCTATCAGAGTGATAAGCACAACGGACATTCGTATTGTACATCGGTGATGTGGTGTTGGGATTCTTTGGAGCTTCCCTTGGAATCACCGAGTTGGTCTTCAACAATTGCGGCAGAAATTGAGATAAAGTCATACTGAGCCGAGTAAACTGTCTCTGAGGCCTCTCGGCTCTTGGCTGATTGTTGCGTTATGGGGCAACAACAGGTCTTGATAAAACCACCGCATTAACTGTTTGGCGGCGCTCAGGTCGATTTTGGTTTCTAGAATTGTAAACTGCACTAGACTCCTTCTTGAATGGCTTCTTCTCGGCACTTGACGAAGTACCTTTCTGTAACTTGCCTCTCTTGATACCGGCCTCAACTCTTTCCCTAATCATAATCAGCTCGGTGAACCCAGACGATGAACTCCCAATCAGATGATTAAAATACGGACCAGACAAAGTTCCAAGAAACATATCCACTAACTCCCTATCATCCAGAGGGGGTTGCACTCTTCCAGCAAGGTCCCTCCATTTCTGAGCGTAGTCCTTAAAACCTTCGCTCGCACCCATAGACATACCCTGAAGTTGGGTACGCATGGGAGCAAGGTCGACATTTTACTGGTACTACTTGTAAAAAGCAGCAGCGAGGTCCTCCAAGTTACGGACGTTAGCTCCTTCCAATTGGTAAAACCATTCAAGTTGAGTCCCTGAAAGACTATCTTGAAAGAAATGAATCTAGAGGTTCTTATTAGCAGTGTATGGTTGAATCTTTCTAACATATGAACGGAGGTGTAACTTTGGGCAGGAGACCCCGTCATATTTAGCAAAGCCAGACGCTTTAAACTTGTGGGGGATCACCACCCCAGATGCCAGACCTAAATCTCCAAAGTCCAACCCAGGTACCTTCTGGACTTCCATTGCGCTTAACCAGTCTTCGAGTTGCTTATACCTGTCCTCGGGCGGAGGATACTGGTCTTCATCAAAGTCAGTCTCGTTGTCATAAACCACAAGGCTAGGAGCCCTCCTTTCTTCTTGGTTCTCTCCCCCTCCAGATGAGTGAGATAAATCAACATCCTGTCTCAATCTATTCCCGAACCTGTGACCCATATTCAGGAGGACCGTCTTCTTCTTCTTCTTCTTATCCTTCAAGATAAGAGTCTTCAGATCTTGCTGACCCTTGGCCAAGTTCATGAACATTTCTTGGAACTGAGTGTTTTGAGCTTGAAGAGCCTTGATAGCTTGATCAGTTGATATTTCAGCAGACATGTTGTGCTGAAATAAACAGCGAAGTAGATGAGAAACCTGTAAGGGTACCTGTAATGAGGTGCATGGGAATGAAGTGCGTATGATATGATTTCAAAGACTTTAGGGATTCGAATTCGTAAACCAAAATGAAACACACTTTTATTAGGTTAAAAAAACTTGAAACAATGTCTGACAAATGCCTTTAAGGCGTTACAAAAGGAAAAACTGAAAAGTAAATCAAAACTAGAAATAACAAAAGACATCAACGCTCCCATGGTCGTTTTCCGTTGGTGTTGACATAGTCGTTGAGGACCTTCTCATTCTCCAGCTGCCTTGTAAGCTTTAGGATCTTCCGTTCTTGTTCATGATACTTCTCTCTGTAAGTATCCCGCTCTTCCCTCAACTGGATCCAAGACCTCTTTAATGCCCCAATGTCAGTAGGCATGTATGGATGGAGGATGGTAGGAGGAACCCCTTCTTCATCAGCACTCTCAACAATTACTGGTAAGACAGCTTCGTACGACATTCCCAGCTTTTGAGCATGTGTTCGAACCCACCGGAGATACGGTTCCATCGAAAGAGAGGTCTTCATCCCTAGCTCATATGGATCAGACCTGTGCACCCTGTTCCAAGCTCGTATGAACCTGCGGCGATGCTCCTCACTATCCCCTTGGAAGTCAAAGACAATGTCCGGAAGTAGAAACTCATGAGGTCCGTCCCTCCTGGCTCGCCCAAACTATCATAAGGCCAAACAAGGATTATATGTAATCCCTCCTCTAATTCCAAGTAATGGAACATTGGGGTACTCCCCATAGTGATCAATAACAGCTACTTCTTCCATGTCTTTAGTGCTCCAGATAATGTCTGTGTGAGCAAGGGACATGATCCTATAGGCCTAACCCATGCCTTCCTTGTTCTTCAAAATAGATTTGGGGAGGTGAGAAATAAACCACCTCACCAGCAATGGTGCACAGCACATGAGGGTTCCCTGTTTCCGAGCAGTACGGGCATAAAGAGCATGCAGAATATCACCTAAGAGAGTGGGCACCGGATTACGGAACATGAAGATCTTCACTGCATTCACATAAACAAAGGAATCTGAATTAGGGAACAAAACCAAGCCATAAATGAGAAGAGCCAGGATGTCTTCAAACGCTTGAAAGTCTAAACTGTCCCAGAACTGATTAGCCTGATCAACCAAGAACTTAGCTAAGAAGCCTTTTGTCCCACTCCGAGTCTCCCAGTTAGACATTACCTCGGCCTTTGTCAGATGTAGGGTTATAGAAACATCCTCTGGCCTAAGGGCTATCTCCCAACCTGTAAATGGCGTCTGCTCTAGAATGGAAATACCAAGTAAATCAGAGAACTCCTCCAGAGTAGGGACCAACTGGTAGTCCGGGAAAGTGAAGCAGTGGTATAATGGATCAAAGAACTGGCACAAAACACTCATCATCTGCTCATCTAATCTGGAAGTGACCAAACCAAGGAGATGACCACGCCTTCTGACAAAAGAGGAAGTGTCAGGAACCTTGGAAACCAAATCTCTAAGCTAAGCAGGAATCTGTACAAAGCTGATCTGAATAGTGTTTCTACGCATATATGCCATGATCTGCAAAACAGAACAAAGATGAATCCCATTGGTCTTTGAAATGGTTAGTCCAATGCAATATGCATGAAATGTCATGATGCATGATGTCATGATAGAAACACACCACAAGTATTCACAGATAGCAAACATGGTAAGGGCAAACAAGTCACACAATAGCCCTTAAATTTCAGGCTGACATGGAGTTTAGGTACTATCCTCTTTCAGTTTAATTGGTTCACCCTGTCCTAGTAATAGTAACCGGGTTCTAGAGGATCTCAATATCACTGACCACCCTCGATCGGTCATAATTCCAGTTTAGCAACCTTTTCTGGCGGCTGGAATCATCGCGAGAGTTTGGTCTCAATGAGTGTAGCATACTGCTACTTTTCTATGGCCAAGTTGGTCAATTATAGGTTCTAAGGTCAGTTGGTGTTTAATGACCCCTTAGCAGCCCCATATTCTCCTTGTTCTGCCACAAGGGATATCGGCAGAAACTAAAGTGTCACACCAACGTAGCTACTGCTTCAACCATATCGGTCTACACCGTACAATTCCCTCACTGTCTATTGCTACTTACCTAAAAGGTATCCCCAAATCCGGGTTAGGATCTATAGTAACTCCGATTCAGACCCACAAAAATAGAGCAAACCGATCAATCAATTGAAAACAAATATGAACTAATCCTAAGGTATACCCCACTTATTAATTCCCCTGCAGAGTCACCAGTTCTGTGATACGGTGGCCAGAACCGGGATCGTGTTTCCCTATTTTGTAAGGAATTTGCTGGTTTGCATTTTGCGTTTGTTTTTGCAAAATGTCGCGGTAAGCAAGAGTCGCCACCGACTTTTATTTTATCCAACAAGGAAAGGAAAAAAGCACAGAAAAATTCCTTTTTGGAGATATTTCTGAGTACGGGGGGTAGATTATAGAAAGGAAAGATATTAGCATCCTTTCTATCTGTAATTATCTACGGGCTCTTAGGTACTTGCTCATTGTTTTCAAAATTGTTTTCTTTGTGTTTGTGGGTTTTGAAAAGTTTTTGTTTTGACTTCGATTTAACTCTTGCTTATGTCTTCAAGAGTGTAATGAAGTGTTTTCGAAAACTTTGTTTGTAAAAGAGTGTAAGTGTGAAAAAGTTTCGTTTTGGATGAGCAAGTATCTAAGAACTAATCTACCTACTCAAAAAAGGAATTATTCTATGTTTGTTTCCTTTAGACAATGCTATCCCACTATTAGTGAGTGAGTAGCACCGTCGTTGGAGTTTGAGGGTCAATTCGAAAGAGGGACATACGTTCACTAAAGCAATGTTAGAATGTCTTAGCGGTAACCCTAATGTTTTAAATCATTTATCCGAGGCAACGATATCCGAGGCAACCATTTCGAGGCAACTTATGATCTTTTAGACAAGAGGACGACCTCTAAAACAACCTATACTCAATGACCGCTTACGAAGGCAACCAAGTGGGAGTGTATCCTAGGAGTGCGCATGTGCGAGTGTATTGATTTCAATTATTTTTATCTTTGCACATGTTTAGGGTGATCTAACTGTTTTAAAATTAGACATTCATTCTTGTCATGCAAACCCTATTATCAAACATCTAACAGTTGAATATTTGCAGAAATTAAAGTGCAGAATTTAAACTAACTATTACAAGGCGTCGGGTATTTACATCGCCAAAAACAACCCTTTGAAAATAAAAGCGGTGAAATAAATAAATGTCCTAATTAATTATTACAAACCGGGAGCAGATACAATAATTGAATAAAGAAAAAATAAAGTGCACGAGACAATTGGATCGAATGCGAAACTAGGGTTTTGACCGTCCTAATTAAAAGAAAATGTTTTGTTGTTTTTAATATTTTTTAAGAAAAGAAATTAAATCCTAAGATTAAATGCTAAATTAATTAGTTATTAAATTAATAAATGAAAAATAATTAAATGACATGTTTTTTTGGATTTTTGTTATTTAAAGAAAGACAATAAAATAATTAAACTTAGTGTTAAAAACCTATTGATTCTGATTAATTTTAAATATTTACAAAATAAATGAAAGTTATCTAAAATTAACCTAATTAAATTACTTAGTATTTATTAATGAAAAATAAAATTTTGAAATTCAATTGGACTTAAAATATTTTTGTGATTTTTTGATAAAAAGAAAATAATTTTTGGTTAGTGTGATACGGTGGGAGAACTGACTTGGGTTTTTGCGTTTGTGTTCGCAAGATGTTTCGGTTTAGCAAGAGTCGCCACCGAATTTTTATTTTATCCTAAGGAAAGGTCAAAAAGCACAGGAAAGACCTTTGAGATGTTTTCTTGGGTTCGGGGAGTAGATTATGAAAAGGGAAAGTGCTAGCACCCTTTTCATCCATGGTTTTCCATGGGCTCTTAGTTTTAGATCACTTGCGTTTGCTTTTCAATTTGTTTGAAATGGTGCTTTGTGTGGTTTTGAAAGTATTTTGAAAAGTGACCTTTTTTTAGGCAATCTTTGTAATGATTCTCGTTCGTAAGAATGTATACACAGATGTTTGTCTTTTGAAAAATGTTTCAATGTTTTGAAAGATGTTTGGAAATGTTTTGAAATGTGTGTGTGTTTGAAAATAGCAAGGATATTTTTGCAAGCTTTTGATCTAGTAACTAAGAGCTATCTACCCTATTTTACTCAAAGATCTTTCTTATGTTTTTAACCCTTTTAACAGTGTTATTTCACCATTGTATTTGGTGAATAACCTTGCGTTAGGATGTTAAACGAGACAGGCGCGGGTCATCGTATGGACCATGATAGCAACATTGCCAAGTATCTTTAACAATTTTCCGAGGGACTAGATCATTTTTGTATAGGCAACCAAGATAGCGTCATCGAGGGACTATGATCTTTTGTTTTTTTGTTTTTGTTTTGCCAATAGATACTTAACATGCATATCATGGCCATTTGTTTAGGCAACCAAGTGGAGATACCTTAGGGGTGTTTATGTGCAAGTGCGTTTTATTGCATGCAAGAGTTTATCTTGAATTAGGATTTTCTATTTCATTGATTTTATCTTGCCATACACATCCTAATTACTAGCATTTGCATTTGAAAGCAATAAAAGGCGGAAATGTATAATCCTACGCTATTACAACATTTAGGGGATGAGGATACACATTTTTACATGGGGTGGTTCAACGAGAAAAATAGATAAGAAAAGAAAATAACAAAGGTAAGATAGAGAGAAAGAGAGAGAGGGCTAGCACGCTGCTGAGAGGAAGTCAGAAGTTCTGACCCAGGCCTGCTGCCGGATTATCCACCTTTTGGTGAAACTGTATGAGTCAGAACTTCTGACTCTGGCACCTGCAAAACAGAAACCTGTTAGTGGGAAGGTCAGAAGTTCTGACCCCCATGCGCTGCAAGACAAAAGTTTGTTAGTGGGGAAGTCAGAAATTCTGACCCTGCTGGAAATACAATAATTCTCAGAAGTTCTGATATTATTGACAGCAAAACAGGATTCAGATGTGCTAACGTCAAAGTCAGAACTTGGCTTCTCCCTGTGCTAGCCAGAACATCTGCAGTTTTGTTATTTTTCCACAAGACATAAAACATGCTTGGGATAACTTCAGCAAATGTCAAAGTGTTTCAGGAGACAGAACCAACAAGGTCACAGGTAGGTTCTACACTGATTCACTTCCTACTTAAACATTCTGAGGTATGAAAATCCTCAGAACGCAAATAGCAGCAACATGATATTTACATTATGTTTATTGAGCATGCAAAGCTGATGATGCTTAGCAGCGTGATGAAAGTCAGCAGGTGCTTACCTGGTTGTTGAAAAAGTCTGTGAGTGGGAGCTAGCTTTTAGCTCTGATGGTATTCTGGACAGGTTCTTTTTTAGAATGGGTGGATGGAGAAGGTATGTGTATGTATGGTCAGAAACTGTATGGTTTTCTTTGGTCACAAAGCAAAACTGGGTATTAATGAAGTTTGGAGGTAGGAAGCTCAAAGTTTGTGAAAATACCAAGGATTTTTGGACAGAGATTCACAAGGATTTTCTTTTACTAGAGTTCTCTGTTTCTTCTCTAGCAATTTTTTCTGGATGTTTTCTCCCATCCTTGTGATGGACAATGGTGTACTATTTATAAGCAAGGCCTTGTGGATTTTTGAACGTTAAATGGCGCCCATACTATGCAGGAGAGATTAACTTGTTTTTGAAGGAAGTTCATGAAAAGTTGTGCTGATGGACAGCTTTTCAGCCTAGGCTGGAACAGTAGGCAAGGATTAAGGAGAAGTGACCTCTATAGGCGAAAAGTGTCTCATAGACCCATGCCTAAACCTGCACAAAGGTGTTTACCAAGCCACACGTGGAGAGACCCCTTGGATGAATGTTCAGGAGTGGTTGTGAGCATTAATGAGCATTAAATGGTGATGAGATTTATCAACATCAAAATCTTGTAATAGGAGATTTTGCATCATTACCTAAAACCTGAGCCAGCAGTCCTGCTTCACCAAAAACAATGTAAACCAAGCTCTGACCTTGGCCTCTTGCTGTCTCAGCAAGTTCTGAAAGTTTTCTAGCATGCTCCTTTGATCTGTCTTTACAGACTCTGAGCTTAGTGATCCTGCTTCAGTACTTTACTCAATCTGCTGATCCCATTACCTTCTGATCCCAATACGTTCTAAAGGAGTTCCAGGCTTTGTTGTTTTCTCTTGCAAACTCCGACTGAACTTCTGCGTAGCTGCTGAAAAAAAAGCCATGTTCTGTTTAAAGATCACGTGCTGAAACATGTTTACAATCTCTGACTGAGTTGGTGCAACTGCTGAAAGAGCCATCTTCTGACTGAATGCTATGTGCTGAGCCAAGTTTGCAGCTTCTGACCGTTTCTGTCTGGAGGTTGGTTCAGAAGTTCTGAAGTGCCATTTTCTTCTTAAACACCCATTTTTAGAGAAAAATTTCCAATGTTTAGAATTTAATTTTTCCAAGGTAAAAGCTTTGCCTTTAGAGCTTGTGTGATGAGAAATGTTGATGGATACAGGAGGGAAAATTTTGGGGTACAACAATTGCCCCTGTTCAATCTTCTTGAACCTGAAGAGTTAGATTGGCAAGTCTTCCTTTCATGACTCGAAGGTAAAAGAGGATTGGACACTAGAGTGCCCGTAAATTTGCACTCGTCCAAATGTAGGTGAGGGAATGGGCTTAAAGATGCCATTTGGAGACGATAGAATCTTGCTAGAGATGGGCTTAGAGATGCCATCCAAAACTTATTTGTTGAATATTAGTAGCATGAACATCAGAATGATATCCGTATTTGGAACGTATTTGAGCTGTATCTGGAGATTGGGTTCGTATGAGCAAGGGAATAGCATCCGTGTCTAGAGCGTATCCGAGCTGTAACTGTATTTGGTTCTTGAATGAATATCAGAATGACTGCCGTGTCTGGAGTGTATCTGTATTCTGAATAAGTAACAGAGAAACCTCTGTGCAGGGAGCATCTATGTGCTGGGGATAAATTCTGAATGAGTGACAGAATGGCGACCGTGTCTGGCGCGTATCTGGACTGTATCTAAAGTTGAGACCTGTATGAGTAGCAGAATAACTTCCGTGTCTGGAGTGTATCTGTACTGTAACTGGGATCTGGACAAGTGACAGAATGACTTCCGTGTCTGGAGTGTATCTGAACTCGAGGTTGATAGTTGAATCTTGAATGAGAGATAGAATGGCTTCCGTGCCTGGAGCTTATCTAGTCTGTATCTGATATTGGGATCTTTATGAGTAGCATAATGACTTCTGTGTCTGGAGTGTATCTGAGACTGTAACTGGGATCTGGACAAGTGACAGAATGACTTCCGTGGAGATTGCACTGGGGAGAATCAAGCTGCCGGTGTAAGGGACAAAATGGCATCCGTGTCTGGAGCGTATCTGAACTTGAAGTTGATAGTTGAATCTGAATGAGAGATAGAATGGCCGCCGTGTCTGGAGCGTATCTAGCCTATATCGGATTGCTGAAGTTTGGATGAGTAATAGAATGACCGCCGTGTTTGGGGTGTATCCATACTGTATTTGACTTGAAATTCTGAATGAGTAATAGAATGACTGCCGTGTCTGGGGTGTATCCATACTGTATCTGAATAATTGTTAATGATATCCTTTTAATCTTATCCTGAAAAGGGTAAAATGTTAGATAATACACAAAGTTATGTTGCATGATATGTATGATGCAATGAACTGTATTTTATCAATGTTTATGATATATGAATGTAATGGATGCGCCTATAAGCTGAGTACCTGTTTTGCTGAGGAAGATAAATCCTTGATAACTGGAGATAATGCAATCTTTGACTACTGTCGGGGAAGGTGAATCCTTGACCGAAGCTGGGGATTCCAAAAAATCTTTGATTATTGAAGATGAGAAATCCTTGCTGACTGCTTGGGGATTAAAGATCTTTGATTGTTGAGAATGAGAAATCCTGGGGTCACTGCTGGGGATTGAATATCCTCGGTGACTGGTGCAGATCTAACGAGAGCTTTGACAAATTCTGCAGGGAATGAGAATCCTTCATGACTTTCCTGGGAAATAAGGAGAACTCCAAAGACCTCTACTGGGGAATTAGAACCTGGGAGGCTTCTGTTGGAGAAATGAGACCGAGAATCTTCAATTTGCTGGGAAATAAATCTATGGGGAGAGTGTTTACTCGGCTGGGGAAATCAGGAGCTTGGGTGTATGCCAATCTACTGGGGAATCATCCTAGTTGGGGATGAGCCAAGAAGTTAACTGTTATCCTCTTGGTCCTCAGACTTTTAAGATAAACTGCTGGGGAGTTTGGGGAAGCTGAATGGTTCCCACCGGGAATTGATAGTTGGAAATTTTGACTTCGCTGGGGAAGAAGGTTTAAAATATTTTGGCTCCACTGGGGATATGTATTTCAGGGTTTTCGGGCTCCACCGGAGATAGGGAGTTTGGAGACTTAACTCTGATGGGAACTTTGAAACTTAACTCCGCTGGGGAATAAGGTTTAGAATACACTGGCTCCGCTGCGGATTTTGAAGCTTAACTTCGCTGGGGAAATACACTCCAAATTTTGCCTTATTGAGGATCTGAACGATGTATCGTAGGGGATTTCTTCTGGAATAGCCTAAAGACGTCTCCATACCCTTTCAATCTACCAGTAATTATCCTTTCTCAATTTCGTTTTATTTGTAGGAAGTGATTATATTCAAATGCATATGCCTATTCAACAAAACATTGGACGTTTTCAAATAAAACATAAGTGTAAAAAGAAAAGAAAGGCAAGCGAATTTCTGCACTTTGAAGTATATTTGTATTAACTTTTGTGAGTATCTTCGTACAAAGGAGACAAACATCCTAGTAAGAGGATGTTGTCGTAAAAATTGAAAAACTTTATACAAAAGAAAGATGGCTATGTGTAACAATTCCATGGGATTCCCATTCTGCTATAGCCTTCACAACTCTGAATATCTTGTCCATTCGCTGCTTCGTCCGCCGATGGCTAGATTGATCAGAAGCTAGGAGCTTGCTGGTGAAGAGATGGTTCTTAAAGTGATCCGACGAGACATAGTCATACGCTTTAATTCCCTAACTTTTGCCTGGACCGCCCTTTTGGGTTTTCGATCCATCGGGAAACCCTTTTTTGCCCAAGCCGCCCTTTCGGGTTTTCAACTTGCCGGGTGTATAAATTTTTTTTGTTTTATCCCTAATTTTTTTCCTGAACTGCCCTTTCGGGTTTTCGATTCACCGGGATGCCCTTTTTTGCCCAAGTCGCCCTTTTGGGTTTTCAACTTGCCGGGTCTTTTTATGCGTAGTATCTTTTGACTATGTCTGCGTTTGCAGGGTGCGACAAGTCGTCGCCGTCCATGGTGGTCAGAATCATTGCCCCACCAGAAAAAATGCTATTGATCACAAATGGTCCTTCGTAGGTAGGAGTCCACTTGCCCCTGGGATCACTTGGTGGTAAGATGATCCGCTTGATTACAAGATCTTCGACTTGATATACCTGACGTCTGACTTTCTTGTTGAAAGCCTTGATCATCCGTTTTTGATACGTCTGACCATGGAAAATAGCGGTAAGTCGCTTCTCGTCGATAAAATTGAGTTGATCAAGCCGGGTATGAATCCAATCATCTTCACTCAAGCCAGCGTCCTTCATAATCCTTAAGGAAGGGATCTAAACTTCCAAGAAAATGGGGTTGCCCCTATTGAAGTATGTGCCGTGGTACGATATCCATGCAGAGCAAACGGTAACATCTCATGCCAGTCCTTGTAGGGGACTGTCATCTTTTGAATGATCTTCTTGATATTTTTGTTCGTTGCTTTAACATCATCGTTCATCTTTGGCTGATAGGGAGATGAATTGTGATGATAAATCTTGAACTGTTCGCATAGAGCGGTGATCATAGTATTGTTCAAATTTGTACCATTGTCTGTGATGATCCTGTCGGGGACACCATATCGGCATATGAGGTTCTGCTTGATAAAGCGGGCAACCACATTCTTTGTAACGGAGGCAAAGGAAGCTGCCTCGACCCATTTGGTGAAGTAATCAATAGCCACCAAGATGAAGCGATGTCCATTGGATGCTGTGGGCTTGATCTCTCCAATCATGTCAATGCCCCACATTGCGAATGGCCAAGGAGCTGTCAGAACGTTGAGAGGAACATGAGTAATATGTACCTTGTCGGCGTAGACTTGGCACTTGTGGCAGGTACGAGAATGTTGATAACAATCAGCTTCCATGGTAGACCAGTAGTAGTCTGCCCTTAGAATCTTCTTAGCCATCATATGTCCGCTTAAGTGGGTGCCGAATGTGCCGTTGTGTATCTCAGTCATGATCAACTCTGCTTCAGCTTTGTCCACACAACGAAGTAAAACACAATCATGGATGCACTTATAAAGGATGCCATTGCTTAGAAAGAACTTGGCGGAAAATTTCCTTAAGAACTTTTTGTCATTGACGGAAGCTCCTTCAGGATATTCTCTAGTCTGGAGATACCTTTTGATTTCATGAAACCAGGGTTGTTCCACTACTTCTTCGGTATTAATCTCATGATAGTGTGCGGGTTCGTCCATTCACTCGATGGTAATTTGGGGAGCCTCATTATCCCAGTTGAGTTTAAACATGGAAGACATTGTAGCCAGAGCATCTGCTAGCTGATTTTCTTCTCGCGGGAAATGCTCGAAGGTAATTTGCTCGAAATGAGGCAACAACGTCAAGGCATGTTCTTTGTATGGGATAAGATTAGGATGCTTGGTGTCCCACTCTCCTTTGACTTGACTGATAACCAAAGCCGAGTCCCCAAATACGACCAATGATTTGATCCCCAAGTCTATAGCAGCCTTGAGACCAAAGATGCAAGCTTCATATTCAGCCATGTTATTGGTACAGTTGAAGCAAAGTCGGGCAGTGAAGGGTGCATGGCAAACTTCCGGAGAAATTAGTACCGCACCGATACCGTTCCCAAGTGCATTTGAAGCACCATCAAAGTACAGGGTCCATCAGGAACCTTGTTCAGGTCCGTCATACGGTATGTTACCTTCAATGTTGTCTAATGTCATGATGTCCTCGTCAGGGAAGTCGAATCTCATAGATTGGTAATCTTTGACGGCTTGATGAGCTAGATGGTCAGCTAGTATACTCCCCTTTATAGCTTTTTGGGTAGTATACTGGATATCATACTCTGTCAGGATCATTTTCCATCTAGCGATTCTTCCAGATAAAGCAGGCTTCTCGAAGATATACTTGATCGGATCCATTTTGGAAATCAGCAAAGTGGTGTGAGTCAATATGTACTGCCTCAGCCGGCGAGCAGCCCATACCAAAACGCAGTAAGTTTTCTCGAGTAGTGAATAGCGAGTCTCACAATCGGTAAACTTTTTGCTAAGGTAATAAATGGCATGCTCTTTTCGGCCAGACTCGTCATGTTGGCCCAGCACATACCCCATTGAGTTATCCAGAACAGTCAGATACATGATTAACGGCCTTCCTTCGACATGTGGCATCATAATAGGAAGTTCTAGTAAATACTCCTTGATCTTATCAAAAGCAACTTGACAATCATTGTTCCATTCAACGACCTGATCCTTCTTTAACAGCTTGAAAATTGGCTCACAGGTAGAAGTCAGGTGAGAGATGAATCTGGCGATATAGTTCAAGTGTCCCAAGAATCCTCTAACCTCCTTTTCAGTACGGGGGGCAGGCATTTCTTGTATAGCCTTCACTTTAGCTGGATCAACCTCAATACCTTTGTTGCTGACAATAAATCCCAAAAGCTTACCAGACCTAACTCCAAAAGTACACTTGCTCGGGTTCAACCTGAGCTTATACTCCTTCAACCTGGAAAACAACTTTTGCAAATGATTAAGGTGTTCTTCTTCTGTCTGTGATCGAGCTATCATGTCTTCTATGTAAACTTCGATCTCATGATGTATCATATCATGAAACAAAGCTACCATGGCGCGTTGATAAGTATCCCCTGCGTTCTTCAGTCCAAACGACATCACTTTGTAGCAGAAGGTACCCCATTGCGTGACAAAGGTAGTTTTCTCCATGTCCTCGGGGGCCATTTTAATCTGGTTGTAGCCCGAGAATCCATCCATGAAGGAAAAAACCTTGTGCTGAGCTGTGTTGTCAACCAAGATGTCGATATGTGGCAACGGAAAATCGTATTTAGGGCTAGCCCTGTTCAAATCCTGATAGTCCACACACATTCTGACTTTGCCGTCCTTCTTAGGCACGGGCACGATGTTAGCAACCCATTGTGGATAGGAGGTAACAGCCAGAAAGCTAGCATTGAATTGCTTCATTACTTCAGCCTTACTCTTCTCAAACATGTCAGGCCTCATTCGGCGAACCTTTTGCTTGATCAGTGGATAGTCTTCTCTTGTAGGGAGTCGGTGAACCATGATATTTGTGTCTAACCCTAGCATGTCTTCATAAGACCAGGCGAAGATTTCAACATATTCGTTTAGCAACTGCACTAAGTTCTCCTTGACACTTGGTTCCAGGTTGGCACCCACTTTTACTTCCTTCCTGTCTTCCTCTGTCCCCAAGTTGATGGTTTCTAACAGCTCTTCATGAGGCAGCATGGCCTTCTCTTCTTGTTGTAGAAGTCTGGCTAACTCTCCCGGCACTTCACAATCTTCGTCAACTTCGTACTCAACATGATTGACCAAATCTTCAGAGTTATCGAAGGCTAAAGCAGAATAGTTACCCAGGGAATCCGGAACGGATGGGTACCTGCATTTGTGAGTGTGGATGTGTGTAAGGGGTAGCCATCCTTAAACAAACAAAAATGCAAAAGGAAAGAAAATGAACACAACAGTTTATAGATAAAAAACGTCCAATGATTCATTAAAACATGGCATATGATTATGAATAAAATCAAACCCTTACAAATGAACCTACATGCCCCGGGCAAGGCATGAGGTGAAAATAGTGTGCAGATTGTTTTAGTTATTACAGACCATAAAAATGGGAAATTGTTCAAAGATAAAATTACTGGTTGATAAAGGTGATGGGAACAAAATCCTTTGCTTCCCAGTTGCTCAAACCCCCTTCGACGGTCGGAAAGATACAATCTTCAAAGTGGCTCTCTTCATCTTCATCTTCTACAACATTAATTCCGTGAGGAGTGATCCTTATGGGTGGCCCTCCAGTCTTGGAATGATGCATAGCCTTCTGTCCTGCAGCTGTAAACCCTAGTCCAAACTTGTCCGTCTTATGGGGAAAATCAGGAAATTGCCCCCATGCTGTACTCTTCCCTTCTTTGATCACCGCCTCTGCGTCCTTGAGAGATGCCATCCTAGATACGTGCTTGGGAACAATAGGCACCTCAACCATTGTTTTCGCAACTACTACCTCGGGAGAAACTTCCTCAAAATGATGGAAAGGTGTTTCGATGAACTCGCCATCCAGCTCCACATAACAGAAGGAGTTGAGGTGGCTTATCATGTACTCTTCCTCGCCGTGCACCGTTATAATTTTACCCTTAACAGGATATTTCAGCATCTGGTGCAAAGAGGAAGTAACTGCCCCGACATAATGGATCCACTGTCTTCCTAGAAAACATGAATATGACGGTCGGATGTCCATCACGTAAAAGGTTGAGTTGAAGACTTTTGTGCCTACTTTGATAGGAATATCAACCTCTCCATGAACCATTCTCTTGGAACCATCAAAAGCCCTAACAATGATGTTACTAGGCTTAAGAGTCAGTCCTTCGCAGTCCAAGCGGTCTAAGGCTTTCTTTGGCAGCACGTTCAAGGAAGAACCAGTATCAACTAAGACATGGGCGAGAGTGGTTCCTCGGCATTCAACTGAAACATGTAATGCATCATTGTGTTTCCTTCCTTTGGGAGTTAAGTCAGCATCGGAAAAGCCAAGGCCATTATCAGCAGTAAGACTGGCCACACATTCCTGAAACTGGTCAGCCGAAGTCTCTTGGGGAACATGTGTCGCCTTCAAGAATTTGATCAGGGCCTTAGCGTGGGCCTCAGAACAGAGCAGAAGAGTCAACATTGAAATTTTAGAAGGGGTATGTCCTAATTGTTCCACAACGTCGTATTCACTTTTTCTGATTATTTTCAAGATTTCATCCATTTCTTTCTGGGTGGTTTCGGGGATAATCACAGCATGGGACTTCGTCCTGACAGGCACTTCTAGTATCCCCTTACCCTTGTCGGTAGTTTCAGCAGATGGTCTTACTACAGGAGTATCCAGTTCTTCAATCACTGGGTCTTGCACGGATGGTCCAACAGGTGCAGAAGCTTTCAAGGGTCCGAAAACTGCTCGAGGGGGAGCAATCTCCGGAGAAAAGATCCGGCCACTGCGGGTTATCTTGCTTGTACCCGTGATGTCCCTATATCAGGGCTTCTTTCTTCAGAAATCTCTTGGACTGTCTCAATTTGTTTGATACCATGGTAGAAGATTTCTCCCCCATAGTTCCATGGTATCGTTTTGCTGGATTGATACGGGACAGGTCCCGGCATGGTGATCTTTAATGGTACACATTCAGAGTTGGATGTAATCCTGAAAGGCCTTTTGCAAGCCTTGGGAGGATTTTCGAAAATGGTTATGATTGCAATATCGTTGGTTGTAGAAGTAAAAGTATCAGGAGTAACAAGATTGAAGGTATTCACAGGGGTTTTCTGGAAAAGTATCTTTTGGGTATCCATCAGGCGTTGGACACCTGACTTCAACATTGGGCAATAACCTCGTATGTTCAAACAAAGATAACAGTCTTTATCACAACCAGGAAAGATCCTGGCTCTCAACAAATTTTCCTTAATCGCAAGTAACGGCGTCAACAGGTCAACAACATCAGTAACATGAACGTCCTCCATAACAGCATGAATATTGTGGCCGTGCTTGGGCATCGGAGCAGATATAACATTGGGCTTCTCAGGAGCGTCAAATTCTACTTCCTTAGCATCGATTAGATCCTGGATTTTGTTCTTAAGCGCCCAGCAATTATTGGTATCGTGCCCAGCACTGTCGGAATGGTAAGCACACTTGGCGTTAGAGTGGTAGTATGGAGAGGAGGTGTTAGGGTTTTTTGGTGCTTCCTTTAAACTGGTAAGATTCAGCTTCAACAAATGAGGAAGTACTTGAGCGGGCGTCTGTTGATGCGGGTGAACTGCCATTGTGGCCTTTCCACCCGTTTTTGATTAGGTCTCGACTGATTGTTACGAGGTTGATCATTTGACGAGTTTTGAATCATCACAGCCCCTACAGTCGGCCGACGCTCAGTTCTTCCCACTCCCTTATGGGAATACACAGCAGATGCTTCCTTCTTGGCCAGGAAGGGTTTCTTAACAGCCATGGATGCGGAAGCATCCTTTTGAATCTTTCCACTCTTAATACCGACCTCAACCCTTTCGCCGGTCAAAATCAGTTCAGTAAATCCCGCGGAAGAACTTCCGATCACATGATTGAAGAAGGGGCCAGACAGGGTCCCCAGAAACATGTCAACTAACTCCTTATCTGATAGCGGTGGCTGCACCCTTCCCGCCAGATCACGCCACTTCTGCGCGTACTCTTTAAACCCTTCATTGGAAGCCATCCCCATACTTTGTAACTGAGTACGAGTGGGTGCCAAATCAGCATTATATTGATACTGACGATAAAAAGCAGCCGCCAAGTCTTCCCAATTGTGAACCTATGATCTTTCGAGTTGATAAAACCAGTCTAACTGCGTACCAGACAAGCTGTCTTGGAAAAAGTATACCCAGAGGTCTTTATCGGATGAATGGGGTTGGATTTTTCTAACATACGACCTCAGGTGCATCTTAGGGCAAGACAGACCGTCGTACTTGGCAAATGTTGGCACCTTGAACTTGGGAGGGATAACAATCCCAGATACCAGCCCTAGTTCCTCAAAATCCAATCTGGTCACCCTCTACAACTCCATAGCTGCCAGTTTATCTTCAAGGTTCTTATATTTGTCATCCGCTGGTGGATATTGTTGTTCAGAGTAGTCTTCGTCTTCTTCCTCTTCCTCCTCTTCAACCTCGGATTCATAAGGTACGGCAGTCCCTTTCCCTTTACCGGCCCCTTCGTCAGACGTTGAGGGGAACTCAAGAACTCTTTTGGCCTGATGCTCAAATCTTCTTCCCAAAGTGGCTACTCCAGGTCTCTTTTTCTTTTTCTCTTTATTCTTCTCCAACAAAACTTTGAGATCCTCCTGACCCTTTTCCAAGGTCATGAGGAGTTACTGGAACTGTGAATTTTGTGCCTGTAGATCCTTTACTGTTTGCTCCAAATCCATCTTGCTGAAATAAACAGCAGAAAGATAAGGAAACCTAGCTTGAAGACCTGTTTATGCATATGATGAATGGTATCTTTTTTCATGTAATGCATTCAAGGGTTCAAAAATTCAAATTTGTTGCCAACAAAAAAAGAACGCACGTCATATTAAGAAGAAATTTGTTAGTACATAAATTCCCCATGGGAGAAATATTACAAAATTCCTAATGTAAAAGGACATTGCGCATCCTCTTTGGTGCGATGTAAGTGTTGAGAGTTTCCTCCTCGTGAAGTCGGAGGGTGAGCTCCAAAACCTTCTTCTCACTAGCATAGAAGCTGGCTTCAAAAGTATCCCGTTCTTCCTTGAGTTGGATCCAACTCTTTTGCATTTCTTCCCATGATGTTGTCATGTCAGGATGTAGGATGGTGTATGGAACCTCTCCTTCCGTAACAGGCTCTTTGATCAAGGGGAGAATATGAGGGTATGGCATCATAAGATTCTGGGAGCGGGTTCGTACCCACTTGAGATAAGGCTCAAGAGGGATGGAATTCTTGTGCCCCAGTGTCTTACTATCCACCTTGTTAGGCATCCTCCAAGCTCTGATGAACCTTTGTCGAAGTCCTTGTGCATCGTTGTCGAAGTCAAAAACTAGGTCAGGAATCAGCATGTCATGAGGGCCATCCCTCCGAGCATATCCAAATTGTCTCAAAGCTAGACAGGGGTTGTAGGTGATGCCTCCCATAATTCCAAGTAGTGGGACATTAGGAAATTCCCCACAACGATCAATGATGATGACATTTTCTCTGGACCGAGAACACCAATGTACATCAGAATGTGTGAGGTTCATCAATCGTTGTGACCACCTTAAACCCTGCTCATTCTTCAAAGTTGATTGTGGAAGGTGAGAAATAAACCACCTTGCTAGGAGAGGAGTACAGCACATTAGAACACCTCTTTTCCTCATTGTTCATGTGTAAAATTAGTGTAGGATGTCCCCAAGCAATGTAGGTATAGGATTCCTGGACATGAAAATCTTGACAGCATTCACATCTATAAGCTGATCAGGGTTTGGGAACAAGACCAACCCATAGATGAGGAGTTCCACAATCTCTTCAAATGCTTGTAGATCAAGAGAATTTCAGCAGTCTTGTGCCTTCTCAAACAGAAACTTTGCCAAGAAACCCTTGACACCACTTCTGGTTTCCCAATGCCCCTTTATGTCAGATGGTTGCAAGTGTAATGCTTGAGCAACATCTTTAGGCTTTGGTTCTTTTTCCGTACCATTGTAGGGCAGTTGATGAAGAATAGGAATTCTCAGGAGTTGAGAAAATTCCTCCAAAGTAGGCACCAATTGGTAATCAGGGAATGTGAAACAGTGGTGTAGGGGGTCAAAGAACTGGAAGAGAACTTTCACCATATCTTCTTCAATGTTGGAGTTGACCAAACTGAGAAGTCTACCATGTCTTTCACTAAAAGGAGAATTCTCTGGAATCCTAGAAGTAAGCTTCTTGAGTTGAGGAGGGATTCTCACAAGGTTAACTTGAATTGTTTTCCTGTGAAGAGATTCCATGACCTACAAAACAAGAACAAAGATGAAGATCCAAACCCTTGAAATGGTTAGTGGATGTATATGATGCTTTATGATGTTCATGATGTATGCACAAACACATTTACAAGCAAGTCACACAAAACCCTAGTTTCAGGCTTGCATGAGGTTTCATAGGTAAGTACCCTCTTGAGTTTAGTTGGCTCAAACCTGTCCTATAAATAGTAACCAGGTTCTAAGGAGCTCAATATCACCAGATTGTTTTCTATGTTCATTGTTTTGGTTTAGCCACTTAACTAGCGACCAAAATATTCCAAGAAAACAACCCTCAATGAGTGTAGTGTCGTGTATCTACCAACTTCGGACTGCACCAAAGCCGGTCACCTCACTACCCCTATCAAAAGGCCAAGATGATTAAGTAAGGTTCTAAGAGTTCATTAGTGCTTCATGACATCACACAGCGGCCCCGTATTCTCTTTAATTGACTCAAAGGCTACCGGTACTCACAAATATGTTGCACTAATATAGCTATTGCTTCAACCGTGTCGGTATACCCCGCACAGTCTCCACAACGTATTTTCTATTTACCTATGAATGTTTCCCAAATCCGGGTGGAGGATTTCAAGCCCAAACAAGAGAACCAAAATGTAAAGCAAGCAAGGCAAACAATAATCATGCAAAGGGTGATCTAAGCCCTAAGGTTACTCCACTTTTAACACATTCCCCAGCAGAGTTTCCAGTTCTATGATACGGTGGGAGAACTGACTTGGGTTTTTGCGTTTGTGTTCGCAAAATGTTTCGGTTTAGCAAGAGTCGCCACCGACTTTTTATTTTATCCTAAGGAAAGGTCAAAAAGAACAGGAAAGACCTTTGAGATGTTTTCTTGGGTTCGGGGAGTAGATTATGAAAAGGGAAGGTTCTAGCACCCTTTTCATCCATGGTTTTCCATGGGCTCTTAGTTTTAGATCACTTGCGTTTGCTTTTCAATTTGTTTGAAATGGTGCTTTGTGTGGTTTTGAAAGTATTTTGAAAAGAGGCCTTTGTTTAGGAAATCTTTGTAATGATTCTCGTTCGTAAGAATGTATACACAAATGTTTGTCTTTTGAAAAATGTTTCAATGTTTTGAAAGATGTTTGGAAATGTTTTGAAATATGGGTGTGTTTGAAAATAACAAGGATGTTTTTGCAAGCTTTTGATCTAGTAACTAAGAGCTATCTACCCTATTTTATTCAAAGATCTTTCTTATGTTTTTAACCCTTTTAACAATGTTGTTTCACCATTGTATTTGGTGAACAACCTTGCGTTAGGATGTTAAACGGGATAGGCGCGGGTCATCGTATGGACCATGATAGCAACATTGCCAAGTATCTTTAGCAATTTTCTGAGGGACTAGATCATTTTTGTATAGGCAACCAAGATAGCGTCATCGAGGGACTATGATCTTTTGTTTTTTTGTTTTTGTTTTGCCAATAGATACTTAACATGCATATCATGGCCATTTGTTTAGGCAACCAAGTGGAGATACCTTAGGGGTGTTTATGTGCAATTGCGTTTTATTGCATGCAAGAGTTTATCTTGAATTAGGATTTTCTATTTCATTGATTTTATCTTGCCATACACATCCTAATTACTAGCATTTGCATTTGAAAGCATTAAAAGGCGGAAATGTAGAATCCTACGCTATTACAACATTTAGGGGATGGGGATACACATTTGTACATGGGGTGTGTTATACCCCAAAATTTTCCCTCTCATTCCATCAATATTTTCTCATCACAAGACTCATATATTCAAGATCAAGTTAGGGTTTGCTCTGCTCAAGACTCCTCCTTGCACTGTTGACTCAAATTAGGGTTTGAGTTTGCACAAAGATGTTTTGACCTAAAATGCCCAAAATGACTTTCATGCTTCATGTTGGACTCACAAGTTTATCCATACTAAGTTTCAAGCCTTGATTCCAATTTTTGCCCAGTCAATTGGACAGTTGACCTAGAAATCAGCTGTATTGGGGAAAAAGTCAACTGTGGCCAATTGACAGTCAAACCTCATGATTTTTGACCCACATCGACATTATGAACTCATATGAACCATTTGGTTAAGATTGGATCACAATTCCACAAGAAATTTGATCAGATCACCAAAAGGGCAAAATGGTCATTTTTAGTGTTTTGACTGCACAAAGGTAATTTTTGACTGTTTGACCTAACCAATGGCAAACCAAGCTCACATATGGAATCAAGGACTCAATGGCATTGTCTTGACCCATTCAACAAATTCAAAAGATCTCAAATGCACAGGATTGACAAATGAATTTTTCAGTCAACTGATCAAAATTTGACTGTATACTGAAAAGTCAAACTTTGACTTTTTGGTCAAAATCAAGTGCCAAGATTCATTTTTCATCAAGACATGTCAAATTATGAAACTTGTTCATCAAGAAATCCAAAATTGCAAATTAGGGTTTAAAATGAAGAAATTTCATAACTTAGAAATTTTCTAAGTTATGAAATTCCCTTATTTTTCCCTAACTTTGTCCCATTTTTTCATCAAGATACAAATGGATTCAAACAAAAATCAAAACATAAAAGTTGTATTCCATTGCAAAATCTACAACTTTGATTCACAAAGTTTTCTCAAAGGAAGCTTGTAGCTCAAGTTATGATTTTTGGAACAAGGGTGCAAAACATTTTTAACTTAGAAAAATTTTGACCTATTCTAGGCAGGATTTTTGTCCAACTTCTTGGTCATTTTTCACATGCTTCCACTTGGAGTTTCAATTTGAATTACAAATATGGATTGTAGTACACATTCCAAGCTTTCCAAATTGTCCAAGAACTTCTCAAACACCCTTGTGGTTAGGGAGAATCGAATTTGCAAAGTTGGGCAAAATTCACTTTTGTTCATAACCAAATACATGTTCATATAAGTTTCATTTTCAAATCAGCATGCTTGGTACTTGCTTGCAGGCCTCTAAACCAAGTTTGCACTCCATAATTAAATGCCTAACCATTTTGTTCAAGCATTGTTTTGTGCATTTAGTCATTACACAAAGAATTATCCCTTAAGTAGAAAAAGCAAACTTGCCATTTTTGAAAAGTAGTGCTTTATGTCAAATACCAAATCCAAGAAGTACAAGCCAGATCTTTGAGGCTAGAATTTATACACAAATCCCTCTGATCAAGAACAAGATATGCAGCATACATAGAGGGTGGTACAGGCCTGTATTGGAACTTACACTATCCTTGCTTACATTTGAAGAAACTTTGCAAAACAACTCCAAGCTCTCATTCCTGTCAACACAACCAAACACAAAATTTGCAAACATCTTTCATACCTCCAAGCAATCCTAAAGCACGACTAAACCACCCCTCATCCCTCCTCATACAGAAAATCACAGTTTTTCTGCAAAACAGGGCATCTGTTGCAGTTTGACTTCCATAATCCATTCCACTCGTGCACTTTGGCTAAAACCAGTTCAAATACATTCCATATCATCCATACAAACTATCCCAAGCCCTAAATACAAACTGTAACATCCCTAACCTGTGTTACCATTTTCACTTTTCAGTTTTGCAGGTGAACTTCCATATCACGATTCAGAGAGTTTCAAAGCAAGCTAGGTACTTGGGAGATATCCTTAGACTTCAGGCAAGCTGTACAAAAGCTCAAACTCCATTTAAGTTGGCCACATTGTTGTACACGACTCAAGCTAAAACAGGTAAAACCATGGACTTCTATCTCTCTATCCAGACATGATTAGGCTTAGGTTTGTGAATAAGACATGCTCTACTCATAGCCCTGAAACCATACATATGATTACTTTTCATTTATATTGAGTATGCTGTGAGAATTTTGGCCATGAACATTGAAGAAAAATTAGGTCAGAAATTGGGGATGAAGAAATTCTCCCTCGTTTCTTAGAGTTAAGTCAAGTATTTTATATGTCTGAATTCGTCTCTTGATGCTCTACATTATTGGTGTTATGAGTTTTGCATGAAAGTCCAGGAATCAGGAGTTAAGAAACGCGCGTTTTTGCTTGTTCAAACAATGCTAAAGGTTGAAGATGACTGGCTTGGGCTGGGCCTGGGTCAGTCTTGCTCTTTGCACCCCCTTTTCCAATTTACACCCCCTGGCCCATTGTGTGAAATATTTATCATTTTTGACTTTTTCTTTTTGATTCTGACTTATTATTTTTTGCTCAAATATAAAAAATATAAAAAATATTTTTCCATACATTTTTGCATTTATTTGGCATTTATTTGTTTTATTTAGCATATATATATGTAAATAAATATAAAAACCTTTTTATTTAAAACCCTAAAAATAATACAAAAATAAATATTTTTCAGTTATTATTTTTTGTTTACATTTTGAAAACATTTTCTAAAATATACTCATTTTTGTAAATAGTTAATATTTTATTTTTGTATATATTTAGTATATTTAATATATAATATAAATAATTGTATATTTTATTAGAATACTTAGGATAAAAATATGAAAATAATACCTTTTTATTTTTATTAATATTTGACATCAAAAATACTTTTTTACAATATGCTTCTTATTTTTTGTATATAATTAACAAATATTGTATATAATTAATAAATAAATACTATTTATTCAAAAACTAGGGTTTTGCCCTAAATAATAAAAATATTCAAAATTTGACCCTTTTATTTTTGTTTATATTTTACATTGAAAAATACTTTCACATACATAAAAAATCATTTTTGTGCATAATACATTTTGCATATTTATTGTGTTTACTTTATATTGTACAATTAAATATTTGTATATTCGATATGGATGTAATAGTTTAGATTTAATTTCTTGTCAAATACCCCCCCATTCAAACGTTTGTACCCCTATCCCCATAATCATGTTGTAATAACTTAGGACTTTAAATTTCCGCATTTAAAAGCTTTCAAATTATGCCATGATAGACCTAGGGTGTGTATGCAAATCAAATAACAAATAGTTTGACTAATACAAGGACAAAAAAGCATGAAAATGGACAACACAATTCACACTTGCACCCTTAGGGTTACTCCACTTGTTGCCTTCAAAAATAGGTCATGTTGCATGTTGAGTGTCTTTGGCAAAACAAAAACAAATCAAATGATCATAGTCCCTCGATGACGCTTTCTCAAGTTGCCTAAAAACTGATCAAGTCCCTTAAAGAAAAATTGCCAAAGACACTTGGCACTATTGCATTCATGGTCCAAACGATGACTCGCGCCCGTCCCGTTAACATCCTAACACAAGATTGTCCACCAAATACAATGGTGGAACGATACTGTTAAAAGGGTTAAAACATAGGAAAGATCTTTGAGAAATTTAGGAGTAGACAACTCTTAGTTACTTGATCAAACTTGCAAAACAACACTTGCCTACTTTCAAAACACACTTCACAACACAATTTCCAAACAAACTTTCAAAAAACATTGAAACATCTTTTCAAAAAGACAAACACCTTTGTAAAATATTCGAGTAAAGAATTGTTACAATGGTTGCCTAGACAAGGCCTCTTTTTCAAAACATTTTCAAAACCACACACACAAAGCACCATTTCAAACAATTGAAAAGCAAAGGCAAGTGATCTAAGCAAGTAACTAAGAGCCCATGGATAACCATGGATGAAAAGGGTGCTAGCACCTTCCCTTTTCATAATCTACCCCCCGAACCCAAGAAAACATCTCAAAGGTTTTTCCTGTGCTTTTTAACCTTTCCTTAGGATAAAATAAAAAGTCGGTGGCGACTCTTGCTAAACCGAAACATTTGAGAAAATAAACGCAAAACCTCAAGTCAGTTCTCCCACCGTATCACAGAACTGGCGACTCTGCTGGGGATAAATAAAAGTGGAGTAACCTTAGGGCCTAGATCACCCTTTTACATGACTAATTGTTTGCTTTGATTGCTTTACATTTTGGTTCTCTTGTTTGGGCTTGAAATCTTACACCCGGATTTGGGAAACATTCATAGATAGCAATACGTTGTGGAAACTGTGTGGGGTATACCGACACGGTTGAAGCAATAGCTATATTAGTGCGACATATTTGTGAGTACCGGTAACCCTTGAGTTCAATCAAGGATAGTACGGGGCCGCTGAGTGATGTCACTAAGCACTAATGACCTAGAACCCTACTTGACCATCTTGGCCTTTTATTAGGGGTAGTGAGATGACCGGCTTTGGTGCAGTCCGAAGTTGGTAGATACTCGATACTACACTCATTGAGGATTGTTTTCTTGGAATATTTTGGTCGCTAGTTAAGTGGCTAAACCAAAACAATGAACATGGAAAACAATCCTATGATATTGAGCTCCTTAGAACCCGGTTACTATTTATAGGACAGGTTTTTAAGCCAACTACACTCAAGAGGGTACTTACCTATGAAACCCCATGCAAGCCTGAAACTAGGGTTTTGTGTGACTTGCTTGTACATATGTTTGTGCATACATCATGAACATCATAAAGCATCATATGCATCCACTAACCATTTCAAGGGTTTGGATCTTCATCTTTGTTCTTGTTTTGCAGGTCATGGAAATTCTTCGCAGGAAAACTATCCAAGTCAACCTTGTAAGAATCCCTCCTCAACTCAAGTAGCTTACATCCAGAATTCCAGAAAGCTCTCTCTTCAGTGAAAGACATGGTAGACTGCTCAGCCTAGTCAACAGGAACATTGAAGAAGACATGGTGAAAGTGTTGTTCAAAATCTTTGACCCCCTTCACCACTGTTTCACATTCCCCGACTACCAATTGGTGCCTACTTTGGAGGAATTTTCTCAACTCCTGAGAATTCCTATTCTTAATCAACTACCCTACAATGGTACGGAAAAAGAACCAAAGCCTGAAGATGTTGCTCAAGCACTACACTTGCAACCATCTGACATCAAGGGGCATTGGGAGACTAGAAGGTGTGTCAAGGGCTTCTTGGAAAAGTTCTTGTTTGAAAAGGCACATGAGTGTTAGAACTCCTTGGATCTACAAGCCTTTGAAGAGATTGTGGCACTCCTCATTTATGGGTTGGTCTTGTTCCCAAATCCTGACCAACTTATAGATGTCAATGCTGTCAAGATTTTCCTATCCAGGAATCCAATACCTACATTGCTTGGGGACATCCTCCACTCATTTTACACACGAACAATGAGAAAGAGAGGTGTTCTCATGTGCTGTACTCCTCTCCTTGCAAGGTGGTTTATTTCTCACCTTCCACAATCTGTTTTGAAGAATGAGAAAGGCTTAAGGTGGTCACAACGGTTGATGACCCTCACACATTCTGATGTACATTGGTGTTCTCGGTCCAGAGAAAATGTCATCATTGTCGATCGTTATGGTGAGTTCCCTAATGTTCCATTACTTGGCATTAGGGGAGGCATGACTTATAACCCTTGTCTAGCTTTGAGACAATTTGGATATGCACGGAGGGATGGCCCTCATGACATGCTGATTCCTGACCTAGTTTTTGACTTCGACAACGATGCGCAAGGACTTTGCCAAAGATTCATCAGAGCTTAGAGGATGCCTAACAAGGTAGATAGTAAGACACTGGGGCACAAGAACTCCATCCCTCTTGAGCCTTATCTCAAGTGGGTACGAACCCGTGCCCAGAGTCTTATGATGCCTTACCCTCACATTCTCCCTTTGATTAAAGAGCCTGTTAAGGAAGGAGAGGTTCCTTACACCATCCTACATCCTGACATGCGTACATCATGGGAGGAGATGCAGAAGAGTTGGATCCAACTCAAGGAAGAAAGGGATACTTTTGAAGCCAGCTTCTACGCCAGTGAGAAGAAGGTTTTGGAGCTTACCCGCCGACTTCACGAGGAGGAGAACCTCAACACTTACATCGCACCAAAAAGGATGCGCAACGTCTTTTTACCTTAAGAAGTTTTTGTAATATTTGGCCCATGGGGCATTTATGTACTGACAAAATTTCTTCTTATTAATATGACGTGTGTTCTTTTTATCTGTAACAATTTTGAATTTCTAAATCCTTGAATGCATTGCATGAATAAACATATCATTCATCATATGCATAAACATGTCTTCACGCCAGGTTTCCTTATCTTTCTGCTGTTTATTTCAGTAAGATGGATCTTAAACAGACGGTCAAAGATCTGCAGTCACAAAACTCGCAGTTTCAACAGCTCCTTATGACCTTGGCAAAGGGTCAGGAGGATCTTAAAGCACTGTTAGGAAATAAAGAGCAAGAAAAATGAAAAAAGAAGAAGAAAAGAGTTGGGGTAGCTACACTAGGAAGAAGATTCGAGAATGAAGCTAGGAGAGTTCTTGAATTCCCCTCCACATCTGATGAGGGGACCGGTAAAGGAAAAGGGGTTGCATTACCTTCTGAGTCCGAGGCTGAAGAGGAAGAGGTTGAGGAAGATGAAGACTATTCAGAGCAGCAATACCCACCAGCGGATGACAAATACAAAAACCTGGAGGATAGACTGGCAGCTATGGAGCTGCAAAGGGTTCCTGGGTTAGATTTTGAAGAATTGGGATTGATTGCTGGGATTGTGATCCCTCCAAAGTTTAAGGTGCCAATTTTTGCAAAATATGACGGGCTGTCTTGCCCGAAGATGCACCTGAGGTCATATGTCAGAAGAATTCAACCTCATACATCCGACAGAAATCTTTGGGTACACTTCTTTCAGGACAGCTTGTCCGGTACACAGCTAGACTGGTTTTACCAGCTTGAGAGGTCAGAAGTGCATAACTGGGAAGACTTGGCAGCTGCCTTTTATCGCCAGTATCAATATAACGCTGACTTGGCGCCAACCCGTACTCAGCTACAAAGTATGGGGATGGCCTCAAATGAGGGATTCAAAGAATACGCCTAGAAATGGTGCGACTTGGCCGGAAGAGTGCAACCACCTCTTTCAGATAGGGAACTAGTTGATATGTTCTTGGGGACCCTATCTGGCCCTTTCTTCAACCATTTGATCGGGAGCTCTTCCGCAGGGTTTACTAAACTGATTCTGACTGGAGAACGGGTGGAAGCTGGTATTAAGAGTGGGAAGATTCAAAGGGATGCCTCTGCATCCACAACTGTTAAGAAGTCATTTCCGGCCAAGAAGGAAGCAGCTGTTGTGTACTCTCAGAAAGGATCAGGAAGAACTGAGCGCCGATCGACTGTAGGGGCCGTGATGATTCAAAATTCGTCAAATGATCAGCCTCGTAACCATCAGTCTAGACCTAATCAGCAATGGGAAGAACGGCCACAACGACAGTTCACCCGCATCAATATGACGCCCGCACAAGTTCTTTCCCATTTGTTGAAGCTAAATCTCACCACTATCAAAGAGGCACCAAAAAATGTGAATACAACTTCCCCACATTATCATCCCAATGCTAAATGTGCCTATCATTCTGACAGCGTCGGGCATGACACCAACGATTGCTGGGCACTTAAGCATAAAATTCAAGATTTAATAGATGCAAAAGAGGTTGAGTTCGACGCCCCAGAGAAGCCGAATGTAATATCCGCTCTGATGCCAAAGCATGGTCGCAATGTCCATGCTGTTGAAGAAGATCTGTTTGTTTCTACTGTTGATGATCTGATGACCCCACTGTTGACAATCAAGTTGAATCTGTTGAAGGCTGGGATTTTCCCAGGATGTAAAGAAGATTGCTACTTTTGTTCCTCCCTACCGATCGACTGTCCATTGTTGAAGATAAGCATCCAACGCCTAATGGACAACCAACAAATTCTTTTCGAAAAGACTCCCATTACTCCAACTCCTATCAATGAAGTTTCAATAATCACCATTTCCACAAATCTTTCCAAGGTCCCCAAAAGGCCTGTTAAGATTACATCTGCTACGAAGATTGTTCCCTTGAAGATAACCATGCCTGGGCCCGTCCCATACAAATCTGACAGATCAATACCGTGGAATTATGGTGGAGAAATCTACTACCACAGTGTTAAACAAATTGAGATAACTGAAGAAAGCTCTGATGAAGAAAATGCCGATATTGGAAACATTGCCGGTACGAGCAAGATTACCCGAAGTGGGAGAATTTTCTCTCCAGAGATTGCCCCTCCGAAGGCAATCTTTGGACCCGCAGTTGCTGCCAAGGTTACTCCTGCATCGATAAAACTATCTGCCAGAACTCCGTTGATTGAAGAAGCTGTTACTCCTGTGGTTGTCCCTCCTACTCCTACTGATAAGGGGAAAGGGATCCAAGAAGAGCTCGTCAGGACGAGGGCTCATCCGTTGATCATCCCTGAAACCTCTAAGAAAGAAATGGAGGAGATTCTGAAAATAATTAAGAAGAGTGATTATGATGTGGTAGAGAAACTGGGGCAAACCCCCTCGGAGATCTCCTTGTTAGCATTGCTGCTTTGTTCGGAGGCTCATGCCAAAGCCTTGATAAGGTTTTTGAAGACAACCCATGTACCCCAAGAAACCTCAGCCAATCAATTCCAGGATTGTGTAGCCAGCCTTACCGCCGACAACGGCCTGGGTTTCTATGATGCTGACCTGACTCCGAAGGGAAGAAAGCATAATGACGCACTGCATGTGTCAGTTGAATGCCGAGGAACTACTCTCGCCCATGTCTTGGTCGACACTGGTTCTTCTCTAAATGTGCTGCCTAAGAAAGCTCTCGACCGGTTGGATTGTGAAGGCTTGGAGCTGAAACCAAGTAATATCATTGTCAGGGCCTTTGACGGGTCTAAAAGAATGGTGCATGGGGAGGTCGACATTCCCATCAAGGTAGGCACTGAAGTGTTCCACTCAACTTTCTATGTGATGGACATCCGCCCATCATACTCTTGCTTGCTAGGGAGACCTTGGATTCATAATGTTGGGGCAATCACCTCTTCTCTACATCAGATGCTGAAATACCCTGTTAAGGGTAAAATCATAATTGTACACGGTGAAGAGGAGTACATGATCAGTCATATGAACTCCTTTAGGTATGTGGAAGTGGAGGGCGAATTCATCGAAACATTGTTCCAACACTTCGAGGAAATTGCTCCTGAGGTTGCAGTAGCAAAGGCTGTAGCTGAGGTACCCATGCAGGTGGCCAGGATGGCATCTCTGAAAGACGCAAAGGCTGCAATGAAGGAGGGAAAGAGCTCAACATGGGGTCAGTTGCCTGACTTTCCCCACAAGACAGACATGTTTGGGTTGGGATTTACCGTTGCAGGGTAAAAAGCTATGCGTCGCTCAAAAATTGAAAGAACACCCATCAAGATTTCTCCTCATGGAATTAATGCTTTGGAAGACGAAGACGGAGAGGGTAACGTTGAAGATTGGATCTTCCCAACCATTGAAGGAGGACTACACAACTGGGAGGCAAAAGACTTTGTTCCCATTACTTTCATCAATCAGTAATTTATCTTTCGAACATTTTCTGTTGGTCTGTAATAATTACTCTTAAACAATCTGCACACTACTTTTTCACCTCATGCCTTGCCCGAGGCATGTAGGTCCATTTGTAAGGGCTTGATTTTCCTTCATAATCATATGCCATGTTTAATGAATCATTGGACGTTTTTCATTTATAAACTGCTGTGTTCATTTTCTTTCCTTTTGCATTTTTGTTTGTTTAAGGATGGCTATCCCTTACACACACCCACACTTACAAATGCAGGTACCCGTTCACTATGGATTCTAGGGGTGACTATTCTGTTGTATCCTTCAATAACTCTGAAGATTTGGTCAATTAGGCAGAGTATGAAGATGACGAAGATTGTGAAGTACCAGGAGAGCTAGCCAGACTTCTACAACAAGAAGAGAGGGCCATCTTGCCTCATGAAGAGTTGTTGGAAACAGTCAACTTAGGAACAGAGGAAGACAGGAAAGAAGTACAAGTGGGTGCCAATCTGGAACCAAGTGTCAAGGGGCGCTTAATACAGCTGTTGAATGAAAACGTTGAAATCTTCGCCCGGTCTTATGAAGACATGCCAGGTTTAGACACATATATCGTGGTTCACCGTCTCCCCACAAGAGAGGATTGTCCACCGATCAAGCAAAAAGTCCGCCGAATGAGGCCCGACATGTCTGAGAAGATTAAAGCTGAAGTAATGAAGCAGTTCAATGCTGGCTTTCTGGCTGTTACATCCTATCCATAATGGGTTGCTAACATTGTGCCAGTACCTAAAAAAGACGGCAAGGTCAGAATGTGTGTGGACTACCGGGATTTGAACAGGGCTAGTCCTAAAGATGATTTTCCGCTACCGCATATCGACATTTTGATTGACAACACAGCTCAGCACAAGGTTTTTTCCTTCATGGACGAATTCTCGGGCTACAACCAGATTAAAATGGCCCCCGAGGACATGGAGAAAACAACCTTTGTTACACAATGGGGTACCTTTTGTTACAAGGTCATGCCGTTCGGACTAAAGAACGCATGGGCAATTTATCAGCGCGCCATGGTGGATTTGTTTCATGATATGATACATCATGAGATCGAAGTTTACGTAGACGACATGATAGCTCGATCATAAACAGAGGAGGAACACCTTGAACATCTGCAAAAGCTGTTTGCCAGGTTGAAGGAGTACAAACTCAGGCTGAATCCAAGTAAGTGCACTTTTGAAGTTAGGTCTGGTAAACTTCTAGGATTTATTGTCAGCAACAAAGGCATCGAGGTCGATCCAGCAAAAGTGAAGGCTATACAAGAAATGCCTGCCCCCCATACTGAAAAGGAGGTTAGAGGGTTCATGGGGCGCTTGAACTATATTGCCAGATTCATCTCTCATCTGACGTCTACCTGTGAGCCAATTTTCAAACTATTGAAGAAAGATCAGGTAGTCGAGTGGAACGACGACTGCCAAGCTGCTTTTGATAAAATCAAGGAGTATTTGCTAGAACCTCCTATTCTGATGCCACCCGTCGAAGGAAGGCCGCTGATCATGTATCTGACCGTTTTGGACAACTCAATGGGGTGCGTACTGGGCCAACATGACGAGTCTGGTCGAAAAGAGAATGCCATTTATTACCTTAGCAAAAAGTTTACCGACTGTGAGACTCGCTACTCACTGCTCGAGAAAACTTGTTGTGCTTTGGTATGGGCTGCTCGCCGACTAAGACAGTATATGTTGACTCATACCACTCTGTTGATTTCCAAAATGGATCCTATCAAGTATATCTTTGAAAAGCCCGTTTTATCTGGAAGAATCGCTAGATGGCAAATGATCCTGACTGAGTATGACATCCAGTATACTACCTAAAAAGCTATAAAAGGGAGTGTACTAGCTGACCATCTAGCTCATCAAGCTATCGAAGATTATCAATCCATGAGATTCGACTTCCCGGACGAGGACATCATGACTTTGGACAACATTGAAGGTAACGGACCGTATGACGGACCTGAAAAAGGATCCCGATGGACCTTGTACTTTTATGGTGCTTCAAATGCACTTGGAAACGGTATCGGTGCGGTACTCATTTCCCTGGAAGGTTGCCATACACCTTTCACGACCCGACTTTGCTTCAGCTGTACCAACAACATGGCCGAATATGAAGCTTGCATCTTTGGTCTCAAGGCTGCTATAGATTTGAGGATCAAATCTTTGATCGTATTTGGGGACTCGGCTTTGGTTATCAGTCAAATCAAAGGAGAGTGGGATACCAAACATCCTAATCTTATCCCATACAAAGAACATGTCCTGACATTGTTGCCTCATTTCGAGCAAATCACCTTCGAGCACTTCCCGCAAGAAGAAAATCAGCTTGCAGATGCTCTGGCAACAATGTCCTCCATGTTTAAACTCAACTGGGATAACGAGACTCCCCAAATCACCATCGAGCGAATGGATGAACCTGCACATTGTCATGAGATTAATACCAAAGAAGTAGTGGAACAACCCTGGTTTCACGAAATCAAAAGGTATCTCCAGACTAGAGAATATCCCGAAGGAGCTTCCGTAAATGACAAGAAGTTCCTAAGGAGATTTGTTGCTAAGTTCTTCCTGAGCAACAACATCCTCTATAAATGCAGCCATGATTGTGTTTTACTCTGATGTGTAGACAAAGCTGAAGCAGAGTTGATCATGACTGAGATACACAACGGCACATTTGGAACCCACTTGAGCGGGCATACGATGGCTAAGAAGATTCTAAGGGCAGGCTATTACTGGTCTACCATGGAAGCTGATTGCCATCAACATTCCCGTACTTGCCACAAATGTCAAGTCTACGCTGACAAGATTCATATTCCTCCTGTTCCTCTCAACGTTCTGACAGCTCCTTGGCCATTCGCAATGTGGGGCATTGACATGATTGGAGAGATCAAGCCCACGGCATCCAATGGACATCGCTTCATCCTGGTCGCCATTGACTATTTCACCAAATGGGTCAAAGCAACTTCCTTTGCCTCCATTACGAAAAATGTGGTTGCCCGCTTCATCAAGCAGAACCTCATATGCCGGTATGGTGTCCCCGACAGGATCATCACAGACAACGGTACGAATCTAAACAATACTATGATCACCGCTCTATGCGAACAGTTCAAGATTTATCATCACAATTCATCTCCCTATCGGCCGAAGATGAACGGTGCTGTTGAAGCTGCGGACAAAAACATCAAGAAGATAATTCATAAAATGACAGTCACCTATAAGGACTGGCATGAGATGTTACCATTTGCTCTGCATGGATACCGTACCACGACACGTAGTTCGACAGGGGCAACCCCATTTTCTTTGGTATATGGCATGGAAGTTGTCCTACCCATGGAGGTTCAGATTCCTTCTTTAAGGATTATGAAGGACGCTGGTTTGAGTGAAGACGATTGGATTCAGACTCGGCTTGATCAACTCAATTTGATCGACGAGAAGCGACTCACTGCTATTTGCCATGGTCAGACGTACCAAAAACGGATGATCAAGGCTTTCAACAAGAAAGTCAGACGTTAAGTATATCAAGTCGGAGATCTCGTAATCAAGCAGATTATCTTGCGGCAAAGTGATCCCAGGGGTATATGGACTCCTACTTATGAAGGACCATTTGTAATCAAGAGCATCTTTTCTGGTGGTGCAATGATTCTGACCACCATGGACAGCGACGATTTGCCGCACCCTGCAAACGCAGACATAGTCAAAAGATACTACGCATAAAATCACCCGGCAAGTCGAAAACCCGAAAGGGCGACTTGGGCAAAAATGGGCATCCCGGTGAACCGAAAACCCGAAAGGGCAGTTCAGGCAAAAATTAGGGATAAAACAAAAAATATGTACACCCGGCAAGTCGAAAACCCGAAAGGGCGGCTTGGGCAAAAAAGGGTTTCCCGGTGGATTGAAAACCCGAGAGGGCGGTCCAGGCAAAAGTTAGGGAATTAAAGCGTATGACTATGTCTCGTTGGATCACTTTAAAGAACAATCTCTTCATCAACAAGCTCCGAGCTTCTGATCAATCCAGTCATCGGCGGACGAAGCATTGAATGGACAAGATATTCAGAGTTGTGAAGGCTATAACAGAATGGGATCCCATGGAATTGTTACACATAGCCATCTTTCGTTTGTATAAAATTTTCAATTTTTTACGGCAATATCCTCTTACTAGGATGTCTGTCTCCTTTGTACAAAGATACTCATAAAAAGATAATACAAATACTTTTCCAAATACAGAATTTGCTTTGTGTTCCTTTTGATTTTTTACACTTATGTTTTATTTGAGAAACGTCCAATGTTTTGTTAAATAGGCATATGCATTTGAACATAATCATTTTCTTACAAATCAAGAAAGATGATTGCTGATAGGATGAAAGTACAGATAGATATCTTGATGCCCTTTCAGAAGAAATCCCCAGCGGAATTAAACTCCAAATTCCTCAACAAGATTAAAAGCCAGAACTTAATTCCCTAAACAGATTTAAACTTCAGGATCCTCAACAGAACGAAAGCTTTCTCAAAACTGATTTCCCCAGCTAAGAGAGCCTTCCGGAACTTAATTTCCCTCAGAGTTAAATTTCAGTATCCCCAGTGGAGCCTTAAAAATCTGAAAATCCTATCCCCAGTTGAAGTAAAAACTATCAATCCCTAGCGGAGCTAAAACTTCCAATTATCAATCCCCAGCGGAACCAGACTAGTGAACCTTCTCACCACAGAGATACCTCCCATCAGATTGAAGATTCTCATTTTTTACTTCTCCAGCTTAAGTCTACCAGGTTCTGGACTCCCCAGTAGAGATCATCAGAATTCTCGTTCCCTACAAGTCACCAAGGAGTTCCAATCCCCAGCAGTGGTCCTAAGATCCCTCAACAATTGAAGATCTTGTTCCCCAAGCAGTCAGCAGTCAACAAGGATATCTCATCCTCAGCAATCAAAGATTCTTACACTCCCCTGCAGCAGCAAGGATTCACTTTCCCTGGCAGCAGTCAAGATTCTATTATCTCTGGCTATCCAGGATTCCTCTATCCACAGCAAGACAGCTCATCAGTTTACATGAGCATTCATATCATAAACATTGATATAACATGTATTGCATCATACATTTCATACAACATAACTTAGTGTTTCAGCTAATATTTTACCCTTTTCAGGATAAGATTAATAAGCTCCAATTTCCAGACTTCTGAAAACAGTTTACGGGTTCTCCAGACACGGATGTTAACCTATCGCTTGTTCAGACCCTTCAACTTCTGAAAACAGTTTACGGATTCTCCAAACACGGATGTTAATCTATCGCTTGTTCAGACTCAACTTCTGAAAACAGTTTACGGGTTCTCCAGACACGGATGTTAACCTATCGCTTATTCAGATTCCAAGACTTCTGAAAACAGTTTACGGGTTCTCCAGACACGGATGTTAACCTATCGCTTGTTCAAATTCTTCAACTTCTGAAAATAGTTTACGGGCACTCCAAACGCGGATGTTAATCTATCGCTTGTTCAGACTCAACTTTTGAAAACAGTTTACAGACGCTTCTCAACATGGATGCTGATCTATTGCTTATTCAATTTCAAGACTTCTGAAAACAGTTTACAGGTTCTCCAGACACGGATGTTAACCTATCGCTTGTTCAGATTCTTCAACTTCTGAAAACAGTTTACGGATTCTCCAAACACGGATGTTAATCTATCGCTTGTTCAGACTCAACTTCTGAAAACAGTTTACGGGTTCTCCAGACACGGATGTTAACCTATCGCTTGTTCAGATTCCAAGACATCTGAAAACAGTTTACGGGTTCTCCAGACACGGATGTTAACCTATCACTTGTTCAGATTCCAAGACTTCTGAAAACAGTTTACGGGTTCTCCAGACACGGATGTTAACCTATCGCTTGTTCAGACTCTTCAACTTCTGAAAACAGGTTACGGATTCTCCAAACACGGATGTTAATCTATCGCTTGTTCAGACTCAACTTTTGAAAACAGTTTACGGACGCTTCCCAACATGGATGCTGCTCTATTGCTTATTCAATTTCAAGACTTCTGAAAACAGTTTACGGGTTCTCCAGACACGGATGTTAACCTATCGCTTGTTCAAATTCTTCAACTTCTGAAAACAGTTACGGATTCTCCAAACACGGATGTCAATCCATTGCTTATTCAAGATCCCCAATTCAGAGATGCTCCAAACATGGATACGTTTCTGATACTCGCTCACTCATCAATGACATACAGTTCAGCAAGCATTCCAGATGGCATCTTTAAGCCCATCCCCGACAAGATTCTGTCACATCTCCAGATGGCATCTCTAAGCCCATCTCCAAATGGCATCTTTAAGCCCATTCCTGCATCCGTGTTTTGACGAGTGCAAATTTACGGGCATTCTAGTGTCCAATCTCCTTTTACCTTCGAGACGCGAAAGGCAAACCTGCCAATCTAACTCTTCAGGTGCAAGAAGATTGAACAGGGGAAACTGTTATACCCCAAAATTTTCCCTCTCATTCCATCAACATTTTCTCATCACAAGACTCATATATTCAAGATCAAGTTAGGGTTTGCTCTGCTCAAGACTCCTCCTTGCACTGTTGACTCAAATTAGGGTTTGAGTTTGCACAAAGATGTTTTGACCTAAAATGCCCAAAATTACTTTCATGCTTCATGTTGGACTCACAAGTTTATTCATACCAAGTTTCAAGCCTTGATTCCAATTTTTGCCCAGTCAATTGGACAGTTGACCTAGAAATCAACTGTATTGAGGAAAAAGTCAATTGTGGCCAATTGATAGTCAAACCTCATGATTTTTGACCCACATCAACATTATGAACTCATATGAACCATTTGGTTAATATTGGATCACAATTCCACAAGAAATTTGATCAGATCACCAAAAGGGCAAAATTGTCATTTTTAGGGTTTTGACTGCACAAAGGTAATTTTTGACTGTTTGACCTAACCAATGGCAAACCAAGCTCACATATGGACTCAAGGACTCAATGTCATTGTCTTGACCCATTCAACAAATTCAAAAGATCTCAAATGCACAGGATTGACAGATGAATTTTCCAGTCAACTGATAAAAATTTGATTGTATACTGAAAAGTCAAACTTTGACTTTTTGGTCAAAATCAAGTGCCAAGATTCATTTTTCATCAAGACATGTCAAATTATGAAACTTTTTCATCAAGAAATCCAAAATTGCAAATTAGGGTTTAAAATGAAGAAATTTCATAACTTCGAAATTTTCTAAGTTATGAAATTCCCTTATTTTTCCCTAACTTTGTCCCATTTTTTCATCAAGATACAAATGGATTCAAACAAAACTCAAAACATAAAAGTTGTATTCCATTGCAAAATATACAACTTTGATTCACAAAGTTTTCTCAAAGGAAGCTTGTAGCTCAAGTTATGATTTTTGGAACAAGGGTGCAAAACATTTTTAACTTAGAAAAATTTTGACCTATTCTAGGCAGGATTTTTGTCCAACTTCTTGGTCATTTTTCACATGCTTCCACTTAGAGTTTCAATTTTAATTACAAAGATGGATTGTAGTACACATTCCAAGCTTTCCAAATTGTCCAAGAACTTCTCAAACACCCTTGTGGTTAGGGAGAATCGAATTTGCAAAGTTGGGCAAAATTCACTTTTGTTCATAACCAAATACATGTTCATATAAGTTTCATTTTCAAATCAGCATGCTTGGTACTTGCTTGCAGGCCTCTAAACCAAGTTTTCACTCCATAATTAAATGCCTAACCATTGTGTTCAAGCATTGTTTTGTGCATTTAGTCATTACACAAAGAATTATCCCTTAAGTAGAAAAAGCAAACTTGCCATTTTTGAAAAGTAGTGCTTTATGTCAAATACCAAATCCAAGAAGTACAAGCCAGATCTTTGAGGCTAGAATTTGTACACAAATCCCTCTGATCAAGAACAAGATATGCAGCATACATAGAGGGTGGTACAGGCCTGTATTGGAACTTACACTATCCTTGCTTACATTTGAAGAAACTTTGCAAAACAACTCCAAGCTCTCATTCCTGTCAACACAACCAAACACAAACTTTGCAAACATCTTTCATACCTCCAAGCAAGCCTAAAGCATGACTAAACCACCCCTCATCCCTCCTCATACAGAAAATCACAGTTTTTCTGCAAAACAGGGCATCTGTTGCAGTTTGACTTCCATAATCCATTCCACTCGTGCACTTTGGCTAAAACCAGTTCAAATACATTCCATATCATCCATACAAACTATCCCAAGCCCTAAATACAAACTGTAACATCCCTAACCTGTGTTGCCATTTTCACTTTTCAGTTTTGCAGGTGAACTTCCATATCACGATTCAGAGAGTTTCAAAGCAAGCTAGGTACTTGGGAGGCATCCTTAGACTTCAGGCAAGCTGTACAAAAGCTCAAACTCCATTGAAGTTGGCCACATTGTTGTACACGACTCAAGCTGAAACCGGTAAAACCATGGACTTCTATCTCTCTATCCAGACATGATTAGGCTTAGGTTTGTGAATAAGACATGCTCTACTCATAGCCCTGAAACCATACATATGATTACTTTTCATTTATATTGAGTATGCTGTGAGAATTTTGGCCATGAACATTGAAGATAAATTAGGTCAGAAATTGGGGATGAAGAAATTCTCCCTCGTTTCTTAGAGTTAAGTCAAGTATTTTATATGTCTGAATTCGTCTCTTGATGCTCTACATTATTGGTGTTATGAGTTTTGCATGAAAGTCCAGGAATCAGGAGTTAAGAAACGCGTGTTTTTGCTTGTTCAAACAATGTTGAAGGTTGAAGATGACTGGCTTGGGCTGGGCCGGGCCTGGGTCAGTCTTGCTCTTTGCACCCCCCTTTTCCAATTTACACCCTCTGGCCCATTGTGTGAAATATTTATCATTTTTGACTTTTTCTTTTTGATTCTGACTTATTATTTTTTGCTCAAATATAAAAAATATCAAAAATATTTTTCCATACATTTTTGCATTTATTTGGCATTTATTTGTTTTATTTAGCATATATATATGTAAATAAATATAAAAACCTTTTTATTTAAAACCCTAAAAATAATACAAAAATAAATATTTTTCAGTTATTATTTTTTGTTTACATTTTGAAAACATTTTCTAAAATATACTCATTTTTGGAAATAGTTAATATTTTATTTTTGTATATATTTAGTATATTTAGTATATTTAATATATAATATAAATAATTGTATATTTTATTAGAATACTTAGGATAAAAATATGAAAATAATACCTTTTTATTTTTATTAATATTTGACATCAAAAATACTTTTTTACAATATGCTTCTTATTTTTTGTATATAATTAACAAATATTGTATATAATTAATAAATAAATACTATTTATTCAAAAACTAGGGTTTTGCCCTAAATAATAAAAATATTCAAAATTTGACCCTTTTATTTTTGTTAATATTTTACATTGAAAAATACTTTCACATACATAAAAAATCATTTTTGTGCATAATACATTTTGCATATTTATTGTGTTTACTTTACATTGTACAATTAAATATTTGTATATTCGATATGGATGTAATAGTTTAGATTTAATTTCTTGTCAAATACCCCCCCATTCAAACGTTTGTATCCCTATCCCCATAATCATGTTGTAATAATTTAGGACTTTAAATTTCTGCATTTAAAAGCTTTCAAATTATGCCATGATAGACCTAGGGTTTGTATGCAAATCAAATAACAAATAGTTTGACTAATACAAGGACAAAAAAGCATGAAAATGGACAACACAATTCACACTTGCACCCTTAGGGTTACTCCACTTGTTGCCTTCAAAAATAGGCCATGTTGCATGTTGAGTGTCTTTGGCAAAACAAAAACAAATCAAATGATCATAGTCCCTCGATGACGCTTTCTCAAGTTGCCTAAAAAATGATCAAGTCCCTTAAAGAAAAATTGCCAAAGACACTTGGCACTATTGCATTCATGGTCTAAACGATGACCCGCGCCCGTCCCGTTAACATCCTAACACAAGATTGTCCACCAAATACAATGGTGGAACAATACTGTTAAAAGGGTTAAAACATAGGAAAGATCTTTGAGAAATTTAGGAGTAGACAACTCTTAGTTACTTGATCAAACTTGCAAAACAACACTTGCCTACTTTCAAAACACACTTCACAACACAATTTCCAAACAAACTTTCAAAAAAAATTGAAACATCTTTTCAAAAAGACAAACACCTTTGTAAAACATTCGAGTAAAGAATTGTTACAATGGTTGCCTAGACAAGGCCTCTTTTTCAAAACATTTTCAAAACCACACACACAAAGCACCATTTCAAACAATTGAAAAGAAAAGGTAAGTGATCTAAGCAAGTAACTAAGAGCCCATGGGTAACCATGGATGAAAAGGGTGCTAGCACCTTCCCTTTTCATAATCTACCCCCCGAACCCAAGAAAACATCTCAAAAGTTTTTCCTGTTCTTTTTAACCTTTCCTTAGGATAAAATAAAAAGTCGGTGGCGACTCTTGCTAAACCGAAACATTTGCAAAAACAAACGCAAAACCTCAAGTCAGTTCTCCCACCGTATCACAGGGTGGTTCAACGAGAAAAATAGATAAGAAAAGAAAATAACAAAGGTAAGATAGAGAGAAAGAGAGAGAGGGCTAGCGCGCTGCTGAGAGGAAGTCAGAAGTTCTGACCCAGGCCTGCTGCCGGATTATCCACCTTTTGGTGAAACTGTATGAGTCATAACTTCTGACTCTGGCACCTGCAAAACAGAAACCTGTTAGTGGGAAGGTTAGAAGTTCTGACCCCCATGCGCTGCAAGACACAAGTTTGTTAGTGGGGAAGTCAGAAATTCTGACCCTGTTGGAAATATAATAATTCTCAGAAGTTCTAATATTATTGACAACAAAACTGGCTTCAGATGTGCTAACGTCAAAGTCAGAACTTGGCTTCTCCCTGTGCTAGCCAGAACATCTGCAGTTTTGTTATTTTTCCACAAAACAGAAAACATGCTTGGGACAACTTCAGCAAATGTCAAAGTGTTTCAGGAGACAAAACCAACAAGGTCACAGGCAGGTTCTACACTGATTCACTTCCTACTTAAACATTCTGAGGTATGAAAATCCTCAAAACACAAACAACAGCAACATGATATTTACATTATGTTTATTGAGCATGCAAAGCTAATGATGCTTAGCAGCATGATGAAAGTCAGCAGGTGCTTACCTGGCTGTTGAAAATGTTTGTGAGTGGGAGCTAGCTTTTAGCTCTGATGGTATTCTGGACAGGTTCTTTTTTAGAATGGATGGATGGAGAAGGTATGTGTATGTATGGTCAGAAACTGTATGGTGTTCTTTGGTTACAAAGCAAAACTGGGTATTAATGAAGTTTGGAGGTAGGAAACTTAAAGTTTGTGAAAATACCAAGGATTTTTGGACAGAGATTCACAAGGTTTTTCTTTTACTAGAGTTCTCTGTTTCTTCTCTAGCAATTTTTTCTGGATGTTTTCTCCCCTCCTTGTGATGGACAATGGTGTCCTATTTATAGGCAAGGCCTTGTGGATTTTTGAATGTTAAATGGCGCCCATACTATGCAGGAGAGATTAACTTGTTTTTGAAGGAAGTTCATGAAAAGTTGTGCTGATGGACAGCTTTTCAGCCTAGGCTGGAACAGTAGGCAAGGATTGAGTAGAAGTGACCTCTATAGGCGAAAAGTGGCTCATAGACCCATGCCTAAACCTGCACAAAGGTGTTTACCAAGCCACACGTGGAGAGAACCCTTGGATGAATGTTCAGGAGTGGTTGTGAGCATTAATGAGCATTAAATGGTGATGAGATTTATCAACATCAAAAATCTTGTAATAGGAGATTTTGCATCATTACCTAAAACCTGAGCCAGCAGTCCTGCTTCACCAAAAACAACGTAAACCAAGCTCTGACCTTGGCCTCTTGCTGTCTCAACAAGTTTTGAGAGTTTTCCAGCATGCTCCTTTGATTTGTCTTTACAGACTCTGAACTTAGTGATCCTGCTTCAGTACTTTACTCAATCTGCTGATCCCATTACCTTCTGATCCCAGTACGTTCTAAAGGAGTTTCAGGCTTTGTTGTTTTCTCTTGCAAACTCCGGCTGAACTTCTGCGTAGCTGCTAAAAAAAAGCCATGTTATGTTTAAAGATCACGTGCTGAAACATGTTTACAATCTCTGAATGAGTTGGTGCAACTGCTGAAAGAGCCATCTTCTGACTGAATGCTATGTGTTGAGCCAAGTTTGCATCTTCTGACCGTTTCTGTCTGGAGGTTGGTTCAGAAGTTCTGAAGTGTCATTTTCTTCTTAAACACCCATTTTTAGAGAAAAATTCTCAATGTTTAGAATTTAATTTTTCCAAGGTAAAAGCTTTGTCTTTAGAGCTTGTGTGATGAGAAATGTTGATGGATACAGGGGGGAAAATTTTGGGGTACAACAGTTAGTAATTAAATTAAATTAAATAAAGTAATTAAATTAAATATAGAAAAGAAAATATAAAGAAAGAGATTGGGCCTGATTTTTAAGTGTGTGCATAGCAATTTTCTGGGCCCAATTGAGGAGGGGTCCGTTTGACTTTTGCCATCCAGTGTAGCATGTTTGACTTGGTCCATGGTGTGCTTGCAATGGTGACCACCAGATCTGGCCATCTGGCCATCTGGAACGCTTGATGCTGAAGGCATATGGTGGACACTAGGCTTGAGCGCACACTGAATCACCTGAAATAATTTGGAAAAATAATAAATGCTGGAGGCAGGGATCGAACCCGTGACCTCCAGCCTCTAATGACCTAAGACCTGCGTGGAAACCACTAGGCTGTGTTGTTTTGATTGTTAATGTAATACAAAATAATAATAATATAAGAAAATAAATATTAATGGATAATTGTAACAAAAAGCGCGCCAGATTTGAATAGGCCTATGGGGAAGTGACACTTCATCGTCTCTTTCCTCTGCACCGTGGCTAAAAATCCAAAAGCCTATACCCACGGACAGTGTCCGTTGCTAGAACCCTGTCCATTCTCAAAATCTCCCACGAGCCATGGAAATGATATCTAAGGCCATGGTTGAGGTCGTCTCCTTCTTCTGATCACAACCATACCCATTACTAGGGCCAATTATTCCTGAAATCAAAAACCCTAAAAAACTCCCAAAAAACCTAACAATGGTGATTCACGGTATAGGTCATATAAATGAAATTGAATAATGCCAAAAGCTTGCAAACATCATGGTGATCAAGATTATGCCATTATTTTACGCTATGGATGCAAGAATGAAGCTTTTTGAATTCAAGAAAAGGGTGATACCGTGAGCGACTTACAGTGCGTGAGAGGGCTTGAAAATGCCTGCTTTTGATTGCTTTCGCTTGTGGAGACTTCCAGGAGACGATTGGGAGAGGTATCGAGCCTTGAGGACGCCTCTAAGTGGGATTTTGTTCTCACACTTTTTGCTTCTTTTTGCCAATTTTGTTCTTGCTCTATCGTGCCTTTCTAACCCTGATTTTGATCTGCACACAACCCTTATGTAACAAAGAATGAATCCAAGTCCATAATTGGTCAAAATCTCCCTCCTTTAATCCTTTTTGATTTGATTTGATTTGCTTCTTTAAAACCTTCCAAAATTGGTCCAAATCCAATCTCTTTGTACACATATGGCTTGATGCAAATTTGATGATGGCTAGCTGTGATTTAAGACCTGAAATCATCACAAAATCTCTTGTTATCAATGTTTTGGATTTTTATTTGATTTATTTTGATTTAAATCAAATTAATTCAAATAAAAGTCAAAATAATTAATAAAAATATGATATGGACAAGTGGAAAAGGCTAGAGCACGTGGGCTACAATGCCTACTCAAAACAAGTGAAAAAGAATGGGCCCATTTGGCAAAATTTGAAGTTTTGGGGATAGTTGGCTTTTGACAATTTTACAAAAAAGGTCAACTTCAACAATGCATAACTTCCCCATTTTTGGCTCTTTGGAGGTGTTCTTGGAATTTATAGAAATCTTGAGATGTCCTCTAATCAACCCTTTTTGTCTCATCTCAATTTGATATCCCATGCTCAAGTATGAAGCTTTGACAAAAAGAGGTGTTTTTGTTGACTTTTCAAAATGACCTATAATATCCAAATTCATAACTTCTTGTGTGTGCATATTTTGAACTTAGGAGCTGAAGATGGATTGTATGGAATTGCATCCTCTTAAAAATGATATTTGGATGGGTCATTTCTCATAAAGTATGAGAAAGTTATGCTTGGTCAAAGTTGAGTTGACTTTTCCTACAAAACCCTAATTTAGCAACTTTTGAATCTTGATGAATTATGAGCAATCCTTGATGAATCATGATCAACCCTTGATCAAATGATGAAATATACTTCAAAATGAGGATGTTTGACCAAAAATATTGAAGTTTGACTGTATGTAGGCCACAGTTGAATTTTGCCCCAACACAATCGATTTTTGGACCTTTGAGCAATTGACTGAGCAAACTTCCTCTGCAAGGCTTGAAACTTGACATGGATGATCTTGAGAACATATTAGGGCAATGTTGATCACTTGGGGTCACTTGGACTCAAGGATATTGATGCAACATGAAACCCTAATTTGGGGTAGACTGCCTTAGGAGAGAGCTTGTCTGGCCAACCCTTGGACTACCTTGAGCAATTTGGAGATCATTCTTGAAATGATTTAAGAAATATGGGAGTGCAAATTTTTTGGTACAACAATCCCTTAGGAAATGATTCCTAATATCAATATGTTTTGTGCGAGAGTGAAAAATTGGATTTTTGGTTAGGTTGATGGCACTTGTATTGTCACAAAAAATAGGAATGCGATCAAGTTGGACATTGAAGTCGAGCAATTGTTGTTTGAGCCACAAGATTTGGGCACAACAGTTACCGGATGCAACGTATTCTGCTTCGGCGGTTAACAAAGCAAAATAAACTTTCTTTTTGCTATGCCAACTGACCAAAGAATTTGAAAAGAAATAACAAGTACCACTAGTGCTTTTCCTATATAATTTGCACTCGAAAAAGCCGGAATCGGAATATCCAACCAAAGAACAATCACTACCCTTGGAGAACCAAAGTCCATACTTAGTTGTACCACTAAGATACCTAAGTATGCGCTTTACAGATTTTAAATGTGACTCCTTAGGACATGATTGAAACTTAGCACACATGCAAACACTAAACATGATATCTTGACGAGAAGCTATAAGATAGAGAAGAGAACCAATCATACCTCTATACCTTTTTATATCGACGAGTTTACCATTTTCATCTCGGTCTAAGTTCACGGCCGTAGGCATAGGAGTATCGATTTCTTTTGAGTTTGTCATGTCGAATATCTTGAGTAGGTCAAGGCAATATTTTGTTTGGCTCACGAATGTCCCTTCATTTAGTTGCTTGATTTGAAGTCCAAGGAAGTAGTTTAACTCCCCAATCATGCTTATCTCAAATTCCCCCTGCATTAGCTTAGAGAATTCCTTGACCAAAGATATGTTAGAAGAACCAAAAATAATGTCATCTATATATACTTGAACTAAAATAGAATATTTTCCTTCATGCTTAATAAAAAGGGTTGTGTCAACCTTTCCTCTTGAGAATCCTTAATCTAGTAAGAATTTTCTAAGACATTCGTACCAAGCCATAGGGGCTTGTTTAAGACCGTATAGCGCACACTTAAGTTTGTAAACATAGTTAGGATTCTCAAAATTCTCAAAACCGGGAGGTTAAGACACATAAACTTCTTCATTAATGTATCCATTTAAGAAAGCACTATTTTCATCCATTTGAAATAATTTTAAGTTTTATTAGCATGCATATGCAAGCAAAAGGCGTATAGCCTCGAGTCGGGCCACCGAAGTGTAAGATTCCTCATAAAGATACCTTCCTCTTGATTATACCCTTGGGCAACAAGACGATCCTTGTTGCGAGTTATAATTCCATTTTTGTCTAGTTTGTTCCTAAATACCCCTTTAGTTCCAATAACTCGATGATCTCGCAGAGGAGGGACAAGGTGCCAAACCTCATTTCTTTTAAACTAATTTAGTTCCTCTTGCATAGCTAAAAACCAATTTTCATCGAGTAAGGAATCTTTGTAATTTTTAGGCTTAATTTGAGATAAGAAAGCAAAATGATAACAAAAATTATTTATCTTAGAGCGAGTGGTGACTCCCTTTGATATGTCTCATAGGATGTTGTCGATGGGATCATCCTTAGAGGTTTTCCATTCCAAAGAAAGATCATTTTTATTACTTGGATGATCTTCCCATCTTTATTTGGATACTTGATCCAACTCTTCCTCAATTTTAGTAGATTCTGAGTCCTTTTCTTTGGGATCTTTTAGTATGCTTTCTTAAGATACACCTGTACCATCATAAACACTACCCTTTCTGACTAATTTCAGATCGGATTCATCAAAGAAAACGTGCACAAACTGTTCAACAATATGTAACCTTTTATTAAATGCTCTATAAGCTTTACTTGATTGAGAGTATCTGAGAAATATATCTTTGTCGTCTTTTGAGTCAAATTCACCTAGATTCTCCTTACCATTATTTAACACAAAGCACTTACATCCGAAAACATGAAGATGAGAAATATTTGGTTTTCTTCCTTTTAAAAGTTAATATGGAGTTTTTTTTATAATATGACGTATTAGAACCATATTCAAAACATAACATGCCATGCTAATGGAATCGGCCCAAAAGTATTTTGGAAGACGGTGTTCATTGATCATAGTTCTTCTGAGTTCTTCTAAATCACAGTTTTTACGTTCCACCACTCCATTTTGTTGCGGAGTACGTGGGGTGGAAAAATTATGATCAATGCCGTATTTTTCACAAAATTTATCAAAGAGATCATTCTCAAATTCACCACCGTGATCGCTTTTAATAGTAATTATGCTAGTGTTCAATTTGTTTTGAGAAATCTTGGCAAATTTTTCAAATGCCGGAAAGGTGTCCAACAAAATCTAGAGTAGTCATCTATAATAACAAATCCATAGTAGTTACTGTGATCGGTGGAAATAGAACTGGCTGTTTTTTAGCTGGTTTCGTGAAATGTCGCGGTAAGAAAGAGTCGCCACCGTCTTTTATGTTCTCCAACATGGAAAGGACAAAAGCACAGCAAAATTCCTTATTCGAGAATGTTTCTCTGTTCGGGAGGTAGATTTATAGAAAGGGAAGGTGTTAGCACCCTTTCTATCCGTGGTTATCCACGGGCTCTTAGGTACTTGCTCTTATGTTTTCAAAAATTGTTTGCTTTTCAAGTGTGTGTGGGTTTTGAAAAAGTTTCGTTTGAAAAATTTCTAAGTAACTCTTGTATCTGTCCTCAAGAGTGTATGAAAAATTTGTTTGAAAACTTTTAGAAAGTGTGAGTGCGAAAAGTTGTTTTTGTTTGTTTTGAGAGAGCAAGTACCCAGGAGAATCTACCTACTCTAAGGAATTAGGCTGTGTAAGAGTCCTTTAGATAGTGCTTTCCCACCATTGAGAGGTAGGTAGCACCATCGTTGGAGGTATTCGGGTCAATTCGATTATTAGGGACATGTGTGGTCACCGAAGCAATGGTAGGACACCTTAGAAGTAACCCTAATGTCCTAGATCCTTTTATCCGAGGCAACCGTTTCGAGGCGACTGGATCTTTTAGACAGAAGGGCGACCTCTAAGACACCCTATACTTGATGACCACGTTAGAGGCAACCGGTGAGGCGTACCCTAGGAGTGGCATGTGCTTTGTGTGTTGTTTTTCAGTTTATTGTCTTTGCATGTTATTTGTGAGCTACGGATTGATTTTATTATTCATACATTCTTTCATGCATTTTTTAACAGTTAGGAGTGCGGAAAATAAATTGCGGAAAAGTAAATCTAACTATTACAAGGCGCGGGTCTATACATCGCCAAAAACAAAAACCCGTTTTGAAAAATAAAGTGCGAGAATTTAAATAAGGCGATAAAATCCTAATTAACTATTACATACTCTGTACAGATACATAAATATAATCAAAAGAAATTAAAGCGCGAAAGAAGATTGAATCGGGAACGTCTTAAGGGTTTTGACCCTTTTTAGAATTAAATTAAACATTAAACCTAATTAACTAATTAATTATTTAATTAAAGAAAGAAAAAAAGTTTTTGTGTTTTTTATATTTTTAATGAAAATAAAATAAAAGGAATTAAAAGTTGTCAAAAGAAAGACCTAATTCTAAATTAATTTTATTTATTGTGAAAAGATTAAAAATTAAACCTAATTAAACAACTAAGTTAATTAATGTTAGAATTTATTTACAAAATAAGTTAACAAATAATAATAATATTAGTTTTTTTTTATTTTTTATGAAAAATATTAATTATGTTAATTTTGGTGGTAATAATGATAATTAAAAAAAATAATTAGTAACTAAATTAGAAAATATAAAACAAAAGGAAAAAAAATGAACCAAGGGGGGTTTGGGCCAGATTGGAGGTGTTAGGCAGCAATTTCAGGCCCATTGGTTGCCAAGCCTGTTTGACTTTGGGGAGTTGCCTGCATGTACATTGACCAAGGATCATCATGGTCATCCTCTCATGGCCATCATATTGGTGTAGTGGCCATTTGGCATACTGAAGCGCGAGGGCATATGGTGTGCCACCTTTAGAAACCTGCACATGAATATATTAAGAAAAATGGAAACAAGCTTTTGGCGGACCTGGGAATCGAACCCAGGTCCCAAGGGTCTATACACGTTCTTCCAACCACTGAGCCAAGCCATTCTATTCGTTATAATAACAAACAAAGAATATTATATGAAATAAATGAACAGTATCCTGGAAATAAAAAAAAACGCGCGCGTGTCATTTGAATGAGCCAACCATGTATCAACACGCCATCATCTTCTTCGTGTTTCCTATAAAATAGAAGTTAGATAGCGGGGGGTTTTAAACCCCCACAAACTGCAAAATGCAAAAATAGCGATTAGCTGTGTAGCACATATAAAAAGGGCGCGAGGGTATCAATGTGTTCGTCTCATCCTGACGAATTTAACCATAGGCGCCATTAGTCCTAATTTTACTTATGCTGTAAACCCCCAAATTGGAAGCTTTAAAAACCTAGATTTCATCAATGGTGGTTTCGGTTCCAGGGCACCATAATGCAATTAACCTATATCACCAGCTTCAGCAAGGTCATAGCAATGTAAAGCAACAATTATATCATGTTAAATATGCAAGAATTATGAGTTTTTATTCTAGAAAAATTAGGCAAACCGTGTGACTGAAGTGGACGATTCCTTGAGTTCTGGAGCTTGTTTGTGATTGCAATAGGTTCCTGGAAGGTCCAGCAAGGTGTTTGGATCACTCTAAGGCTTTGAATTATGCTGGAAGGTTGATTTTAATTTTCAACTTTTTCTTGATTTTTTGGATATTGGTTTGGCCGTTTGTGCAATGTTCAGGTCGTGAATGAGGCTTGGTTTGCTTGCATATGTACATGTGAATGATATTAGGTCACATTATGAGCCAATGATCCGTTGCAATTAAGTTTTTGAGATTCTTCATAACCACCATTAAAGGACTTTCCAAGTTTGTTCAAATTTTGAATTCTATGCATAATTGAGCTTGGAACGAATTTGGTAGGTGGAATATGACACATGAAAGCCATTCAAACCACAAGATACCATTCCTTTAATATTTTTGATTTTATTTGAATTATTATGGATTAAAATGAATTAAATCCACAAAAATTAAATAAAAATGAAAAAATAAATGTTTGGTATTGAAATTGATCATGGGACACGTGGGTGGCATGACAAGGCTGAATCAAGTGGAAGAAAGTGGGCCCTTTTGTCAAAAATTGAAGTTTCAAGGATAGTTGACTTTTGCCATTTCACAAAAATTTCCCAACTTCTCCTATGCATATCTTGCTCAATTTTGATCATATGAACATGTTCTTGGACATTTTGGAAAGGTCTTGAAGTCCTCTAACCAATGCCTTTGGTCCCATGTCATTTTGATTTACCAATATCAAGTTATGGTCTTTGACTTAAAATGCCTTTTTGTTGACTTTTGAAAATGACCTATAATGTTGAAATTGATAACTTTTTGTGAGAGCATTTCTTGGTTTTGGAATGTGAAGATGAGTTGTAGGAAATGTCATCCCCTTCAAAATGAGCATTGGATGGGATTTTTCTGATGAACCATGAAAAAGTTATGCCTGGGTCAAGTTACAGTTGACTTTTCAGCTGTCCCAAAATAGAAACTTTTGGCATCTTGATGATTTTTGAGCCATGCTTGTGAAATCATGATCAATACTTGATCAAATGATGATTGTGGCTTCAAAATAAGATGTTGACCAAAAATTTTGACTTTTGACTGCCAAATGACCATTTTACCCCTACAGTTGATTGTGAGGCAATTAGGGCTTTTGACTGTGCAACTTGACCTTGTGAGCCTTGAAACTTGGCATGTAGATGCTTGACAATGTATATAGGCATATGGGACTTGATTGGACCCTTGAAAAACTCAACTTCCTTGAAGGAACCAAAACCCTAATTTTTGACTGGCTTATGAGGATGGTTGACTGTGCAACCCTTGAGTAGACTTGAGCAAATTGAGATGATGCTTGTCAAAACTTTGAAGAATATGGGAGGGCAAATTTTGGGGTACAACAGTTGCCCCTGTTCAATCTTCTTAGACCTGAGAATGTAGATTGGCTTGCGTGCCTTTCGTGATCCGAAGGTGGAAGATGATTGAACACTAGAGTGCCCAGAAATTTGCACTCACATAGTGGAGTATCAGCAATGTGATGGCGGGAATGGGCTTACAGATGCCATTTGGGGAGATGGTGGATAGGAGGATGGGCTTATAGATTCCATCTGGAGGTGTGACAGAATCTTGCCGGGAATGGGCTTATAGATGCTATCTGGAGGTGTCGATCGCGTAAGAGATTCCTTAGCGAGAACTTGCGTACCTGAGAAAGAAGGATAATTTCCTGGCCGGTTGCAGGTGTTGATCTTCAGACTCTTCATGTAGATATGCCCTGGCTAGATACAGGTATCGAATCTACAAACAATCGCTCACAGACGTGCCCTGGCTAGATATAGGTATCGAATCCGGAACTTCAAAAGGTTGCTTACAGACGTGCCCTGGCTGGATACAGGTATTGAATCTACAAACAAATCATTCACATAAGTGCTCTGGCTAGATACAGGAATCGAATCTGGAACTTCAAAAGGTTTCTTACAGACGTGCCCTGGCTGGATGTAGGTATCGAATCTACAAACAATCATTCACAGACGTGCCCTGGCTAGATACAGGAATCGAATCTGGAACTTCAAAAGGTTGCTTACAGACGTGCCCTGGCTGGATACAAGTATCGAATCTACAAACAATCATTCACAGACGTGCCCTGGCCAGATGCAGGAATCGAATCTGGAACTTCAAAAGGTTGCTTACAGACGTGCCCTGGCTGGATACATGTATCGAATCTACAAACAATCATTCACAGACGTGCCCTGGCTAGATACAGGAATCGAATCTGGAACTTCAAAAGGTTGCTTATAGACGTGCCCTGGCTGGATACAGGTATCGAATCTACAAACAATCATTCACAGACGTGCCCTGGCTAGATACAGGAATCGAATCTGAAACTTCAAAAGGTTGCTTACAGACGTGCCCTGGCTGGATACAGGTATCGAATCTACAAACAATCATTCACAGACGTGCCCTGGCCAGATACAGGAATCGAATCTGGAACTTCAAAAGGTTGCTTACAGACGTGCCCTGGCTGGATACAGGTATCGAATCTACAAACAATCATTCATAGACGTGCCCTGGCTAGATACAAGAATCGAATCTGGAACTTCAAAAGGTTGCTTACAGACGTGCCCTGGCTGGATACAGGTATCGAATCTACAAACAATCATTCACAGATGTGCCCTGGCTAGATACAGGAATCGAATCTGGAATTTCAAAAGGTTGCTTACAGACGTGCCCTGGCTGGATACAGGTATCGAATCTACAAACAATCATTCACAGACGTGCCCTGGCTAGATACAGGAATCGAATCTGGAACTTCAAAAGGTTGCTTACAGACGTGCCCTGGCTGGATACAGGTATCGAATCTACAAACAATCATTCACAGACATGCCCTGGCTAGATACAGGAATTAAATCTTGAACTTCAAAAGGTTGCTTACAGACGTGCCATGGCTGGATACAGGTATCGAATCTACAAATAATCATTCACAGACGTGCCCTGGCTAGATACAGGAATCGAATCTGGAACTTCAAAAGGTTGCTTACAGACGTGCCCTGGCTGGATACAGGTATCGAATCTACAAACAATCATTCACAGACGTGCCTTGGCTAGATACAGGAATCGAATCTGGAACTTCAAAAGGTTGCTTACAGACGTGCCCTGGCTGGATACAGGTATCGAATCTACAAACAATCATTCACAGACGTGCCCTGGCTAGATACAGGAATCGAATCTGGAACTTCAAAAGGTTGCTTACAGACGTGCCCTGGCTGGATACAGGTATCGAATCTACAAACAATCATTCATAGACGTGCCCTGGCTAGATACAGGAATCGAATCTGGAACTTCAAAAGGTTGCTTACAGACGTGCCCTGGCTGGATACAGGTATCGAATCTACAAACAATCATTCACAGATGTGCCCTGGCTAGATACAGGAATCGAATCTGGAATTTCAAAAGGTTGCTTACAGACGTGCCCTGGCTGGATACAGGTATCGAATCTACAAACAATCATTCACAGACGTGCCCTGGCTAGATACAGGAATCGAATCTAGAACTTCAAAAGGTTGCTTACAGACGTGCCCTGGCTGGATACAGGTATCGAATCTACAAACAATCATTCACAGACATGCCCTGGCTAGATACAGGAATTAAATCTTGAACTTCAAAAGGTTGCTTACAGACGTGCCATGGCTGGATACAGGTATCGAATCTACAAATAATCATTCACAGACGTGCCCTGGCTAGATACAGGAATCGAATCTGGAACTTCAAAAGGTTGCTTACAGACGTGCCCTGGCTGGATACAGGTATCGAATCTACAAACAATCATTCACAGACGTGCCTTGGCTAGATACAGGAATCGAATCTGGAACTTCAAAAGGTTGCTTACAGACGTGCCCTGGCTGGATACAGGTATCGAATCTACAAACAATCATTCACAGACGTGCCCTGGCTAGATACAGGAATCGAATCTGGAACTTCAAAAGGTTGCTTACAGATGTGCCCTGGCTGGATGCAGGTACCGAATCTACAAACAATCATTCATAGACGTGCCCTGGCTAGATACAAGAATCGAATCTGGAACTTCAAAAGGTTGCTTACAGACGTGCCCTGGCTGGATACAAGTATCGAATCTACAAACAATCATTCACAGACGTGCCCTGGCCAGATACAGGAATCGAATCTGGAACTTCAAAAGGTTGCTTACAGACGTGCCCTGGCTGGATACAGGTATCGAATCTACAAACAATCATTCACAGACGTGCCCTGGCTAGATACAGGAATCGAATCTAGAACTTCAAAAGGTTGCTTACAGACGTTCCCTGGCTGGATACAGGTATCGAATCTACAAATAATCATTCACAGACATGCCCTGGCCAGATACAGGAATCGAATCTGGAACTTCAAAAGGTTGCTTACAGACGTGCCCTGGCTGGATACAGGTATCGAATCTACAAACAATCATTCACAGACGTGCCCTAGCCAGATACAGGAATCGAATCAGGAACTTCAAAAGGTTGATATTAATATCTTTTGATTGACCTTTTCCTGAAAAGTCAAAACATTAGTTGTATGCAAATGTCATGATGAAAGAGATGCATGATGTTCTAAAAAATAAATGAGATTGTATGTGTGATCTGATGCATGTATGCATGTATTATGATGTATGAAAATGTGATGTTTGTGAATGTAATTTCGTCTAGAAAAAATAAATCCTTGACGAATGCCGGGAAGTTTGTTGAATCCTGGGCTGATGTTTGAAGAGGAGAGTTCTTCGTTTACGCTGGGGATGATGGTTGCAAGAATAAACCGGTAGGAGAAGATGACTCCGTTGGGGAATAAACTTGTTGAAGAGATTACTCTGCGGGGAAATACTCTGTGGGGAAGAGATGTTTCGCTGAGAATTTGATGATAACTCCGTTGGGGATTCCGTTGATAAGTTATGTTGGGGAATTTGATGAACTCCGCTGGGGGTAGGAAGAACTTCGCCGAGGACGATCTTTCCGTGGCAATTAGCTGAGGATAACCCAGTTATACCCTGGTGGGGAATAACCTTTGAATAAAGCCGGGGAGACGCGTTCGTGCTCTGCAGGGATAAGCTTCCAGAATCTACTGGGGATAAGCTTCCAGAATCTACTTGGGAGATTGACACAACTCTCCTGGGGAAACGTTTGGACTGTACTGGGGGAATGGCTCCACTGGGGTGTCTGTATTCCGCTGGGGAACAATCTTATATTAAGACTGCTGGGGATGCTTGCCTAGGAACATCTGTATACTCCGCTGGGGAATATTGAGATCTTCTGGGGGTACCCAACTTCCTTAAGGCTGACAGTAGACTAACTCTGCTTGGGGAGAGCCTTGCTGACTTGTTAGGGATACTGTGCCTTTTGTAGGGCTGATGATAGACCTACTCTGCTCGGGGGGAATATTGCTGAGCCTTGTCTTACTATGCAGGGAGTGAAGGTATCTCGGTCATGACAGAGCAGCTTTGTACAGTTCAGACCGTTCTTATTGCCCCAACTTCTGTGGGAGAAGGTATCTGCGGAGGTGCTTGATAACTGCCGATTGACAAATCTTCTTCTGTTAGGCAAGTGACGAGATGTCGAACATAGTCGTACGCTTTGATCCCTAGTTTTTTGCCTGGACCGCCCTTTCGGGTTTTCAGTCCACCGGGATACCCATTTTTTCCCAAGCCGCCTTTTCAAGTTTTTGACTTGCCGGGTGTATAATTTTTTTTTTTTTTCATCCCTTATTTTTGTCCGAACCCTTTTGGTTCGCCGGGAAGCCCTTATTTTTGCCTAGGTGTGTTAACCTAGCGGGTCTTTGATTATGCGCAGTATTTTTTGACTATGTCTATGCTCTCAGGATGTAGGGAGGTGCCCCTGTCAGTAGTGATGTGTCGCCATGCTACCAGAAGATATTTGATCATGCAAGATTCATTGCTAGAATCCCTGTCCAATGCCCCAAGTGATCCAGATGGAGATTTGCCCCAAGCTGGTTGGCCTTTTGAGAGATTCTCCGAATCTTGACTTAACTGCCCCAGATGATGGACAATGATCATGCCATGCCCCTTGATTGTAGGTGTTTTTATTCATTAGACATTCGTCGTGCGAACTTCTATGTTGTTTAAACGAATAGTCATATGCAAGCAATGTTATATTAAAAGTGCAAAGCTTATGCCTGTCTTTGAAGCTTTCGAAAATACATTTTTTTCATAAAAACAAGTGAATTTTTTGTGAACTATGATGTCTACTCGCTATTTTACCACAAGCCTTAAGGAGTCAGGATACCTTTCGTAACAATATGCTTTCGAACTAACCCATGCTTCAGCTAGGACTTTTGAGGGTTATAACGTGGCCTGGTTCATGGTTTGAGAAACAAAGGATAAAGGCTCAAAATTTATTTGTACCCACCCGTTCTTCGTGACGTTCTTCAATCCTAAACTCAGCTGATCGTACATTCGACTTTGTTTGAGTCTTTGTCCTGACATTCCAATGATGGTTCGGATACTGATAGTTTATTTTGAATAGGCAGTCATTTCTTTTTTTTGTTGAGGGTTTGTAAGACCTCTTTCTTTTTGATTTCGTTATCCCTGTTTTTTGCCTGAACTATTTCTTTTTGTAATTACAGTCAGCGGGATGCCCAAGTTTTGCAAGTCTCCTTCATAGGTTTTGACTTATTGGGCTTTTAGTTTGAGAGATTACGACTGCCTGTCTTTACGATTATTCGGAACCATCATATCTTTTGTTTTGTAAGGACTTCTTTTGACGTCATTCGTTATGCACTTGGATTAACTGGGAGAACTACCCTGCCCCAGGTTATGATTAAGGGTTTTAATTTTTTGTGAAAAAGAAAAAAAAACTCCTACTTCTTTGGCTCGAAGGGGTTGACGAGGGATTATCTTCCTTATAACTCCAGTGTTTAGGATTTGAAGCAATGCATGTACCTCATCAGCGGGGTCGGTTCAAAAGCATACTGTAAAGGTTGTGGTATCGTTTTCTTCATCCTCCCTCAAGAGACTTAGAATTATTAATCGAGCGTTGAACATCACATAATGTGAAAGCAATTTTGAATATAGCGAATGTGAATATATTGATTCAAAACAGACATATGCGATGCATTGATAAAGTAATAACGTTTTCCATGACAATAATTGTTTGAACAATCAAAAGAAAATTACAACTTGAAAATTCTAATGGACAAAAAGTCTTCTCGTCTCAGGACTTGTAACTTCAAATGGTGAATCCTGCAGGGATGGTAGAAGAACTCGGCCTGACCCTCTTGGGTGAAATCCACTGCTCCTTCATTAATCAGGTCCTGGACCTTGTTCTTCAGAGCCCAGCAGTCGACAGTGTCATGTCCAGGACTATCAGAGTGGTATGCACATCTTTTGTTGGGATGATAGTTAGGAGCAGATATGTTGGGATTTTGGGGAGGAGCCCTTAGTGTAATCAGATTCAATCTCAACAAGTGTTGTAAAGCTTGAAACAGCGACACGTTGAGCTGGGTGAATTGCCTCCTGGGCTTGTTTGACTTACTCTGATCAACCTGTTGCTCTGGGCGAGGTTGTGGTTGAACCTGTGAAGTGGTAGCAATTTGGAGAGGTCTATTCTTCACCATACCAGACTCTTGTCCTCTTGGAAGCTGATCAATGACCTGGTCCCTGACTTGGACTGGTTGCTTCATGTTGTATCTGTCTTGATGAAGCTGACTGATCATGGTCCTCAACTCTTCTTGCTCCCGAGCTAAGCCTTGGATGAGAGCCATTTGCCCCAGCATCTGGGTTCTCATTGTATCTACCTCAGCTTGCAGACGTTTCAGTCGTTCGTCCTTATCATCTTCGGGACTTTTCTTGGCCAAATTCCCCATGAGGAGTGTCCTCAACTCTTCCTGCCCCTTGGATAGGCTTAGGAAGATCTCCCTGAACTGAGTCTCTTGAGCATGAAGACCCTGGTTATCTTGTTGGGAAGCCATTTCTGAAATAAACAGCGAAGAAGGTAAGTGACCTGTAACAAGGGTACCTGTAATGCAATGATATGTATGAAATGTTTTCAAGGATCTCGCGGGATAAACAAGAAAGATTGTTAGAACTTGAATTTTGTAGCTTGATTGAAGGAACTTCATTTTGTTGAGAGTCCTTCTTCAAGAGTCAAGGATCACCATATCGAGTGGGTCATAGCCCCTGACTCAAGTTATCTTGTTTTGATCTCTAAACAACCTTGGCCAGAGGGACCTTCTTCAAGAGCCAAAGCTCACCATATCAAGTGGGTCATAGCCCCTGACAACCTCGGCTAGAGGAAAATAAATCCCCTTTGGCCCTTGCTAGACACTTTGATTCATCATGACCTGCATCACAAGCCCTTGAGATCCTTGAAATGGATTAGTCTTTATGCAGGATGCATGCAATGGTATGATGTTATGCTATGCATGGAGTGATGTAAGTAGGCCCTGTAATGAGTCCCAATTAAGGACTGTAAACAAAACCTGCAAGGAACCCGTGTTGTTAGATAATAAGTATGCAAGTAGTTCAAGTATGAAGGCACACAAGTCACACAAAAGAGCCCTTAGAGTTTAGGCCAGCATGAAGTTTGGGTACTACCCTCTTGAAGTTGGTGGGCTCAAAACCTGTCCTATCAAAAGTAACCAGGTTCTAAGGAGCTCAATATCATTGGGTTGTTTTCTATATTCATTATTTTGATTTAGCCATTGAACTGGAGATCAAAATATTCCAAGAAAACAACCCTCAATGAGTGTAGTATCGAGTATCTACCAACTTCGGACTTCACCAAAGTCGGTCATCTCACTACCCCTAAAGAGGCCAGGATGGTCAAGTAAGGTTCCTAAGGTTAGTTGATGCTTCACGACACCACGCGGCGGCCCCGTACTCTCCTTGACTTGACTTAAGGGTTACCGGTACTCACCAAAGTGCCACATCAACGTAGCAAACTGCTTCAACCGTGTCGGTATACCCCGCACAGTTCCCTCACAGTTTGTTGCTACTTTCTAAAAGGTATCCCCCAGATCCGGGTTAGGATCTATGAAACTCCAAGACAGACCCACAATTTTAAACCAAACAAAACAAGCAATTGAAAACAAAGAGTGGTCTAATCCTAAGGTACACCTTACTTTATTGTTTCCCCAGCAGAGTCGCCAGTTCTGTGATCGGTGGAAATAGAACTGACTGTTTTTTAGCTGGTTTCGCAAAATGTCGCGGTAAGCAATAGTCGCCACCGTCTTTTATGTTCTCCAACATGGAAAGGACAAAAACACAGCAAAATTCCTTATTCGAGAATGTTTCTCGGTTCGGGAGGTAGATTTATAGAAAGGGAAGGTGTTAGCACCCTTTCTATCTGTGGTTATCCATGGGCTCTTAGGTACTTGCTCTTATGTTTTCAAAAATTGTTTGCTTTTCAAGTGTGTGTGGGTTTTGAAAAAGTTTTGTTTGAAAAATTTCTAAGTAACTCTTGTATCTGTCCTCAAGAGTGTATGAAAAATTTGTTTGAAAACTTTTAGAAAGTGTGAGTGCGAAAAGTTATTTTTGTTTGTTTTGAGAGAGCAAGTACCCAGGAGAATCTACCTACTCTAAGGAATTAGGTTGTGTAAGAGTCCTTTAGATAGTGCTATCCCACCATTGATAGGTAGGTAGCACCATCGTTGGAGGTATTCGGGTCAATTCGATTATTAGGGACATGTGTGGTCACCGAAGCAATGGTAGGACACCTTAGAAGTAACCCTAATGTCCTAGATCCTTTTATCCGAGGCAACCATTTCGAGGCGACTGGATCTTTTAGACAGAAGGGCGACCTCTAAGACACCCTATACTTGATGACCACGTTCGAGGCAACCGGTGAGGCGTACCCTAGGAGTGGCATGTGCTTTGTGTGTTGTTTTTCAGTTTATTGTCTTTGCATGTTATTTGTGAGCTACAGATTGATTTTATTATTCATACATTCTTTCATGCATTTTTTAACAGTTAGGAGTGCAGAAAATAAATTGCGGAAAAGTAAATCTAACTATTACAAGGCGCGGGTCTATACATCACCAAAAACAAAAACCCGTTTTGAAAAATAAAGTGCGAGAATTTAAATAAGGCGATAAAATCCTAATTAACTATTACATACTCTGTACAGATACATAAATATAATCAAAAGAAATTAAAGCGCGAAAGAAGATTGAATCGGGAACGTCTTAAGGGTTTTGACCCTTTTTAGAATTAAATTAAACATTAAACCTAATTAACTAATTAATTATTTAATTAAAGAAAGAAAAAAAAGTTTTTGTGTTTTTTATATTTTTAATGAAAATAAAATAAAAGGAATTAAAAGTTGTCAAAAGAAAGTCATAATTCTAAATTAATTTTATTTATTGTGAAAAGATTAAAAATTAAACCTAATTAAACAACTAAGTTAATTAATGTTAGAATTTATTTACAAAATAAGTTAACAAATAATAATAATATTAGTTTTTTTTATTTTTTATGAAAAATATTAATTATGTTAATTTTGGTGGTAATAATGATAATTAAAAAAAATAATTAGTAACTAAATTAGAAAATATAAAACAAAAGAAAAAAAAATGAACCAAGGGGGGTTTGGGCCAGATTGGAGGTGTTAGGCAGCAATTTCAGGCCCATTGGTTGCCAAGCCTGTTTGACTTTCGGGAGTTGCCTGCACGTACATTGATCAAGGATCATCATGGTCATCCTCTCATGGCCATCAGATTGGTGTAGTGGCCATTTGGCATACTGAAGCGCGAGGGCATATGGTGTGCCACCTTTAGAAACCTGCACATGAATATATTAAGAAAAATGGAAACAAGCTTTTGGGGGACCTGGGAATTGAACCCAGGTCCCAAGGGTCTATGCACGTTCGTCCAACCACTGAGCCAAGCCATTCTATTCGTTATAATAACAAACAAAGAATATTATATGAAATAAATGAACAGTATCCTGGAAATAAAAAAAAACGCGCGCGTGTCATTTGAATGAGCCAACCATGTATCAACACGCCATCATCTTCTTCGCGTTTCCTGTAAAATAGAAGTTAGAAGCAGGGGTTTTAAACCCCCACAAACTGCAAAATGCAAAAATAGCGATTAGCTGTGTAGCACATATAAAAAGGGCGCGAGTGTATCAATGTGTTCGTCTCATCCTGACGAATTTAACCATAGGCGCCATTAGTCCTAATTTTACCTATGCTGTAAACCCCCAAATTGGAAGCTTTGAAAACCTAGATTTCATCAATGGTGGTTTCGGTTCCAGGGAACCATAATGCAATTAACCTATATCATCAGCTTCAGCAAGGTCATAGCAATGTAAAGCAACAATTATATCATGTTAAATATGCAAGAATTATGAGTTTTGATTCTAGAAAAATTAGGCAAACCGTGTGACTGAAGTGGACGATTCCTTGAGTTCTAGAGCTTGTTTGTGATTGCAATAGGTTCCTGGAAGGTCCAGCAAGGTGTTTGGATCACTCTAAGGCTTTGAATTATGCTGGAAGGTTGATTTCAGTTTTCAACTTTTTCTTGATTTTTTGGATATTGGGTTGGCCGTTTGTGCAATGTTCAGGTCATGAATGAGGCTTGGTTTGCTTGCATATGTACATGTTAATGATATTAGGTCACATTATGAGCCAATGATCCATTGCAATTAAGTTTTTGAGATTCTTCATAACCACCATTAAAGGACTTTCCAAGTTTGTTCAAATTTTGAATTCTATGCATAATTGAGCTTGGCACGAATTTGGTAGGTGGAATATGACACATGAAAGCCATTCAAACCACAAGATACCATTCTGTTGTACCCCAAAATTCGCCCTCCCTTTCTTCAGGAAACCATCTTAGATTTTTCAAAGTCCCCTGAAACAAGTCCAAGTCTTGAGTTATCCTTTTGCCCAAGCAAGTCACTTACAAGAGCAAGATGATCTCACAAACTCCAGAAACAACGCTTTCATCTTGAGGAAAATCAAATTCTAAGTGCTTAGAATGTTTTCTTTAAAATAAGTGTTTTTAGAAAAATCAGCGCTTCAGAACTTCTGGACCCATTCCAGATGAAGACGGTCAGAAGTTGCAAGCTTGGCTCAGCGTGGTCAGAAGTTGGCTCTTCAGCAGCTACATCAGTTCAATCAGAAGTTGTAAACGTGGTTCAGAGTGTAAGCCTCAAACAGAACATGCCCCTTCAGCAGTTACACAAGCTCAGTCAGAACTTGCTAAAGGAATGCAAGAGAAACATGAAAGTATAAAGTCTCCTTCAGAACAGGTTGAAGTCAGAAGATGAAAGGTCAGAGGGATAGGTGTCACATTGATACAGAATCTCTAGGTCCAGATTGTCCAGAAGTAGATCCAAGGAACGTACCAGAAAACCAGGAGAATCTCCAGAGCTTGCTAAGACAACAGGTAGCCAAGGCCAGAGCGTGGTTTACGCTGCTGATTCAACAACCAGAATGTTGGTATTGACAGGTCTTGTCACCATTTAATGCCCATTAATGCTTCCAACCACTCCTGAGCATTCACGTGTGGCTTGGAAAATGCTTTTGCACAGATTCTGGCATGGGTCTTCACGCCACCGCCCATTTCAGAGGTCACTTCCCCCAATCTACGCCTGCTGCTGCTACCTAGGCTGAAAAATAGCTGTTATCACAACTTCCCAGGAATTTCTGTCAAAGAACAAAGTTCAAACTCTGTTGGCGCCTTAAATGTTCAAGGCATCCACAAGAACTTTGCCTATAAATAGAGAGCTTTCACCACTGCAAAAGACGTTCAAGAAAAGAAACAGAAAAATTGCTAAGAGAGAAACGAAACTCCTAGCAACATAACATCCTGAAACTCTGTCAAAATTTCCAGCTTTGTTTCATAACTTTAAGTTTCTCACCTTCAACTTCATCAAACATCCAGCTCTCTTCTGTAAATCAAAAACGTTCTTTCCAAACTTCTGACCCTATACACGTATACACCTTCACTTCCCCTTTTCCAAATCGGTCCAGAACACCACCAGAACCAAAAGTTAACTTTCACCCACCATCTTCCAAAAAGTCAGGTAAGCACCTGCTGACCCTCACCACGCTGTTAAGCATCATCAGCTGTGCATATTCAAGTGACATAATGTAAATATTCATGTTATTGCTGTTTATGTTCTGAGGACTCTCATACCTCAGAACGTTCTGAGCCAGTTTAGGACTTGCCCGTGACCTTGGTGATTCTGACCTCTGAGACATTTTGCTATTTTGCTGGATCTGTTCCAAATATGTTTTCTGTTTTGTGGAGTAACAACAGGATTGCAGATGTTCTGATTAGTGCAGGAAAAAGCCAAGTGCTGACTTTGACGTTAGCACATCTGAAGCCTGTTTTGCTGTCAATGACATCAGAACCTCTGAGGGTTATTGCCTTTTCAGCAGAATCAGAATTTCTGGGTTCTCTACTAACAAACTTCTGTCTTGCAGCGCAGGGAAATCAGAACTTCTGGTTTCCCCACTAACCAAGTTCTGTTTTGCAGGTTCTAGGGTCAGAAGTTCTGACTCATCCAGTTTCACCAACAGGTTGATCATCTGACAGCGGATCTGGGTCAGAACTTCTGATGGCATCCCAACAGCGCGCGGGCTCCCTCTCTCTCTCTATATATCTTGTTTTTTTGCTATTTTCTTTTTTGTCTATTTTTCTCGTTGAACCCCCCATGTACAAATGTGTATCCCCCTCCCCTAATTGTTGTAATAGCGTAGGATTTTACGTTTCCGCTTCTTATTGCTAGTAATTAGGACGTGTATGACAAGATAAAATCAATGAAATAGAAAAACCTAATTCAAAGAAAAACTCTTGTATGCAATAAAACAAACTTGCACACTAACACCCCTAGGGTTATATCCACTTGTTGCCTTTCAAAATTGGGCCATATTGCATGTTAGGTCTCTTTGGGCAAAACAAACACAATTCAAATGATCATAGTCCCTCGATGACGCTTTCGAAAGTTGCCTAAAAAATGATCAAGTCCCTTAAGGAAAATGCCCAAAGATACTTGGCACCATTGCAATTATGGTCTAAACGATGACCCGCGCCCACCCCTTTCACATCCTAACACAAGATTGTCCACCAAATTCAATGGTGGAACAAACTTGTTAAAAGGGTTAAAACATAGCAATAATCTTTTTGAGAAATTTAGGAGTAGACAAACTCTTAGTTGCTTAAATCAAACTTGCAAAACCAAAACACTTGCCTAATTTCAAAATCACACATCACTACACTTTCAAAACAAACTTTCAAAAACAAAATGAAAACCTTTTCAAAAGACATACACCTTTGTATACATCCCAACATGGATCATTACAATGGTTGCCACCACATTGGCCTCTTTTCAAAACATTTTCAAACCCACACGCACACAAAGCACCATTTCAAACAATTGGAAAATAAGGCAAGTTGATCTAAGCAAGTACCTAAGAGCCCATGGATAACCATGGATAGAAGGGGTGCTAATACCTTCCCCTTCTATAATCTACTCCCCGAACCCAAGAAAATCTCTCAAAGGTTTTTTGCTGTGCTTTTTAAACCTTTCCTTAGGATAAAATAAAAAGTCGGTGGCGACTCTTGCTAACCGCAACATTTGCGAAAACAAACGCAAAACTCATAGTCAGTTCTCCCACCGTATCACAGAACTGGCGACTCTGCTGGGGAGTATGTCTTTAAAAGTGGAGTAACCTTAGGGCTTAGATCACCCTCTTGCATGACTAATTGTTTGATTTGCTTGCTTTATACTTTGGCTCTATTGTTTGGGTTTACAAATCCTCCACCCGGATTTTGGGAAACATTCATAGATAAGAATACGTTGTGGAAACTGTGCGGGGTATACCGACACGGTCTAAGCAATAGCTATATTAGTGCGACATATTTGTGAGTACCGGTAACCCTTGAGTTCAATCAAGGAGAGTACGAGGCCGCTGAGTGATGTCACTAAGCACTAATGACCTAGAACCTTACTTGACCATCTTGGCCTTTCATTAGGGGTAGTGAGATGACCGGCTTTGGTGCAGTCCGAAGTTGGTAGATACTCGATACTACACTCATTGAGGGTTGTTTTCTTGGAATATTTTGGTCGCTAGTTAAGTGGCTAAACCGAAACAATGAACATTGAAAACAATCCAATGATATTGAGCTCCTTAGAACCCGGTTACTATTTATAGGACAGGTTTTTAAGCCAACTACACTCAAGAGGGTACTTACCTATGAAACCCCATGCAAGCCTGAAACTAGGGTTTGGTGTGATTTGCTTGTACATATGTTTTATGCATACATCATAAACATCATAAAGCATCATATGCATTTGCTAACCATGTCAAGGGTTTTGGATCTTCATCTTTGTTCTTGTTTTGCAGGACATGGAGATTCCTCGCAGAAATACCATTCAAGTCAGCCTTGTGAGAATCTCCCCTCAACTCAAGGAGCTCACCTCAAGAATTCCGGAAAATTCATCCTTCAGTGAAAGACATGGTAGACTGCTCAGCCTAGTCAACACCAACATTGAAGAGGACATGATAAAAGTGCTATTCCAGTTCTTTGACCCTCTTCACCACTGTTTCACTTTCCCTGATTATCAGTTGGTACCCACCTTGGAGGAGTTTTCTCAACTCCTGAGAATTCCTATCCTTAAACAACTACCCTTCAACGGTACGGAGAAGGAACCAAAGCCGGAAGATGTTGCTCGAGCATTACATCTACAACCATCCGACATCAAGGGGCATTGGGAAACCAGAAGCGGCGTCAAAGGATTCTTAGCCAAGTTCTTGTTTGAGAAGGCACAAGAATGTTGGAACTCATTGGACTTACAAGCCTTTGAAGAGATTCTGGCACTCCTTATCTATGGGTTGGTCTTGTTCCCAAATCCTGACCAATTGGTGGATGTCAATGCTGTCAAAATCTTCTTGTCCAGAAACCCAATACCAACATTGCTTGGGGACATCCTTCACTCATTTTACACACGAACAATGAGAAAGAGGGGTGTTCTCATGTGCTGTACTCCCCTCCTCGCAAGGTGGTTTATTTCGCACCTTCCACAATCTGTCTTGAAGAATGATCAAGGTACAAGGTGGTCCCAACGATTGATGGCTCTTACTCATTCTGATGTGCATTGGTGTTCTCGGTCCAGAGAAAATATCATCATTATCGACCGTTGCGGAGAATTTCCTAATGTTCCTTTACTTGGAATTAGAGGGGGTATCACCTACAATCCTTGCCTAGCTTTGAGGCAATTTGGATATGCCCGGAGGGATGGCCCTCATGATATGTTGATTCCTAGCTTAGTTTTTGACTTCGACAACGATGCGCAAGGACTTCGCCAAAGATTCGTCAGAGCTTGGGGAAAACTCAACAAGGTTGATAGCAAGACTTTGGGACGCAAGAACTCCATCCCTCTTGAACCTTATCTCAAATGGGTACGAGCCCGAGCCCAAAGATTGATGATGCCTTATCCTCATATTCTCCCTGTGATTAAAGAGCCCGTCAATGAAGGAGAGGTTTCCTACACCATCCTACATCCAGACATGCCTACATCGTGGGAGGAGATGCAGAAAAGCTGGATTCAGCTCAAGGAGGAACGTAATACTTTTGAGGCTAGTTTCTACGCCAGTGAGAAGAAGGTTCTAGAGCTTACCCGCCGACTCCATGAGCAAGAGGTCCTCAACACCTACATCGCACCAAAAAGGATGCGCAATGTCTTTCTACCCTAAGAAATTATTTTGTATTCTTTGGCCCATGGGGCATTTATGTACTGACAAATCTTTTCTTATTAAAATGACGTGCGTTCTTTTTGTCTACAACAATTATGAATTTCCAAAACCCTTGAATGCATTGCATAGATAGCATCTCATGCATCATGTGCATAACAGGTACCCATTTTTCTACAGGCTGCTTAATCTTCTTCGCTGTTTATTTGGAACAGTCAGTCATCATGAATCCAGACTCATCCAGTGAGCAAGCAATCAAGGCCCTTCAGGCCCAAAGTGCACAGTTTCAAGAGATGGTCCTAAGCCTAGCCCAGGGTCAGCAAGAGTTGAAGACTCTACTCATGAAGAAGAAAAAGAAAAAGAGGACTGCGTTGTTCAACGCCGGACGCAGATTTGGGAACACCCTCCATAATGAAACTGATCCAACTACTTCTTCTGCTGAGAAAAACAGTCCCCAAGGGGGAGGAGCTCCTAGTCCCGCAGTCTCCGACAACGAGACGGACTATAACGATGAACAATACCCACCTGCTGCTGACAGATACAAGCAATTGGAGGACCACTTGAGCGCCATGGAAATTCAGAATGTGCCGGGACTGGATTTCGGAGATTTGGGGTTATCTTCTGGGGTAGTAATTCCACACAAGTTTAAGGCGCCTGCCTTCGCCAAGTATGATGGGGTCTCCTGCCCAAAGCTGCATCTGAGGTCGTACGTAAGGAAAATCCAACCTTACACGGCGGATAAGAACCTTTGGATTCACTTCTTCCAAGATAGCCTCTCGGGATCACAACTTGAATGGTTCTACCAGTTAGATGGAACTAGCATACGACACTGGGAAGATTTGGCAAGCGCATTCTACAGACAATACCAATACAATTCTGATCTCGCCCCTACGCATACCCAACTTCAGGGTATGTCTCTAGGAACGGGTGAGGGGTTCAAAGAGTACGCTCAAAAATGGAGAGATTTGGCTGGCAGGGTGCAGCCTCCATTGACTGATCGGGAGCTGGTTGATATGTTTCTAGGGACGTTGTCTGGTCCGTTTTTCAATCATTTGGTTGGTAACTCCTCCGCTGGGTTTACAGATTTGATATTGACAGGAGAAAGAATTGAAGCTGGCATCAGGTCAGGCAAGATACAAAAGGCTGCCTCCACAAGTGCTGAGAAGAGGCCGTTTAAGAAAGAAGCAAGCGCCGTCTATGGTCTTAGAAGACAAGTCAAGCCCAAAAGTCGCCAAGCCATCAACGCTTTGGTCATCTCAAAACCTGTTGCTGTTCCTCAGCAGTACAATCAACAAAGAAGTGAAAGGCCCAAGAGGCAGTATACTCGACTGAGTATGACCTTATCTCAAATTTTACCCCAACTGTTATCCACCAACCTGGTGACCCTCAAAGAAGCTCCTAAGGTCGTCAACACTGCGTCTCCTAAGTATAACCCGAATGCCCGGTGTGCTTATCATTCTGATGGTCCCGGGAACACTACTGATGATTGCTGGGCCTTGAGAAACAAAGTGCAAGATCTGATCGACGCAAAGGAAATTCAGTTTGAAGCGCCGGAGAGACCAAATGTTGTAACTGCTCCTATGCCCCAGCATAGAGTAAATGCCATTGAGGAAGAAATGTATGCTGTTTCGGTAAAGGAAGTTGTTACCCCTCTGAAGACTGTCAAGAAGAACCTACTGCGGGCCGGTTTATTTCCGGGTTGCAATGAAGGTTGCCTGTTCTGTGCGGTTTCCCTATCTGGTTGTCCCTTGCTAAAGTTAGGAATCCAAAGCCTAATGGATAGTAAGGAGATTTTGTTTCAGAAGTCTGTTGTTCAAGTAGTTCCGATAAGAGAAGTTTCTGTGGTTACCATCTTCAAAAATCCAATCAAGGCTCCCCTGAAGAAGCCTGTTCAAATCATGACGGTTGCACCTGTGATTATTACTGTTCTGGGGCCTCTCCCCTACGTGTCTGATAAAGCTGTCCCTTGGCATTATGGGGCAGACGTATATGTGAATGGAATTAAACAGGAATTTGACACTGGCGCCAGTATCTGCGATATCACTGGTCCAGCCAAGGTCACCCGCAGTGGCAGGCTCTTCTCGCCTGACATTGCACCGCCCGCCATTCGAAGACCCCTCCTTATAAAACCTGCAAGTTTACCTGTTCCTGCTGCTGATCAAGTTGTTTCCCCTGCTGCCGAGTCCTCAAATGCTCGGGGCAAAGGGATTGAAGAAGAGCCTGCCCGGACGGAGGCACCAATACCCGTAAATGCTGAGGCCTCCCAACAAGAAATGGAGGAGATTCTGAAAATAATAAAGAAAAGTGATTTCAATGTTGTCGAACAGCTGGGGCATACGCTCTCCAAGATCTCCCTGCTCTCCTTATTGCTATGCTCTGAGGCCCATGCTAAAGCCTTGATTTCATTTCTCAAGACGGCCCATGTACCACAGGAGACATTTGCAGTCCAATTCGCTGATTGCGTAGCAAACCTGACAGCAGACAATGGCTTGGGGTTTTCAGATGCTGACCTGACCACGAAGGGAAGAGACCACAACGATGCCCTGCATGTCTCTATCGAATGCAGGGGCACTACTCTGGCGCATGTATTGGTGGATACTGGTTCTTCCTTGAATGTTCTACCGAAAAAGGCTTTAGACCGTTTGGATTATGAAGGCCTAGAACTGAAGCCCAGCAACATCATCGTCAGGGCCTTTGACGGTTCAAAAAGGATGGTTCATGGAGAGGTTAACATCCCTATTCGTGTGGGCTCTCAAGTATTTGACTCTACTTTTTATGTGATGGATATACGTCCATCGTACTCTTGTCTACTGGGTCGACCTTGGATCCATAAAGCTGGGGCAGTGACCTCCACCTTGCACCAGAAGCTGAAGTATCCCGTCAGGGGAAAGATTGTCACTGTGCAAGGAGAAGAGGAGTATATGGTGAGCCATTTGAATTCCTTCAGATACCTTGAGATGGATGGGAAGTTTATTGAAACCCCCTTTCAGCATTTCGAGGAGGTGCATCCAATTTCAGCAGCTGCAGAGACAACAGTTGAAGAGAATGTTTCCTTGAAGATGGCTTCCCTAAGGGATGCCCGGGCTGTGGTTCAGAAAGGCAATTGTGCAAGCTGGGGTCAGCTTCCCGACTTCACTCAGAAGAACGACAAGTTTGGGCTGGGCTTTACTGCAGAGGCTCAGAGGGTTGTGTGCAAAGAGAAGATCAGAAAGGCTCCGGTGTTTATCTCCAGCTCAAGGGTGAATGCTATTGAGGAGGATGTAGAGGAAGCAGAGTTTGACAGTTGGATCTACCCGACCACCAGCGACGGACCAAGCAACTGGAAGGCAAAGGATTTTACCCCTATCACATTTGTCACGCAGTAATTGATTTCTTTTGATTTCCAATTTGTAACAAACAATATGAAACTTCGTTGGCTCGGTGTCCTACCCGGGGCATCGTAGCTCCATTTGTGAGGGCTTTTTGTATGACATTTTCATATATCATCAATCAAAACATTGGACATTTGTTGCATTTCAAATCTTGCGCTCTTTTCCTTTCTGTGTTATATATATTGCAAAACAGCTATATTTACACACACTCACTTATACAGGTTTCAATCCACTCTGGATCTCACTGGTAACAGCTCTGCTACCGCCAGTTATGACTTTGAAGATCCGATCAACTTGGCCGAGGACGAAGGTGAAGATGATTGCGAAGTGCCTGGTGAACTCGCAAGACTGCTGCTCCAGGAAGAGAGAGATATTCAACCACATGAAGAGCCGGTGGAGACAATTAACCTGGGTACCGAGACGGATAGGAAAGAGGTTAAGATTGGTGCCAATCTAGAGCTCAGCGTGAAGCAACGATTGATCCAGATGCTACAAGACTACATGGAAATTTTTGCTTGGTCCTATGAAGATATGCCTGGTTTGGATGCCGACATTGTAGTTCACCACCTGCCAACCAAGGAAGATTACCCTCCGGTAAAGCAAAAGGTCCGACGGATGCGTCCAGAGATGTCTGAAAAGATCAAGGCCGAGGTTATGAAGCAGTTTGATGCCGGGTTCCTTGCAGTAACTTCTTACCCTCAGTGGGTTGCCAATGTGGTACCAGTGCCAAAGAAGGACGGTAAGGTCAGTATGTGTGTCGACTACAGGGATCTGAACAGGGCCAGCCCCAAGGATGACTTCCCCCTACCTCACATTGATGTCCTCGTTGACAATACAGCTCAACACAAAGTGTTCTCCTTCATGGATGGTTTTTCAGGGTATAATCAGATCAAGATGGCTCCAGAGGATATGGAGAAAACTACATTTGTGACTCAGTGGGGCACCTTCTGTTATAAGGTCATGCCGTTCGGACTGAAAAATGCTAGGGCAACCTATCAACGTGCCATGGTTGCTTTATTTCATGATATGATCCATCATGAGATTGAGGTATACGTTGATGACATGATCGCAAGGTCTCAAACTGAGGAGGAGCACCTTGACCATCTAAGGAAGTTATTTAATCGACTCAAATTGTACAAGCTGAGATTGAATCCCAACAAATGCACCTTTGGGGCAAGATCCGGGAAATTGCTGGGTTTCATTGTAAGTGATAAAGGTATTCAGGTGGACCCTGCCAAGGTAAAAGCCATATAAGAGATGCCGACTCCAAAAACAGAGAAAGAAGTCAGAGGTTTCCTGGGACGACTGAATTAAATTGCCCGATTCATCTCACATCTGACTGCTACTTGTGAGCCAATCTTCAAATTACTGAAGAAAGATCAAGTAGTACGCTGGAATGATGAATGTCAGGCCGCCTTTGAAAGAATAAAGGAATATCTCCAAGAGCCACCCATTCTTATGCCACCGATGGAAGGAAGACCTCTGATACTATACTTGACAGTACTTGACAATTCAATGGGGTGTGTGCTGGGACAGCATGACGAGTCTGGCCGAAAAGAGCACGCTATTTATTACTTGAGCAAAAAGTTTACCGACTGTGAGTCTCGTTACTCACTGCTTGAGAAAACTTGCTGCGCTCTTGTATGGGCTGCTCGCCGGCTGAGACAGTATATGCTGACTCACACTACTTTATTGATTTCAAAGATGGATCCCATCAAGTACATATTCGAAAAACCCGCTCTGTCCGGAAGAATAGCGAGATGGAAAATGATCTTGACAGAATATGATATCCAGTATACTACTCAGGAAGCAATTAAAGGAAGTGTACTGGCCGATCATTTGGCACACCAACCTATGGACGATTACCAATCATTGAACTTTGATTTTCCAGACGAAGACATCATGGTGGTAACTGACTGTGAAACACCTGGACCGGATGAAGGACCTGAGGAAGGATCCCGATGGTCTATGCACTTCGATGGAGCCTCCAATGCTTTGGGTAACAGCGTCAGCGCTGTAATGATATCTCCCAAAGGAACTCATACTCCACTCACCGCCCGATTATGTTTCAACTGCACCAACAACATGGCAGAATATGAGGCATGTATCATGGGTTTACAAACTGCAATCGACTTGAGGATCAAATTTCTAAGTGTCTTCGGAGATTCCGCTCTCGTAATCAATCAGATCAAAGGCGAGTGGGATACGAAACACCCGAATCTTATCCCTTACAAGGAGTATGTGTCAACCTTGCTCCGCCACTTTGAAGAAATAACTTTTGAGCACTTCCCAAGAGAGGAGAATCAGCTAGCGGACGCACTAGCTACGATGTCTTCAATGTTCAAAGTTAAATGGGACAATGAGGCTCCCCGAATCATCATCTGGAAGTTGGATGAACCGGCATACTGCTGTGAGCTCGAGGCTGAGAAGGTTATTGAAAGACCCTGGTATCATGAGGTGAAGAGGTACTTGGAAACTCAGGAATACCCGGAAGGTGCATCTGTCAACGATAAAAAGTTCATGAGGAGGTTTGCCGCGAAATTCTTCCTCAGCAACGGCATCCTCTACAAGCGGAATCATGATTCAACTCTGCTACGTTGTGTGGATAAGGCTGAAGCAGAGAAAATTATGATGGAATTACATGAAGGCACGTTTGGAACACATTCCAATGGGCACACCATGGCTAAGAAAATCCTTCGGGCAGGATATTTCTGGTCCACAATGGAAGCCGATTGTTACCAACATTCCCGAACTTGTCATAAATGCCAGATCTATGCTGACAAGGTGCATATCCCTCCGGTTCCTTTGAATGTTCTAACTGCACCTTGGCCGTTTGCAATGTGGGGCATAGACATGATCGGTGAGATCAAACCTACGGCATCCAATGGGCATCGCTTCATCTTGGTGGCGATCGATTACTTCACGAAATGGGTTGAGGCAGCATCCTATGCCACAGTAACCAAGAGCGTCGTGGCACGTTTCATCCGGCATAATCTGATCTGTCGGTACGGTGCCCCGGAAAGAATCATTACGGAAAATGGTACCAATCTCAATAACAAAATGATCACTGAACTCTGTGAACAATTCAAAATACAGCACCACAATTCTTCTCCCTACCGGACGAAGATGAATGGGGTTGTAGAGGCAGCCAATAAAAATATCAAGAAAATTGTGCAGAAGATGACAGTGACCTATAAAGATTGGCACGAGATGTTACCGTTCGCTCTTCATGGGTACCGCACCTCAGTCAGAACGTCAACCGGGGCAACTCCTTTCTCCTTGGTCTATGGCATGGAGGCCGTCTTGCCAATTGAAGTCCAGATACCCTCTCTCCGGATAATGAAGGATGCAGACTTGAATGAAGATGATTGGATCCAGACTCGACTTGATCAATTAAATCTGATTGACGAAAAGAGGCTCACTGCTATCTGTCATGGTCAAACGTATCAAAAACGGATGATCAGGGCATTTAACAAGAAAGTCAAACCACGAGAGTATCAAGTTGGGGACCTGGTAATCAAACGCATCATCCTTCCTCAAAGTGATCCCCGGGGCAAATGGACCCCTACTTACGAAGGGCCATTTGTGGTTAAGCGTGTGTTCTCAGGAGGAGCCATGATCCTAACCACCATGGATGGTGACGACCTTCCTCACCCCGCCAATGCAGACATAGTGAAAAAATACTACGCATAAATAAAAGACCCGCTAGGTTGACATACTTAGGCAAAAATAAGGGCTTCCCGGCGAACCAAAAGGGTTCGGGCAAAAATAAGGGATGAAATAAAAAAAAATCTGTACACCCGGCAAGTCGAAAACCTGAAAAGGCGGCTCGGGCAAAAATGGGTATCCCGGTGGACTGAAAACCTGAAAGGGCGGTCCAGGCAAAAGTTAGGGATGGAGCGTAACACTATGTCTCATTGGATCACATCGCATCCAGAATTCAGTATCCACTACCTGGCTCAGACTTCGGCATCGACCAATTAGCTTCATCTTCAACTAGGTAGCAAAGCGATGAGACGTTCGAAGACATAAAGGCAATAGCAGAGTTGGAACCCAGTGGGATCGTTCACATAGCTGTTTTATTTCCTTTTCAAAATTCTATGTTATTTGGCGGCGTCCTCTTACTAGGATGTCAGCCTCTTGTATAAAAACGCCTATTCACAGGCAAAGTTCAAATCAATACAAATTCACTTGTCCATACAAATTACCATTGTTTTCTTTTTTCTGTTTTGTCTTGCGAAGAACGTCCAATGTTCATTTTTGATATATGCATTTGACATTAAAATTGCTGATTCATAAATATTCGCGTATGAGACAAAAGATCAATTTCAGGTGACATCGGACACAGGGCAATGTAAAGTTGTCTGATGCAGTCGGGTTGCTTTGTCCGCCAAGGTACCAAGGTAGATTCGACTGAAGAATGCGACTAAATCATCTCAACTCCCCGCAGAGTAAGACAAGATTCGGCAATACTTTCCCCAAACAGAGTTGGTTCCCTATCAACCCTGAAAAAGGCACCATATTCCCCAGCGGAGTATAGGCATTCGTCAGCAAGCATCCCCAGCAGTCTTGATCTAAGTTTGTTACCTGGCGAAATACGGACACCCCAGTAGAACCATTTACGAGCACAATTCCAAAAGTTTCCCCAGGAAAGTGGGATTCTTGTCCCCAACAGGTCTTAAAGCTTATCCCCAGTAGATTCTGGAAGATTATCTCCTGCAGAATACGGACATCTCTCCCTAACTTTATTCAGAGTTATTCCTCACAAGGGCTTATAACTGGGTTATCCTCAGCTAATCGCCACGGAAGATCGATCCCCAACAAAGTTCTTTCAATCCCCAGCAAAGTTCTTTCAATCCCCAGCGGAGTTTATCTTTCGATCCCCAACGGATTTTATCTTTGGTATCCCCAGCAGATTTTATCTTTGTTATCCCCAGTGGAGTCCATCATCGAAACCCTCAGCGAAGCTCTCATCAAAACTTCAGCAAAGTATCTCGGCCACAGGGCAACTCCCCAGCCGATCGTCAAAGACCTATTTTCCTAAGACGAAGATACATTCATAAGCATTTCACACTTTCATACATCTTGCTTACATACATGATAAAGTGCATACAACACTATCTCATGTTGAACATCATGACATCATGCATATCATACGTCATGACATTGCGTACAACTTATGTTTTTGCCTTTTCAGGGAAAAAGACAATCCCAAAGACAGCTACCTTCAACTGTCACAAATTCCGGATTCGATACCTGTATCTAGCCAGGGCATATCTGAGAGTGATCAGTTTCCAGACTCGATTCCTGTATCTAGCCAGGGCACGTCTGAAGAGTTCAAAGATTCGATTCCTGTATCCAGCCAGGGCACATCTATCAACTACAACGTTTCCAGACTCGATTCCTGTATCTAGCCAGGGCACGTCTGAAGAGTTCAAAGATTCGATTCCTGTATCCAGCCAGGGCACATCTATCAACTACAACGTTTCCAGACTCGATTCTTGTATCTAGCCAGGGCACGTCTGAAGAGTTCAAAGATTCGATTCCTGTATCCAGCCAGGGCACATCTATCAACTGTCACGTTTCCAGACTCGATTCCTGTATCTAGCCAGGGCACGTCTGAAGAGTCCGAAGATTCGATTCCTGTATCCAGCCAGGGCACATCTATTAACGACTATTTCCAGATTCGATTCCTGTATCCAGCCAGGGCACATCTATTAACGACTATTTCCAGATTCGACTCTTGTATCCAGCCAGGGCACATCTGTGAGCAACCGATTGTGGATTCGATACCTGTATCTAGCCAGGGCACATCTGCATAAGGAGATTGAAGATCAAACACCTGTAACAAGCCAGGAAAACATCCGTCTTTCTCAAATATACAAATTTCTCGCTAAGGAATCTCTTATGCGATCGACACTTCCAAATGGCATCTATAAACCCAATCCCGACAAGGTTCTGTCACGTCTCCATATGGCATCTATAAGCCCATCTCCCTATCTACCACTTCCAAATGGCATCTGTAAGCCCATTCCCGCCATCACATTGCTGATACTCTACTAAGCGAGTGCAAATTTCAGGGCACTCTGGTGTCTAATCTCCTTTTACCTTCGAGTCGCGAAAGGCAAACTCGCCAATCTAACTCTTCAGGTTCAAGAAGATTGAACAGGGGCAACTGTTGTACCCCAAAATTCGCCCTCCCTTTCTTCAGGAAACCATCTTAGATTTTTCAAAGTCCCCTGAAACAAGTCCAAGTCTTGAGTTATCCTTTTGCCCAAGCAAGTCACTTACAAGAGCAAGATGATCTCACAAACTCCAGAAACAACGCTTTCATCTTGAGGAAAATCAAATTCTAAGTGCTTAGAATGTTTTCTTTAAAATAAGTGTTTTTAGAAAAATCAGCGCTTCAGAACTTCTGGACCCATTCCAGATGAAGACGGCCAGAAGTTGCAAGCTTGGCTCAGCGTGGTCAGAAGTTGGCTCTTCAGCAGCTACATCAGTTCAATCAGAAGTTGTAAACATGGTTCAGAGTGTAAGCCTCAAACAGAACATGCCCCTTCAGCAGTTACACAAGCTCAGTCAGAACTTGCTAAAGGAATGCAAGAGAAACATGAAAGTATAAAGTCTCCTTCAGAACAGGTTGAAGTCAGAAGATGAAAGGTCAGAGGGATAGGTGTCACATTGATACAGAATCTCTAGGTCCAGATTGTCCAGAAGTAGATCCAAGGAACGTACCAGAAAACCAGGAGAATCTCCAGAGCTTGCTAAGACAACAGGTAGCCAAGGCCAGAGCGTGGTTTACGCTGCTGATTCAACAACCAGAATGTTGGTATTGACAGGTCTTGTCACCATTTAATGCCCATTAATGCTTCCAACCACTCCTGAGCATTCACGTGTGGCTTGGAAAATGCTTTTGCACAGATTCTGGCATGGGTCTTCACGCCACCGCCCATTTCAGAGGTCACTTCCCCCAATCTACGCCTGCTGCTGCTACCTAGGCTGAAAAATAGCTGTTATCACAACTTCCCAGGAATTTCTGTCAAAGAACAAAGTTCAAACTCTGTTGGCGCCTTAAATGTTCAAGGCATCCACAAGAACTTTGCCTATAAATAGAGAGCTTTCACCACTGCAAAAGACGTTCAAGAAAAGAAACAGAAAAATTGCTAAGAGAGAAACGAAACTCCTAGCAACATAACATCCTGAAACTCTGTCAAAATTTCCAGCTTTGTTTCATAACTTTAAGTTTCTCACCTTCAACTTCATCAAACATCCAGCTCTCTTCTGTAAATCAAAAACGTTCTTTCCAAACTTCTGACCCTATACACGTATACACCTTCACTTCCCCTTTTCCAAATCGGTCCAGAACACCACCAGAACCAAAAGTTAACTTTCACCCACCATCTTCCAGAAAGTCAGGTAAGCACCTGCTGACCCTCACCACGCTGTTAAGCATCATCAGCTGTGCATATTCAAGTGACATAATGTAAATATTCATGTTATTGCTGTTTATGTTCTGAGGACTCTCATACCTCAGAACGTTCTGAGCCAGTTTAGGACTTGCCCGTGACCTTGGTGATTCTGACCTTTGAGACATTTTGCTATTTTGCTGGATCTGTTCCAAATATGTTTTCTGTTTTGTGGAGTAACAACAGGATTGCAGATGTTCTGATTAGTGCAGGAAAAAGCCAAGTGCTGACTTTGACGTTAGCACATCTGAAGCCTGTTTTGCTGTCAATGACATCAGAACCTCTGAGGGTTATTGCCTTTTCAGCAGAATCAGAATTTCTGGGTTCTCCACTAACAAACTTCTGTCTTGCAGCGCAGGGAAATCAGAACTTCTGGTTTCCCCACTAACCAAGTTCTGTTTTGCAGGTTCTAGGGTCAGAAGTTCTGACTCATCCAGTTTCACCAACAGGTTGATCATCTGACAGCGGATCTGGGTCAGAACTTCTGATGGCCTCCCAACAGCGCGCGGGCTCCCTCTCTCTCTCTATATATCTTGTTTTTTTGCTATTTTCTTTTTTGTCTATTTTTCTCGTTGAACCCCCCATGTACAAATGTGTATCCCCCTCCCCTAATTGTTGTAATAGCGTAGGATTTTACGTTTCCGCTTCTTATTGCTAGTAATTAGGACGTGTATGACAAGATAAAATCAATGAAATAGAAAAACCTAATTCAAAGAAAAACTCTTGTATGCAATAAAACACACTTGCACACTAACACCCCTAGGGTTATATCCACTTGTTGCCTTTCAAAATTGGGCCATATTGCATGTTAGGTCTCTTTGGGCAAAACAAACACAATTCAAATGATCATAGTCCCTCGATGACGCTTTCGAAAGTTGCCTAAAAAATGATCAAGTCCCTTAAGGAAAATGCCCAAAGATACTTGGAACCATTGCAATTATGGTCTAAACGATGACCCGCGCCCGCCCCTTTCACATCCTAACACAAGATTGTCCACCAAATTCAATGGTGGAACAAACTTGTTAAAAGGGTTAAAACATAGCAATAATCTTTTTGAGAAATTTAGGAGTAGACAAACTCTTAGTTGCTTAAATCAAACTTGCAAAACCAAAACACTTGCCTAATTTCAAAATCACACATCACTACACTTTCAAAACAAACTTTCAAAAACAAAATGAAAACCTTTTCAAAAGACATACACCTTTGTATACATCCGAACATGGATCATTACAATGGTTGCCACCACATTGGCCTCTTTTCAAAACATTTTCAAACCCACACGCACACAAAGCACCATTTCAAACAATTGGAAAATAAGGCAAGTTGATCTAAGCAAGTACCTAAGAGCCCATGGATAACCATGGATAGAAGGGGTGCTAATACCTTCCCCTTCTATAATCTACTCCCCGAACCCAAGAAAATCTCTCAAAGGTTTTTTGCTGTGCTTTTTAAACCTTTCCTTAGGATAAAATAAAAAGTCGGTGGCGACTCTTGCTAACCGCAACATTTGCGAAAACAAACGCAAAACTCATAGTCAGTTCTCCCACCGTATCACAGAACTGGCGACTCTGCTGGGGAGTATGTCTTTAAAAGTGGAGTAACCTTAGGGCTTAGATCACCCTCTTGCATGACTAATTGTTTGATTTGCTTGCTTTATACTTTGGCTCTATTGTTTTGGTTTACAAATCCTCCACCCGGATTTTGGGAAACATTCATAGATAGCAATACGTTGTGGAAACTGTGCGGGGTATACCGACACGGTCTAAGCAATAGCTATATTAGTGCGACATATTTGTGAGTACCGGTAACCCTTGAGTTCAATCAAGGAGAGTACGAGGCCGCTGAGTGATGTCACTAAGCACTAATGACCTAGAACCTTACTTGACCATCTTGGCCTTTCATTAGGGGTAGTGAGATGACCGGCTTTGGTGCAGTCCGAAGTTGGTAGATACTCGATACTACACTCATTGAGGGTTGTTTTCTTGGAATATTTTGGTCGCTAGTTAAGTGGCTAAACCGAAACAATGAACATTGAAAACAATCCAATGATATTGAGCTCCTTAGAACCCGGTTACTATTTATAGGACAGGTTTTTAAGCCAACTACACTCAAGAGGGTACTTACCTATGAAACCCCATGCAAGCCTGAAACTAGGGTTTGGTGTGATTTGCTTGTACATATGTTTTATGCATACATCATAAACATCATAAAGCATCATATGCATTTGCTAACCATGTCAAGGGTTTTGGATCTTCATCTTTGTTCTTGTTTTGCAGGACATGGAGATTCCTCGCAGAAATACCATTCAAGTCAGCCTTGTGAGAATCTCCCCTCAACTCAAGGAGCTCACCTCAAGAATTCCGGAAAATTCATCCTTCAGTGAAAGACATGGTAGACTGCTCAGCCTAGTCAACACCAACATTGAAGAGGACATGATACAAGTGCTATTCCAGTTCTTTGACCCTCTTCACCACTGTTTCACTTTCCATGATTATCAGTTGGTACCCACCTTGGAGGAGTTTTCTCAACTCCTGAGAATTCCTATCCTTAAACAACTACCCTTCAACGGTACGGAGAAGGAACCAAAGCCGGAAGATGTTGCTCGAGCATTACATCTACAACCATCCGACATCAAGGGGCATTGGGAAACCAGAAGCGGCGTCAAAGGATTCTTAGCCAAGTTCTTGTTTGAGAAGGCACAAGAATGTTGGAACTCATTGGACTTACAAGCCTTTGAAGAGATTCTGGCACTCCTTATCTATGGGTTGGTCTTGTTCCCAAATCCTGACCAATTGGTGGATGTCAATGCTGTCAAAATCTTCTTGTCCAGAAACCCAATACCAACATTGCTTGGGGACATCCTTCACTCATTTTACACACGAACAATGAGAAAGAGGGGTGTTCTCATGTGCTGTACTCCCCTCCTCGCAAGGTGGTTTATTTCGCACCTTCCACAATTTGTCTTGAAGAATGATCAAGGTACAAGGTGGTCCCAACGATTGATGGCTCTTACTCATTCTGATGTGCATTGGTGTTCTCGGTCCAGAGAAAATATCATCATTATCGACCGTTGCGGAGAATTTCCTAATGTTCCTTTACTTGGAATTAGAGGGGGTATCACCTACAATCCTTGCCTAGCTTTGAGGCAATTTGGATATGCCCGGAGGGATGGCCCTCATGATATGTTGATTCCTAGCTTAGTTTTTGACTTCGACAACGATGCGCAAGGACTTCGCCAAAGATTCGTCAGAGCTTGGGGAAAACTCAACAAGGTTGATAGCAAGACTTTGGGACGCAAGAACTCCATCCCTCTTGAACCTTATCTCAAATGGGTACGAGCCCGAGCCCAAAGATTGATGATGCCTTATCCTCATATTCTCCCTGTGATTAAAGAGCCCGTCAATGAAGGAGAGGTTTCCTACACCATCCTACATCCAGACATGCCTACATCGTGGGAGGAGATGCAGAAAAGCTGGATTCAGCTCAAGGAGGAACGTAATACTTTTGAGGCTAGTTTCTACGCCAGTGAGAAGAAGGTTCTAGAGCTTACCCGCCGACTCCATGAGCAAGAGGTCCTCAACACCTACATCGCACCAAAAAGGATGCGCAATGTCTTTCTACCCTAAGAAATTATTTTGTATTCTTTGGCCCATGGGGCATTTATGTACTGACAAATCTTTTCTTATTAAAATGACGTGCGTTCTTTTTGTCTACAACAATTATGAATTTCCAAAACCCTTGAATGCATTGCATAGATAGCATCTCATGCATCATGTGCATAACAGGTACCCATTTTTCTACAGGTTGCTTAATCTTCTTCGCTGTTTATTTGGAACAGTCAGTCATCATGAATCCAGACTCATCCAGTGAGCAAGCAATCAAGGCCCTTCAGGCCCAAAGTGCACAGTTTCAAGAGATGGTCCTAAGCCTAGCCCAGGGTCAGCAAGAGTTGAAGACTCTACTCATGAAGAAGAAAAAGAAAAAGAGGACTGCATTGTTCAACGCCGGACGCAGATTTGGGAACACCCTCCATAATGAAACTGATCCAACTACTTCTTCTGCTGAGAAAAACAGTCCCCAAGGGGGAGGAGCTCCTAGTCCCGCAGTCTCCGACAACGAGACAGACTATAACGATGAACAATACCCACCTGCTGCTGACAGATACAAGCAATTGGAGGACCGCTTGAGCGCCATGGAAATTCAGAATGTGCCGGGACTGGATTTCGGAGATTTGGGGTTATCTTCTGGGGTAGTAATTCCACACAAGTTTAAGGCGCCTTCCTTCGCCAAGTATGATGGGGTCTCCTGCCCAAAGCTGCATCTGAGGTCGTACGTAAGGAAAATCCAACCTTACACGGCGGATAAGAACCTTTGGATTCACTTCTTCCAAGATAGCCTCTCGGGATCACAACTTGAATGGTTCTACCAGTTAGATGGAACTAGCATACGACACTGGGAAGATTTGGCAAGCGCATTCTACAGACAATACCAATATAATTCTGATCTCGCCCCTACGCGTACCCAACTTCAGGGTATGTCTCTAGGAACGGGTGAGGGGTTCAAAGAGTACGCTCAAAAATGGAGAGATTTGGCTGGCAGGGTGCAGCCTCCATTGACTGATCGGGAGCTGGTTGATATGTTTCTAGGGACGTTGTCTGGTCCGTTTTTCAATCATTTGGTTGGTAACTCCTCCGCTGGGTTTACAGATTTGATATTGACAGGAGAAAGAATTGAAGCTGGCATCAGGTCAGGCAAGATACAAAAGGCTGCCTCCACAAGTGCTGAGAAGAGGCCGTTTAAGAAAGAAGCAAGCGCCGTCTATGGTCTTAGAAGACAAGTCAAGCCCGAAAGTCGCCAAGCCATCAACGCTTTGGTCATCTCAAAACCTGTTGCTGTTCCTCAGCAGTACAATCAACAAAGAAGTGAAAGGCCCAAGAGGCAGTATACTCGACTGAGTATGACATTATCTCAAATTTTACCCCAACTGTTATCCACCAACCTGGTGACCCTCAAAGAAGCTCCTAAGGTCGTCAACACTGCGTCTCCTAAGTATAACCCGAATGCCCGGTGTGCTTATCATTCTGATGGTCCCGGGAACACTACTGATGATTGCTGGGCCTTGAGAAACAAAGTGCAAGATCTGATCGACGCAAAGGAAATTCAGTTTGAAGCGCCGGAGAGACCAAATGTTGTAACTGCTCCTATGCCCCAGCATAGAGTAAATGCCATTGAGGAAGAAATGTATGCTGTTTCGGTAAAGGAAGTTGTTACCCCTCTGAAGACTGTCAAGAAGAACCTACTGCGGGCCGGTTTATTTCCGGGTTGCAATGAAGGTTGCCTGTTCTGTGCGGTTTCCCTATCTGGTTGTCCCTTGCTAAAGTTAGGAATCCAAAGCCTAATGGATAGTAAGGAGATTTTGTTTCAGAAGTCTGTTGTTCAAGTAGTTCCGATAAGAGAAGTTTCTGTGGTTACCATCTTCAAAAATCCAATCAAGGCTCCCCTGAAGAAGCCTGTTCAAATCATGACGGTTGCACCTGTGATTATTACTGTTCCGGGGCCTCTCCCCTACGTGTCTGATAAAGTTGTCCCTTGGCATTATGGGGAAGACGTATATGTGAATGGAATTAAACAGGAATTTGACACTGGCACCAGTATCTGCGATATCACTGGTCCAGCCAAGGTCACCCGCAGTGGCAGGCTCTTCTCGCCTGACATTGCACCGCCCGCCATTCGAAGACCCCTCCTTATAAAACCTGCAAGTTTACCTGTTCCTGCTGCTGATCAAGTTGTTTCCCCTGCTGCCGAGTCCTCAAATGCTCGGGGCAAAGGGATTGAAGAAGAGCCTGCCCGGACGGAGGCACCAATACCCGTAAATGCTGAGGCCTCCCAACAAGAAATGGAGGAGATTCTGAAAATAATAAAGAAAAGTGATTTCAATGTTGTCGAACAGCTGGGGCATACGCCCTCCAAGATCTCCCTGCTCTCCTTATTGCTATGCTCTGAGGCCCATGCTAAAGCCTTGATTTCATTTCTCAAGACGGCCCATGTACCACAGGAGACATTTGCAGTCCAATTCGCTGATTGCGTAGCAAACCTGATAGCAGACAATGGCTTGGGGTTTTCAGATGCTGACCTGACCACGAAGGGAAGAGACCACAACGATGCCCTGCATGTCTCTATCGAATGCAGGGGCACTACTCTGGCGCATGTATTGGTGGATACTGGTTCTTCCTTGAATGTTCTACCGAAAAAGGCTTTAGACCGTTTGGATTATGAAGGCCTAGAACTGAAGCCCAGCAACATCATCGTCAGGGCCTTTGACGGTTCAAAAAGGATGGTTCATGGAGAGGTTAACATCCCTATTCGTGTGGGCTCTCAAGTATTTGACTCTACTTTTTATGTGATGGATATACGTCCATCGTACTCTTGTCTACTGGGTCGACCTTGGATCCATAAAGCTGGGGCAGTGACCTCCACCTTGCACCAGAAGCTGAAGTATCCCGTCAGGGGAAAGATTGTCACTGTGCAAGGAGAAGAGGAGTATATGGTGAGCCATTTGAATTCCTTCAGATACCTTGAGATGGATGGGAAGTTTATTGAAACCCCCTTTCAGCATTTCGAGGAGGTGCATCCAATTTCAGCAGCTGCAGAGATAACAGTTGAAGAGAATGTTTCCTTGAAGATGGCTTCCCTAAGGGATGCCCGGGCTGTGGTTCAGAAAGGCAATTGTGCAAGCTGGGGTCAGCTTCCCGACTTCACTCAGAAGAACGACAAGTTTGGGCTGGGCTTTACTGTAGAGGCTCAGAGGGTTGTGCGCAAAGAGAAGATCAGAAAGGCTCTGGTGTTTATCTCCAGCTCAAGGGTGAATGCTATTGAGGAGGATGTAGAGGAAGCAGAGTTTGACAGTTGGATCTACCCGACCACCAGCGACGGACCAAGCAACTGGACGACAAAGGATTTTACCCCTATCACATTTGTCACGCAGTAATTGATTTCTTTTGATTTCCAATTTGTAACAAACAATATGAAACTTCGTTGGCTCGGTGTCCTACCCGGGGCATCGTAGCTCCATTTGTGAGGGCTTTTTGTATGACATTTTCATATATCATCAATCAAAACATTGGACGTTTGTTGCATTTCAAATCTTGCGCTCTTTTCCTTTCTGTGTTATATATATTGCAAAACAGCTATATTTACACACACTCACTTATACAGGTTTCAATCCACTCTGGATCTCACTGGTAACAGCTCTGCTACCGCCAGTTATGACTTCGAAGATCCGATCAACTTGGCCGAGGACGAAGGTGAAGATGATTGCGAAGTGCCTGGTGAACTCGCAAGACTGCTGCTCCAGGAAGAGAGAGCTATTCAACCACATGAAGAGCCGGTGGAGACAATTAACCTGGGTACCGAGACGGATAGGAAAGAGGTTAAGATTGGTGCCAATCTAGAGCTCAGCGTGAAGCAACGATTGATCCAGATGCTACAAGACTACATGGACCCTTGAAAACCTCAACTTCCTTGAAGGAGCCAAAACCCTAATTTTGACTGGCTTAGGAGGATGGTTGACTGTGCAACCCTTGAGTAGACTTGAGCAAATTGAGATGATGCTTGTCAAAACTTTGAAGAATATGGGAGGGAAATTTTTGGGGTACAACAGTTACCACCTGAACTTTTTATACTAGATGGTCCAAAAAGGTCCATATGGAGAAGTTCAAGAGGTCTCATTGTAGAAACAATGTTTTTAGATTTAAACGAGATTCTTGTTTGCTTCCCCATTTGGCAAGCATCACATAATTGATCCTTGGAGAATTTTAGTTTAGGTAAATCGACTACTAAATCTTTTGAGACAATTTTATTTAACAAATCAAAATTCAAGTGAGCTAGACGTCTATTCCAAAGCCATGAGTCCTCACTTAAAGTGACTAGACATTTAGCTTCGGTTAAGGATACATTATTCAAGTAAAGCATGTATACATTGTTTACCCTCAAGCCTTTGAACACTTCATCTTTATCATCATTGTGTTCAATTATGCAACAATCTTTTGAAAAAGAGACATTGTATCCTTTGTCGCATAACTGACTAATGCTAATAAGATTGTGTTTAAGAGCATCAACTAATAGGACATCAGAGATAGTAGTAGAAGAGGGATAACCTACACTACCTTTACCGAGTATTGCTCCCTTGTTATTATCGCCATAGGTGACAAATCCTTTCTTTTTATCCACAAAGTTAAAAAATAGGGAGACGTCGCACGTCATATGTCTTGAGCATCCACTATCCTGAAACCATCTTTTCTCTGTAGTCTCAAGACATTCCACCTATAAATTTAAATAAGGGAAATGGGTACCCAATTTTTATTGGGTCCTTGTGTGTGAGTGATAATTGAGTTACATTTTAGCAACCATTTGAAAATGCCTTGAGGAACCAAAAACCTCATAAATCGGCATTTGCCAATGGTGTGGCCCCTTTTGCAACAATATAAATAAGTTAGAGTTTGGGTAAGTTACTTTTTCTTGGAGGATCTCTTATTTCATAAGTGTATTTTTGATAAGGATTAATCATACTACTTCTGAAATTTGATCTATCAATGCCAAAAGTAATTTTGGGTTGTAAAGCCTTGTCAAGTTTGGCTTTGAGAGTTTTTACCTCTCTTTTCCAAATATAACAAGTTTCACATCCAGCCCAATCATGCCAAGAAAACTTGTCATCTTTGCTATCAATTTTGATTTTCTCTACCATATATACCTTGAGGGCTTCCAACTCTTTTTCAGAATTGGACACTTTTTGCTCAAGGTATGAATTTTTTTTCTTGTTTGAGGCTAATTGTTTAAAAGCTACTTTAGCCTCATTTTGTAGAGTATCAAAAGCTCTTTGCAATTCTACGTGAGACATTTTATCAATATGGTCATATTTAGAGTGACTTACATTCATTTTCTTCTTTTGATGAGCCATGAGACAAAGGTTGACAATTTCTTCTTCGTCACTAGTGTCACTTTTTCTTAAAGCTTCACTATCACTATCCCAAGCAATGTATGCTCTTCTAGCTTTGTTAGTACTCTTTTGGAATTTGTCTTTTCCTTTGTCTTTCTTGAGCAATAGGCAATCCGGTTTGTAGTGACCGGGTTTTCCACAGTTGAAACATGATCCTCTTGATTTAGATTTCTTACCTTCATCTTGTCTTGAAGGTTTTGATTGGCTTCTATAATTGATGAGATTTTTGTCCGAGTGTTGGACTTCATTCTTTTGGAGATATCTATGATATTTTCTCACAAACAACCCCATGTCTTCACTTGAACTTTCATCATCATCACTAGAATCACTCACACATGAGTTATTGGTGGAAGACTCTGAGCTTGAAGCATTTAATGCAATAGACTTCTTTTCTGTGTCTTTTTTTTTTCTTTCGTTCTTTTTCTTTTTCTCGTGCTTGTTGAGATTTATGAGCTCTTGCTCATTCTCTTGAAGCTTCCCAAACAATGTTGTTATGTTAAGTGTATCTAGATTATTGGCTTCCTTGATTATTGTAACTTTAGGTTGCCATTCCCTATTAAGACATCTCAAAATTTTGTTAGTAGCAACCACATTGGGAGTAACATGACCAAGAGTGTGTAAGCGATTGATTATATGAGAAAATATCTTTTACATATCCGCAATGGTTTCACCATGCTTCATGTGAAAAAGATTAAACTCTTGAGTCAATGTATTGATTCTATAAAGTTTAACATCATTTGTCCCCTCATGGGAAATTTGTAGAGCATCCTACATTTCCTTAGCAGTAGCACAATGTGAAAATCTAAAATACTCATCAACACCTAAAGATACAATAAGCATATTTCTACCTTTCCAATCATAGCAATACTTTTTCTCGTCTTCCTTATCCCATAGTGCTTCTGGTTTGGGTATGGTGACATTATCCTCATTGGTCATAGTTATTTGTATAAGACCATCCTCAATAACTTTCTATATCTTTCTATTAACAGAATTAATATAGTTTTCACCGGTGAAAACATGAGCTCTCGTATAAGCCCCTTTTGGATCGTTCTCCATATTCTACAAAGTAACATACGAAGCACTAGATAAACTGGCGCTCGTGATACCACTTATTAGACGATGTGATCGATCTAGAAGGGAGTTGAATAGATCGTTTAAAAAATTATTTATGCTTTTAAAATTGTTTTTTAGAAATATATGCGAAAGCTTCTGGAATCTCCAATCGCCTAAACGATCCTCTATTGAAAAGATTGGATATGCGTAACCGTATAGGATAGGATAATAAAGTAAGAATCAATATGTTTTACTCAATTGGTCAATAACTTAAACATCCTCAATGAGTATGAATTACTTCCAATGAGTTGATTAAGATAAATCTAAACACAATGAATAATTTGTGGATGAATCAATTTGTCAAACACCTTATGTGCAAAGCACCTTAGGTTTGATTTTACTAAATTGTAGTGGTGAGTTTTTTTAGGTATCAATCAAACGAATTATTACCAATGTTGTGAAATGATCACACCACAATTTCAGTACAAGCAAATTCTACAATTTAATTCCCACAAATTATAGTAGTCAAGTATGGAAGTAAAGAAAAAGAATAAGAACACACGATTTGTTAAGGTAGCTTCCCTTGTCGTCCTTGCTAGGGTACGTCTGCCCCAACTCTAGAATCTAGAATTGAGATATTTTATATTAAGATAAAAATGTTACAAGAGAAGAGATAGTTCACAATAAAAACAAACCAATGTTGCTGATGTAACAATCTTCTTCCCTTTCCTTGGTTTGAGCTAAACTAAGTGCCAAATTCTTCGAATAAACCTCTGGTTACCGCTACTTGATTTACACAAACTCTTATTCTGCAATACTTTCACTCAGCTGATTTTGATCGCTAGAAATTTGACCCCAAATCTTCCTTCACAATCCTCTGGTTAACGCTACTTGATTAAGCAAAACCACCGTTTCTTAATCCTTTCACTCGGTTGAATTTAATGAAGCAAAGACTTGTGCAAGAAACCCCGCACTAATTGGAATCTTGGAGGAGAAAATCCAAACAATTTTATTCAAGAACAACCCAAAATTTCTCAACCCAAATCTGAATTGAATCTTTGATTTGAATGTTATCACCACAACACTTTTCTTGAATCAACAACCATGATTATGTGTAGATGTTGATTTTTGAGAAGAGAGGATGAAGACGATGAGCACTATGAGTATCTTTCACTAGTTCTTGTTAGCTTCAAATGATGATACACAATGAATATATATATATATATATATATATATATATATATATATATATATATATATATATATATATATATATATATATATATATATATATATATATATATATATATATTACCAAATAGTCAAGACCCAAAAGCATAGCAGAAAAACAGTTGAAAGCAACGAGCGGTCGACTCAAGCAGTAAGGGGGGTCGGCACGACACAACCCGCAGGTGGAGGAGAACCATTTTGAAGTATAGTGCATCGACCGCTATGGGGCTTGCGTCGATGTAATATTTGAATACTTTGATTCTCAGGTTGAGTCGGTCGGAAGGGTCGATACGACACATCCTGAGCTTGGTTGAGAATGATGAGTCGACCACACATATCTTTGAGTTGACGTAAATAGTGAATTTTCCTAAAAATGAATGTTTCTAGAGATCTTCATTCCAACTATTCCATAACAAGATTGTTTATAGGACTAACCCAAATGGAGAGTGATCAATAACCATTTTGACATCATTAAAACAAATATAGAGGGACCTTGCCCTCACAATAATCTGAAGAGACCAACAAATTGCTTAAGAATGTTACTGGAGTAGCATGTTGATAGATAGGGGAGAGCCTGCCCTTATTAGCACCCCCTTTATGAAGTTTTGAATGTTGACCTCGATTGTTAGGATCCCATATATAGAATGGATATGGAAAAAATCCCACCCATGGAGGACTTGAAGGAGGTCTAAGTAGGCCCCTTGGCCCATCAGGTGACAAGGATAGGTAATTCACTTACTGAGGAAGAAGAGTGTAATCTATTCGACCAACTCATTAAAAATGTCGTCATGTTCGCCCAGACCCCCTCTGATATTCTTGAGATAGACATTAAAGTGGCGAGCCTCACCTCTCCGTCCTTCCCTCTACCAAAACATTGGCACAGAGGAAGCACAAAGTTGTTAAGGAGAATAGGGTTACCATTGACAAGGATGTAGGAAAACTATCTGAAGCCGGGTTCATTACACAAACAAAATACCTTACCTAGATAGCCAACATGATTTTAGTACCAAAAACGAATAATAGATGACACCTGTGTGTAGACTTCATCGATCTGAATGCCTTTTGTCCTAAGGACCCATATCCACTACTAAACATCGATCGCCTCATCGATGGGTCCTCGAGCTACCCCATGTTGAGCTTAATGGATGCATTCTTAGGGTATAACCAGATTTGGATGGACCCCTTAGATGCTCCCAAAAAATGTTTATGTTAAATCATGGCAAATACTACTACAATGTCATGTCTCTCATCATTGATAACGCTGACGCCACCTAGCAACAACTCATGGATGGTGTGTTCGCTCATCAAATAGGATAAAGCAAGGAGGTCTACATTGATGACATACTAGTGCAGTAACTTAAAGGTTTCATTGCCACCCTATCTCGCCTCTACTCATGCACAGTCAACAAGGCTTTCCTTTTCTTGGTCGCCACGAAGAAGAAAGAGAGATTTGAATGGATCGTCGAGTGTGAATTGGATTTCTAAAAGTTAAAGGCCTTCATCCCATCACCTCTCATTATCTCTCTCCCAAGGGAGGAGTCACCATTACTCCTCTATCTATCTGTCAGAGATTAGGCGGTGAGCTCAGTACTTGTCTAGGAGACATACGAGGAAGAAAGGCATGTGTATTTCATAAGAAATATGTTCATGGGCGCCGAAGCGCATTATCACAAGATTTAGAAGCTAACACTAGTGTAATACGGTAGGGTAACTGACTTGGTTGTTTTGTGTTTTATCGCAATTGTTCCGGATATCAAGAGTCTCCACCGACTTTTCTTTTATCTAATAAGGAAAGGGTGGAAAGAACAGGAAAGACCTTTGAGATATTTTCCTGAGTTCGGGGGGGGGGGGGGGGGGGGGGTAGATTATGAAAGGGAAGGTGTTAGAACCCTTTTCATCCATATTTATCTATGGGCTATTAGTTGCTTGCTAGATGACTTTTGAAATTTTCTTTGTTTGAAATGTGTTTGTGGTGGGTTTTGAAAGTATTTTTGAAAAACGCCTTCGTTTAGGAAAACTTTGTAATGATTCTCGGCTCTATAAGAATGCATATAAAGTGTTGGACTTTTTGACAATATTTTATGTTTTTGAAAGTGTTTGGCATGTTTTGAAAAGATGTTTGTTTTTTAAGATGGATTGTGAGCAAGCAACTAAGAACATTCTACCTACTCAAAAGTCTTTTGTTCATTTCTTCCTTTCCTTTGATATTGCTATCTTACCATTGATTGGTAAGAATCCCTATCATTGGATGTGAAGGGACAGGCGCGGGTCATCATATAGTCATAGATAACAATATTGTGAGATACCTTAGCATTTTTCTTAAGGGACTAAGATCATTTGTAAGGTAACATTCGTAGCGTCATCGAGGGACTATGATCTTGTATTTTTATTGTTTTTGTTAAGGCATCTCACATGCATAACATGACCATTTTTTCAAGCAACAAGTGGAGTTAACCCTAGAGGTGTAGTGTGCAAGTGTTTTGATTTACATTCATTTTTGTCTTGAGATTAGGGTTTTTTCTAAGCATCAATTTTATCTTGCCATACACACCCTAGTTACTAGCATTTATATTTGAAAGCGGTAAATTGCGGAAAATAAAGTCCTGCGCTATTACATTGTTTAGGGGGATGGGGGTACAATTTACAAATGGGGATGGATATGAGCTTAAATATTACAACCATATTGAATAGTGATGAAGAAAATATATGAAAATAGATAAAACAGTGTAAAAGAATGGAAAACTGCATTTTTGAATATTATGTGTCGACACATGCTCCTTTGCATCGACATATAACTTTTCCTTGCTCCTGTAAAACCAAATCAACTCAGTATGAGTAGATGCATAATGGCACGTGTCGACTCATTCCTTGTTTGTATCAACACATACGTGTTTTGTGTCGACTCATGTGCCTTTTTCTTTCTGTTTTGTGCCTGTTATCGCAGTATGTGTCGACTCATGAGGCTTTGTGTCGACTCATAGCCTGTTCTATAACTAAAATGAGTCGACTCATGTGAGTATGTGTCGACTCATCCTGCAGTTTTTTCACTTTATCATTATTCTGCTGCATACATGGGTTAGTTCTCAACACTTGGTCAATGAAAATGAAAAGCAAGCATATGGTTAGCTTCAAGGCAATGGTTACTACATTTTATCTTCAAAGATGAATCATTAATGATGCTTGAAATGAAGGGTTAAAGTCAAGAAGACTTACCTTGAAGCTGGAATTTATGCTTTGAGCTTGAGTTGCTGCCTTGACTGTTCTTGAACTTGGAAAAACATAGGTGTTACAGAAGCTTGTTCTTGAGTTTGAACAACTTCTATATGATGTATGTGGGGTGCTTAGATGTTTGGACAGAACTTGCAAAGTATGAGAGGTTAAAAGGTTTGGACTTAAAAACTCAAGAGTGGAAGCTTTGTGGACTGTTATGGCTTTTTTTAATATGAGATTTTGATTGTTTATTAACAAAACTTCTGGCTTTTCTCTCTATTTTTCTGACCTCTTTCTCTTGCAAATGCTTCTTCTATTTATAGGTAAGAGGTTTGTGTATATGAGCTGATTAGGTTTGTAAGACAACATGTTATGGTTTGGTTGGATTGCAAAGATCAAACTATGTCAAGTACTCCATAATCCCAAGATGAAGTACCAAAGTTTCTGGTTTAGAGGTGATGCTTTCCATGATTTATGGTGGAGCAAAATCAAAAGCAAACAAAGTATGGGCTCAAGAAAAATTTGTACCAAAAAGTTTGATTTTCAAGAATAGCAATGATAACTTTATGCCATATGTTGTACTCCAAAATTTGCCCTCTCATGTTTTTCCAAGATTTTCCTCTTGCATAGGTGGTTACAAATCTTTGCCTAAAGACAAGGAAAATTTTCAAATAATGGTTAAGTATCTTTCAATTGGCACCTACAAAATGCCCTTTGATTGGCACCTATAAAATGCCCTTTGATTGGCACCTATAAAATGCCCTTCGATTGGCATCCCCAAAGTGCCTTTCGATTGGCATCTCCAAAATGCCTTTCGATTGGCATTTACAAAATTCCATTCAATTGGCATCTCCAAAGTGATTTTCGATTGACATCCACACAGCGTCCTTCGATTGACATCTGCAAAAGGTCCTTCGATTGAAAAGGTCTTTCGATTGGCCTCATGACAAGCCTTTCGATGGGCATTGTGTCAAAGCCTTTCGATTGGCATGGCAAGGAATCCTTCACTTTAGCATTCTGTCAAGGCCCTTCGATTGACATTCCAAAAGGTCCTTCAACTGGCACTTCAGAGGTTCCTTTGACTAGAACTTCAAAGGGTCCTTCAACTGGAACTTCAGACTTTACCTCAATCAGAACATCAGAATGAAATGACCTTTAAATGGCATTACAGTGCAGAGTTTGTCTTAATATAAGATGCTCTGATGAAGGAAATTATGAACACTTCAAATCAGAATTTAGACTCACCACAAGGCCAAAGGTTGGTCAAAGTTGCCTAATAGGGAATGTGCTAAATAGATTCGAATTGGACTTTGAAGCTGGAAAAGAAGGCAGATTCGAAGGAATGAAATAGGCTGGCATGATTAAGTAAAAATACATATCCTAACCTATCCAGGTTCACCCCAAGTTCAAAATGGCATGTTGTCCTTGCAATCAAAGCAGAGGGAGTCTCAATCGAAGGGGCTGTGACATCGAAGCTGGAGTAATTCGAAGAGGAGCTTAGAGCTATTGAAGAGAGCAAATTCGAAGGGAAGTTGGATCTGCAGGGGCAGGTCAACTTTCAATTTTCATCATGTTAGAGGCCCAAACAACTCATAACAGGCTGGCAGTAATGCACGAAATAGATTCGCACTTGATTGAGTCAAAGATAACAAGTCTTTATGAAGAAATCAAATCAAATCTCTTCATCATAATGACCAAGATTTGATACACAAATGTCGACCTAATTTCCTTTGTCTATATAAACCTCATGATCTCACACAAAAAAGGAGGAGGATATACACGCGCAGCAGCCACACAAAGGGCCAGACAAAAATACGCACGAAGGCTGCCTCAGAAGAAAACACCAGCCTGGACCCACGAAAGTCCAGACTCCATTGTAGGCACCTTCCATCCAGGTTGACACCCCGATCGTGTTCTTAGAGTTCACACAGGTGTACGCTCATTCGTGCCCCAGCCATCTCACGCCCAGGACTGCAGATCCAGGTGCCTCCAATGGTAAAATATTTGATCCCACTTAATCTTGAATTAGACTCATGATTGCATATTCATAGTTTTTGTTATTATTTATGAATGATTTAACAAATGTATGCGAGTTGTAGTGTTCATACGGTCGAACACCATGGACAGAGTTTCTTTCAGAAGCTGATTACTTTTGAAATCCATGATGCTGGATGGGACAAATCGAAACCAACCCATATCCGGGTTCAGGGATTGATTTCGAATGGGACGTTTTTTTGTGTTGTTTAGTTTCTAATTAACAACTTTGCAGGACTAAAAGCAGGCGTCACATATTTCAAATGAGCAAGCAGCTCAGGGAGTGAAAGGGAATTCGCGCAATCGAAAGGCCACCCAAGCTTCTTCGGTCCAGGCTTTACAATTTCAATTTCTAACGTTTTTGCTTGCAAATCTAACGCCCCTAAGACCCTCGAACGAGGTCTTCGATCAGCTCGTTGGATCGAAGACCAACCCAGGCCTCTTCTATCCAGACCTTGCTTCCAAGAATTCCTTCCTTTCGTTTCCTGTCCTGGTTGGCCTTTCGATTGGATTTCCTTTCTTTTACTCCTTCTAAACTTTAATTAACAAGGAAAATACCACAAAAACATTAGGCTTAGTTTTTTACATTAAATTAATTATGTCAATTAATTAATTATTTTAATATTTTCTTAAAAAACTAAAATTTACTAGACTTAGGATTTTTTAATTCAATTTCTTTTCATAACAAAAACAAAAAAAAATCATTTCACTTAGGATTTTAGATGCATTTTCAATTCAGGCGCGCGTTTATTTACTTTAGCATTTTTTGTTAGTTATGTAACTGTGCCAGGTTTGTAATAGCTTAATTAGGGTTTTAATTTCCGTATTTTACATTTTCAGTCAATTCCTTATGTATCTACACCAAAGCCTTGTAATAGCGTAGGACCTCTATTTCTTACTTTTATGTTTTATATGCTTGTATATAATTGCTAGCAACCTAGGCGCGTATGCTTAATCAATCAATATTAGATCACTAAATTCAAGATAAATATATATATGAAAAAGCACACTTTTGCACACGTGCACCCCTATGGTATTTCCCACTTTGGTTGCTTTTGGAAAAACAATGATCATGTCCCTCGAACATAGGGATACTCTTAGCAAAGACCCTCAATTTAAAATCATCATAAAGATCATAGTCCCTAAATGTCCCTCAAGTTGCCTACGATAAATAATCTTATGATGATAGTCCCTTCAAAATGCTAAGGTGTCCTTACATGTTGCCTTCAATGACCATAACGTCCCTTTTGATAGTTCCTCAAAACATCCAACGACTAGGGTTACCTACTCACTAATAGTAGGATAACACAGTATAAAGGATAGGAGGAAAAGAACAGTCTTTTTTTGAGTAGGTAGATAACTGTTAGGTACTTGCTCAAACAAATTTTCACACCACACTTTCAAACACTTTTCAAACAAAGTTTTCAAAACTCTTTATCACACTCTTGAGGACTGATACAAGAGTTACCATAAAGTAAATCGCCGCACTAATGCATTTTCAAAACTTTTCCAAACCACAAACACAAAAGCAATTTCAAAAATGAGCAAGTACCTAAGAACCCATGGAAAACCATGGATGGAAAGGGTTCTAACACCTTCCCTTTCCATAATCTACCCCCTTACTCAGAAAACTATCGAAAAAGGTCTTTTTCTATTCTTTTCACCCTTTCCTTTGATGGATAAAAGAAAAGTCGGTGGTGACTCTTTCTTACCGCAACATTTGCGAACAAATAACGCAAACCAGTATTAACAGGCTGTTATGCCACCGCATCACACCATAAATGTAAAGATCTTTTGGACAAAGGCTTAAACAGTTGGGTAATAGCTCAAAAGTAGGTGTAAGCATTAAATTATGGTAAGATTTGCAAGCAAGGAGGCCTGCAACACAAGATTATGCAGCATAACATAAGGGTTTTGTTACGTGTTCTTCAATAAAATGACTTACAATTCAAGAATGGATGCTCAACTTCATGCCCTTGAATATTCTAGATCAAGTATGATAAATTCATGCTCTTGGATATTTTGGAAAGCTTGAAACACCCTCTATAACTTTCATGTTGATATTTTGACAAAATCATCTTGTAACCATGTGAAAAAATACCAAGAAGTTGGGATAAAATCCTGACCAAAGTCTGTTGAAAATTTCTCTAAGTGTTAGATGAAAATGTCATAACTTCATGAATTTATAACTCAAAATCCAAGCACTTCAAGGACTTGATCAGCAAAGTAAAGTTATATATCTCATCAATATCTACAACTTTCATTTTGAAAGTTTTCTTTGAATCATCTTGCATCTTGGTGAAAGATTGGCATGAAGTAATGAAGTTATCATGTATAAAACACTTAGAAAATTTCTAAGTCTTGGAAATCTTAACTTTTTACATTGACTTTTGAATTTCTTGACTTCTTGATGATCAAGCTTGATATTCTTGAATGTATTGGTGAATTTTGATCTTTGAAACTCGATGTTGACCAAAAAGTCAAAGTTTGACTTTTGGTGTATTAGTTGACTTTTATCAATACAACTGATTTTTGGTCATTTGATCAATTAACTGAGCAATTTTGTGATCCAAGACTTGAAACTTATTATGAGTATTCTTGGAGGTCCATAATGATACATGAAAGTCTTTTGAGTCATTAAAAGTCTAATTATCCTTGTGCAAACTCAAACCCTAATTTTGAGGTATTAGTGTTGAGGAGATGGCTTGACCTAGTCAATACTTGTGCAAACTTGAGCTTTTGAAAATCTTTTTGAGAAATGTCTTGAGAAAAGAGAGGGAAAATTTTGGGGTACAACAACTAGTCTTTGCCATTGAAACAAGGAATCTGAGACGTTAGTTTCAGGGTTCCAAGATCTCTGTTAAGACCAACTATCATATTTAATAAGTCTTGAAGAAGCCAAATTTGGCAGGAAGGAAGGTATCTTGGGCGGTGGAACACTCGCAATACGATATCCAATATGTCTCAAAGGGAAGTATCAAATCAATATATTTGATATGTTTTGTGGAATAATTTAGCTCACATGTACATGAGGAGATGCCCCCAGGGTGTGCGACGAAGCAACGATAGGATAGTCTTGGAAGAACCTAGAGACATACTCATTAAGCAAGCATTAAAGTTCGAGTTCACCGCCAGCAACAATCTGGAAGAGTACGAGGCCCTTATTGCTAGAATGGTTCTTACCTTAGATATGGGATCCTCTAAACTATCATAAGAGAATCTGAATTAGTCACCAACAAAGTCTCCAGGAAGAACCTAGAGACATACTCATTAAGCAAGCATTAAAGTTCGAGTTCACCGCCAGCAACAATCTGGAAGAGTACGAGGCCCTTATTTCTAGAATGGTTCTTACCTTAGATATGGGATCCTCTAGAATATCATAAGAGAATCTGAATTAGTCACCAACAAAGTCTATGCTCTCGCTTTACTTATTTTAAAATAGAACAGGTCCCTTCTGTCCAAGCTTATCACCTCAAAGATAACATGGTTTAATAAAACAGTAATCCAAGAGAATCTTGCCTCCTTAAGCATTGATTCAGGTGAGGTATACTCCTTGGAAGTTGTTCATGAGTCTAGCTCGATGTCACCCATACTAAGTTACCTGCAGGCGGACTAACTTCCATTAGACGGGGGGGGGGGGGGGGGGGGGGCAAGGAGAATTAAAAAACAGGCTTACACTCTCCTCTCAGGAAATCTTTATAAAATGGGTAGAGCTTCTCCCATTCTATGGTACCTAGGAGAGCATGAAATTGCTCTTGTACTTGCAAAAGTACACAAATGAGTCTGCATAAATCACATTGGACGAAAATCATTCACCTACAAGCTATTAAGGGAAGGATATTGTTGGTCTACTTTGATGAAGTATAACTCCTCCTTTATCTATAAGTAGCAATAGTGTCAGAGACATGATGACCTTCACCATGCCCTACATGAACTTCTTCATTCAATGACAGAATCTTGGCCTTTCTAACAGTGGGCAGTGGACATTTTGGTTCCATTTCCCCTAGTGCCGGGTTAACTTAAATTATTTATAGTGGGAGTGGATTACTTTAAAAAGTGGATAGAGGCTAAAGATGTCACCAAAATCAAGCAGAAGGAGTTCACCATTTTTACTAGCAGAAAACTATGTGCAGGTTTGGATTCCTGGAGTAATTGTCTCCGACAACGGAGCCCAGTTCACCAACATACGGTTACGAATTCACTAACATCTAGGAGTGCAAAAAAAGTATGTATTCGTAGTACACGCTTAGGCCAATGGGTAAGCTGAATCGGTGAGCAATGTAATCCTGAAAGGACTCAAGAAAAAACTTGATGATGCCAAGGGCTTATGTGAAGAACTTGTCCATGACATATTATGGTCGTATCACACCACCTCATACTCCACCACCAAGGAAATTTCGTTTTCCATGGTATGTGGAACGGACACCATGTTACCTATGGAGATTGACACGCCCTAATGGTGATAGTCCTAGTTTGATTAAGAGGTAATCAAGTATAGATTGTAATGTGCAGCAAAATTGATCGATAAATTGAGTGAAGTCGCCCATGTCTAAAAATTCACTGCCAAGCATAAATTTTCCAGAAGATATAACTCCAAAGTTAAGCCAAGAGAGATGCAAGAAGGCGACCTGATCTTAAAGAAAGTCATTCTGCCCACACAACCGGGAAAACTACAACCTAACTAGGATGATCCATATCACATATTCCAGAAGCTCCCTCTTGGGTGATACAAGTTGCAGGAACTGGAAGGACATCTCTTGCCCAAAACCTAGAACGCTCTTCATCTTAAGTATTATTACAATTAGATGTTGTAATTTCTTAAGAGACATAATCATTCATTATGAATAATTGCCTGAATATTTATGACCAATAAGGATATTTTTCAATATTTTGTATGTTGGACTTCACGACGAAGTTCCTTGTCGTCTCTTAAGACAATATTTTGTATGTTGAACTTCATGACAAAGATCGTTTATGCCTCTTTAGGAAATATTTTGTGTATTAGACTTAACAGCGAAGATTCATGCCACCTCTTAAGGAAATGTTTGGTATGTTAGACTTCAGAGCGAAAATCCTTGCCACCCATTAAGGCCCTATTTTATATGTTAGACTTCACGACAAAGATCATTGCCACCCCTTGAGGCAATATTTTGTATGATGGACTTCACGGTGAAGGTCTTTGCCTCCTCGTAAGGTAATATTTTATATGCTAGACTTCACGACGAATATATTTGTCGTCATTTAAGGCAATATTTTTTACATTGTAATTCATGACAAATATCTTTGTCGCCCCTTAAGGAAATAGGAATAAGTTATTTAACGTCTCGGATGAGGGACTTGTGTATCTTTAGTCAGTCTACATGTAATCTCGCCTAAAAGACTTATATTTCCAAGGCTATTTAAGCTTTCCACCTGAGGCACTTAAAGTTTCCTCAGGCGGGATCAAACATAGAAATCTCGCCCAAGAGTTGAGACAAAGTCTAGCCTAAGAGACTTAGTCATAAGTCTTGTTTGAGGAATTGATAGACGTCTCATCCAAGAGGTTCAATGCCTCGCCAGAGGGACTTATAGTCTCATCATCCAGACTACATATAACTTTGCCTGAGGGACTTAGATTTCCTATGCTATTTGAACTCTCGTCTGAGGGACTTATAGTTTTCTTGGGCGGGACCAAACAAGAAATCTCACCCATGAGGCACGACCAAAGTCTAGCCTAAGACACTTAGTCACAAGTCTTGTCTGAGGGCTTGATAGAAGACTCACCTGAGAGGTTCATGCATTGCCTACGGGATTTATAGTCTCATTAACTAGGCTACATATAACTTTTCCTGAGGGACCTAGATTTCCCAGGCTATTTAAACTCTCGCGTGTGGCACTTAGAGTTTCCTCGGGCGAGATCAAACATAGAAATATCACCCAAGAGGAACAACCATATTCTAGCCTAAGAGACTTAGTAACAAGTCTTGTCTTAGGGCTTTATAGAAGTGTCTTCAGAGAGGTCCAACGCCTCTCCTGGGGGACTTATAGGGCCTCGGGATACTCCCTCTCTCCAAAGTCTAAAAACACTTCTTCCTCTACCATAGACCTTGTGCTTGAGGACTATGTAGTGTTATAAAGACATGACAAAGGGCGAGATCTAGCCCCCAGGAAGGATGACAATTATACGCCTCGCCTAAGGAGGTATCGCCTAACCCAATACATTTCTCTCGTCATGTCATGGGAAATATGGGATACAACGTTTCTTGGACTGAGAGAAGTCAGAGTCAGCAACTGATCCACGTCTCTCTAGCAAATATGGATTTAATAGTCCACCATTGATTTAGTGTGCGACAACCCTTCCCAAGAAAACTCTAGGGCCAAGACCTCTATAAATATCTCTCTGCTAACAGGAGAGTGAACATATCTTAACTCATACAAATCACACCTTATGTGTTCTTACCTTAAAGCATCACACTTATAGACAGAGCATCTCATCTCACATGAGCAAATACTCTAAATCACCATAAACACATCCACACGTGGTTTCTCGCTGTTGTGGACAAGTCCCAACCACCATACATTATAATATACCTACCAAAGCCTCTGAGTATCCATGTCCTTATAGGATAATATGCACAACTATACTTTTTAGCCAATAATATATATATATATATATATATATATATATATATATATATATATATATATATATATATATATATATATATATATATATATATATATATATATATATATATATATATAAAAGTGAGTGAGATAGGTAGATCAACAACTAAAAATTAAGAAAAGCAAGCGGATGGAAAACAATGGTCAGATTTTTCTTGAGTATCACATTACTCAAGAAAAGGGGAGCGGCACCATACTCTAAAAATCTAGGACCACATGTAAGGGAAATCCCGTAAAGATTGCAATGATGAGATTTTTATTTAATGTGCCTATTTCTAATGTCACTCAATCTAGCTATTTGAATCTTTTACACTTATGGAGAAAAAAAGATGTATTGAGGATCCAAGCCTAAGGTGATGTCATCGTCAACCCGATATTTTAGAAGACTATTACTTTGTTATGGAAAGCTTTAGAGAAAATTATTATTCCTGACCAGTAGCCAAACAACAGAAAGGCTTAATCATCGATTCTAAGCTATAAGGTGTTGAAGGAGTTGTGCACACCTCTATGCCCATATCCAATCTACACCACTTATTGTCTTTCGCGATTGATATGTCATCTAATAGTGCCTTTGTGATCAACATGAAGAAATGTTTTAACCATAATTTACTCTCACATTATTTTTCACTTAATAATTAACTTTGACATTGAAGTATTAATTTTATATCTTAGCCTTATCTCTAACGCATGAAAAACTTACCCCATTATATTAAGACTTTACGACATATTTCTAATTCCACCCAGAAACAAATTATCTTCTCTTTAAAAAAGGTAGTAAATATCCACAATTCGGTTCAATTTTATTCTCCGAACCAACCCTTGACATGGACTATTTATAACTCCTTGGCTCAATTGCATGACACAGATATGTTAAATATGTTAACAACATGACAAGTATTTGTTGTTGAAAATTATGTCAACTAGGTGTAATAATTTTGACAATAACTTATATAACACTAACAATTGAAATTGAATATGTATTTAACGAAAGTCAGAAGATAATTAACAAACAATAAACGTAAAGTGTACTACTAATATTTAATATCAATGTGAATACTTAGTCAAAAAATAAATATCAATGTGAACACATAAAGTTAAAAAGGTTCGCATTTATCTTATGTTGTCTTCTTAATTAAGCTTCTAAGGTAAATATTTTCCTTTGTGTTTCTTTTATCAACTACTCTTCTAATAGTAATCAATGGTTTTATATTGTAATAGACTCAACCTTGTAAGCAAGATTTTCTTGAGCTAATAAGTTGAACAACAATTAGTTTGAGAAGCAGTGACCAACCCTAGCTTTTACTACTATTCTAATAAACAAAAGTATTTGATTTAACGAAATATGTTCTTACGTGGCAAACATATGTATAGATATATATTAAACAGTTAAATACCAAATCTAAAGGAAATCAAATTCCACAAGTAATTGAGTAGATCTTGTTATTTTGTTGGGAAGTTTTCCAATTACACGAAAACTTTTTAGAAAATTGGATTGTTACTGGTTAGTTAGTTAATTAAAATGCCAAAATATATATTACTTTATTACTAAACAAGAAAAACCAAAACAAGGTGGCTTGTAAATATTGATTATGAGGTAATGTTAGAAGAAAATTTCCGGCAAGGTCTACCATACTTTTAACCCCCAAATTGACTATTGCATCCATGATGTCACTAAAATATATGTAGTTTTGAGACATATTAATAAATCACTATTTAATGGGTCTAGAAGATAAAGCGGGCAGTGTTCTTTAGAGAGGTGCTTCAACCCCTCTCTATGAAATCTTTTCTATACACTCAAATACCAAATAATTAAGAATGGACTTTGATTGGAATCGATTCTCCTTGTAAAAAGTAAAGAATTTTTCTTTACATCTAATATTCTTTTTTCTGGTTTATGGCAAAAAACTCAATATATTTCTAAAATTTGGATATGTATATTCGAATACATTATCGACTTTTTTTTTAATTAAATTTATTTTATATATGTATATCTGAATTCACCTGATGACCTATTTCAGATATGCATATCCGAATTTATCTGTGACAGAATAATCAACATAATTCAACATGATTCATAACATAGATTCAACATAATTAGATTACATTACATAAATAGTTCTACAGAAATTTAAAATTACATATTGTTATAAACGGATAGTTGAGGATGTTGCAACATCTTTATAACATCTTCTCCCGATCTTTGAAGCTTCGCATCCATCTCAACTGGACACTTAGAAAAGTATCATTGAAAAATATCCCACATAACCTCTAAATCGTCGTCGTTCTTGAGCTAAAAAGGGATGAACTTTACGATTCCTTCAGTGTCAAGTGAAGGTGAATGATACTCAAGCTTGGTCACCTTTTGATTTTCTGGATATTGCAAGAGAGAATTTAGTATGGTAATGAGCTCGGCGAACAACGTGTCCTGCGCAAACCTGAATTGAAGTGGCAACTTCGCACCACTGAAGTAGACAAAAGCAAGGTGTGGATATGCTTGTGTCATTTCTGTTTGTAATGGAGAATGAAATAGTTTGGAGACCCTATTTATAACCTTTTTAAAGAAATATGGACCCAAGAAATCTTATTCTACTATCAGAACATATTTTGGAAATGAACATCCGAAGTAACCTTTTTTTAACAAAATAAGGGGTATTCAGATATGCACATCTGAAAACACCATATTTTTTAAATAAAAATATGATGTTAATTCGGAAGTTCATATCTTAAATAAGCTCTGTATTTTTTAAAAAACTTGAAGGTTAATTCGGAAGTGCATATCCGAATTATGCAGAGCCAGAATCAACATCATTATTTGTACTAAAGAGACATGGGAAAAATAAAAAATTGTAAAACTAAATATAGATAATATGTTATATATGTATTGAATCGTATAGATTTTATATTGTGTACGACAATATATTCAAAAAATAGTTCGATTACATTCTAAAATGCACCGAATAAATTGTCACCACTTAAATCTAAAACTGAATCTTTCTTCGAATTATCCCTATTTTATTCTCTCTCAAGCTCCATCAAATTGATAAACTCTACCATCCTTTCTAAAAAGTGATCCGACCAAGTTTCTCCCTCTTTTGTGAAATGTGCCATCTACTCCACTAATGTAGCCGGAATATGACACCTCAGTTTCAAATAAACTTGAACAAAATGGTGTGATTTAAGGTACCCAATACACATGATGTGGCCAAATGGATCTTTAGGCGAGGGAGTCCAAAGCCGAAAATGTCTTGTCCATAGAGATGACACCAACAATTTCTAGAAGCGAAAGTCTATACTTGTTGGTCTTGTACGTCGAATCAATCATAAGAACGGTTGGAAATGTGTTGAACAACTTGATAATTTTTGGATGATTCCAAAAAAGGACACGAATACTAACATTGTCCTCAAAAAATCTGTACCTGGAAACGTAGTGTTTATCGTCCAAACATTTCAATAAATGTTTCATTTCAGACCTTGGGCCTCTTTGTGCAATGTGATGTTTATAACGATAATTGTAAACGACTTGATATTTGTAACATTTTCCAGTCTATTCTGTTTCAAACTGGCAAGTATGTTTCTCGGTGCAACTTTGATTAATGACAATTTTGAAATAGTTTCCTTCTCTTCCGACTTTAGTCGACATACAATTGGATGCCCTTGTAACTTGGTGTCCAATGCATGATTATGAAATATCGGACATTGTTGTACCCCAAAATTTTCCCTCTCACCTATCAAGAATTTTCTCATAAGATCTCCTTAGGCTAAAGACTGCACTAGGGTTTGATCAGCTCAAGACACCTCCTTATGCACTGATGACCAAAATTAGGGTTTGAGTTTGCATAAAGATTTTTGGACTATCAATGCTTCATATGACTTTCATGGACTATTATGGACCCCCAAGATCACTCATGTCAAGTTTCAAGCCTTAGATCATACTTTTGATTTGTCAATTGAACAGTTGACCAAAAAATCAACTATATTGAGGAAAAAGTCAACCATAGCCAATTTATTGTCAAACTTCATAATTTTTGATCCACAACAACATTTTAGACTCATATGTATCATTTGATCAAGTTTGGACCATAATTCTTCAATAAATTTGATCAAATCTTCAAAAGGGCAAAATGGTCAAAATTAGGGTTTTGACTGAGAAGGGGCAATTTCTGATTTTTTATCTAGAAAATGGTCAATTGGTTTAAGGCATAATATCAAAAGTCCAATTGCATCATTTTGACATAATGGCATGGTTGAAAACATTGCAAGTCCATTGGATTGACAGATGAATTTCCCAGTCAACTGATCAAAAGTCAATTGTATACTGAAAAGTCAAACTTTGACTGTGCCAAAGATCACAATTCATCAAAGAATATCAAAATAGGAAACTTATTCATCAAGAAAACAAGAAATCAAGATTTCATTTTTGAAAAGTCAAAATTTCTAAACTTAGAAATTTTTCTAAGTGTTGAAAATTTCTTATTTTTTCATAACTTTAAGCCAAATTTTCACCATGATACAAGATGATTCAAAGGAAACTTCCAACATGAAAGTTGTAGATCTCCATGAAATATACAACTTTTATTCACATAACTTCTCCTATAAGTGCTTTTATCTCAAGTTATAATTTTGTGAATACATGCTCATGAACTAAAAAAGACTTAGTGAAATTTTGTTCTAGTTAGACAGATTTTTGACCTAACTTCATGGAAATTTTTCACATAGTTCCAAGGGGAGTCTTCAAAAGAAATTTAAATATGAGTTGAATATAATATTGCAAGCTTTCCAAAATGTCCAAGAACTCCTTAAGATCATTCCTGAGCAAGGAGAATCGAAGGCAAGAAGTTGGTGTTTTGTCACTTGGATTACAAACCATTTTGTGAAGAACACTTGATCCAATCTTCAAGCATGATGTACAAATCTTGCTTTGAAGGCTTCAAACTTTCTAATCACTCAATAATTTAATGCTTACACAACTGGTAGAGCCATTGTCCAAGCATTTGAGTCATTACACAAGTTGCATTTCCATTTTTGGAAGAAAGTCACCACTTCCATTTTGGAAAAGTGACTTTAATCACAATGTTAACTCTTCTTGAGCCCATATATTGTTGTTTCTGAATCAAAAGTATTAAAAAGAAATAAGCAACATGTCTACAGCCTGCTAACCGCCCTGCAAACCCTTGTACTCCACATTAAAACCATGTTTGTCAACTTTTCTTCAAAAACAAGTAACCAAGCCATAACATGTGATTTCAACTTCTGAGTTATTTCAAGCCTAAAAACCTCTTGCCTATAAGTACAAACACTATTTGCAAGATGACACACGAATGCTAGTTCCATGAAACTATCTCAAACACTCAAAAAACCATAAATCTGCTCAAATAACACCATTGATACACAATTTTGAACCAAAACTCATCTTCTTCATTCCCACTCGTGCGTTTTGAAAACTAATCATTCAAACATATTTTATACATCATACCAAAGCAATCTAGACCCCTGTTTCAAGATTGTAACTCCTCCATCACTATCCACCATTTTTATATATCAAGCTTGCAGGTTGACTTGAGTAGAGAGATTCAGGGACTTTCAAGGCAAAGTAGGAGGTGGAATACACTCAAGGAGGTCCAGGCAAGCTAAACAGATCCTCAGGCCATCTCAAAAGTTGCTCAAGTTCCATTTACGACTCCAGCTGCAAGAGGTAAATTTTAAAACTTCTATCTCTTCATACAAGCATCATTTGATCCTGATTTGTGAAGACAAAATGTAGATATCTTTGCTCTAAAGCTGACCATGTTCATAGTTCCCATTTATATGGACTGTGTATAGAGAATTTTGGATTTGAAATTTCTGAGAAAATTAGGTTTCAATTTAGGGCCAGTAAAATTAGTTTTTATCTTTGACTCTTAGCTTACATAAGTTATATGGTTGGATTCGTGGGAAGAAACACCACAACTTTTATGTTTGAACTTTCCATTTTTGTGGAGAGATGAGGAAGATACAGGTGGTCCGGCTAGGCGCAAGGTTGAAGACGAAGTTGCCTTCAGAAAGCAGTTTCTAATATATATATTTATGGTTTGGTTATATGATCGAATGAAACAGCCACCCCAGTGGCAAGCGCGCGCGTACTAAGTCACTTCTTACATAAAGGGCGAGGGTTCAAACCAATGTGAATCCCCCTTTTGTATTTTTTTTATATTTTTTGTTTCCCTAACATTTTTTGCAGGCGCTGGGCCCTTTGGGCCTGACAGTGTTTTTTTTTTGCTAGCTCACCTTCCTGCCTACTTTTGGCACCCCCTGGCCCATTTATTTTTATTTACTTATTTATTTCATTTTTTTTCTTTTAATTACATTTTCTAAAATACTAAAAATCATGAAAAATACAAAAATGATACATTTTATTTATTTTTATTTTATTTTTTCCATGAAAAAAAATATTTTATTTACTATACTGTATTTATTTTTCTTATAAACTTAATTAATACTCCCTCCGTTCCTTTTTAAGTGTCATTTTAGAAGAATTTTTTTGTTCTATTTAAGTGTCGTTTTTATAGTTTAATGTTATCATTTGTCAATTATATCCCTACTTTCTCAAAAACTCCACTTCACATTTTCCATAAAATTAATTATTTTCTCAATTAGTTATTGGAAAAAGAGAGATGGTATATGATTGAATTTATTTGAAAAGAGAAAATAAATGAGGGTATAATAGGAAAAATAACTCTAATAATCCACTATCTTGGTTGAAGAGCTTTATGCTAAAATGACACTTAAAAAGAAACAGAGGGAGTATTATATTATTTATTTTTCTTCATACCATTTAAAAATATATTATTTAAATACCAAAAAAAGACTAAAAATACTTTTAAAGCCATATATTATTTTCAAGGCAAAAATACAAAAATACTTTTTTTCTTTTCTTTAAATTTATTTTCTTTTAATCAACTAAATAGAATTAGGGTTTTATTTAAAAAAATATTTCCTTAATTAATTTCTTTTCTTAGTTAATTGAATTTAATTTTGATTTAATTATTTTTCTCTAATCAGGTTTAGGTTAAAACCTCTTTCATATAAAAATTCAAACACAAAAATCATTTCTTTCCATTTGCATTTGTACTTTATATATTTCTTCAATTATTTGTACATATTCAATTTGGTTGTAATAGATTAATTAGGTTTATATTATTGCAATCCCCATTCATAAATTGTATACCCCCCTCCCACAAATGTTGTAATAGCGTAGTAACTTTAAATTTCGCAATTTATCACTTTTACATAACATGCTAGTAATTAGGGTTTGTATGGAAAGAATAAAATCAATCAAGTAGAAAACCCTAATTCAAGACAAAATCAAGCATGAAAACAACACACTTGCACACAAGCACCCCTAGGGTAAAATCCACTTGGTTGCCTTACAAAATAGTCATATTACACATGTGAGTTATCTTAGCAAAAACAAACAAAAACAAGATCATAGCCCCTCGATGACGCTATCTAAGTTGTCTTACAAATTATCTTAGTCCCTCAAAAATAAAGCTAAGATACCTTGCAACATTGCTAATCATGGATATACGATGACCCATGCCCGTCCCGTTTACATCCAAAGATAGGGTTGCTTACCAAATCAATGGTAAGACAACAATGTCAAAGGAAAAGAAAATGAACAAGAAAGATATTTGAGTAGGTAGATTGCTCCTAATTACTTGCTCTATTTCAAAACAAACATCCTTGCTATTTTAAAAAAAAAACAAACACACACATTTTCAAACATCTTACAAACATTGAAAACATTTTCAAAAGATCAAACATCTTCGTATACATTCTTATGAACGAGAATCATTACAAAGATTTCCTAAACAATGGCCTCTTTACAAAATACTTTCAAAAACCACACAAAGCACAATTTCAAACAAAAGTAAGTGATCTAGCAAGTAACTAAGAGCCTGTGGAAAACCATGGATGAAAAGGGTGCTAATACCTTCCCTTTTTATAATCTACCCCCCGAACTCAAGAAACAATCTCAAAGGTCTTTCATGTGCTTTTTTCACCTTTCCTTTTGGATAAAAGAAAAGTCGGTGGTGACTCTTGCTAACCGTAACATTTGTGATCAAATGCAAAACCCTCAAGTCAGTTCTCCCACCGTATCACAGAACTGGCGACTCTGCTGGGGATATTCTAAAAGTGGGGTTACCTTAGGGATAAATCACATTTATTTGCTTATATTGTTTGACTTGTATGCTTTATATTATGGTTCTTTGTTTGGGTTTGAATCCTTTACCCGGATTTGGGATACATTATAGGTAAGTAGCAATACATTATGGAAACTGTGTGGGGTATACCGACATGGTCTAAGCAATAGCTACGTTAGTGCGACATATTTGTGGGTACCGGTAGCCTTTGAGTTAATCAAATAGAATACGGGGCCGCTAAGTGATGTCATGAAGCACTAATGAACTCTTAGAACCCTTACTTGACCAACTTGGCCTTTAGGATATAGTGAGATGACTGACTTTGGTGCAGTCCGAAGTTGGTAGATACTCGATACTACACTCATTGAGGTTTGGTTTCTTGGGATATTTCGGTCGCCATTAAAGAGGCTTGTGCTGAAACAATGACCAAGGAAACAAACCAGTGATATTGAGCTCCTTAGAACCCGATTACTATTACTAGGATAGGTTTAAGCCAACTAAACTTCAAGAGGGTACTTACCTATAAAACTCCATGTAAGCCTAAACCTAAGGACTTATTTGCTTTGTTTGTATATGCATACTTGTATATAACATTATGAACTTAATGAACATCATATACATCCACTAATCATTTCAAGGATTTTGGGATTCATCTTTGTTCTTGTTTTGTAGGATATGGATTCACTACGCAAGAAAACTATTCAAGTCAACCTTGTAAGGATCCCTCCACAACTTAAGGAGCTAGCTTCAAGGATTCATGAAAACTCTCCATTCACCGAGAGACATGGTCTCCTACTCAAGTTGGTCACCTCCAACACATATGAGGATATGATGAAGGTGCTCTTTCAGTTCTTTGATCCTTTACACCATTGCTTCACATTTCCCGACTATCAACTTGTGCCTACTTTGGAAGAATTCTCCCAACTCTTGAGGATTCCAATTCTCAATCAATTACCTTTCAACGGTATGGAAAGAGACCCAAAGCCAGAAGAGATTGCTCAAGCTCTGCACTTGCACTCATCTGATATCACAACTCATTGGGAAACAAGGAGTGGTGTCAAATGCTTCTTAGCAAAGTTCTTGTTCGAGAAAGCCCAAAGATGTTGGAACTCCTTGGACTTGCAAGCCTTTGAGGAAATTGTGGCTCTCCTCATCTAAGGGATGGTTTTGTTTCCAAATCCTGACCAACTCATAGATGTCAATACCGTCAAAATCTTCATATCCCGCAACCCGATGCGTACATTGCTAGGAGATATCCTACACTCTTTTCACACTCGCACAATGAGGAAAAGATGTGTTCTTATGTGTTGCACTCCTCTCTTGGCAAGGTGGTTTATTTCTCATCTTCCCTAATCTGTATTAAAAAATGAGCAAGGTTCAAGGTGGTCACAAAGGTTGATGACGCTCAAACATTCGGACATTCATTGGTGCTCCTGATCCAAAGAGAATGTTATCATTGTCGACCGTTGTGGAGAATTACCTAATGTCCATTTACTTGGAATTAGGGGAGGTATCACCTACATCTCATGCTTAGCCTTAAGACAGTTTGGTTACGCCCGAAGGGATGGCCCGCACGAGATGCTGATTAAAGTTTGGTATTTGACTATGACAACGACGATCAAGGTCTTCGTCAGAGATTTATCCGAGCTTGGAGGATGTTAAACAAGGTGGATAGAAAGACTTTAGGGCACAAGAATTCCATCCCTCTTGAGCCTTACCTCAAATGAGTATGAAGTCGTGCTCAGAGTCTTATGATGCCTTACCCCTCCATTCTCCTGGTAATCATTGAGCCTATCATGGAGGGAGATGTTCCATACACTATCCTACATCCTGACATGCCCACATCTCTTGAAGACCTACAAAGGGATTGGATACAAATCAAGGGGGAGCAAGATACTTTCGGAGCCCAATTCTACGCAAGCGAGAAGAAGGTTTTGGAACTCACTAAGCTACTTCATGAGGAGCAAACTCTGAATGCCTACATCGCACCAAAGAGGATGTGCACTACCTTTTTATCTTAGAGTTTTTGTATTATTAAGTCCAAGAGGCATTAATGTACTCAAGCTTTAACCTATTAATATAACGCGTGTTTCCTTTTTTGTATAAAACAAATTTGAATCTTAAAATCCTTGAAATCATTACATATGCATATACCATTCATCATAACATAAACAGGTCTTTTACAATATGTCTCCTTATCTCTCTACTGTTTATTTCAGTAAGATAGATCTTGAGCAAACAGTGAAGGATCTCCAAGCTCAGAATACACAGTTTCAACAGTTTCTCTTGACCCTAGCCAAGGGACAAGAAGAATTGAAAACTTTGCTGGCTGAAGAGAGGAAAAAGAAAACAAAAAAGGTAACCAGAGTCCTAAACATGGGAAAAAGATTTCATGGGCAGACAAGAAGGACCTTAAACTTTGCAACGACATCCGATGAAAGAGACAATCAAGATGGGAAAGGAAAGGAAACAGTTGTCCTGTTAGAATCAGAGGAGGAAGAGGAAGAAGAAGACTATCCTGAGGAACAATACCCTCTAGTTGATGACAAGTATAAACATCTCGAAGAGCGGTTGAGTGCGATGGAAATCCAAAAAGTTCCTGGTTTGGACTTTGAGGAATTGGGGTTAGTATCGGGGATTGTCATTCCTTCGAAATTAAAAGCACCTGTGTTCACCAAGTATGACGGAGTCTCATGCCCTAAAATGCATCTCCGATCATATGTAAGGCAAATCCAGCCCCATACCGCTGACAAAGACTTATGGGTACATTGTTTCCAAGACAGCCTGTCTGGAACCCAACTTGACTGGTTTTACCAACTAGAAAGAGCCGACGTTCACAATTGGGATGATCTTGCTGCAGCCTTCTACAAACAATACCAATATAATGCTGATCTTGCGCCTACCCGTACTCAACTCTAGAGTATGGCCATGGTGTCCAATGAAGGTTTCAAGGATTATGCGCAAAAATGGAAAGACTTGGCTGGAAGAGTTCAACCCCCTCTATCTGAGAGAATTGGTAGACATGTTCTTGGGCACCTTGTCTAGTCCCTTCTTCAATCATTTAAGTGGAAGTTCATCTGCAGGCTTTACTGAACTAACATTGACCGGAGAAAGGGTAGAAGTCAGTATAAAGAGTGGAAAGATTCAGAAAGATACATCTTCTTCTACAGCTGTAAGGAAGCCTTTCATCAGAAAGAAAGAGATGGTTGATGTATATCCGTAAAGAAACCAAGATAGGTCTGAACGCCGACCCATGGTGGGGGCTGTTATGATTCCTAAGTCCGCGCCTGATCAGAAAAGAAATAATCAACCGAGGATGGAAAGGCCAGTCATGCCGTTCACCAGAATTAACATGATCCCGTCTCAAGTATTACCGCATCTACTAAGATCCAATTTGGTGACCTTGAAAGAACCTCCAAAAAACCCCAATACAACATCTCCTCACTATCATCCCAATGTCCGTTGCGCATATCACTCTGAAAGTCTCGGCTATGACACTAATAACTATTGGGCTTTAAAGAACAAAATACAAGACCTCATTGAAGCAAAAGAGATTAAATTCGATGCGCCTAAAAAGCCAAATGTCATTTCTGACCCTATGCCCAGACATGGCCATAATACCAATGCCATTGAAGAAAGATGGTTTGTTACTTCAGTTGATGAACTTATGACCCCACTTATGACTATTAAAATGAACTTGTTGAACGCCGGTGTTTCCCGGGCTGTGATAAAGCTTGCCATTTCTGTTTATCCTCACCAACCAGTTGTCCTTTGTTGAAAGTAGGCATTCAGTGCCTAATAGATAACAAAGAAATTTTATTTGAAAAAACTTATGTTCCACCTATTCCTTTTGAAGATGTTTCTATCATTACCATTTCCGCCAATTCTTCCAGGGTCTCCACCAAAAGACCCGTTAGAATTACATCAGTTCCGAAAGCAACTCCTTTAATAATCACAATGCCTGGACCAATCCCATATGCGTCTGACAAAACTGTACCATGGAATTATGGAGGGGATGTCTATTACCATGGTATCAAGCAGGACTGGCCAGCCGTCGAAGATTTAAGCTCCGAGAAAGTCAACTCGGACATCAGTAATATTGCAGGAACTAGCACGATTACCCGAAGTGGTAGGATCTTTTCTCCAGAAATTGCTCCCCCAAAAGCAGTTTCTGGACCCATAATTATTCCTGCCGTTGCTCCCCCAAAAGCTGTTTCCAGTCCTACAATTATCTCCAACAATACTCCAACTGACAAAGTTGTCACAACCCATGTTATCATTCCTACCAACACTCCTGCCGCCAAATTAACCGAAACTCGAGGAAAAGGTGTTTTGGTTGAGTCTGTCAAGACGAAGACACAATCATTGGCCATCCTTGAGACATCCCAAAAAGAGATGGAGGAAATTTTGAAGATCATTAAGAGAAGCGACTACGATGTAGTTGAACACCTGGGGAAAACTCCCTCTAAAATTTCCATGCTGGCATTACTACTGTGTTCCGAGGCACATGCAAAAGCCTTGGTAAAATTCCTGAAAACTACCCATGTACCCCAAGAGACATTTACCGATCAGTTTCAAGACTGCGTAGCCAACCTAACTGCAGATAATGGTCTAGGTTTTTCAGATGTTGATCTAATGCCAAGGGGAAGGAAGCATAATAAGGCATTGCATGTCTCAGTTGAATGTAGGGGCACAACCTTGGATCATGTTTTGATGGACACTGGCTCATCTCTGAATGTGCTGCCTAAAAAGCTCTTGATAGACTTGACTGTGAAGGACTGACATTAAAGCCAAGCAACATAGTAGTAAGGGCTTTTGATGGCTCGAAATGGATGGTGCACGGAGAAGTAGATATCCCCATAAAGGTTGGAACCCAAACTTTCAATTCAACCTTTTATGTAATGGATATCCGCCCTTCATACTCTTTCTTTCTAGGCCGACCATGGATCCACAATGCTGGCGCTGTTACTTCTACGTTGCACCAAATGCTGAAGTATCCAATTCAAGGGAAGATTATCACCGTTCATGGAGAAGAAGAGTATATGATCAGCCATCTCAATTCCTTCAGATATATGGAATTAGATGGTGAATTTATTGAAACTCCATTTCAACACTTTGAAGAAGTCCTGCAAGATGTAGCAGTAACCAAGGTTGTTCCCAAGATTACAAGGCCTCCACTCCGGATGTCATCTCTGAAGGATGCCAAAGCAGTGGTAGAAGAAGGTGGGTGCACTATCTGAGGACAACTCCCGGATATCCCGTACAAGTCAGACAAGTTTGGCCTAGGTTTCACTTCAAGTGCTCAGAAGGCTGTACGCCGAGCTCATACCGGAGGACCGCCCCTGAAGATCAGCAACTGCGAGGTCAACACCGTAGAAGGAGATGAAGATAGTTATGACTTGGAGGACTGGATATTCTCGAATGTCAGTGGAGGGCTCAACAATTGGGAGGCTAGAGATTTTGTCCCGATCACTTTTATCCCATAGTGATTTGTCTTTACATTTTGTTGGATCTGTAATATTAAAACAATTCGCACTCTTAAAACCTTGTGTCTTATCCGAGGCATAATGGTCCATTTGTAAGGGTTATTATCTCATTTTCATATAAAATCAATGAATCATGGACGTTTTCTCATACAAACTTTTACGCTCATTGTTTTTCTTTTACATTTTATTTTCTTTCAAGGATAGTTATACCCTTACACACACCCACACCCATAATGCAGGTATACATCCATTCGGGATCCCATGGGTAATGATACTGCTATGGCCTTTTGTGACTCTGGGAATCTAATCTACCAAGCCGAAGATGAAGGTGAGGAAGATTGTGAAGTACCAGGGGAACTTGCCAGACTACTACAACAAGAAGATAGAACCATTCAGCCTCACGAGGAACCCGTGGATATGATCAACCTAGGTACCGAAGAAGACAAAAAAGAGGTCAAGGTGGGTGCCAATCTGGAACCCAGTATAAAGGAGCATCTGATTCAATTGTTGCACAATTATGTCGAAGTCTTTGCCTGGTCGTATGAAGACATGCCAGGACTTGCTGCAGATATTGTGGTACATCGTCTGCCTACAAGAGAGGATTATCCTCCAGTAAAGCAAAAGGTTCGTCGCATGAGGCCGAATATGTCAGAAAAGATTAAAGCAGAGGTCATGAAGCAATTTAACGCTGGATTCTTGGTTTTCACCTCTTATCCCCAATGGGTTGCCAATGTTGTTCCAGTGCCCAAAAAGGACGGCAAGGTGCGAATGTGTGTGGACTATAGAGGTTTGAATAGGGCAAGCCCTAAGAATGATTTTCCACTCCCCCACATTGATACTCTAGTTGACAATACGGAATAACACAAAGTGTTTTCTGTAACGCCCCGTTTTATTTAATGTGATATTATATTAATATTTTCTAATTACCGCTTGACGTTTATTTTTGCGACGAGAATATTTAAATTAACCGTTATATCTGTTAATATATTCGGCGATGTTTTATTCGGTCCGGTATTTGTTTTGGGGGACCGGTAATTATTTTATTCGGTCCGGTATTTGTTTTGAGGGACTGGTAATTATTTTATTTGCTCCGGTATTTGTTTTGAGGGACTGGTAATTATTTTATTCGGTCCGATATTTATTTTGATGGACCGGTAATTATTTTGTTCGGTCCGGTTTTTATTCCGTTCGATTCTGTAAAATATTATTCGAACCGATATTTAATTATTTGGAGTTATTTTAATTATTTGGAGTGATTTTAATTATTTGGGTTAATAATATTATTTAGTGTTAATTAGTAGTATATTTTACAAGAAGGGCTTTTTGGGTATTTTGCTAGCTTGTGTCTTGCAAGACCAAAACCAAACACAACATTACTTGTTTTGACATAACACTAAAAACACCCTTAGAGGCATAGAGAGAACTAGAAAGTCTTGGAGAAGAGGAGAAGAGGAGCAAGAACAAAGCTTGGGTTTTGGGTTGATTGTAACATCAAGAATCATTTCAAGTATCTAAGGTAAGGGGTTTGATTTTTCAATGCTTATAGTTAGGGTTTGATTTGGTATATTTTGATTTGGGATAAAATTGATGTTAGGGTTCTTGAGATTTGTTGAGATAAATTAGGAGAGTTAATTTAGGTGTTAGTGTTGTGGGATTATTGTTATGTTAATAGAAATTAAATTAGAAAAATTTATTTATTTTAAATTTCATAAGTAATAGCGGTATGCCCATTTTGTGAAGTTTAAAAAGGAAGAACTAGTAGTATAATTTAAGTGGAGTTTAGTTTATAACTAAAAAATGAAGTTAGAAATTAAAGCATGTGTAATTGAAGTGTAGTTTTTGAAAAAATGATAAACTGACAGTATACTATGTTTTATATTGAAATGAAGATAAGCTTCTGAAACAAAAATTAGCAGTTATGTTATAACTAAAACAAAGAGTAGCAGTATAGTTGGAACGAAAAAAAAGGCTAGCAGTATACAAAAAAAACTAATTGTATGTTTATTACATTAAGTTTAGAAATTAATTAAATTATGTTTTGTTTTTCTTTTTGTTTAATTTATTCTATTAAATATTTATGTTAATTAAATACAAATATGACATAAGTTAGCCGATTTAATTTGGAATCCGATTATGTCTGATTTTCCGATTTCGGCAATTTCGGCGACGGAGCTAGTTGCTCCGAATTGAACGAAAATTGACGTACTAGCTAATTTTGACGTGTAGAACGTCATGGTGAGGTTAGTTTTTCGAGATTACGAGTTTTTAATGGAGCTACCCGAAATAAGTCAATTTACGGTTAAGTTGAACCGGGTTGCGTTTTAGTCGGTTTAAGTCGCGTATGGATAATCCGATTGCGACGTTAATGATTATGATTGATATCGATTATTATGAATGACTTTTGCGACGATTATTGCTGTTTGACTATTTTTCCGTGTTTGAAATTTAGTGAATTATTTGATAATGATGTGGTGTGATTAAATATGATGTTTGCGACGGTTTATTTATAATAAATATTTGATGATATGCAATGCAATGATATGTTTATCTTGATGTGGATAAATAAGGCGACATGGGTTTTATACCAATTTTGATATATGATGATGATGTTTTGTTGTGTCGTGTTTGTGATGTCGTGTTGTCGAGTCACATACATTGCATTGGCTATTTATATATTTTATCATGCCTTTAATTATATGTTTTAGAGTATCTCACCCTTTACTTGTTTCGATGTTGCCTATATATTGGTAACGTGCAGGTGATCCGCGAGAATGATGAGGATTAGCTCGAGTCTCTTTATTTTGAGTCGCTCTGCTCTGATAGTAGTAACACTCGGGATCTGGGCGACGTTATTATTTTGATAGGATAGTTTATGTATATTATCTTATGACTTTATGTATTGATGATAACATGATGATACGCATATTTTGTGAACACATCCGCTGTGCAGTGATTAGTCATATGTTTATATGATGATTCATGTTATGAATCGGTATATCCGACTTTTGATTTTGTGATGTGTATTATAATGAAAAGTGATAAAAAAAAGAATATGTGATACCTCAATTTATATTTGGATGAAATTTTGAAACTCTGATTTTATTATTAATTACGAGGGGTAGAATTGGGGTGTTACATTAGTGGTATCAGAGCAGGTCGGCCTGTCCGACCAAGTTGTTGAGTTTGTTGTCGTCTATCAATCAAGTATTGTTATTTGTTGATTCTAATCCTTATTTTGTTTTGAGCAGAAGTTGTTATGGCTGGAAGGAACACTGGTAGGAATGATGAGACTCTTGTTGCTGCTATGCAGGCAATGGCTCAGGCTTTCCAAAACCCGCCGAATGCTGGCGAGAACGCTGGGTCTCGTAGTTTGGCAACCTTCCAAAGAGAGAATCCTCCTACTTTCCAAGGAAAGTATGATCCCGAAGGTGCTTTGGCGTGGCTGAAGGAGATTGAAAGAATCTTCTGTGTGATGGATTGCACTCATGTGCAAAGGATCCGTTATGGTACTCATAAACTAAGTGCTGAAGCGGATGACTGGTGGGTTGAAACCCGTCAGAGGCTTGAGATTGCTGGTGAGGAAGTGACATGGGAAGTTTTCCGAAGGGAATTCATGAGGAAGTATTACCCGGAAGATGTTCGAGGAAAAAAGGAGATAGAGTTCCTTGAATTAAAGCAAGGAAGCATGTCTATCACTGATTATGCTGTAAGGTTTACTATGTTGGCCAAGTTCTATCCGCATTATGATGGGTCGAATGGCGAGTTCTCTAAATGCATCAAGTTTGAAAATGGTTTGCATCCTGAGATTAAGAAAGCTGTTGGTTATCAGAAAATCCGTGTCTTTTCAGATTTGATTGATAGTTGTAGGATCTTTGAGGAGGACAGTAATGCTCATTATAAGATTATGTCTGATAAGAGAAACAAAGGTCAGCAAAGTCGTGGAAAACCGTATGATGCTCCATCTAGTAAAGGAAAACAGAAAGCGTTTCTTGGGCGAAGAACTAGTGGGGGAGATGCTTCTGCTAGTATTGTTTGTTACAAGTGTGGGAAACCTGGACACAAAAGTAATGTTTGTCGAAGCGATGTTAGAGCTAAGGAGAATGAGGTGAGATGTTTCCGATGTGGAGAAGTGGGCCATATGACTCGCGATTGTAGACATAAGGATGTGGTCTGTTTTAATTGTGGCGAGGGAGGTCACATTAGTGCTCAATGTAAGAAGCCTAAGAGGACTCAAGGAGCACAAAAGGTGTTTGCTTTGTCGGGTGCTCCGACGATAAACGAGGATGGTCTTGTTCGAGGTACTAGTTCCATTAATAGCTTTCCTCTTATTACTATTATTGATACTGGTGCTACTCACTGTTTTATTGATGTTGATTGTCTAAAGAGAGTGGGTCTCACTTTGTCGTCTCTGGATAGAGATATGGTGGTAGAAGTTCCGGCTAAGGGAACGGTTACTACTTCTTTTGTGTGTGCAAGTTGCCCTTTATCAATCTTTGATAGAGACTTTGGGTGGATCTTGTTTGTTTACCGCTCGTCGGGTTGGACGTGGTTTTAGGTATGGACTGGTTAAAAGCTAATTATGTCCATATCAATTGCTATGACAACACTGTGAGGTTTTCTTCCTTAGTAGAAGAAGAATAATCTATGTTGGTGTCGACGAAGCAGTTGAATGAGTTCATGAAGGATGAGGCGTTGGTTTTCTTGTTGATGGCGACTCTTTCTGTGGAGAGTTAAGCTGTGATAGCAAACTTTCCGGTGGTGTGCGATTTTCCCGAAGTATTCTCTGATGAGATTCCTAGTGCACCTCCAGAAAGAGAAGTTGAATTTTATGTGGATCTTGTCCCTGGTACCAGACCTATCTCTATGGAACCATACAGGATGTCCGCATCTGAGTTAGCAGAATTGAAGAGCCAATTAGAAGATTTGCTCGAGAAGAAGTTTGTTAGACCTAGTGTGTCGCCGTGGGGAGCTCCTATGTTATTGGTGAAGAAGAAAGACGGTAGCATGAGACTTTGTATTGATTATCGTTAGTTGAATAAAGTGACTATCAAGAATAGGTATCCACTTCCTAGAATTGATGATTTGATGGACCGATTGGTTGGCGCTCTCATGTTTAGTAAGATTGATTTGAGATCGGGTTACCATCAAATAAGGGTGAAAGAAGAAGATGTTCAGAAAACTGCTTTCAGGACGAGGTATAGACATTACGAATATTTGGTGATGCCTTTCGGTGTCACTAATGCACCGGGAGTATTCATGGAGTACATGAATCGTATTTCCCATCCTTACTTAGATCGTTTCATGGTTGTTTTCATTGATGATATTCTGGTTTATTCTAAATCGGAAGAAGAGCACGCAGAACATTTGCGCATCATGTTGGAAGTTCTGAAAGAGAAGAAGCTTTATGCTAAGTTGTCAAAGTGCGAGTTCTGGTTAAGTGAAGTGAGCTTCTTGGGGCATGTCATTTCTGATGATGGCATTGCAGTTGATCCTTCTAAAGTTGATGCTGTGTTGAGATGGGAAACTCCTAAGTCTGTTACTGAAATTAGAAGTTTCTTAGGATTGGCTGGTTACTATAGAAGGTTCATTGAAGGTTTTTCTAAGTTGGCGCTTCCTTTGACAAAGTTGACTTGTAAAGGAGCTTCATTTGTGTGGGATGTCAAGTGTGAAGAAAGTTTTGTTGAATTGAAGAAAAGGTTGACAACGTCTCCAATCTTGATTCTACCTAATCCTGAAGAACCGTTTGTTGTGTATTGTGATGCTTCTAAGATGGTTTTAGGTGGTGTACTTATGCAAAATGGAAAAGTGGTTGCTTATGCTTCTAGGCAATTGAAGATTCATGAGAAGAATTACCCTACGCACGATTTGGAGTTTGCAGCGGTTGTTTTTGTGCTTAAGATTTGGAGGCATTATCTTTATGGTTCTAGATTTGAAGTATTTAGTGACCATAAAAGCTTGAAGTACTTGTTCGATCATAAAGAGCTTAATATGAGACAAAGACGGTGGCTTGAATTGTTGAAAGATTATGATTTTGGATTGAATTACCATCCTGGTAAAGCTAATATGGTGGCTGATGCTTTAAGTCGAAAGACTTTGCATATGTCACTTTTGATGGTGAAAGAGTTGGAATTGATTGAGCAATTTAGAGATATGAGTCTTGTAGTAGAAGTGAAGCCGAAGAGTGTTATCTTGGGAATGTTAAAGATCAATAATGATTTCCTTGATAGTGTTAGAGAAGCTCAGAAGCTTGATGTGAAACTTGTTGATTTGTTGGTTGGTTTTGGACAAACTGAAAATGAAGATTTCAATTTGGATGCTCAGGGTGTATTGAGGTTCCGAGATAGGATTTGTATTTCCAATGATGTGGATTTGAAGAGAATGATCTTGGAAGAAAGTCATAGGAGAAATTTGAGTATTCATCCCGGAGCGGCCAAAATGTATCAAGATTTAAAGAAACTATTTTGGTGGTCGGGCATGAAGAGAGAGGTGGCTCAATTTGTTTATGCTTGTTTGACTTGTCAGAAGTCTAAAGTGGAGCATCAGAAACCTGCAGGGTTGATGCAACCGTTAGAGATTCCAGAATGGAAATGGGATAGCATTTCTATGGATTTCGTAACGGGGTTACCGAATACACCAAGAGGACACGATGCGATTTGGGTGATTGTTGATAGGCTTACGAAGTCGACTCACTTTATTCCTATTAACATCACTTATCTCGTATCGAAGTTGGCGGAAATTTATACGCATGTGATTGTGAGATTACATGGTATTCCTTTGTGTATTGTTTCAGATAGAGATCTGAGGTTTACTTCTGAATTTTGGAAAAGCTTGCAAGAGGCTTTGGGTTCAAAGTTGAGGTTGAGTTTGGCTTATCATCCTCAAACTGATGGTCAGACGGAAAGGACGATTAAATCGTTGAAAGACTTGTTACGTGCTTGTATTCTTGAACATGGTGGTTCATGGGATACATATCTTCCTTTGATTGATTTTACTTATAACAATAGTTTTCATGCTAGTATTGGAATGGCACCGTTAGAGGCTTTGTATGGTCGAAGGTGTAGAACTCCTTTGTGTTGGCATGAGTTGGGTGAAAGTGTGGTGCTTGGACCATAATTGGTTAGAGAGACTACTGAGACGGTGAAGATGATTAGAGAAAAGATGAGAATTTCTCAAAGTCGACAAAAGAGTTATCATGATAAAAGGAGAAAAGACTTGGAATTTCAAGATGGTGATCATGTATTTTTGTGAGTTACTCCTACAATCGGCGTTGGGAGAGCATTAAAGTCGAAGAAGCTAACTCCTCGCTTTATTGGTCCTTACCAAATTACTAGTAAAGTGGGAAAAGTGGCTTATAGAGTGGCGTTACCGCCAAATCTTTCGAACTTGCATGATGTGTTCCATGTGTCGCAACTTCAGAAGTATGTTTCGGATCCTTCACATGTGATTGAGATGGATGATATTCAAGTGCGAGACAATCTTACGGTGGAGACAATGCCATTAAGGATCGAAGATCGTGAGATAAAGTCTCTTCGTGGCAAAGAGATCTCCTTGGTTAAAGTTGTTTGGATAGGAGCAGCTGGTGAAAGTGCGACGTGGGAGTTAGAAAGAAAGATGCGGGATTCCTATCCCGAGCTTTTCGAGTCAGGTAATTTTGAGGACAAACTTTTATAAGTGGGGGAGAGTTGTAACGCCCCGTTTTATTTAATGTCATATTATATTAATATTTTCGAATTATCGTTTGACGTTTATTTTTGCGACGAGAATATTTAAATTAACCGTTATATCTGTTAATATATTCGGTGATGTTTTATTCGGACCGGTAATTATTTTATTCGGTCGTTTTGGGGGACCGGTAATTATTTTATTCGGTCTGGTATTTGTTTTGAGGGACCGGTAATTTTTTTATTCAGTCTGGTATTTGTTTTGAGGGACCGGTAATTATTTTATTCAGTCCGATATTTATTTTGAGGGACTGGTAATTATTTTGTTCGGTCCGGTTTTTATTCTGTTCGGTTCGGTAAAATATTATTCAGACCGATATTTAATTATTTGGAGTTATTTTAATTATTTGGAGTGATTTTAATTTTTTGGGTTAATAATATTATTTAGTGTAAATTAGTAGTATATTTTACAAGAAGGGATCTTTGGGTATTTTGCAAGCTTGTGTCTTGCAAGACCAAAACCAAACACAACACTACTTGTTTTGACATAACACTAAAAACACCCTTAGAGGCATAGAGAGAACTAGAAAGTCTTGGAGAAGAGGAGAAGAGGAGCAAGAACAAAGCTTGGGTTTTGGGTTGATTGGAACATCAAGAATCATTTCAAGTATCTAAGGCAAGGGGTTTGATTATTCAATGCTTATAGTTAGAGTTTAATTTGGTATATTTTGATTTGGGATAAAATTGATGTTATGGTTCTTGAGATTTGTTGAGATAAATTAGGAGAGTTAATTTAGGTGTTAGTGTTGTGGGATTATTGTTATGTTAATAGAAATTAAATTAGAAAAATTAATTTATATTACATTTCATAAGTAATAGCAGTATGCCCATTTTGTGAAGTTTAAAAAGGAAGAACTAGCAGTATAATTTAAGTGGAGTTTAGTTTATAACTAATAAATGAAGTTAGAAACTAAAGCATGTGTAATTGAAGTGTAGTTTTTGAAAAAATGATAAACTGACAGTATATTAAGTTTTATATTGAAATGAAGATAAGCTTCTAAAACAAAAAGTAGCAGTTATGTTATAACTAAAACAAAGAGTAGCAGTATAGTTGGAACGAAAAAAAGACTAACAGTATAAAAAAAAAACTAACAGTATGTTTATTACATTATGTTTAGAAATTAATTAAATTATGTTTTGTTTTTATTTTTTTTAATTTATTATATTAAATATTTATATTAATTAAATACAAATATGACATAATTTAGCCGATTTAATTTGGAATCCGATTATATCCGATTTCCCGATTTCGGCAATTTCGGCGACGGAGCTAGTTGCTCCGAATTGAACGAAAATTGACGTACTAGCTAATTTTGATGTGTAGAACATCGTGGTGAGGTTAGTTTTTTGAGATTAGGAGTTTTTAATGGAGCTACCCAAAATAGGTCAATTTACGATTAAGTTGAACCGGGTTGCGTTTTAGTCGGTTTAAGTCGCGTATGGACAATCCGATTGCGACGTTAATGATTATGATTGATGCCGATTATTATGAATGACTTTCGCGACGATTATTGATGTTTGACTATTTTTCCGTGTTTGAAATTTAGTGAATTATTTGATAATGATGTGGTGTGATTAAATATGATGTTTGCGACGGTTTATTTATAATGAATATTTGATGATATGCGATGCGATGATATGTTTATCTTGATGTGGGTAAATATGGCAATGTGGGTTTTATACCAATTTTGATATGCGATGATGATGTTTTGTTGTGTCGTGTTTGTGATGTCGTGTTGTCGAGTCACATACATTGCATTGGCGACGAGGGCTTTTATGCCAAGCGACGAGGGCTTTTATGCCAAAGCGACGATGGGCTTTTATGCCGAATGTCCCTAATTATGGACAAAGCGACGGGTACCACATGCATAACATAGTCGTGTATCATGGAGTCCGTTATGTTTATTTTTGAGTCTTTTGGCGTTGAGTTTTATTTGATGGCTTATAATGAATTGCGATGTTATATGATACCTTGTTTTGTGATGATTTTTGTGTTGAACATAAAGTGATTATGATGTGATAATTTCATGAAAATTATGTGATGGATATAACATGACGGTAAAGCAACAATATGAATTTATGGCAATGGAGTTTATGTCTTGTTTTGACATGATTATGGTGATTATGTGATGATATTAGATTGTTGATCTTATACACTAAATGATGATTTTAAAGTATGTGAGATTTGATATTTGTTGACATATTCTTATTAATCCGATATCATTTATGATTCCAAAACTATTTATATATTTTATCATGCCTTTAAATATATGTTTTGGAGTATCTCACCCTTTACTTGTTTTGTCGTTTCCTTTATATTGGTAACGTGCATGTAATCCGCGAGGATGATGAGGATTAACTCGAGTCTCTTTATTTTGAGTCGCTCTGCTCTGATAGTAGTAACACTCGGGATCTGGGCGATGTTATTATTTTGATAGGATAGTTTATGTATACTATCTTATGACTTTATGTATTGATGATAACATGATGATACGCATATTTTGTGAACATATCCGATGTGTTGTGATTAGTCATATGTTTATATGATGATTTATGTTATGAATCAGTATATCTGACTTTTGATTTTGTGATGTGCATTATAATGCAAAGTGATAAAAAACACGAATATGTGATACCTCAATTTATGTTTGGATGAAATTTTGAAACTCTGATTTTATTATTAATTACGAGGGGTAGAATTGGGGTGTTACATTTTCCTTCATGGAAGGATTCTCAGGTTACAACAAATCAAAATGGCGCTTGAGGACATGGAGAAAACAACCTTTGTCACGCAGTGGGGCACTTTCTGCTATAAGGTGATGCCATTCAGACTAAAAAATGTTGGGGCAACCTATCAACATGCCATGGTAGCTCTATTTCACGACATGATACATCACGAAATAGAGGTCTATGTGGACGACATGATAGCTAGATCTCAAACAGAAGAAGAGCATCTTGGTCACTTACAAAAACTATTTGAGAGACTGAAGAAGTATAAACTGAGGTTAAATCCAAACAAGTGCGCATTTGGGGTACGGTCTGGTAAACTCCTATGCTTTATCGTCAGCAACAAAGGTATTGAGGTAGACCCTGCCAAGGTAAAATCAACACAAGAGATGCCTGCTCTTCATACTGAGAAGGAAGTCAGAGGGTTCTTGGGTCGTTTGAACTACATTTCCAGATTCATCTCTCACCTGACAGCTACTTGTGAACCAATCTTCAAATTGTTGAAGAAAGATCAGGTAGTCAAATGGAATGACGAGTGCCAACTTGCTTTTGACAAAATCAAAGAATACTTACAAGAGCCTCCTATGTTGATGCCACCAGTCGAGGGAAGACCATTGATCATGTATCTGTCTGTTTTAGAAAACTCAATGGGGGTGTGTATTGGGGCAGCATGACGAGTCTGGCCGAAAAGAGCATGCGCTTTGGAATGGGCTGCTCGCCGGCTAAGACTGTGAAACAAGATATTCACGCTCGAGAAAACTTGCTGCGCTTTGGAATGGGCTGCTCGCCGGCTAAGACAATATATGATGACTCATACTACTTTGTTGATATCTAAAATGGATCCGATAAAATACATCTTCGAGAAACCTGCCCTTTCTGGGAGAATAGCGAGATGCCAGATGATCTTGATAGAATATGACATACAATATACTACCCAGAAAGCAATAAAGGGTAGTGTATTAGCTGATCACCTTGCTCACCAAGCTGAGAAGACTACCAGTCCATGAAATTCGAATTTCAAGATGAAGACATCATGGCGTTAGACAACTGTGAAGAATTCAGGCCATATGACGAACCTGAACAAGGATCCCGATGGACCCTGTTCTTTGATGGGGCATCCAATGCACTTGGAAATGGTATTGGTGTTGTACTCATATCTCTGGAAGGGTGTCATACTCCCTTTACTTCCAGACTTTGCTTCAATTGTACAAACAACATGGCGGAATACGAAGCATGCATCTTTGGTCTCAGAGTTGCCATAGACCTAGGGATCAAATTCTTGGATGTATTCGGAGATTCAGCTTTGGTTATCAGTCAGATCAAAGGGGAATGGGACACCAAACACCCTAACCTTATCCCTTATAAAGAACATGTTTTGACGTTGCTACCACATTTTGAGAAGATTACCTTCGAGCATTTCCTACGAGAAGAAAATTAGCTAGCATACGCTCTAGCCATAATGTCATCTATGTTTAAACTTAATTGGGATAACGAGGCTCCCTAGATCACCATCGAACGAATGGAGGAACCATCACACTGTCACGAGATTAATACTGAAGAAGTAGTGGACCAGCCTTGGTTTCACGAAGTCAAGAAGTATCTCAAGGCTCAAGAATATCCATAAGGAGCTTCAATAAATGACAAGAAGTTCTTAAGGAGATTTTCTGCTAAATTTTTCCTTAGTAACGACATTCTTTACAAATGCAACCATGACTCTGTGTTACTTTGGTGCATAGATAAGGTTGAAGCTGAAAGGATCATGGCTGAGTTACATGAAGGCACTTTTGGCACCCATTCCAGTGGGCATACGATGGCAAAGAAAATCCTACGAGCAGGATATTACTGGTTTACCATGGAAGCAGATTGCCATCAACACTCTCGAACCTGCCATAAATTCCACATTTATGCTGACAAGGTGCACGTACCTATGGTTCCCCTAAATGTCTTGACAACTCCTTGACCCTTTGCTATCTGGGGAATAGATATGATTGGGGAAATCAAGCTGACAGCCTCTAATGGACACCGCTTCATCTTAGTGGCTATTGATTATTTTACAAAGTGGGTGGAGGCAACATCCTTCGCTTCCGTTACCAAGAATGTTGTTGCCCGTTTCATCAAGCAAAATCTCATTTATCGGTACGGTATCCCAGAAAGGATTATCACTGACAATGGTACAAATCTCAATAACACTATGATCACCGCCTTGTGCAAGCAATTCAAGATCCAGCATCACAATTCTTTCCCTTACCGGCCAAAGATGAATGGTGATGTCGAAGCTGCAAATAAAAACATTAAAAAGATCGTACAGAAAATGACAGTCACATACAAAGAATGGCATGAGATGTTACCATTCGCTCTCCACGGGTATCATACCACAGCTCGCACATCAACCGGGGAAACACCCTATTTTTTTGTATACGGCATGGAAGTCGTCTTGCCTATTGAGGTTCAGATCCCCTCTCTAAGAATTATGAAGGATGCAGGACTGAATGAAGAAGATTGGATCCAGACTCGACTTGATCAATTGAACTTGATTGATGAGAAGAGACTTACTGCTGTTTGCCATGGTCAAATGTATCAAAAACGGATGATCAAGGCTTTCAGCAAGAAGGTTAGACGCCAAGTGTATCAAGTTGGAGATCTGGTGATCAAACGCATCATACTGCCACAAGGTGATCCTAGGGGCAAGTGGACTCCTACCTATGAAGGACCATTTGTGATAAAAAACATTTTCTCTGGTGGGGCAATGATCTTGACCACCATGGATGGTGACGACCTTCCGCATTCTGCAAACGCGGACATAGTCAAAAGATACTACGCATAAGAGACCCACTAGTTTGACATACCTAGGCAAAACAAGGGCATCCCGGCGAACCAAAAAGGTTCGGGCAAAAATTAGGGATAAAACAAAAAAATCTGTACACCCAGCAAGTTGAAAACCCAAAAGGTATACTTAGGAAAAAAAGGATTTCCCGGTGGACTGAAAACCCGAAAGGGCGGTGTGATCGGTGGATCTGGAACTGACTGTTTAACGCTGGTTCGCGAAATGTCGCGGAAGCAAGAGTCGCCACCGTCTTTTATTTTCTCCAAATGGAAAGGACAAAAGCACAGAAAAATTCCTTATAGAGATTGCTCTCGGTTCGGGAGGTAGATTATAGAAAGGGAAGGTGTTAGCACCCTTTCTATCCATGGTTATCCATGGGCTCTTAGATACTTGCTCATTTGTGTTTTCAAAATTGTTTGTTTGCTTTTCAATTGTGGGTTTTAAAAAAAGGTTTCTTTGAAAATTTCAGTTCGACTCTTGTATCGATCCTCAAGAGTGTTTGAAAAATTGCTTTCGAAAGCTTTTTGAAAATGTGTTGGTGTGAAAAGTATTTTTCGAATTTGTTTTGAAATTTAGAGCAAGTATCTAGAGAACCTACCTACCCTAAGGAATTCGTCTGTGTAAATGTCCTTTAAAGTAGTGCCATCCCACCATTGAGAGGTAGGTAGCACCACAGTTGGAGGTGTTCGGGTCAATTCGAGGTTCGGGACATGGTGATCACCAGAGCAATGGGAAGACACCTTAGAAGCTACCCTCATGCCAGGTTCCCGGATCATGAGGACTTACTAAGACATCCTCTACTCGACGATCACCTTTCGAAAGGCAAGGCAACAGTGAGGCGTACCCTAGGGGTGGTGTGTGCGAATTGTGTGTCGTTTTCATTTGTATTTGTCTTGTTTATTGGTGTTCTACGCTTGATTTTATTTTGTCCACACATTCTTTCATGCCTTGATTAACAGTTAAAATATTGCGAGAAAGTAAAATCTAAAGCTATTACAAATGGCGCGGGTCCACATCGCCAAAATTAACCAGGACCCGATTTGACAGAAAAATAAAGAAAGTAAAAGTGCGAGAAGTAATTACAAGGCTTCGGTAGAGATACATAATTATTTAAATGACATAACATAAAATAGGATAAATATGCGAAATTAAATAAAAATTAAGAACATGGGCGTTGGACCCTTTTGCAATAATTAAATTAATAGTGAAGTTAATTAATTAAAAAAAATGTTTTTGGTATTTTTAATACTTTAGGATTTAATAGAAAAAAGAAGGAATTAAAATTAAAATAAAATGGCAAACCTAATTCTAATTATTTTTAAGTTATTAAGAAAAATATTGAAGTTTTAACCTAAATGAAACCCTAATTAATTTACAAGTTTATTCATGAAAATAAAAGAAATAATATTATTGTGAAAAAAGAAAAATGAAAAGGAATAAAAATATTAATTAAACCTAGTTCTATATTTTTTGTATTTTTGTTATTAAAAGAATTAAAATTAAAATAAAAAAAAACTTAATTTAAACTAATTAATTACATGCCAATTTATTTATGAAAATATTAAAACAAAAATATTTATTGTATTTTTATCTTTTCTGATTTTTATGCATTTTTTAATATTTTGTGCGAATAATTAATTAAATCAAAACAATAAAGAAAATAATGCAATAATTGAAAATATAATATAAGAAAAATATGGAAAATTGCAAACCAGGGGGGGTTTCAGACCCCAATATGGAGGTTGAATTTTGAGAGATCTGGCCCATTTATTTGGGTCCATTTGACTTTGGCCAGACACATGCAGGTACGTTGACTAGGGCGTTCTGTGTTCCTCAATCCTGAGCCTTTGATCTGACTCCATGGGACGCGTGGCTGGCTTGATGAAGAGGTGCATCATGGTCTCCAACATAAGCGCTACACATGAACGTTAGAGGAAAAATAATATTGAGATTATTGAAGACCTGGGTTTCGAACCCAGGTCATGGATATTGCCAACGCGTGTTCCTTCCACTGAGTCATCCCAAACATATTTAATATATAATAGCAAATAAATAATATAAAAGGAAACAAAGGAGTTAGTGGGTCCGCGCACGAAATTCAAACCAACGTATCACACACTGCCACGAGTTCATCTTCTTCACGTTCCTGAAAACATAAAAGAACAGGCAACGGTTTTTGGGACGTTCTCTTAGGCATGCTATTAGAAAATAGCGATTAGGCCTGTGTCATTCAGAAATTGGGCGCGATGGGTGGTTCAAGATCGTCTCCATGCGCTGAGTTGAATGGTGTAACTCACGTGTTCCAATTTTTCCTTGTCTTGAAATCCCCAATTTTGAGGTCCTGCAAACCCTAGAACTTGGCAATGGTGAAATCATGTATACAGCATAAAAACTCAATTAAGTTATATAATTAGCATTAGAACAAGTCAATAATCATGAATCAATGAATAAAAGTTACAAAAGATGCGTAAATTATGATGCACGATGTGATCGGTGGATCTGGAACTGACTGTTTAAAGCTGGTTCGCGAAATATCGCGGAAGCAAGAGTCGCCACCGTCTTTTATTTTCTCCAAATGGAAAGGACAAAAGCACAGAAAAATTCCTTAAAGAGATTGCTCTCGGTTCGGGAGGTAGGTTATAGAAAGGGAAGGTGTTAGCACCCTTTCTATCCATGGTTATCCATGGGCTCTTAGATACTTGCTCATTTGTGTTTTCAAAAATGGTTTGTTTGCTTTTCAATTGTGGGTTTTAAAAAGTTTCTTTGAAAATTTCAGTTCGACTCTTGTATCGGTCCTCAAGAGTGTTTGAAAAATTGCCTTCGAAAGCTTTTTGAAAATGTGTTGGTGTGAAAAGTATTTTTGAATTTGTTTTTAAATTTAGAGCAAGTATCTACGAGAACCTACCTACCCTAAGGAATTCGTCTGTGTAAATGTCCTTTAAAGTAGTGCCATCCCACCATTGAGAGGTAGGTAGCACCACCGTTGGAGGTGTTCGGGTCAATTCGAGGTTCGGGACATGGTGATCACCAGAGCAATGGGAAGACACCTTAGAAGCTACCCTCATGCCAGGTTCCCGGATCATGAGGACTTACTAAGACATCCTCTACTCGACGATCACCTTTCGAGGCAAGGCAACAATGAGGCGTACCCTAGGGGTGGTGTGTGCGATTTGTGTGTCGTTTTCAGATGTATTTATCTTGTCATGTTATTGGTGTTCTACGCTTGTTTTTATTTAAGGCCATTCATTCTTGCATGTTTTGTTTAACAGTTAAAATATTTGCGAGAAAGTAAAGATCTAAGCTATTACAAATGGCGCGGGTCCACATCGCCAAAATTAACCAGGACCCGATTTGACGAAAAATAAAGAATTGAAAAGTGCGAGAAGTAATTACAAGGCTTCGGGAGAGGTACATAATTATTTAAGCAAAATAAAATAAATATGCGAACGAATAAGAAATTAAGAACATGGGCGTTGGACCCTTTTACAAAAATTAAAATTAATGAGGAATTAAAATTAATTAAAGTTAAAAGAAAAACTTGTTTTTTGGTATTTTTATGTATTTTAAGATTTAATAGAAAAAAGAATTAATCGAAGTACGACGCAAACCCTAATTCTAGTTATTTTTAATTTATTAAGAAAAATATTGAAGTTTTTTAACCTAAAGGAAACCTAATTTTTACATGCAAATTTAATTACAAAAATAAATAAAATAAATAAATATTATTATAAGAAAGAAAAATTAAATTTGAATAAAAACATTAATTAAACCTAATTCTACTTCTTTTTAGATTTTTTTATTAAAAGTATTAAAATTAAACCCTAATTTAAAACTAAATTTATTTACATGCAAATTAATTTACAAAAAAAATATATTAACACAAAATATTTATTATATTTTTCTTTTCTGATTTTTAGGTATTTTTATATTTTTGTAGAAATAACTAATTAATTTAAACAAATAAAGAAAATAAAATAACAATTGAAAATAAAACATGAGGAAAAGATAAAGAATTTGCAAACCAGGGGGGGTTCAGACCCCAATATGGAGGTGAATTATAAGCATTTAAGCCCATTAAGGATCTGGCCTTTATTGACTTTCCAGATGGCATACTGCAGCGTTGACCTATGCTCATGGTGTGCTTCAGTTCTCAGCCTTTGATCTGACCTCCAGGGGTACGTGGATGGTTTGATCTGGAGGATACATGGTGCGCCTGGATGTTGAATCTGCAGGGGAATATATATTGAAAAATAATATTGAGGCGAAGAAGACCTGGGGCTCGAACCCAGGTCAGGAACGTTGCAATCACCATCCCTTGCCAGCTGAACCAACTTACGCGCGTTAACATTAAACATCAAACAAATAATATAAAATAAACAACGCATATGGATAATGTTTTAGCGCAAAATTTAAAAGAACCAATTACTCCCTGACACTGCATCACCTTCTTCGCTTTGTTCATTTTTTCTGAAAACACAAAACATAGGCCACGGTTTTATCACCGTTTCAGAATGGGTCTTTTGGGAAAATAGCGATTAGGCTATCCTTGAACATAAATTAGGCGCGAGGGTCCTATCTTCTTCGTCCAGACGTGCTAAATCCAATTATGGTATTGAGGATGTCCAATTTTACAGCACCTGAAAACCCCTAATTTACAGTTCTACAAACCCTAAAAGTTATCAATGGCAAATCTCCAAATATGGCACGAAAACGAAATTAGACCATATGGTTAGCTTCAGAATACGTTAATTAGTATGAATGCATAAAAAAAACGTAATGAAAATGTCTAAATGTGGAAACACGATTATGCATTTTGTTTGACACAGTTTGAATCCATGTTACCAATTCTTGGAGTTTGAATGGATGTTTGTGATTGGAATGTGTTCAGGGGACCTGGAGGAAGCTATTGAAACAAGTCTTGAGACCTGAATCGCCTTGTAGAGGTGTTTACAGTTTTGACTTTTTTGCAAATTTTTTTAAGTTGTCAATGGAGTTTCTTTAGCAGCTGCGCCTCTCTCCTGATTAGGGTTATGTTTCTTGTATATGTAGGAACAATTAGGTTAAGAAAAACTCAATCAAATCTCTTGTAATCATGGTTTTGAATATTTGATTTCTTAAGATTTTTCCATATCTTTTTCCATGTGTTTTTGGTCCAAATCATATCCAATTGCTCCAATTCTTTCCTTATTTGCATATGCACGAATTATAGAGGCTAAAACATGTATAAAAAGATTGGTTTTGTTAGGTTAAATATTTTTCACATATTTAAATGATTTAAATGAATTAATATGAATAAAAATTCAAATAAATAAATAAAAAATGAGAAAATAATTCCCTTTGGGCCAAGTGGTCGTGCACATGCTTGGAATGATGAATTGTGGAAAAAAAATGGGCCCATTAGCAATTTTAGGTCATTTGAATCAATGTTGACTTTTCAAAATATCCAAAAATTTCCCAACTTCCACAAGGCATAACTTGCTCAATTTTTAAGCTTTTCTCATGTTCATGGACATTTTGGAAAGGTCTTTGAGTCCTCTAACCAATGCCTTTGGTCCCATGTCATTTTGATTTACCAATCTCAAGTTATGGCCTTTGACTTAAAGTCCCTTTTTGTTGACTTTTGAAAATGACCTATAATGTTGAAATTGATAACTTTTTGTGAGAGCATTTCTTGGACTTGAAGTATGAAGATGAGTTGTAGGAAATGTCTTTCTCTTCAAAATGAGCTTTGGATGGAATTTTTCTGATAATCCATGTGAAAGTTATGCCCTGGTCAATTTCAGTTGACTTTTTCAGCTGTCCAAATAAGGAAACTTTTGCATCTTGATGATTTCTGAGCCAAATTTTGAGAATCATGATCAAGCATTGATCAAATGATGTTTGTGGCTTCAAAATGATATGTTGACTAAAAATTTGAACTTTTGACTGTCAAATGACCATTTTGCCCCTACAGTTGACTGTAGTGCAATTAGGGTTTTTGACTGTGCAATTTTGTGCTGAAAGCCTTGAAACTTGATATGAGGATGCTTGACCATATTTGTAAGCATGTGAGACTTGATTGGGCCTTTGAAAACTTCATTTCTTTGATCAGAACACAAACCCTAGTTTTGACTGTATAGGAGACCTTTGACTGTGCAACCCTTGGGGAATTTTGCAGCTTTGACTTGACAAATCTTGAAGAATATGGGAGGGAAAATTTTGGGGTACAACAGTTGCCCCTGTTCAATCTTCTTAGACCTGAGGATGCAGATTGGCTGACGTGCCTTTCGTAATCCGAAGGTGGAAGATGATTGAACACAAGAGTGCCCAGAAATTTGCGCTCACATGTTAGCAGTGTGATGGGGGAATGGGCTTATAGATGCCATTTGGAGATTGCTGGATAGGATGATGGGATTATAGATGCCATCTGGATGTTGATCGCGTAGGGGATTCCTTAGCGAGAACCTGCATACCTGCAAAAGAACAAATGAGTACCTGACACGTTGCAGGAGCTGGTTTTCAGATGCTTGGTATAGATGTGTCCTGACTGGTTGCAGGAGTTGAGTCTGGAGCTTCAAACGGCGATGAATGAACCAGGGATGGTTACTGCCTTAGCATGAATGGTAAGAGAACCTTGGGCGACTTTAACTTCAACAACGCTCGTTGAGAAAAATCTTGGGTGTCTTCTACTGGGATAAGAATCAGGGAGATCTTAGGGTCGATCTGACTGAACCAGAGAAGGCCTTTGACTGGATAAGAATCAGGAAAATCTTAGGGTCGATTTAACTGAACCGGACAAGGTCTTGGAATCTTCAACTGGATAAGCATCAGGGAGATCTTAGGGTCGATCTGGCTGAACCAGAGAAGGCCTTTGACTGGATAAGCATCAGGAAAATCTTAGGGTCGATTTAACTGAACCGGACAAGGTCTTGAAATATCTTCAACTGGATAAGCATCAGGGAGATCTTAGGGTCGATCTGACTGAACCAGAGAAGGCCTTTGACTGGATAAGCATCAGGAAAATCTTAGGGTCGATTTAACTGAACCGGACAAGGTCTTGAAATATCTTCAACTGGATAAGCATCAGGGAGATCTTAGGGTCGATCTGACTGAACCAGAGAAGGCCTTGGACGGGGGTAACAACAGAGAATCTTAGGGTCGATCTAACTGAACCGGACAAGGTCTTGGAATCTTCAACTGGATAAGCATCAGGGAGATCTTAGGGTCGATCTGACTGAACCAGAGAAGGCCTTTGACTGGATAAGCATCAGGAAAATCTTAGGGTCGATTTAACTGAACCGGACAAGGTCTTGGAATCTTCAACTGGATAAGCATCAAGGAGATCTTAGGGTCGATCTGACTGAACCAGAGAAGGCCTTTGACTGGATAGGCATCAGGAAAATCTTAGGGTCGATTTAACTGAACCGGACAAGGTCTTGGAATATCTTCAACTGGAATAAGTGTCAGAACGTCGCCATCTCTGGTTCATATCTGGACTATATCTGGAAGGAAATCTGGAAGCAGCATCAGAACGTCACCATATCTGGTTTACATCTGAAACTATATCTGGAAGGAAATCTGGAAGCAGCATCAGAACGTCACCATATCTGGTTTACATCTGAAACTATACCTGGAAGGAAATCTGGAAGCAGTATCAGAACGTCACCCTATCTCTGGGTCATATTTGAAACTATATCTAGAAGGAAATCTGGAAGCAACATCAGAACGTCGCCATATCTGGGTCATATCTGAAACTATATCTGGAAGGAAATCTGGAAGCAGTATCAGAACGTCACCATCTCTGGGTCATATCTGAAACTATATCTAGAAGGAAATCTGGAAGCAGTATCAGAACGTCGCCATATCTGGGTCATATCTGAAACTATATCTAGAAGGAAATCTGGAAGCAGCATCAGAACGTCGCCATATCCGGGTCATATCTGAAACTATATCTGGAAGGAAATCTGGAAGCAGCATCAGAACGTCACCATATCTGGTTTACATCTGAAACTATATCTAGAAGGAAATCTGGAAGTAGTATCAGAACATCGCCATATCTGGGTCATATCTGAAACTATATCTAGAAGGATATCTGGAAGCAGTATCAGAACGTCGCCATATCTGGGTCATATCTGAAACTATATCTGGAAGGAAATCTGGAAGCAGTATCAGAACGTCACCATCTCTGGGTCATATCTGAAACTATATCTAGAAGGAAATCTGGAAGCAGCATCAGAACGTCGCCATATCTGGGTCATATCTGAAACTATATCTAGAAGGAAATCTGGAAGCAACATCAGAATGTCACCATATCTGGTTTACATCTGAAACTATATCTAGAAGGAAATCTGGAAGTAGTATCAGAACGTCGCCATATCTGGGTCATATCTGAAACTATATCTAGAAGGATATCTGGAAGCAGTATCAGAACGTCGCCATATCTGGGTCATATCTGAAACTATATCTGGAAGGAAATTTGGAAGCAGTATCAGAACGTCACCATCTCTGGGTCATATCTGAAACTATATCTAGAAGGAAATCTGGAAGCAGTATCATAACGTCGCCATATCTGGGTCATATCTGAAACTATATCTAGAAGGAAATCTGGAAGCAGTATCAGAACGTCACCATCTCTGGGTCATATCTGAAACTATATCTAGAAGGAAATCTGGAAGCAGTATCAGAACGTCGCCATATCTGGGTCATATCTGAAACTATATCTAGAAGGAAATCTGGAAGCAGTATCAGAACGTCGCCATATCTGGGTCATATCTGAAACTATATCTGGAAGGAAATCTGGAAGCAGCATCAGAACGTCACCATATCTGGTTTACATCTGAAACTATATCTAGAAGGAAATCTGGAAGTAGTATCAGAACGTCGCCATATCTGGGTCATATCTGAAACTATATCTAGAAGGATATCTGGAAGCAGTATCAGAACGTCGCCATATCTGGGTCATATCTGAAACTATATTTGGAAGGAAATCTGGAAGCAGTATCAGAACGTCACCATCTCTGGGTCATATCTGAAACTATATCTAGAAGGAAATCTGGAAGCAGTATCAGAACGTCGCCATATCTGGGTCATATCTGAAACTATATCTAGAAAGAATTGCGATAGTTGATAGTAATCATTTTTGTATTGATCTTTTTCCTGAAAAGGCAAAACATAATTGTATGCAAAATCATGATGCATGAACTGTATGTCTTCAAAATTAATGAGATTCGTGTAGTATGATGCATATGCATGCTATAATGTATGAAGATGTAATGTTTATGAATGTATTTTTGTCTAAGAAAATAAATCCTTGACGGGTGCCGGGAAATCACTCCTGGGCTGATGTTGGAGAATAGGTTTTGCTTCCTCCGGGGATGATAGTTGCAAGAATTCCGATAGGAGAAGATAACTGTATTGGGGAATAAACTTGGCGAATGGGTTACTCTGCGGGGAGAAAAGATACTTTAGCGACCATGCTGGGAAGCAATACTCTGTGGGAAGAGAGACACTCTGTTGATTGTTAATAGTAACTTGCTGAGGATATCCTTGTTGTTGGAAGTGTTGATGGACTTCGCTGGGGTAAGAAGACTGTGTCGACGACGATCTTTCCGTGGCTTTTGGCTGAGGATAACCCAGTTATATCCTGTTAGGGAAATAACTCTTTGAATAAAGCCGGGAGACGCATTCGTGCTCTGCGAGGATAAGCTTCCAAAATCAACTGGGGATAAGCTTACTGCTTGGGGAGATGGATTCCAACTTTCCTGGGGAAGCTGGATTGGACTCTCCTGGGGAAGTATTGAACTGTATTGGTTATGTTCTTCAACGGAACCTACCCTGATACCTTGGAGGATAGAACAATCAGATTGCTTAGACCACTCTTTATTGCCCCTGTTTCTATGGGGGAGGCACTTGTGGGGTGCTGATAGCTGCTGATGGACAAACCTTCTTCTGGTAGACAGATGGCAGGACATAGTCGTACGCTTTAATCCCTAACTTTTGCCTGGACCGCCCTTTCGGGTTTTCAGTCCACCGGGATACCGATTTTTGCTCAAGCCGCCTTTTCAGGTTTCCAACTTGCCGGGTGTACAGATTTTTTCATTTCATCCCTTCATTTTGCCCGAACCCTTTTGGTTCGCCGGGAAGCCCTTATTTTTGCCTAGGTGTGTCAACCTAGCGGGTCTTTGATTTTGCGTAGTATTTTTCGACTATGTCCACGCTCTTAGAATGCAGGTAGGTGCCCCTGGCTGCTTGTGTTGCCATATTACCAGAAGGTGTCTGATCGTGCAAGATTCGTTGCTGGAGTGCCCCAAGTGACTCAGGCAGAGACTTGCCCCAGGCTTTTTGGCCTTTGGAGAGATTCTCTGGATCTTGACTTAACTGCCCCAGATGGTAGACCATGATCATGCCGTGCCCCTTGATTGGAGATACTCTTGTTCATTAGACTTTCGTCATGCGAATTTCTATGCTGTTCAAACAAAAAGTCATATGCAACCAAAGTTATGTTAAAAATGCAAAGCTTATGTCTGTCTCAAAGATTTTGAAAATGCATTCTTTTTTCATAAAACAAGTGAATGTTTGTAAAATGTGATGTCAACTCCGTATTTACCGTAGGCCTTAAGGAGTCAGGATACCTTTCGTGACAGTATGCTTTCGAGCTAACCCATGCTTCAGCTAGGACTTTTGAGGGTTATAACGTGGCCTGGTTCACGGTTTAAGAAACAAAGGATAAAGGCTCAAATTATTTGTACCCACCCGCTCTTCGTGATGTTCTCCAAACCTAAACTCAGTTGATCGTGCGTTAGACCTTGCTTGAGTCTTTGCTTTGATGTTCCAATAATGGTTCAGATGTTGATGATTTATTTTGAATAAGCAGTCATTTTTTCTTTGGTTGAGGGTTTGTGGGACCTCCCTTTTTTTTTTTTGATTTTTGTTATCCCTTTCTTTTTTTTGCCTGAACTGTTTCCTTTTTTGGAATTACAGTCAGCGGGATGCCCCAGTTTTGTAAGTCTCCTTCATGGGTTTTGACTTAATGGGCTTTTTATTTTTTGAGATAATGACTGCCTTTCTTTATTGATTATTCGGAACCATCACGGTTTTTCTTTGTTTTGTAAGGACCTCTTTGGTGCCATTCGTTATGCACTTGGATCAACTGAGAGACTACCCTGCCCCAGGTTATGATTAAGGGTTTTAAATTTCGAAAAGAAAAACTCCTACTTCTTTGGCTCAGATGGGTTGACGAGGGATTATCTTCCTTATAACTCCAGTGTTTAGGGATTGAAACAATGCATGTACCTCATCAGCGGGGTCTGTTCAAAAGCATACTGTAATGATCGCGGTATTCGTTTTCGTCATCCTCCCTCAAGAGGCTTAGAATTAATGAGAGTTGATCATCCGAAAAAATATGAAAATAATTTGCATATAGTGAATACGAATATATTGCTTCGAAATAGACATAAGCGATGCATTAATGGAATAACAATGTTTAACATGAATAAATGTCTAAACAATCAAAGAACAACACAACTTGAACATTCAAATGAACAAAAGTCTTTTCATCTCAGGGCTTGTCACTTCAAATGGTGAGCCCTGGAGGGATGGTAGAAAAACTCAGCCTGACCATCTTGTGTGAACACTAGTGCTCCTTCATCAATCAGATCCTGGATCTTGTTCTTCAAAGCTCAACACTCATTTGTATCATGTCCTGGACAGGCAGAGTGGTAAGCACACCTTTTATTGGGATCATAAGTAGGATGTGCTGTGTTGGGATTCTGGGGATGAGCCCTTAATGTGATCAACTTCAATCTCAGTAGGCGTTGTAAAGCTTGAAACAGCGACATGTTAAGCGGGGTGAATTGCCTCCTGGACTTGTCTGGCTGAAGCCGGCGAGGTTGATGCTGAATTTGTGACACTGGAGCCATTTGAGGAGCTCTCCCCTTATCTCCTTGTCTCAAAGGTGGTTGAACGATGACTGGATTTTTACCCTTAGGCGTTTGCCCCAGTTGGTTATTCTGAAGCAGTTGGTTGACGAGAACCCCGAGCTCATCTTGTCTTTGAGCTAACCCTTGAATAGCAGTCACCTGCCCCAACATCTGGGCTTTCATTGCATCCATCTCAGTTTGCAGATGTTTCAACCGTTCATCCTCAGCACTGTTCCTGACCAAAGTCTCCATGAGAAGTGTCCTTAGCTCCTCCTTCCCCTTGGATAGATTCAGGAGGATTTCCCCGAACCGAGTATTTTGAGCAAGAAAGTCCTGGTTATCTTGTTGGGAAGCCATTGCTGAAATAAACAGCGAGAAAGGTAAGTGACCTGCAAAAGGGTACCTGTAATACAATGATATGCATGATATGTATGCAATGTTTTCAAGGATCTCGCGGGGTAAACAAGAAAATTTTTTAGCATTTGGATCCGGTAGCTTGAGTGAAAGAACTTCATATTTGTTGAGAGTCTTTCTTCCAAGGGTCAAAGGCTCACCATATCCAGTGGGTCATAGCCCCTGACTTTAATCATCATGTCTGGTTTTGATTTCCAAACAACTTTGGTTAGGGGAACCCTCTTCAAGAGTCAGAGCTCACCATATCAAGTGGGTCATAGCCCCTAACAACCTTGGCTAGGGAAACCTTCTTCAAGTGTCAAAGCTCACCATATCAAGTGGGTCATAGCCCCTGACTACCTTGGCTAGAGGAAAATAAATCCTCTTTGCCCCTTGCTGGGATAGTTGATTCACCATGCCCTGCATCACAAGCCCTTGAGATCCTTGAAATGGGTTAGGATGTATGCAATGGTATGATGTTATGGTATGCATGGGGTAATGTGAGTAACCTTGTTGTGAGCCCTTGTTAAGGACTGCAAACCAAAACCTGCAAGAAACTCAAGTAAACCCTGTCCTGAGTCCCAATTAAGGACTATAAACAAAACCTGCAAGAAACTCGATAAACCCTGTTATGAGTCCTAATTAAGGACTGCAAACCAAAATCTGTAAGAAACTTAGTATACCCTGTTATGAGTCCCAATTAAGGACTATAAACGAAACCTGCAAGAGACTTAGTAAACCCGGTTATGAGTCCCAATTAAGGACTGTAAACGAAACCTGCAAGAGACTTAGTATACTCGGTTATGAGTCCCCATTAAGGACTATAAACGAAACCTGCAAGTAGTTCATGTGTCAGATAACAGGCATGCAAATAGTCAAGTACGAAGGCACACAAGTCACACAAGAGAAACCCTTAGAGTTTAAGCCAGCATGGGGTCTGGGTATTACCCTCTTGAAGTTGGTGGGCTCAACCTGTCCTATTAGAAGTAACCGGGTTCTAAGGGTCCCAATATCACGGGATTGCTTTCATTGTTCATTGTTTCGATTTAGCCACTGAACTGGCGACCGAAATATTCCAGGAAAGCAACCCTCAATTGAGTGTAGTATCGAGTATCAACCAACCTCGGACTGCACCAAAGTCAGTTATCTCACTACCCTAAAGAGGCCAAGATAGTTCAATTAAGGTTCCTAAGGTCTGTTGATGCTTCACGACACCATGCGGAGGCCCCGTACTCTCCTTGACTGAACTCAAGGGTTACCGGTACACACCAAAGTGCCACATCAACGTAGCAGACTGTTTCAACCATGTCGGTATACCCCGCACAGTTCCCTCACAACCTTGTTGCTACTTTCTAAGAAGGTATCCCCAGATCCGGGTTAGGATCTATAGAACTCCCAAGACAGTCCCACAATTTAAAGCAAGCAAAGAAAACAATTGAAAACACAGTTATGAACTATCCCTAAGGTACACCTCACTTTATAAAGTATGTCCCCAACAGAGTCGCCAGTTCTGTGATCGGTGGATCTGGAACTGACTGTTTAAAGCTGGTTCGCGAAATGTCGCGGAAGCAAGAGTCGCCACCGTCTTTTATTTTCTCCAAATGGAAAGGACAAAAGCACAGAAAAATTCCTTAAAGAGATTGCTCTCGGTTCGGGAGGTAGGTTATAGAAAGGGAAGGTGTTAGCACCCTTTCTATCCATGGTTATCCATGGGCTCTTAGATACTTGCTCATTTGTGTTTTCAAAAATGGTTTGTTTGCTTTTCAATTGTGGGTTTTAAAAAGTTTCTTTGAAAATTTCAGTTCGACTCTTGTATCGGTCCTCAAGAGTGTTTGAAAAATTGCTTTCGAAAGCTTTTTGAAAATGTGTTGGTGTGAAAAGTATTTTTGAATTTGTTTTTAAATTTAGAGCAAGTATCTACGAGAACCTACCTACCCTAAGGAATTCGTCTGTGTAAATGTCCTTTAAAGTAGTGCCATCCCACCATTGAGAGGTAGGTAGCACCACCGTTGGAGGTGTTCGGGTCAATTCGAGGTTCGGGACATGGTGATCACCAGAGCAATGGGAAGACACCTTAGAAGCTACCCTCATGCCAGGTTCCCGGATCATGAGGACTTACTAAGACATCCTCTACTCGACGATCACCTTTCGAGGCAAGGCAACAGTGAGGCGTACCCTAGGGGTGGTGTGTGCGATTTGTGTGTCGTTTTCAGATGTATTTATCTTGTCATGTTATTGGTGTTCTACGCTTGTTTTTATTTAAGGCCATTCATTCTTGCATGTTTTGTTTAACAGTTAAAATATTTGCGAGAAAGTAAAGATCTAAGCTATTACAAATGGCGCGGGTCCACATCGCCAAAATTAACCAGGACCCGATTTGACGGAAAATAAAGAATTGAAAAGTGCGAGAAGTAATTACAAGGCTTCGGGAGAGGTACATAATTATTTAAGCAAAATAAAATAAATATGCGAACGAATAAGAAACTAAGAACATGGGCGTTGGACCCTTTTACAAAAATTAAAATTAATGAGGAATTAAAATTAATTAAAGTTAAAAGAAAAACTTGTTTTTTGGTATTTTTATGTATTTTAAGATTTAATAGAAAAAAGAATTAATCGAAGTACGACGCAAACCCTAATTCTAGTTATTTTTAATTTATTAAGAAAAATATTGAAGTTTTTTAACCTAAAGGAAACCTAATTTTTACATGCAAATTTAATTACAAAAATAAATAAAATAAATAAATATTATTATAAGAAAGAAAAATTAAATTTGAATAAAAACATTAATTAAACCTAATTCTACTTCTTTTTAGATTTTTTTATTAAAAGTATTAAAATTAAACCCTAATTTAAAACTAAATTTATTTACATGCAAATTAATTTACAAAAAAAATATATTAACACAAAATATTTATTATATTTTTCTTTTCTGATTTTTAGGTATTTTTATATTTTTGTAGAAATAACTAATTAATTTAAACAAATAAAGAAAATAAAATAACAATTGAAAATAAAACATGAGGAAAAGATAAAGAATTTGCAAACCAGGGGGGGTTCAGACCCCAATATGGAGGTGAATTATAAGCATTTAAGCCCATTAAGGATCTGGCCTTTATTGACTTTCCAGATGGCATACTGCAGCGTTGACCTATGCTCATGGTGTGCTTCAGTTCTCAGCCTTTGATCTGACCTCCAGGGGTACGTGGATGGTTTGATCTGGAGGATACATGGTGCGCCTGGATGTTGAATCTGCAGGGGAATATATATTGAAAAATAATATTGAGGCGAAGAAGACCTGGGGCTCGAACCCAGGTCAGGAACGTTGCAATCACCATCCCTTGCCAGCTGAACCAACTTACGCGCGTTAACATTAAACATCAAAAAAATAATATAAAATAAACAACGCATATGGATAATGTTTTAGCGTGAAATTTAAAAGAACCAATTACTCCCTGACACTGCATCACCTTCTTCGCTTTGTTCATTTTTTCTGAAAACACAAAACATAGGCCACGGTTTTATCACCGTTTCAGAATGGGTCTTTTGGGAAAATAGCGATTAGGCTATCCTTGAACATAAATTAGGCGCGAGGGTCCTATCTTCTTCGTCCAGACGTGCTAAATCCAATTATGGTATTGAGGATGTCCAATTTTACAGCACCTGAAAACCCCTAATTTACAGTTCTACAAACCCTAAAAGTTATCAATGGCAAATCTCCAAATATGGCACGAAAACGAAATTAGACCATATGGTTAGCTTCAGAATACGTTAATTAGTATGAATGCATAAAAAAACGTAATGAAAATGTCTAAATGTGGAAACACGATTATGCATTTTGTTTGACACAGTTTGAATCCATGTTACCAATTCTTGGAGTTTGAATGGATGTTTGTGATTGGAATGTGTTCAAGGGACCTGGAGGAAGCTATTGAAACAAGTCTTGAGACCTGAATCGCCTTGTAGAGGTGTTTACAGTTTTGACTTTTTTGCAAATTTTTTCAAGTTGTCAATGGAGTTTCTTTAGCAGCTGCGCCTCTCTCCTGATTAGGATTATGTTTCTTGTATATGTAGGAACAATTAGGTTAAGAAAAACTCAATCAAATCTCTTGTAATCATGGTTTTGAATATTTGATTTCTTAAGATTTTTCCATATCTTTTTCCATGTGTTTTTGGTCCAAATCATATCCAATTGCTCCAATTCTTTCCTTATTTGCATATGCACGAATTATAGAGGCTAAAACATGTATAAAAATATTGGTTTTGTTAGGTTAAATATTTTTCACATATTTAAATGATTTAAATGAATTAATATGAATAAAAATTCAAATAAATAAATAAAAAATGAGAAAATACTTCCCTTTGGGCCAAGTGGTCGTGCACATGCTTGGAATGATGAATTGTGGAAGAAAAATGGGCCCATTAGCAATTTTAGGTCATTTGAATCAATGTTGACTTTTCAAAATATCCAAAAATTTCCCAACTTCCACAAGGCATAACTTGCTCAATTTTTAAGCTTTTCTCATGTTCATGGACATTTTGGAAAGGTCTTTGAGTCCTCTAACCAATGCCTTTGGTCCCATGTCATTTTGATTTACCAATCTCAAGTTATGGCCTTTGACTTAAAGTCCCTTTTTGTTGACTTTTGAAAATGACCTATAATGTTGAAATTGATAACTTTTTGTGAGAGCATTTCTTGGACTTGAAGTATGAAGATGAGTTGTAGGAAATGTCTTTCTCTTCAAAATGAGCTTTGGATGGAATTTTTCTGATAATCCATGTGAAAGTTATGCCCTGGTCAATTTCAGTTGACTTTTTCAACTGTCCAAATAAGGAAACTTTTGCATCTTGATGATTTCTGAGCCAAATTTTGAGAATCATGATCAAGCATTGATCAAATGATGTTTGTGGCTTCAAAATGATATGTTGACTAAAAATTTGAACTTTTGACTGTCAAATGACCATTTTGCCCCTACAGTTGACTGTAGTGCAATTAGGGTTTTTGACTGTGCAATTTTGTGCTGAAAGCCTTGAAACTTGATATGAGGATGCTTGACCATATTTGTAAGCATGTGAGACTTGATTGGGCCTTTGAAAACTTCATTTCTTTGATCAGAACACAAACCCTAGTTTTGACTGTATAGGAGACCTTTGACTGTGCAACTCTTGGGGAATTTTGCAGCTTTGACTTGACAAATCTTGAAGAATATGGGAGGGCAAATTTTGGGGTACAACACACGATTATGAAATTTTCTTGATACAGCTTGCGTTCATGTTACCAATTCTTGGAGTTTGAATGGATGTTTGTGATTGTAATATGTTCAGTAGACCTTGAGGAAGCTAATGAAACAAGTTTCGTGCCTTGAATCCCCGTAAAAAGTGTTTTTCAGATTTGAGTTCTTAGAGAAGAAATTTAAGTTTGCAATGGAGTATTCTGAGCAGCTGCGCCTCTAGCATGATTAGGTTTATGTCTATGCTTATGTAGTGAACAAATTAGGTTAACAAAATTGATCAAAATCTCTTTCATTCATGATTTGAAGATTTGATTTTTTCACCATGATTTCCATATCTTTTTCCATGTGCTTTTGTGTCAATTAGGATCCAATCAAGCCAAATCTTTCCACATTTGCATATGCACGAAATATTGAGTCTAAAACATGTATAAAAAGATTGGTTAGGTTAAGTTAAATATTTTTCATATATTTAAATGATTTAAATGAATTAATATAAATAAAAATTCAAATAAATAAATAAAAAATGAGAAAATACTTCCCTTTGGGCCAAGTGGTCGTGCATATGTCATGGATGATGAATCATGGAAGAAAAATGGGCCCATTAGCAATTTTAGGTCATTTGAATCAATGTTGACTTTTCAAAATATCCAAAAATTTCCCAACTTCCACAAGGCATAACTTGCTCAATTTTTAAGCTTTTCTCATGTTCTTGGACATTTTGGAAAGGTCTTTGAGTCCTCTAACCAATGCCTTTGGTCCCATGTCATTTTTATTTACCAATCTCAAGTTAATGCCTTTGACTTAAAGTCCCTTTTTGTTGACTTTTGAAAATGACCTATAATGTTGAAATTGATAACTTTTTGTGAGAGCATTTCTTGGACTTGAAGTATGAAGATGAGTTGTAGTAAATGTCTTTCTCTTCAAAATGAGCTTTGGATGGAATTTTTCTGATAATCCATGTGAAAGTTATGCCCTGGTCAATTTCAGTTGACTTTTTCAGCTGTCCAAATAAGGAAACTTTTGCATCTTGATGATTTCTGAGCCAAATTTTGAGAATCATGATCAAGCATTGATCAAATGATGTTTGTGGCTTCAAAATGATATGTTGACCAAAAATTTGAACTTTTGACTGTCAAATGACCATTTTGCCCCTACAGTTGACTGTAGTGCAACTTAGGGTTTTGACTGTGCAATTTTGTGTTGAATGCCTTGAAACTTGATATGAGGATATTTGACCATATTTGTAGGCATATGAGACTTGATTGGGCCCTTGAAAACTTCCTTTTCTTGATCAGACTCAAAACCCTAATCTTGACTGTATAGGAGACCCTTGAACTGTGCCACCCTTGGGGAATTTTGAAGCATGACTTGGCATTTTCTTGAAGAATATGGGAGGGCAAATTTTGGGGTACAACAGTTGCCCCTGTTCAATCTTCTTAGACCTGAGGATGCAGATTGGCTGACGTGCCTTTCGTAATCCGAGGGTAGAAGATGATTGGACACTAGAGTGCCCAGAAATTTGCGCTCACATAGTGGCAGTGTGGTGGGAATGGGCTTATAGATGCCATTTAGAGGTTGCTGGATAGGATGATGGGATTATAGATGCCATCTGGATGTTGATCGCGTAAGAGATTCCTTGGCGAGAACCTGCATACCTGCAAAACAGAAAATGAGTACCTGACACGTTGCAGGAGCTGATTTTTAGATGCTTGGTATAGATATGTCCTGACTGGTTGCAGGAGCTGGGTCTGGAGCTTCGAAAGATGATGAATGAACTATGGATGGTTACTACCTCAACGGGACGGTGAGAGAACCTTGGACGATTACTACCCCAACAGGAACGCTGAGAGAATCTTGGGTGTCTTCTACTGGGATAAGAATCAGGGAGATCTTAGGGTCGATCTGACTGAACCAGAGGAGGCCTTTGACTGGATAAGAATCAGGAAAATCTTAGGGTCGATTTAGCTGAACCGGACAAGGTCTTGGAATATCTTCAACTGGATAAGCATCAGGGAGATCTTAGGGTCGATCTGACTGAACCAGAGAAGGCCTTTGACTGGATAAGCATCAGGAAAATCTTAGGGTCGATTTAACTGAACCGGACAAGGTCTTGGAATATCTTCAACTGGATAAGCATCAGGGAGATCTTAGGGTCGATCTGACTGAACCAGAGAAGGCCTTTGACTGGATAAGCATCAGGAAAATCTTAGGGTCGATTTAACTGAACCAGGCTAGGTCTTGGAATATCTTCAACTGGATAAGCATCAGGGAGATCTTAGGGTCGATCTGACTGAACCAGAGAAGGCCTTTGACTGGATAAGCATCAGGAAAATCTTAGGGTCGATTTAACTGAACCGGACAAGGTCTTGGAATATCTTCAACTGGATAAGCATCAGGGAGATCTTAGGGTCGATCTGACTGAACCAGAGAAGGCCTTTGACTGGATAAGCATCAGGAAAATCTTAGGGTCGATTTAACTGAACCAGGCTAGGTCTTGGAATATCTTCAACTGGATAAGCATCAGGGAGATCTTAGGGTCGATCTGACTGAACCAGAGAAGGCCTTTGACTGGATAAGCATCAGGAAAATCTTAGGGTCGATTTAACTGAACCGGACAAGGTCTTGGAATGTGATTGAGAATTTAACTGCATCTTTCCTGAAAGATAGAGGTCAGTCATATGTTATGCATGATATGAACCAAGCAATGATGTTCTCAACATAAATGAGATTTGTATGATATGATGCGTCTATGCATGTTATAATGATGTATGTGATGTTTTATGTATGTTTTTGTCTAGGAGAGTGAATCCTTGACGGGTGCCGGGAAGTCATATCCTGGGCTGATGTTGAAGAATAGGTTTTGCTTCCACTGGGGATGATAATTGCAAGAATACCGGTAGGAGAGGATGACTCCGTTGCGGAATAAACTTGGCAACTGGAAGATTCTGCGGGGAGAAAAGATACTCTAGCGACCATGCTGGGAAGCAATACTCTGTGGCAAGAGGGATGCCTTGCTGAGTGTTGATAATAGTTTGCTAGGGATCGGAAGACTTTGTCGACGACGCTCTTTCCGTGGCTTTTGGCTGAGGATAACCCAGTTATATCCTGTTGGGGAAATAACTCTTAAAATAAAGTCGGGCGACGCGTTCGTGCTCTGCGAAGGATAAGCTTCCAGAATTTACTGGGGATAAGCTTACTGTTTGGGGATATGAATTCCAACTTTCCTGGGGAAACTGGATTGGACTCTTCTGGGGATTTAATATGTACTTGGTCGTGTTCTTTAGCTGAACCTACCTTGGTACCTTGGAGGATAGAACAATTAGACTGCTCAGACAACTCTTTATTGCCCCTGTTTCTAGTGTTACCTGTAATTAATCCCTTTGTTTCGTATGCAAATATTTATGAGTTAGCAAACTATTGTCAATGCATATATCACAAATTGAACCTTGGACGTTCTTCGCAAAACAAAACAGAAAAAGAAAAACACTTGGCACGTTTAACTGAAAATATATTTGTATTGATTTTTGAATGGCCTGTGAATAGGCGTTTTGTATACAAGAGGCTGACGTCCTAGTAAGAGGAACGTCGCCGAACAAGAGGGTTTATACAAATTTTGTACAAAATAACAGCTGTGTGAAATGAATGATCCCACTGGGTTTCAACTCTGCTATTGCTTTTATAACTCCGAGCGTCTCATCACTTGATGACCTTGGTTGAAGGTGAAGCTGACTGATCGATGCCGTCTGAACTTGATGTAGATACCGGATTATGGATGCAAAGTGATCAATGAGACATAGTATTACGCTTTATCCCTAATTTTTGCCTGGACTGCCCTTTCGGGTTTTCAGTCCACCGGGATACCCATTTTTGCCCAAGCCGCCTTTTCAGGTTTTTGACTTGCCGGGTGTACAGATTTTTTTCATTTTCATCCCTTCATTTTGCCCGAACCCTTTTGGTTCGACGGGAAGCCCTAATTTTTGCCTAGGCATGTCAGCCTAGCGGGTCTTTTTTATGCGTAGTATCTTTTTACTATGTCTGCATTGGCGGGGTGAGGAAGGTCGTCACCATCCATATTGGTTAATATCATTGCTCCTCCTGAGAACACATGTTTAACCACAAATGGCCCTTCGTACGTAGGGGTCCATTTGCCCCTTGGATCACTCTGAGGAAGGATGATTCTCTTGATTACCAGATCCCCAACTCGATATTCCTGTGGTCTGACCTTTTTGTTAAATGCCCTGATCATTCGTTTCTGATACGTCTGACTATGGCAGATAGCAGCAAGTCTCTTTTCATCAATGAGGTTGAGCTGATCAAGTCGTGTCTGGATCCAATCATCTTCGTTCAGATTTGCATCCTTCATTATCCGGAGAGAGGGTATCTGTACTTCGATCGGCAAGACTGCCTCCATACCATAAACCAGAGAGAAAGGAGTTGCCCCGGTTGACGTCCTGGCTGAGGTACGGTACCCATGTAGAGCGAACGGTAACATCTCGTGCCAATCTTTATAAGTCACTGTCATCTTCTGCACGATTTTCTTGATGTTCTTATTTGCTGCTTCTACAGCCCCATTCATCTTCGGTCTGTAAGGAGAAGAATTGTGGTGCTGTATCTTGAACCATTCGCAGAGCTCAGCGATCATCTTATTGTTTAGATTGGTACCGTTGTCTGTAATAATTCGCTCAGGGACGCCATATCGACAGATCAAGTTATGCCGAATGAACCGTGCCACAACAGTCTTGGTTACCGTAGCATAGGATGCTGCCTCAACCCACTTCGTAAAATAATCAATCGCCACTAGGATGAAGCGATGTCCATTAGATGCCGTAGGTTTTATCTCGCCAATCATGTCTATGCCCCACATTGCAAACGGCCAAGGCGCAGTCAGAACATTCAGGGGAACCGGAGGAACATGCACCTTGTCTGCGTAGATCTGGCATTTGTGGCATGTCCTGGAATGTTGGTAACAGTCAGCTTCCATTGTGGACCAGTAATATCCTGCCCGTAGGATTTTCTTAGCCATAGTGTGCCCACTGGAATGCGTACCAAAGGTCCCTTCATGTAGCTCTTCCATGATCCTTTCTGCTTCAATTTTATCCACACAGCGGAGTAAGGTTGAATCATGGTTTCGCTTGTACAAGATGCAGTTGCTAAGGAAGAACTTGGCTGCAAACCTCTTCAGGAATTTCTTATCATTGACAGAGGCACCTTCTGGGTATTCCTGAGCTTCCAAATATCTCTTCACCTCATGGTACCAAGGCTTCTCAGTCACCAATTCGGTCTCGAGATCACAACAGTATGTCGGTTCGTCCAGTTTCCAGATGATGATTCGGGGAGCCTCATTATCCCATTTAACTTTGAACATAGAAGACATTGTAGCTAACGCGTCTGCCAACTGATTCTCTTCTCTCGGGAAGTGTTCAAAGGTTATCTCTGTAAAGTGGGGGATCAGGGTCAACACACATTCTCTGTAAGGAATCAAGTTTGGATGTTTCGTATCCCACTCTCCTTTGATCTGATTGATCACAAGAGCGGAATCTCCGAAGACACTTAGAAATTTGATCCTTAGGTCGATCGCAGCTTGAAGACCCATGATGCACGCCTCATACTCCGCCATGTTGTTGATGCAGTTGAAACATAGCCGGGCAGTGAGTGGAGTATGAGTACCTTGTGGAGATATGATAATGGCGCCGATACCGTTACCCAAAGCGTTGGAGGCTCCGTCAAAGTGCATAGACCATCGGGATTCTGGTTCAGGTCCTTCATCCGGTCCAGGTACTTCACAATCAGTCACTATCATGATGCTTTCATCTGGAAACTCGAAGTTCATTGTCTGATAATCATCTACAGCTTGATGTGCCAAGTGGTCTGCCAATACACTTCCCTTGATGGCTTTCTGGGTTGTATATTGAATGTCGTATTCCGTCAAAATCATTTGCCATCTTGCTATTCTCCCAGACAGAGCAGTCTTTTCGAATATGTACTTGATATGATCCATCTTTGAGATCAACAAGGTAGTGTGAGTCAGCATATACTGTCTCAGCCGGCGAGCAGCCCATACCAAAGCGCAACAAGTTTTCTCAAGCAGTGAGTATCGGGTCTCACAGTCGGTAAACTTTTTGCTAAGGTAATAAATGGCATGCTCTTTTCGGCCAGACTCGTCATGCTGCCCCAGCACACACCCCATTGAGTTGTCGAGTACTGTTAGGTACAGTATCAGAGGTCTCCCTTCAACTGGTGGCATAAGGATAGGTGGTTCTTGGAGATACTCTTTGATTCTGTTAAAAGCAGTCTGACATTCATCGTTCCAACGTAATACCTGATCTTTCTTCAGCAGCTTGAAGATTGGCTCACAGGTAGCAGTCAGATGTGAGATGAAACGAGCGATGTAATTCAGGCGTCCTAAAAAGCCTCTGACTTCCTTCTCTGTCTTAGGAACTGGCATCTCTTGAATAGCTTTGACCTTAGCAGGGTCCACTTGAATACCTTTATCACTGACCATGAAGCCTAGCAACTTCCCAGATCTTACCCCGAAGGCGCACTTGTTCGGGTTCAATCTCAGTTTGTATAGTTTCAACCGGTCAAACAACTTCTGTAGATGATCTAAGTGCTCTTCCTCAGTTTGGGACCTTGCGATCATGTCGTCAACATACACCTCTATCTCGTGATGGATCATGTCATGAAATAAGGCGACCATGGCACGTTGGTAGGTTGCCCCAGCGTTCTTCAACCCGAATGGCATGACCTTGTAACAGAAGGTGCCCCACTGAGTAACAAATGTAGTCTTTTCCATGTCTTCAGGTGCCATCTTGATCTGATTGTAGCCTGAAAAGCCATCCATGAAAGAGAATACTTTATGCTGAGCTGTATTATCAACAAGGACATCAATGTGAGGTAAGGGGAAGTCATCTTTGGGGCTGGCCCAGTTCAGATCCCTGTAATCGACACACATTCTGACCTTACCGTCCTTCTTAGGTACCGGAACCACATTAGCAACCCACTGAGGGTAAGAAGTCACTGCAAGGAACCCAGCATCAAACTGTTTCATGACCTCGGCTTTAATCTTCTCAGACATCTCTGGACGCATCCGACGGACCTTTTGCTTAACTGGAGGGCAGTCTTCCTTAGTTGGCAAGTGATGGACCACAATGTCGGTATCCAACCCTGGCATGTCTTCGTAGGACCAGGCAAATATCTCCATATAATCATGCAGCATTTTAGTCAACCGTTGCTTCACGCTGAGCTCTAGGTTGGCACCAATCTTTACCTCTTTCCTGTCTGTCCCAGTACCCAAGTTTATTGTCTCCACTGGCTCTTCATGGGGTTGAATTACCCTCTCTTCCTGAAGCAACAGTCTTGCAAGCTCGCCAGGCACTTCGCAATCATCCTCACCTTCGTCTTCGGCTAAGTTGATCGGATTTTCGAAGTCATAATTGGCAGTAGCAGAGTTGTTATCAGTGAGATCCAGAGTGGATTGGAACCTGTATGAGTGAGTGTGTGTGTAAATACAGCTGTTTTGAAAATTATGTAAAGGAAAAGAAAGACAGAAAAGGAGCACAATATTTGCAATGAGAAAATACGTCCAAGATTTTCATTCATGATATATGAAATGACAATTTGTATGCCCTCACAAATAGAACCACGGTGCCTCGGGTAAGACACCGGGCCATAGAGTTTATCATTGTTTATTACAAAATAACGAAACAAAGAAATTTATTACTGCGTCACAAAGGTAACAGGAGTATGATCCTTAGCAATCCAGTTGTTCAATCCGCCTTCGGTCGTCGGATAGATCCAGCTATTAAATTCCGCTTCATCCACTTCGTTGTCTTCCCCGACCGCATTCACTCCTGAACTTGTAATGAATACAGGAGGTCTTCCGATCTTCGCTTTCCTCATAGCTTTCTGACCTTCTGTGGTAAAACCCAGCCCAAATTTATCAGTCTTCTGAGTAAAGTCTGGAAGTCTGCCCCAGTTGGCACTTTCACTCTTCTGAACCACAGCCCGGGCATCCTTTAGGGAGGCCATCTTCAAAGGACCAATTTCTTCTGCTGTTTCTGACGCTGCTGTAATTGGAAGCACCTCCTCGAAATGCTGAAAGGGGGTTTCAATAAACTCCCCATCCATCTCAATGTATCTGAAGGAGTTCAGGTGGCTCACCATATACTCCTCCTCTCCCTGCACAGTGACGATCTTCCCTCTGACGGGGTACTTCAGCTTCTGATGCAAGGTAGAGGTCACTGCCCCAGCCTTATGTATCCAAGGTCGACCCAATAGACAAGAGTAAGATGGACGGATATCCATCACATAAAAAGTGGAGTCGAACACCTGAGATCCCACACGAATCGGAATGTCAACCTCTCCATGAACCATCCTCTTTGAACCATCAAAGGCCCTGACGATGATATTGCTGGGTTTTAATTCCAGGCCTTCACAATCTAGACGGTCCAAAGCCTTCTTGGGTAGCACATTCAAAGACGAACCAGTATCCACTAACACATGTGCCAAGGTAGTGCCCCTGCATTCAATAGAGACATGCAGAGCATCATTATGGTCTCTTCCCTTTGCGGTCAAGTCAACATCTGAGAAACCCAAGCCATTGTCTGCCGTCAGATTTGCTACGCAATCAGTGAACTGGACTGCAGAGGTTTCATGTGGCACATGGGCCGTCTTGAGGAATGAGATTAGGGCCTTAGCATGGGCCTCGGAGCACAGCAATAAAGAGAGCATGGAGATCTTGGAGGGCGTGTTCCCCAGCTGTTCCACAACATTAAAATCGCTCTTCTTTATAATCTTCAGAATCTCCTCCATCTCTTGTTGGGAGGCCTCATCAGTTATCGGTACAGGTGCCTCCACTTGGGCAGGCTCAACTTCAACTCCTTTGCCCCGAGCATTGGATGACTCGGCAGCAGGAGAAACAATTGGATCAGCAGCAGGAACAGGTACACTTGCGGGGGTTATGAGAAGTGGTCTTCGGGCAGCAGGCGGTGCAATGTCAGGCGAGAAGAGCCTGCCACTGCGGGTAACCTTGGCTGGGCCAGTGATGTCACAAATGCTGGCGCCAGCATTGAACTCTTGTTTAATCCCATTCACATATACGTCTGCCCCATAGTGCCAAGGGACAGCTTTATCAGATACATAGGGCAGGGGCCCCGAAACGGTGATAATAACAGGTGCAACGGTCATGATTTGAACGGGCCTCTTCGGGAGAGCCGGGATTGGATTATTGAAGATAGTCACCACAGAAACTTCTTCCATCGGAACCAACTGAACAGCAGACTTCTTAAACAGAATCTCCTTGCTATCCATTAGGCTTTGGATGCCTAATTTTAGCAAGGGACAACCAGATAGGGACACAGCACAGAACGGGCAACCCTCACTGCAACCCGGAAATAAACCGGCCAGCAGCAGGTTCTTTTTGACAGTCTTCAGAGGAGTGGCTAGATCATCCACAGAAATGGCATAAACATCTTCATCCACAGCATTTACCCCATGCTGAGGCATAGGAGCAGTAACTACATTCGGCTTCGCAGGCGCTTCGAACTGTATCTCCTTTGCGTCGATAAGGTCTTGCACCTTATTCTTTAACGCCCAACAGTCATCAGTAGAATGCCCCGGGCTATCTGAATGGTAGGCACAACGAGCATTCGGGTTGTGCTTGGGGGATGCAGTATTTGGAAACTTCGGTGCCTCCCTGACAGTCACTAAATTGGTTGAGAGCAACTGTGGCAGGATCTGCGACAAAGTCATGCTTAAGCGGGTGAATTCTCTCCGGGGTCTTTCAACCTTCTGAGGATTGTTTGGCCGGGGAGCGGAAGCAGGCTTAGCAATCATTACCGCACTGACAGATTGGCGGTGCTCATGTCTCTCTGATTTCCTGGAACCATATACGGCACTAGACTCCTTCTTGAAGGGTTTCTTCTCAGAACTGGATGATGCACCCTTCGGAATTTTTCCAGATTTTAACCCAGCTTCAATCCTCTCTCCAGTCAATATTAGATCAGTGAACCCTGCAGATGAATTCCCGATGAGATGGTTGAAAAATGGCCCAGATAGGGTCCCCAAGAACATGTCCACCAACTCCCGATCAGTCAACGATGGCTGCACCCTGCCAGCCAGGTCTCTCCACTTCTGAGCGTACTCCTTAAAACCTTCGCTTGCACCTAACGACATACCCTGGAGTTGGGTACGTGTGGGGGCAAGGTCGGCATTATATTGATACTGCTTGTAGAAAGCAGTAGCCAACTCCTCCCAGTTACGAACCTTGGTCCCATCCAGCTGATAGAACCATTCGAGATGAGTCCCTGAAAGACTCTCTTGGAAGAAGTGGATCCATAAATTCTTATCCGCAGAGTACGGCTGAATTTTCCGAACATAGGACCTCAGATGCAGCTTGGGACAAGACGCCCCGTCATACTTAGAGAAGGAGGGTGCTTTGAACTTGTGGGGGATGATCACACCAGTTGACAAACCCAGATCTCCGAAATCCAGCCCAGGTACCTGTTGAACCTCCATAGCCTTCAATCTGTCCTCCAGTTGCTTATATCTGTCTTCTGCAGGAGGGTACTGCTCTTCATCAAAATCTGTCTCGTTGTCGGAGACTACCGGACTAGGAACCCTTGCTTCTGCCTGAGGAGAATTCTTGTCGACAGAGGAACCAGCCTCTTCCTGTTGTAGAGTATTGTTAAACCTTCGGCCCGAGTTGAACAGAACAGTTCTTCTCTTCTTCTTCTTCTCCTTCTTCAGGAGCATAGCCTTCAGTTCTTCTTGGCCTTGAGCCAGACCCTTGATTAATTCCTGGAATTGTGCATTCTGCACCTGAAGAGCCTTGATCGATGTCTCAGTTGATGCAGAGTCGGTATTCATGATGCTGAAATAAACAGCGAAGAACTGTAAGCAACCTGAAAAGGGGAAAAACCTGCTATGCACATGATGTATGAAATGCATATGACTTATGTTTTCAAAGACAATCGGGAGTCAACTTTGTAAACAAAAAGGAACACACTTCATTAGATTCAACTTTGCAACTGAAATTATTCAACAAGTTGCCCTTAGGCGTTACATGAAAGGAAATACTGGAAAGGAAATAAAACTGTAAAAGCACATCTGGAGCTCCTTATTGATCCCATGGTCTCCTCTTCTCAGTACGGATGTAGGCATTCAGAGCTCTCTCATTCTCCAACTGTTTTGTCAGCTTCTGGATCTTTGATTCCTGCTCGTTGAACTTTTCCTGATAAGAATCCCGCTCTTCTCGCAGTTGCGACCAAGATCTCTTCAATGTCTCATAATCAGTAGGCATCTGAGGAGGAAGGACAGTTGGAGGAACACCATCTTTATCAGGACACTCTAGAATGACGGGTCTGACAGCTTCATACGGCATACCTAACTTCTGAGCACGGATGCGAACCCATTTGTAGTAGGCTTCCATAGGTAAAGAAGTCTTTGGCCCTAACTCTTGTGGGTCAGCTTTATGGACTTTATCCCAAGACTTGATGAACCTACGACGCAGCTCGTCACTATCCACCTGAAACTCGAAACTGATGTGAGGAACCAACATCTCATGGGGACCTGCTCTTCTTGCTCTTCCAAACTGACAGAGTGCTAGGCATGGATTGTAAGAGATCCCTCCTTGGGTACCAATTAGAGGAACATTAGGGTATTCCCCGCATCGATCAATAATAGCTATCTCATCCAAACCTCTGCAAGTCCAAATGATGTCTTTATCGGTGAGAGACATTAACCTATGAGCCCAACCTCTTCCTTCTTGGTTCTTTAGTATGAACTTAGGGAGGTGCGAAATAAACCACCTCACCAACAAAGGGATACAACACCATAGGGTTCCTCGTCTTCGGGTAGTACGAGCATGAAGTTGTTGCAAGATGTCACCCAAGAGAGTGGGCACGGGATTCTGAGACATAAAGATCCTTATGGCAGTGACATTGATGAAGTTGTCAGGATTAGGAAACAGGACTAACCCATAGATTAGGAGAGCCAAGATGTCTTCATATGCCCTAAAGTCCAGGTCATTCCAGAAATTTTTAGCTTTACCAATCAGAAACTTGGCCAAGAAACCCTTAACTCCGCTTCTAGTTACCCAGTTGTCTATTACCTCTTGATGGGTCAAAGGAAGAGCTGCAGCAACATCCTCAAGCCTGAGGGTCTTTTCCCAACCAGTAAAGGGAGTCTGATCCAAGATGGGGATACCAAGCACATCAGAGAACTCTTCCAGGGTAGGGACCAGCTGGAAGTCTTGAAAGGTGAAGCACTGGTACAGAGGGTCATAGAACTGGGTCAGAACACTCATCAACTGTTGATCCCGCTTTGCAGTGACTAAACTGAGAAGAGAACCATGCCTCTGAATGAAGGAAGTGGTATTTGGAATTCTGCTAACCAACTCATCAAGCAACTCAGGTGAACGAACAAAGTTGAACCGGATAGTATTCCTTCGCACAGGCATCATAATGTCCTACAAAACAGAGCAAAGGTGAAACCCTCTTGTCTTTGAAATGGTCAGTCCTTATGCAGGATGCATGCAATGCTCATGATGCTATGATGTTATGATAAAGCACATCACATATAGATACAAAGACAAACATGGTAAGGCACACAAGTCACACAAGGCAAGCCCCTAAAGTTTAGGCCAGCATGAGGTCTAGGTATTACCCTCTTTCAGTTTGTTGGTTCATACCTGTCCTAATCAAAAGTAACCGGGTTCTTAGAGGATCCCAATATCATTGACTACCCTCAATCGGTCATAACTCCAGCATCGCAATCTTTTCTTGCAGCCAGAACCATCACGAGAGTTTAGCCTCAATGGGCGTAGCATACTGCTACAATTCTAAAGGCCAAGTTGTGTCAATTAAGGTTCTAAGGTTGTTGGTGCTTAATGACTCCTCAGAAGACCCATATTCTCCTTGTTGCAACACAAGGGATATCGGTACAGACCAAGGTGCCACACCAACGTAGCCACTGTTTCACCCGTGTCGGTCTACGCCGGACAGGTCCCTCACAGCTTATGCTACCTAAACAGGGTATCCCCAGATCCGGGTTAGGATCTATGTAACTCCCATACAACCCACAAATTTAAAGCAGACAAGTCAATACAATTGAAAACACAGTTATGAACTAGCCCTAAGGTACGCCTCACTTTAAGTTTGGTCCCCAGCAGAGTCGCCAGTTCTGTGATCGGTGGATCTGGAACTGACTGTTTAACGCTGGTTCGCGAAATGTCGCGGAAGCAAGAGTCGCCACCGTCTTTTATTTTCTCCAAATGGAAAGGACAAAAGCACAGAAAAATTCCTTATAGAGATTGCTCTCGGTTCGGGAGGTAGATTATAGAAAGGGAAGGTGTTAGCACCCTTTCTATCCATGGTTATCCATGGGCTCTTAGATACTTGCTCATTTGTGTTTTCAAAATTGTTTGTTTGCTTTTCAATTGTGGGTTTTAAAAAAAGGTTTCTTTGAAAATTTCAGTTCGACTCTTGTATCGATCCTCAAGAGTGTTTGAAAAATTGCTTTCGAAAGCTTTTTGAAAATGTGTTGGTGTGAAAAGTATTTTTCGAATTTGTTTTGAAATTTAGAGCAAGTATCTAGAGAACCTACCTACCCTAAGGAATTCGTCTGTGTAAATGTCCTTTAAAGTAGTGCCATCCCACCATTGAGAGGTAGGTAGCACCACAGTTGGAGGTGTTCGGGTCAATTCGAGGTTCGGGACATGGTGATCACCAGAGCAATGGGAAGACACCTTAGAAGCTACCCTCATGCCAGGTTCCCGGATCATGAGGACTTACTAAGACATCCTCTACTCGACGATCACCTTTCGAAAGGCAAGGCAACAGTGAGGCGTACCCTAGGGGTGATGTGTGCGAATTGTGTGTCGTTTTCATTTGTATTTGTCTTGTTTATTGGTGTTCTACGCTTGATTTTATTTTGTCCACACATTCTTTCATGCCTTGATTAACAGTTAAAATATTGCGAGAAAGTAAAATCTAAAGCTATTACAAATGGCGCGGGTCCACATCGCCAAAATTAACCAGGACCCGATTTGACAGAAAAATAAAGAAAGTAAAAGTGCGAGAAGTAATTACAAGGCTTCGGTAGAGATACATAATTATTTAAATGACATAACATAAAATAGGATAAATATGCGAAATTAAATAAAAATTAAGAACATGGGCGTTGGACCCTTTTGCAATAATTAAATTAATAGTGAAGTTAATTAATTAAAAAAAATGTTTTTGGTATTTTTAATACTTTAGGATTTAATAGAAAAAAGAAGGAATTAAAATTAAAATAAAATGGCAAACCTAATTCTAATTATTTTTAAGTTATTAAGAAAAATATTGAAGTTTTAACCTAAATGAAACCCTAATTAATTTACAAGTTTATTCATGAAAATAAAAGAAATAATATTATTGTGAAAAAAGAAAAATGAAAAGGAATAAAAATATTAATTAAACCTAGTTCTATATTTTTTGTATTTTTGTTATTAAAAGAATTAAAATTAAAATAAAAAAAAACTTAATTTAAACTAATTAATTACATGCCAATTTATTTATGAAAATATTAAAACAAAAATATTTATTGTATTTTTATCTTTTCTGATTTTTATGCATTTTTTAATATTTTGTGCGAATAATTAATTAAATCAAAACAATAAAGAAAATAATGCAATAATTGAAAATATAATATAAGAAAAATATGGAAAATTGCAAACCAGGGGGGGTTTCAGACCCCAATATGGAGGTTGAATTTTGAGAGATCTGGCCCATTTATTTGGGTCCATTTGACTTTGGCCAGACACATGCAGGTACGTTGACTAGGGCGTTCTGTGTTCCTCAATCCTGAGCCTTTGATCTGACTCCATGGGACGCGTGGCTGGCTTGATGAAGAGGTGCATCATGGTCTCCAACATAAGCGCTACACATGAACGTTAGAGGAAAAATAATATTGAGATTATTGAAGACCTGGGTTTCGAACCCAGGTCATGGATATTGCCAACGCGTGTTCCTTCCACTGAGCCATCCCAAACATATTTAATATATAATAGCAAATAAATAATATAAAAGGAAACAAAGGAGTTAGTGGGTCCGCGCGCGAAATTCAAACCAACGTATCACACACTGCCACGAGTTCATCTTCTTCACGTTCCTGAAAACATAAAAGAACAGGCAACGGTTTTTGGGACGTTCTCTTAGGCATGCTATTAGAAAATAGCGATTAGGCCTGTGTCATTCAGAAATTGGGCGCGATGGGTGGTTCAAGATCGTCTCCATGCGCTGAGTTGAATGGTGTAACTCATGTGTTCCAATTTTTCCTTGTCTTGAAATCCCCAATTTTGAGGTCCTGCAAACCCTAGAACTTGGCAATGGTGAAATCATGTATACAGCATAAAAACTCAATTAAGTTATATAATTAGCATTAGAACAAGTCAATAATCATGAATCAATGAATAAAAGTTATAAAAGATGCGTAAATTATGATGCACGATTATGAAATTTTCTTGATACAGCTTGCGTTCATGTTACCAATTCTTGGAGTTTGAATGGATGTTTATGATTGTAATATGTTCAGTAGACCTTGAGGAAGCTAATGGAACAAGTTTCGTGCCTTGAATCCCCCTAAAAAGTGTTTTTCAGATTTGAGTTCTTAGAGAAGAAATTTAAGTTTGCAATGGAGTATTCTGAGCAGCTGTGCCTCTAGCATGATTAGGTTTATGTCTATGCTTATGTAGTGAACAAATTAGGTTAACAAAATTGATCAAAATCTCTTTCATTCATGATTTGAAGATTTGATTTTTTCACCATGATTTCCATATCTTTTTCCATGTGGTTTTGTGTCAATTAGGATCCAATCAAGCCAAATCTTTCCACATTTGCATATGCACGAAATATTGCGTCTAAAACATGTATAAAAAGATTGGTTAGGTTAAGTTAAATATTTTTCATATATTTAAATGATTTAAATGAATTAATATAAATAAAAATTCAAATAAATAAATAAAAAATGAGAAAATACTTCCCTTTGGGCCAAGTGGTCGTGCATATGTCATGGATGATGAATCATGGAAGAAAAATGGGCCCATTAGCAATTTTAGGTCATTTGAATCAATGTTGACTTTTCAAAATATCCAAAAATTTCCCAACTTCCACAAGGCATAACTTGCTCAATATTTAAGCTTTTCTCATGTTCTTGGACATTTTGGAAAGGTCTTTGAGTCCTCTAACCAATGCCTTTGGTCCCATGTCATTTTGATTTACCAATCTCAAGTTATGGCCTTTGACTTAAAGTCCCTTTTTGTTGACTTTTGAAAATGACCTATAATGTTGAAATTGATAACTTTTTGTGAGAGCATTTATTGGACTTGAAGTATGAAGATGAGTTGTAGGAAATGTCTTTCTCTTCAAAATGAGATTTGGATGGAATTTTTCTGATAATCCATGTGAAAGTTATGCCCTGGTCAATTTCAGTTGACTTTTTCAACTGTCCAAATAAGGAAACTTTTGCATCTTGATGATTTCTGAGCCAAATTTTGAGAATCATGATCAAGCATTGATCAAATGATGTTTTTGGCTTCAAAATGATATGTTGACCAAAAATTTGAACTTTTGACTGTCAAATGACCATTTTGCCCCTACAGTTGACTGTAGTGCAACTTAGGGTTTTGACTGTGCAATTTTGTGCTGAATGCCTTGAAACTTGATATGAGGATATTTGACCATATTTGTAGGCATATGAGACTTGATTGGGCCCTTGAAAACTTCCTTTTCTTGATCAGACTCAAAACCCTAATCTTGACTGTATAGGAGACCCTTGAACTGTGCCACCCTTGGGGAATTTTGAAGCATGACTTGGCATTTTCTTGAAGAATATGGGAGGGCAAATTTTGGGGTACAACAGGCAGTCCAGGCAAAAGTTAGGGAATTAAAGCGTATGAATATGTCTCGTTGGATCACCTTACGGAAAACCGTTGGCTTCAACTGACAAACTCAGAGGTTCCGATCAATTCAATCATCTTCGGACGAGGCAACAAATAGAGAAGATGCTCAGAGATACAAAGGCTATAGTAGAATGGGAACCCCATGGGATAAATATACATAGCTATCTTTTCTTTGTATTAAAATTTTCATTTTTATTACGACGAAACTCTCTTACTAGAATGTTTGTCTCGTTGTACAAAAATAATTACTCAAAGTCAATACAAAGATATCCCTTTGAAAGTGCAAAAACTATCTTCTTTTTTTTACTCTTATGTTTTGTTTAGAAAAACGTCCAATGATTCATTGTTGAACATATGCATTTGAAAATAATTACTGTTTACAAATAAACAAAATAAAAGACAACCACTGTTGGCCTTAAGAGATAGGGAAATCTCTCTAAGTCATTTTCCATAAAAGTTCCCCGCAGTGTACAGCTTAATCCCCAGCGGAACAAAACTCCCAGTTATCACTCCCCAGTAGAAGTCACCAAATTTCTCAGAATTCCCCGACCAGGATTTGTCAAATAGTACGCGACATTCCCCTTACAATAGAGTTTATTTCTCTAAGCAGAAATTCATCGAATGCTTCAAACTTCAAGACATGAAGACTCCATATCCTCAGCAGCAGTCAGAGATTTATTTTCCCCAATCCGACAACAGTGCGGCAAACTAGCTCACATACACATACATTACATCCATATATCATAAACATTGATAACACGAATGCATTATACTATGCATTTCATACAACATAAACATTGCATTTTAGCTAATATTTTACCCTTTTCAGGATAAGGTTAACAACTACCATTAACAATATTCAAAGTTTTCAGATACAGTTCAGATACGCTCCAGACACGGATGCCATCTTGATACTCATTCAGATTCACTTTCAGATACAGTTCGGATATGCTCCATACACGGATGCCATCCTGATACTCATTCAGTTTCACTTTCAGATACAGTTCGGATACGCTCCAGACACGGATGCCATCCTAATACTCATTCAGATTCAGTTTTTCAGATACAGTTAAGATACGCTCCATCCATGGATTCCATCCTGATACTCATTCAGATTCAGTTTTTCAGATACAGTTCAGATACGCTCCAGACACGGATGCCATCCTGATACTCATTCAGATTCAGTTTTCAAATACAGTTCAAATACGCTCCAGACACGAATTCCATCTTGTTACTCATTCAGATTCAGTTTTCAGATACAGTTCAGATACTCTCCAGACACGGATGTCGTCCTGATACTCATTCAGATTCAATTTTCAGATATAGTTCAGATACGCTTTAGATATAGACGCCATTCTGATACTCATTCAGATTCAACTTTTAGATACATTTCAGATACGCTCCAGACACGGATGCCATTCTGATACTCACTCAGATTCAACTCTCAGATATGATACATATACGCTCCAGAAGCAGATGCCATTCTGACACTCATTCAAAATCAGCTCCCAAATACAGTTCAGATCCGCTCCAGACACGGACGCCATTCTGATACTCATTCTTTCAACTTATAAATTCAATACAAACAATCACTTTTGGATGGCATCTTTAAGCCCATCTCCTACAACTTTTTATCACTTCTCCAAATGGCAGCTTTAAGCCCATTCCCTCAACCTTCACATCACCGAGTGCAAATTTCTGGGCACTCTAGTGTCCAATCATCTTCCACCTTCGAGTCACGAATGGAAAAACTCGCCAATCTAACTCTTCAGGTTTAAGAAGATTGAACAGGGGCAGCTGTTGTACCCCAAAATTTCCCCTCTCACCTATCAAGAATTTTCTCATAAGATCTCCTTAGGCTTAAGACTGCACTAGGGTTTGATCAGCTCAAGACACCTCCTTATACGGTGATGACCAAAATTAGGGTTTGAGTTTGCACAAGGATTTTTGGACTATCAATGCTTCATATGAATTTCATGTACCATTATGGACCCCCAAGATCACTCATGTCAAGTTTCAAGCCTTGGATCACACTTTTGATCAGTCAATTGAACAATTGACCTAAAAATCAGCTGTATTGGGGAAAAAGTCAACCATAGCCAATTTACAGTCAAAATTCATAATTTTTTATCCACATTAACATTTTAGACTCATATGTATCATTTGATCAAGTTTGGACCACAATTATTCAAGAAATTTGATCAAATCTTCAAAAGGGCAAAATGGTCAAAATTAGGGTTTTGACTGAGAAGGGGCAACTTCTGATTTTTGACCTAGCAAATGGTCAATTGGTTTAAGGCATAATCTCAAAAGTTCAATTGCATAATTTTGACCTAATGGCATGATTCAAAACATTGCAAGTCCATTGGATTGACAAATGAATTTCCCAGTCAACTCATCAAAAGTCAACTGTATACTGAAAAGTCAAACTTTAACTTTTTCGTCAAATTCAAGTGCCAAAGATCACAATTCATCAAAGCATGTCAAAATAGGAAAATTATTCATCAAGAAATCAAGAAATCAAGATTTCATTTTTGAAAAGTCAAAATTTCTAAACTTAGAAATTTTTCTAAGTGTTGAAAATTTCTTATTTTTTCATAACTTTAAGCCAAATTTTCACCATGATACAAGATGATTCAAAGGAAACTTCCAACATGAAAGTTGTAGATCTCCATGAAATCTACAACTTTTCTTCACACAACTTCTCCTATAAGTTCTTGGATCTCAAGTTATAATTTTGTGAATACATGTTCATGAACTAAAAAAGACTTAGTTAAATTTTGCCCTAGTTAGACAGATTTTTTACCTAACTTCATGGCAATTTTTCACATAGTTCCAATGGGAGTCTTCAAAAGCAATTCAAATATTAGTTTAAGATCACATTGCAAGCTTTCCAAAATTTCCAAGAACTCCTTAAGATCATTCCTGAGCAAGGAGAATCAAAGGCAAGAAGTTGGTGTTTTGTCATTTGGATTACAAGCCATTTTGTGAAGAACACTTGATCCAATCTTCAAGAATGTTGTACAAATATTGCTTTTCAAGCTTCAAACTTTCTAATCACTCAATAATTTAATGCTTACACAACTGGTAGGGCCATTGTCCAAGCATTTGAGCCATTACCCAAGTTGCATTTCCATTTTTGGAAGAAAGTCACCACTTCCATTTTGGAAAAGTGACTTTAATCACAATGTCAACTCTTATTGAGCCCATACATTATTTTTTCTGACTCAAAAGTATTCAAAATCAATAAGCAACATGTCTACAGCCTGCTAAACACCCTGCAAACCTTTGTACTCCACATTGAAACCATGTTTGTCAACTTTGCTTAAAAAATAAGTAACCAAGCCATAACATGTGATTTCAACTTCTGAGTTATTTCAAGCCTCAAAACCTCTTTCCTATAAGTACAAACACTATTTACAAGATGACACGCGGATGCTAGTGCCCTGAAACTATCTTAAACACTAAAAAAAACCATAAATCGGCTCAAAGAACACCATTGATACACAGTTTTGAACCAAAACTCATATTCTTCATTCCCACTCGTGCATTTTGAAAACTAATCATTCAAACACCTTTTATACATCATACCAAAGCAATCCAGACCCATGTTTCAAGACTGTAACTCCTCCATCACTATCCACCATTTTTAAACATCAAGCTTGCAGGTTGACTTGAGTAGAGAGATTCAGGGACTTTCAAGGCAAAGTAGGAGGTGGAATACACTCAAGGAGGTCCAGGAAAGCTAAACAGATCCTCAGGCCATCTCAAAAGTTGCTCAAACTCCATTCACGACTCCATCTGCAAGAGGTAAATTTTCAAACATTTATCTCTTCATACAAGCATCATTTGATCCTGATTTGTGAAGACAAAATGTAGATATCTTTGCTCTAAAGCCGACCATGTTCATAGTTCCCATTTATATTGACTGTGTATAGAGAATTTTGGATTTGAAATTTCTGAGAAAATTAGGTTTCAATTTAGGGCCAGTAAAATTAGTTTTTATCTTTGACTCTTAGGTTACATAAGTTATATGGTTGGATTCGTGGGAAGAAACACCACAATTTCCATGTTTGAACTTTCCATTTTTGTGGAGAGATGAGGAAGATACAGGTGTTCCGACTAGGCGCGAGATTGAAGATAAAGTTGCCTTCAGAAAGGAGTTTCTAATATATATTTATGGTTTGGTTATATGACCGGATGAAACAGCCACCCTAGTGGCAAGCGCGCGCGTACTAAGTCACTTCTTACCTAAAGGGCGAGGGTTCTAACCAATGTGAATCCCCCTTTTGCATTTTTTTATATTTTTTGTTTCCCTAACATTTTTTGCAGGCGCTGGGCCCTTTGGGCCTGGCAGTGCTTTTTTTTTAATTTTTTGCTAGCTCACATTCCTGCCTACTTTTGGCACCCCCTGACCCATTTATTTTTATTTACTTATTTATTTCATTTTTTTTTCTTTTAATTACATTTTCTAAAATACTAAAAATCATGAAAAATACAAAAATGATACATTTTATATTTTGACTTATTTTTATTTTAGTTTTTCTATGAACAAAAATATTTTATTAACTATACTTTATTTATTTTTCTTATAAACTTAATTAATATTATATTATTTATTTTTCTTCATACCATTTAAAAATATATTATTTAAATACCAAAAAAAGACTAAATATTTTTAAAGCCATATATTATTTTCAAGGCAAAAATATATAAAAACTTTTTTTTCTTTTCTTTAAATTTATTTTCTTTTAATCAACTAAATAGAATTAGGGTTTTATTTAAAAAAATCTTTCCTTAATTAATTTCTTTTCTTAGTTAATTGAATAAATTTTGATTTAATTATTTTTCTCTAATTAGGTTTAGGTTAAAACATCTTTCATATAAAAATCCAAACACAAAAATCATTTCTTTCCATTTGCATTTGTACTTTATATATTTCTTCAATTATTTGTACATATTCAATTTGGTTGTAATAGATTAATTAGGTTTATATTATTGCAATCCCCATTCATAAATTGTATACCCCCTCCCACAAATGTTGTAATAGCGTAGTAACTTTAAATTTCGTAATTTATCGCTTTTTATATAACATGCTAGTAATTAGGGTTTGTATGGAAAGAATAAAATCAATCAAGTAGAAAACCCTAATTCAATACAAAATCAATCATGAAAACAACACACTTGCACACAAGCACCCCTAGGGTAAAATCCACTTGGTTGCCTTACAAAATGTCCATATTACACAGGTGAGGTATCTTAGCAAAAACAAACAAAAACAAGATCATAGTCCCTCGATGACGCTATCTAAGTTGCCTTACAAATGATATTAATCCCTCAAAAAGCAAGCTAAGATACCTTGCAACATTGCTAATCATGGATATACGATGACCCATGCCCGTCCCGTTTACATCCAAAGATAGGGTTGCTTACCAAATCAATGGTAAGACAACAATGTCAAAGGAAAAGAAAATGAACAAGAAAGACATTTGAGTAGGTAGGTTGCTCCTAATTACTTGCTCCATTTCAAAACAAACATCCTTTCTATTTTCAAAAAAAAAAACACATTTTCAAACATCTTACAAACATTGAAAACATTTTCAAAAGATCAAACATCTTTGTATACATTCTTACGAACGAGAATCATTACAAAGATTGCCTAAACAATGGCCTCTTTACAAAATACTTTCAAAAACTACACAGAGCATAATTTCAAACAAAAGCAAGTGATCTAGCAAGTAACTAAGAGCCCATGGAAAACCATGGATGAAAAGGGTGCTAATACCTTCCCTTTTCATAATCTACCCCCCGAACTCAAGAAACAATCCAAAGGTCTTTCCTGTACTTTTTTCACCTTTCCTTTTGGATAAAAGAAAAGTCGGTGGGGACTCTTGCTAACCGCAACATTTGCGATCAAACGCAAAACCCTCAAGTCAGTTCTCCCACCATATCACATACATGATATTAACCTGTCACGAAGCATCCACCCTACAATAACCGCGTAAGTTAAACGGACACTCACATTTCCTTGATCCCGTGTCATCATGTTTTAACTTCCATAGTTTTGGAACATATTTCCCACTTCTCTCGCATACCATCACAATAAATGGTTTCCTTCTACTAATGTCATTGTCAGACCTTTCAATCACAACTCCAAACCCAAGTTTTCTAGCTTCCATTCAAACCCATTCAAGCATATGTTGACGAGAGGTTAAACTTTTATCATTTGTAAATTGTTGTCCAAAATCTTTCACGACATCTATCATTTTATCAAGTTCTTTCATCTCATTTGACTTAGCATCTTCAATGACCTTGTCCAGAACCTTTACGACAACTTTGGGAATATTGTCAGGATGCACCATACCTAAGACGGGCAAAACAATATAAATTTTGGTAAAACATAATTCTATTATTGTAACAGACATGTTTTCGGATATGCACATCCGAATTATGGTAGGTTGAATTTAGATATGCATATCTGAAGTGACGTTGTTTTTTTCTTCCACAAATCAGCATCAATGCAAGGAATGTAAGATGAAATGAGGAAAGTTTTACTCAAATTGCAGATTTCAATGCTCTCTTTGCTATGCTCTGTAAGTGTTTGTTGGCTGCAATTTTGGTAAAACAATGCTTTGACAATGTTTTTCTAAATGTCTTGACATTTGAAGCAAACTGTTTCGAATGATGTTAAAGCAGATGTCTTGACATCTGCCTCCTGAGATGAACGTAACTCATATCAGTTTAAGTTTTTTGTTTCCTATTTTCATGCGTGCCATAATTCAGAACTTATGACTCATAGGCTGCGAAAAATGTGGAGGAATATTTTTCTATTTGAATTATCCTTATGGATTATATTTTGGCCTATTTTCATGGAAACTTTAAAAAGATTGAAATATTTGTTTTTTAGGCCAAGCCCACTGCTGCGCCTTTATAAGGACTTGCTTCCTTATTCATTGAACTGCAACTTTTGAAGAAGAATGCTTTCTTTCTGTTTTAGAAGTCTAAGTCTTTTAATTGTCATACACTCTAGTATTGATTTAATACTTGAGTAATTATTTGAGTTGTTAATTGTGGATCATTCATAAGCTTTTAAGCATTGAATGATTGAAGTTTTTAAAATTTATTATTTCATTTGTTCTTCACTGTAAGTGATTGAAGGGATTTGAGGAGGGCCTCATATCTAGGTGTGTCTTAGGTAGAAGTATAGCACGAGTAGTGATTAAGTGATTAGATCGTAAACTAGTTGTTTACTGAGGGTCTATGAATTGATACTATTTAGTGGACTTGTCCCTGGCTTAGTAGCCCCCAGAGTAGGTATTGTTGTATACTTAACTGGGTTAATAACCCCTTATGTTTTTATTGTTTTTACTTTTGTTGCATTTTACATTGTCCTCGGATATTTGTGTCGTGACATCTCATTCGAAATATCATATCTGATACCAGAATCTCAATTGGTATCAGAACAGGCATCTTGCTTTATATCTGGGTGAGATCCAGGGAAGATACTTTCTGGTACTATAGACGAGGAAGGAGGATTTGTAAACAGACCACTCATTCTGGATGGAAGTAATTATGACTATTTGAAACCATGTATGGTGGCCTTCTTAAAGTCTCTGGACAGCAGAGCTCGGAAAGCTGTTTTGAAAGGATGGAAACACCCTGTCAAATTGGGAAAAAATGGAGAACCTACTTCTGAGTTAAAAATAGAATAAGATTGATCTAAAGAAGAAGATGAAATTTCTCTTGGAAATTCTAAAGCCTTGAATGTTATATTCAACGAAATTGACAAGAACATTTTCAGATTAGATGCATGGGGAATTCTTCAATATACCCATGAAAGCACATCCAAAGTTAAGATGTCAAGACTTTAGTTGCTCACCACAAAATTTGAGAATTTGAGAATGGAGGATGATGAAAGTATTAATGACTTCCATATGAACATTCTTGAAATTGTTAATGCGTTCAGTGCTTTAGGAGAGAAAATACCTGAAGACAAATTGGTGAGAAAGATGCTTAGGTCTCTTCCCAAGAGATTTGATATGAAAGTGACTGCTATAGAAGAAGCTCAAGACATTGAAAAAACTAAAGTGGATGAACTAGTTGGATCCCTTCTGACATTTGAATTAAGCATCAATGAAAGATATGAAAAGAAGAACAAAAGCATAGCCTTTGTATCAAATACTGAAGATGAAGAGGATGACTGTGATCTGGATACAGATGGAGGAATATCAAATGCCTTAGATATGCTTGGAAGACAGTTTAACAAAGTGATAAAAAGAATGGATAAGAACTAAAGATCAAATGTCAAGAACATCTCATCTGACATCCATAAGTCAAATGAGTTTGGAAGAAAAAGCGCTGAAGAAAAATCCACTTAAGGGAAGGGAATACAATGTCATGAATGTGAAGGCTTTGGTCACATTAGAGCTGAATGTCCTACATATCTTAAGAAACAGAAGAAGAATCTATCTGTTACTTTGTCTGAAGAGGACTAAGAGAGTAATCTTGAAGAATTTGCCAAGTATGTTAAAGCATTGACAAGCAAACATGTATCTGATGAAGAGTCTAGGGATGGGGAAGTAACCTTTGATAAGTTAGATGCTTCATACAAAAAGTTATGTCTCAGAAGTGCAGAATTGTGCCTAGAAGGGGAGAAACAGAAAGCACTCATAACCCAACTGAAGGCAGAATAGAAAGAGCATTTGAAAACTATTTCTAATCTAGAAAGTGAAGTGACTTCTCTGAATTCAAATCTTGATAGAGTGGTCAAATCTCTAAAGATGCTGAATAATGGACCTGACACATTAGATGAAATTCTTCAAGTGGGGAGAGTGGCAGGAGACAAGAGTGGTATAGGGTTTAATGAGAAAAAGAAAACTGATTCAGAAGAACCTTCATTAGATTCCAGTCATGCCAAGTCTAAACCAAGGATGTCGAATAAAATGTCTAAACATCATGGCAAGAAAAAGTTTAATCACACCAGAGAGAATTCCCTGCCCTGGAGATGTCATCATTGTGGAAGACTTGGTCATATAAGTCCTTTCTGTTTCAAGTTGTGTGGATATCCTAAAACTACCCCTCTTCCCAAAACTGATAAGATTCCCCAAAATAGCAAAAAGAAGAAACAGTGGGTTCCCAAGTCTAATGTTTCTAGTTTCATAGCTCATACCTCTCTCAGAGTATCAACCAAAGACGACTGGTATTTTGACAGTGGTTGTTCTAGACACATGACAGGTGTCAAGAATCTATTGATAGATATCAAATCTCATTCCACCAGTTATGTGACTTTTGGTGATGGAGCCAAAGGTGAAATTAAAGGAATTGGCAAGCTGGAATGTTCAGGAGTCCCTAAGCTTGATGATAGGTTACTTGTTAAAGGGTTAACAACTAACCTGATAAGTATAAGCCAATTGTGTGATCAAGGATTAAAAGTTAACTTCACCAAGGAAGAATGTCTTGTTTGCAATGAAAAGAATGAAGTTATTATGAAATGAATCAGACCTAAAGACAATTGTTATTTATGGGTTCCCCAAGAGTTGAACTTATCCTCAACATGTGTTTTAGCCAAAGAAAATGAAGTTAAATTATGGCATCAAAAATTGGGACACTTGCATCTGAAAGGAATGAAAATAATTATATCTGAAGAAGCTGTGAGAGGGATTCCTAAGCTGAAGATAGAAGGAGGAAGAGTATGTGGTGACTGCCAGATTGAAAAGAAAACTAGGATGTCACATTATAAGATCCAACATCTTACTACATCAAAAGTTTTGGAACTTCTTCACATGGACTTGATGGGACCTATGCAGGTTGAAAGTCTTGGTGGAAAGAAGTATGCTTATGTTGTTGTAGATGGCTTCTCTAGGTACACATGGATAAGCTTTATTAGAGAAAAATCAAAAACTTTTGAAGTGTTTAAAGATCTCTGTCAAAAACTTCAAAGGGAAAAAGATAGTCATGTCATTAGAATCAGAAGTGATCATGGAAAGGAATTTGAGAACAATAAATTTGTTGACTTTTTCTCTTCTGAAGGAATCAATCATGAATTCTCTTCTCCATTACTCCTCAACAAAATGGGATTGTGGAACGTAAAAACAGAACCCTTCAAGAATCTGCCAGAGCTATGATTCATGCTAAGAAGTTACCCTACCACTTTTGGGATGAAGCTATGAATACTACATGCTATATCCATAATAGAGTCACTCTAAGGAAAGGCACTTCAGCCACCTTGTATGAAATATGGAGGGGAAGAAAACCAACTGTCAAATACTTTCATGTTTTTGGAAGTAAATGTTACATCTTAGCTGATCATGAACAAAAGAGGAAGATGAATCCCAAGAGTGATGAAGGAATATTCCTGGGTTACTCTATAAATATCAGAGCTTACAGAGTCTTTAACTCCAGAACCAAAGTTATGATGGAGTCTATAAATGTTATTATTGATGATAGAGGATGGAATGATGAAGAAGATGTCTTAGAAGATGTTGGAACATCTTTGTCTGATATTCCAACAGAATCAAATGACAGAAGTATTGATTCTAAACCACCTTAAGAAGATCCTGAGCCTAGTCATCTCAATAAAGGGCCTTCAATTAGAACCCAGAGAGATCATCCTAAGGAGCTTATCATAGGAGATCTAAATAAAGGATTTACTACCAGATCAAGAGAAGGGATATCAAACTCTTGCTTTGTGTCAAAAATTTAGCCTAAGAATGTCAAAGAGGCCCTAACTGATGAGTTATGGATTAATGCTATGCAAGAAGAGCTAGAACAATTCAGTAGAAATGAAGTTTGGGATCTAGTTCCAAGACCTAAAGGGAAAAATGTGATTGACACTAAATGGATATACAAGAATAAATCTGATGAAAAAGAGGTGGTCACTAGAAATAAGGCAAGGTTAGTTGCACAAGGATACACTCAAATTGAAGGAGTTAACTTTGATGAAACCTTTTCTCCTGTGGCCAGACTTGAATCAATCAGAAAATTCTTGGGAATTGCATGCATACTGAAAATTTTAAATTGTTTCAAAAGGATGTAAAGAGTGCATTCTTAAATGGCTATCTGAATGAAGAAGTTTATGTGGAACAACCTAAGGGGTTTGTTGATCCAAATTTTCCTAAACATGTGTACAAACTAAAGAAAGCTCTGTGTGGATTAAAGTAGGCTCCAAGAGCTTGGTATGAGAGATTAACAGAATTTCTTGGTGAGAATGGATATAGGAAATGTAGCATAGAAAAAACTCTTTTTGTCAAGGAAGAAGAAGGGAATATCATGATTTCACATATTTATGTTGATGATATTGTGTTTGGTGGGATGTCAAATGAGATGGTTCAACATTTTGTCAAGCAAATGCAGTCAGAATTTGAGATGAGCCTTGTTGGTGAATTAACCTATTTTCTTGGTCAGCAAGTTAAACAAATGGAAGATTCCATATTTTCATCTCATAGAAAGTATGCTAAGAATATAGTAAAGAAATTTGGGACGAAAAATGCCAGTCACAAAAGAACTCCTGCTCCCACACATCTGAAGTTGTCTAAATATGAAAAAAGAGTAAGTATGGATCAAAGTCTTTACAGAAGTATGATAGGCGGTCTTCTACATCTCATAGCTAGAAGACCTGACATTGCCTTTGTTATGGGAGTGTGTGCTAAATATCAAGTTGATCCTAAAGTTAGCCATGCCAACCATGTGAAGAGAATTATTAAATATGTGAATGGGACAAGTGACTATGGTATGCTATTCTCTCATGGATCTAGTTCTGGCTTAATTGGTTATTATGATGCTGACTGGGAAGGAAGTGCTAATGATAGAAAAAGTACATCATGAGGATGCTTCTTTCTTGGAAATAATATCATATCTTGGTTCAGTAAGAAGCAAAATTGTGTGTCTTTGTCCACTGCTGAGGCTGGGTATATTGATGCAGGAAGCAGTTGTTCTCAATTGGTTTGGATGAAACAAATGTTAACAGAGTATAATGTCAAACAAGATGTCATGACATTATTCTGTGACAATCTAAGTGCCATAAACATATCAAAAAAATCATATTTAACACGGCAGGACCAAACATATTGATATTTGTCATCACTTCATAAGAGAGCTTGTTGAAGAAAAGATTGTTGTCTTAGAACATGTAGCCACTGAATTGCAACTGACTGACATTTTCACTAAAGCTTTGAATGCTAATCAGTTTGAGAACTTAATATGAAAATTAGGGATTTGCTTATATGAGGGTTTGTAGCAATTAAGGGCATGTGGGAATATCATTAAAGTGATATTATATTATTTATGTTTCCAACAAATTAAATTTCGAAAGAAATCATTATAAGACTGTCTCAAAGTGTTTCCCACACGCTATGAAATCACATCTTTCTACTTTCACAAACTCTTCATTCTCCTCTACAGAAAAAGAACCCTTGTCATTCTTAATCTCTTTGCTCAAAAATCTTCAAAGATGTCTCAACATCATACATCGTCTTCCTCAAAATTTGTCAACCTCCCTGAGAAACTCTCTCTTGACAGAGTGCTTGACATTACTCCTCTAACAACTGTCCCACCTCTTGAGAAGAAGGTCAAGAAACCCAGATCATCACCTACAAAGAAATCCAAAGACGATAAAGGTAATACTTCTACTACTACTGATGATAGGACAGAAGAAGAGACTGTCAATGATGATAGAAGCATTAGAAGGTTAATAGATATAATGTTAAATGAAGGTTTTGTTGTTCCTGGGATTTCTACCCCTCTCGCTCGTATGCATGATCCGACTGATAAAAGAAATGACCCTAAAAGTGTTGTTGAATCATCCATCTCTAAGAAAGATGCTGCTGAAAGAAAACTTGATAAGCTTGCTACTTCTGCTCTAAAGGAAATGGAAGAGGATGTTGAACAAGATGTTAAGAAGAACTCCCCTTCTAAGGAAGATGATGCTGGCTTAAAAGCTGCAGAAAATCAAAATGTTGTGAATGTGGTTAATGTAGATGAGCTATCTGACAATGAGCTCATCTCTAATGTGGTGCCTGGAATTGAAAAAAGGCTCAAATCCAGGAAAGTTAAGGATGTGAATATCACACCCCTTCCAAAATAATCAAGAAGAAAACCATGTATGGTCCCCCAAAGCCTAGAAGTAAAGTGGTTCCTCTCTCTAGCAAAAGAAAAACTAGACCTGATAGCTCTACAGATGATGATGATGATGATGATGATGATGATGATGCTGTAAAGAGATCTAAAAGCAAGAAGAAAGTTGTATTAGTTGAAGAAGCTGACTCTGAGTATGATGTCGAGCAAGATATCTAGGACATCTCTCCTATTAAAAAGTCTACAAGCAAGAAACTTTCTGTTAGGGTACCTGATGCCCCTCTTGACAACATTTCCTTTTATTCTGTCGGGAATGCTGAAAAGTGGAAGTATGTATTTCAAAGAAGAATTACCCTTGAAAGAGAATTGGGAGCTGGTGCACTAGAGTGCAAAGAAATTATGGAGCTGATATCTTCTGCTGGATTGATGAAAAATGTTACCAGGTTTGCCAAATGCTATGAGACTATTATTAAGGAATTTATTGTTTATATTCCTATTGATTGTGCTGATCATAAAAGTAAGTAGTATAGAAAGGTGTTTGTTAGAGGTAGGTGTGTAGAATTTCCCCTACTATCATAAATAGATTTCTGGATAGGTCTGAAGATGACTATTATAAGCTGGAAGTAATTGATAATCAAGTATGCAAAGCCATCACTGCTAACCAAGTGAGTGAGTGGCCCGTGAAGAATAAACTTCCTGTTAGCAAGCTAAGTGTGAAATATAATATCTTGCATAAAATTGGAGCTGCTAACTGGGTTCCTTCTAATCATACTTAAACCATCACTATTGGCTTAGGAAATTTTATTTATGCTGTTGGAAACAAGAAATTATTTGATTATGGTACTTACATTTATTATCAGACTATTAAGCATGTAGGAACATGTGCCATTAAGATGCATATTGTCTTTCCTTCCTTTATCTGTGGAATTATTCTTAATCATCATCCTGGAATTTTAAGTGGTAATGATGTAGTATGCAAGAGGGAGTCTGCTTTGACCCTTCACTTTAAGCTTTTTTCAGGAAAACATGTCCCAGAAATTGTTTTGACATTTGCATCTGCTGAAAACAAGACCTCCACCAAGGATGACATGATCACTGAATTAATGGAAGCCTGCAAAGAATTAGATGATGTGATCATAGTTAGCTCAGCAAGAAAGCTAACTTTTGAAAAGGTGATCAAGGAACTGCAGAAGGACAACAACTTTGATGATAGAGTGAGATCTGAAGAAGGAGATTCTAGTGAGGAAGGAAGTTTTGGCTCTGCCAAGTCTACTGGTCCTGAAGACAGTTAGACTATTTGTTGTTTATTTATTTGACTCCTTTGTTTCTTTTTGGCACTTATATGTATATATTGTAATATTAAAATTATAATTCATTTAAATAATAATACGAAACTACAATTATTTTATAGTCGCAGACGTAGATACATTTTGTTAAATTGTGTAATCAAGTTGGTCATCTTTATTATTTGATATTTGTTTTTCTATTTTTTTCTTATGGTTATAGTTGTTGTAACCAATTCTATCAGATGACGACAACCTTTGGTGAAAATTTGAACAAGAAAAGTTCAATAGAACAAAAAATTTATGATTATGGTAAATGAAGATTAATGATCTGTTAAGGCACCATGTGTAGAAACACCAACAAACATGGAGGATGTCGATTAGTCGTGGTTGAAGAATAATGACACGAGATTGATATTGCTAAGTGTTTCAGACACATGTATTGTGTCAAATCATGGACTTAATTTCTCTGAAGGAGGTTTGGACTAAATTGCAGAGTCGATATATGTCTAAGATGTTGATGAACAAATTGTTCTTGAATCAATGAATATACAATTTGAAGATGCAGAGATATTTGATTTCGAGCAACATGTTAATATCGTTAACACCATAATCACTTATCTTGGGAGGCTTGAGGAGAAGGTTGATGACGAAGACAAGAAAATTATATCATTATGCTCATTACCAAATAATATCAGTGTTCATATGATTATTGTTATACTTTTGTCACATTCTCAAAGAAAAAATATAGAGAAATGACTTCAAGGTGAAAGTATGTATGTTAATAAAATCAAAATCATGGGTGAATCAAAGGTAAACCAGGTTCTTTAAGGAATATGTCTAAATCCAAGAGCATGAAATGTTATAGTTAAATACTAATCAAGAATTTGATGGGGGATTACCAAAAAAGAAAGAAGGATCCATAAAGTTATATGAACATGGTCCAAAAGCTTCTGGTTACTCTGCTTGATCGAGTTTTCAAGAACTTCTCGTTAGAGATCGTGTTTCTAGGGCAAGTGAATCAATTGTTGCAAAAATGGCTAGTGATAAGGGAATTCTGAATTCTCTTCCAATGCTTGATGGCAAAAATTGGATCCGATGGAAAAAAAATAGATTCAATCCTTATTTGGCTTCCATGAAACCCTAGAAGTGGTTACCGATGATATTTTTGCGCTGGCTCTAAATGCAACTGACAAACAGAAGAAAAAAAACCACAACAAAGTCAAGAAGAAAGATTGCAAAGTAGCTTATTGCATTCAGACGGAGGTAGAGGCTGCTAACTCCGACAAGATTTCTCATGCTGAAACAACGAAAGAGGCATGGGATATTCTGGTGAAGTATTACGAAGGAGGTGAGAAAGTTAAGGTTGTCAAGTTACAAACCTTGCATCGACAATATGAGTTATTATCGATGGGAGAAGGCAAAAAAGTTGTAGAATATGTGTCAAAGGTTCAGAAACTCGTCCATCTCATGAAGGGTTGTGGTGAAACCATAAATTATAAGATGATAGTTGAGAAGGTAATGAGAATGTTGACCTCTCACTTTAATCACGTTATCGTAGCTATTCAAGAATTCAACAATCTTGAAACCTTTAAAGTGGAAGATTTGGTTGGTTCGTTGGAGGCGCGTGAGATGAGGATTGTCGAAAGGAAAGGAGTTCAGGACTCGATATAGGAACTGCAAGCTCAGTCATGGAAAAAGGATGGTGGTTCCAACAAATTCAAAGGCAAGTTTGACAAGAAACAGAGCAAGAATTCTTGGTCAAATCCCCACAAGAATAAGGTCGAATATAGATCTTCTGAATCCTCGAAAAGAGGAGGAGGAAACTATCAAAAGGACAAAGAAGATAAGAAAGGTATGCAGTGTTATAACTGTGAAAAATGGTGTCACTTGGCTAAACATTATTGGTATAGGAAAGACAATGGATCGACATAAGGCAAGGACGAAGGAGAGAACCTTGCACGCCAAGATTCAGAGGATTCTAAAGGTGGAATGTTGGTTATGGTTGCATTTGCAGATAACCATGTCGAATCCAAGATCTAGTTCCTCGACTCAGGCTGCTCGAATCACATGACTGGTCAAAAGGAGTGGTTGGCAGATTTTGATGAGTCGAAGAAGAGAAGGTAAAACTTTCTGATAATAGTTCATTGCAAGCAGAAGGTACTGGAAGCATAGTCTTTTAAATGTGTAATGGAGGGATAGCTATGATCAAATATGTACTCTATGTACCTGGAATAAAGTGCAACAAGTGTTGGGAAACTGGTCAAAAAAGGCGTTTCAATTGTTATGAAAGATGGAGCTTTGAAATTGTTTGACACTCAAAACAATTTGGTCTTAAAATCTCCGTTGTCGAAGAACATGATGTTTAAGACTATGATCAATTTGGCATAAGTACAATGTCTAAAAATTATTGTTGACCACAAGGATAGTTGGTTGTGGCATTTGAGGTTTGGACATTTGAACTTACAGTCCCTCAATCAGCTGATTACTCAAGATATGGTATCTGATATCGGAAGTCTTGAGATGCCCGAAAAATTCAGTGAAGGTTGTTTAGTCGAAAAGCAATCCATAAATTCTTTCGTTTAGACTATGTCAATGAGATAATTCTGCATACTCGAAGTGGTACATTAGGATGTCTGTGGTCCGTTCGAAGAACATTGGTGGAAACAAATATTTTGTTTTGTTTGTAGATGAGTTTAGTCGAAAGATGTGGATCTATGTGATTAAGATAAAGGACAAAGTATTCAAAATCTTTAAGAGATTCAAGATGCTAGTCGAAAACCAAAGTGAGAAGAGGATCAAAGTTTTGTGAACATAGGGGGGTGGTGAATACACATCCAAGATGTTTGAAATTTTTGTGCAGAACATGGTGTCAATCATGAGGTAACTGATCCTTATACCCCTCAACATAATGGAATTGTAGAAAGAAGAAACAAAACCATATTGGATATGGTGAGATGCATTCTAAAGCAGAAGAATTTGCCAAAATATTTATGGGGTGAAGTTGTTTTGGTTGCAGTTTATATTTTGAACAAGTGCTCTACCAAGATATTGAAGAACAAGGTTCTTTAAGAAGTATCGAGTGGAAAAAGACCATCAGTGAGTCATTTGAAGGTGTATGTCCCTATGTGTTACAAGCATGTCCCTGATGCGAGAAGAAGGAAGCTTGATAGTAAGTGTGAACCTATGATCTTAGTAGGATATCATAAAACTGGTGCATACAGGCTATTCAATCTAGTTAATGAGAAGATTGTGTTGAGTCGAGACATTGTGATTGATGAAAATTCTACCTGAGATTGGAATTCTAATGATGAAATTAACAAGCCATTGATGAGCTATGGTTTTAACGAATAAAATGATGAAGTCGAAGCCAAATAAATTGTTAATATTCCAATTGAAACCAATTGCTGACATTCCAGAAACAATTGAAGTCGAAGAGGATGTGGCTGAAATAAGCCAAAGACCTTAAAGAAATAAATTTCTTCAAACAAGACTTCATGATTATGAAGTGGTGGGTGATGATGAAGTCACACCAGATGGAGAATTAGTACATTTTGTTTTACTTGCAGGTGCTGAACCAATCAATCATAACGAAGCTTTGAAGATTAAATATTGGAAGTTATCTATGGTCAAAGAGTTACAGGAAATCAAAAGAAATAATACATGGGAGTTAGTTGAATTGCCATTACATATAAAAGATATCAAAGTAAAGTGGGTGTTCAAGTTGAAACACAATGTTGATGAGTCGATAGTAAGACATAAAGCAAGATTAGTAGCTCTATGGTTTCTTCAACGAGAAGGACTCGACTACTCTGAAGTATTTTCTCCAATAGCAAGATTTGAGACTGTTCGACTAGTGGTAGCATTGGCATAAACCAAGGTTGGTTGACATTTCATTTAGATGTGAAATCAACATTTCTGAATTGTTCTTTAGTTGAAGAGTTCTATGCCACACAACCTCCAAGGTTTCTGATTCAGAATGAAGCGAGTAAAGTATATAAGTTGCACAAAGCGATCTATAGCCTCAAGTGCGCACCTAGATCATGGAACAAGAAGATCGACTCATTTTTAGTCAAATTGGGATTTGTCAAATACAAAACAGAGTATGGTATTTTTGTTTAAGTTGTAGAACAAAATATAAAAAGCATATGCTTGTATGTCAATGACTTGCTGGTAACTAGAAATAGCTTGGAGAACTTGTCGAAGTTCGTAGAGTTGATGATGAGAGAATTTGAAATGTCAGATCTAGGAAAATTGTCTTATTTCCTAGGCATGGAATTTCAAATGTCAAAACAAGGCATGATGCTACATCAAAGGAAGTATGTCAAAGAGATATTCAAGAGGTTCATCATGGATGATTCAAATACTTCATCCTCATTTGTCGAACAAAATGTGAAATTGGATAAGAATGGAGAGGAAGACAAAGTCAATGTAACTTTGTTCAAGCAAATAGTGGGATCTCCGAGGCATGTGTGCAATAGTTGACCTGATATAGGTTTCGCTGTCGGATTAGTAAGCAGATATATCAGTGAACCAAGAGTTTCACATATGAAGGCTACAAGAAGAATCCTGAGATATTTGAAGAGTTCAATAAACTGTAGAATACTATTTCGACGAGATTCTAAAGGCAAAGAAGAAATAGTTAATTGCTTTTCAGATGTTGATTGGTGTGGAGATAAGGAAGATCGAAGGAGCACAATTGGTTATTTCTTTCAAGTATTTGGTGCCCTAATCTCATGGTGTTCGAAGAATCAACTTGTGGTGACATTATCATTGTGTGAAGCTGAATATATAGAGGGATCCTATACTGCATGTCAAGCAATTTGGATCAGATCTGTACTTGAAGAAATGAAGATCGAAGTGAAGAAACCTCTTGTGTTGTAAATCAACAACAAGCCAACCATAAATCAGGAGAAGAATCTAGTTCTGCATGGAAGGAGTAAGCATATCAAAGCTAGATTTAACTTTCTAAGGGAAAAGGTAAATTAAGGTGAACTTGAAGTTAGGCATTGCTCAAGTGAATCACAGTTGGCCGATATTTTCAACAAATGAGTGAAGATCGAAAAATTCCTTAATTTGAGAAAGAAATTAGGAATAGTTCAGATCGACTATGATTAGCATAGGTTCGACAACTTGGATTAAGGGGGTGTATTGGAATATTAGATTTGATTTGATTAAATTTAATATTTAAATATAACTCAAGTTGTGTTAGCCCAAACCCAATTAGGGTTGTATATAAATATTCATAGTTTGTATCCTTATTTGTAACAAGTGAATAATATAATCCTAATTTTCTTTATTATTCTCTCTTTCTCTTCTCATTAAAAATGTCTCACGCACTAACAGAGATATACTTTGTGTTTGATCTAGAAAATGTGCAAAATAATATATTCTTGATTCTAGATGTTGTTACCATACGGCGACACGTCAAGAGTAGTTCACTATATTCAACTTAAATTTTTTTGAATTTTTTATGTGAATGATAATAAAGAATATGTTATCACTAGAATAGGAAAAAAAAATTTGTCATGGGAGACGGTGTCATGCGAATGTTGAATAATGTCAAATAAATTTGATAATTGAGAAGTTTATGTCCAGGCCAAGTAAATGTCAATATGTAGCAATAAAGGGGATTTTCAAGTGTATAAAAGATACAAAAGATCATAGTATTATATTTAGCAATGGACAAAGTGATCATTTAATAGTAAGATATGCTGATTCTTGTTTTGTATGTGATATGGATGATATAACGTCTACAACAATATCTTTCTTCAGTCTTGGGGATGGACATCTTTGCTGAAAATAATAAATTTAATCCATAATGACTATGTATACAACTAAATCAAGGTACGAGGAAATAGTCGAGGTTGACAAAAAGGTCATATGACTTATAGGATTGGTAATTGAATTGGGTGTTGAGCAAAGTGGAATTTAGTTAAATTGTGATAGTTAATATTATTTATTTGATGAATAACCAAGTGTATCATGTCAATACTAAACATGTTGATGTGAGGTTTCAAAATATAAGAGGGTTACTTAAATATAAACATATACTAATTGAAAATGTTTGAGAGAATGCAGTTGATATGTTGACCAAATCAATCACAAGTTATGCGTCTAAACACTACTAGAACTTGTTACATATTTTTCAATTCTATGTAGATATTGAACCTCTAAGTTATAAGTGTTGGATATGTCATGCAAGAAACATTTAGATGGATTTGATATTTGTCAAAGTGAAAATTATTAAGTATGGTTTAAATACATAAAGGCGGGACGAGAGTGGAAGAGTCTAGTTTTCTCGTAATCTAGACCATAGTATTTTATATGTTGAAGCTTTGTTATAGTACCACGTTGTTTAAGTCTTGAGCCTCTTGAATGTTGAATAATTAAATCAAGAAGGTTCTGGAAATACATGTCAATATTCTTAATAATTAAGAACGATTAATGTTGGACAACTAATTGAGGAGGTGGCATATTCTTAAGAGATGAATAAACTCTATAGATTGAAGAAAGTATTATATGGCTTGAATCAGACACCAAGAGCATGTTATAACAAGATTGATTCTGATTTTGTGCATAATGGTTTTCTGAGATGTCCTCATGAGCACATGTTATATATAAAATAAATTGATCTTGGAAATGTCCTTATTGTATGCCTTTATGTTGATGATTTGATTTTCACTGGAAATAATTCAGTGATGATTTCAAAATTCAGGGAGGCTATGATTAGACAGTTTGAAATGATTGATATGGGCTTAATATCTTATTTCCTTGGCATTGAGGTCGTCCAACAAAATGATGGAATTTTCATTTCCCAAAAAAAATATGCTAGTGATATTCTGAAGAAGTTCAAGATGGAGAATTCAAAGCCAATTTACACACTCGTTGAAGAAAAGTTGGAGTTGACAAGAGAAAATGATGAAAAGAGGGTAGACTCAACCCAATATAAAAGTTTAATCAGAAGTTTGAGATATTTGATTGTGACAAGACCATATATAATTTATGGAGTTAGTTTACTTAGCAGATTCATGGAAGAACGGTGTGTTAGCCATTTGAAATGAGCTAAGAGGATTCTTCGTTATATCAAAGGTACACTGATTGGTGGAATTTTTTATGCTAGTAATAATGAAGTGAAGCTTGTTGGATACAAATATAGTGATTGAGATGGAGATATAGAAATAAGAAAGAGCACGTCAGGGTACGCATTTCATTTTAGCACAGGTGCAATTTCATGGTCTTCGAAGAAGCAACCAGTTGTTGCACTTTCTACCGTTGAAGCATAATATATTGTAGCAACCAGTTGTGCCACTCAAATAGTATGGATGAGAAGAATTTTAGAAGTGATACATCAGAATAAAAATAGTCCTACAAAGATATATTGTGACAACAAGTCGACTATTACACTCAGTGAGAATCTGATTTTTCATGGATGTTCCAAGCATATTGATATTCAGTTTCACAAGATAAGAGAATTGATAATGGAGAAAGAAGTGGTGATCGAGTAGTGTCCCACTGAAGAACAAATTGAAGATATTTTTTACAAAATAATTAAAGATTAAACTATTTTACAAGTTGAAGAAAATGCTTGGATTGATGTGAGCTTGATTTAAGAGAGGCAATGTTGAATAATTAAATCAAGAAGGTTGGAGAAATATATGGAGATATTCTTAATGATTAAAAAAGATTAATGTTGGACAACTAATTGAGGAGGTGACATATTCTTAAGATATAAATAAACTCATACTTAGTTAGTAAGAAATAAATTTAAAATAACAACTAGCAATTTTACACTACCATGTCATCGCCTTTTTACTTTCTTAACTTCTAAGTTGTATAGCCTATATAAATGGATCTAGCTATGATGTAATATATATCATGTTTTAACAAATAAAGTGATATTACATAATCCTCTTCTTCTCTTTTATGACTTTGTGAGTGAATTTTATATTTTTAAGTCTCATAATATCAAATTGGTATCAGAGCAGGTTAGGTTCTGCTAGTTTGAGTGTAAAAAAAAATATTTTTAAGTGTGTAAAGAAAAAAAGTGTTCTCATTATGTCAAAAATTATTGTGAGTGTTTTTTGAGAGATATGGAAAACAATTACAATTTTTTTTGGTTCGGTCCAAAATTAAATGCATAATTAGATTTTAGCTATTGAGAAATTTTGATGACAACACATCTAAAGCTCACAATGTTTGGAGCTTTGTGGATCCCGGTTTACAACAAGGAGCTGATGAAGTCACTTGTAGAAAGGACCAATTGGCACTTAATCAAATTCATCAAGGAATTGATTACTTAATATTTTAAAAAATAGCAAATGCCAAGTCTGCTAAAGAAGCGTGGAACATATTGAAGCTATCACATAAAGGAGTAGAGAAGGCTCAAAAGTCCAAATTACTATCATTGCATAGAGAATATGAAAGGTACGAAATGTCTAATTCAGAAATAGTAGAACAATATTTTTCTTGTGTTATAATCTCGTCAACAAGATGGGAGTATATGGAGAAGATATTCCAGATAGTAAAGTGGTAGAAAAGATTCTACGTACGATGCCGATGAAGTTTGAACATGTGGTGACTACAATAATTTAGTCACGCGACACAAACACTTTGTTTATAGAAGAGTTTAAGGGAAGCATTGAAAGTCATGTCAATAGAATATTAGAAAAGACCGAGAAAGTGGTAAAAGAAGAAGCTTTCAAGAGTTAGGTAAATTTCAACAACACTTATGGGTCAAGTCGCACTATAGAAGAAAGAGGTCAAAATAATTACAATAATAGAGGAAGAGGAAATTTTATGGGCTGAGGCTGAGGAAATTATGGAGGAAGAAGACGTGGTAACTTTAACCAATGTAGAGACAACGACTTCAACGGTTTTAATCCATCGCATCAAGGAAGAGGTGGTCGTAGTTTTGGATCTACATACCATTGTAGAAGAAGAGGTAACTATAATCAAGAAAGGATGAATTATAATTGTTATCAATATGGATAATTTGGACACAAAGTAGTTGATTACAGATATAAGCATCAGGAAAATGTGGTAGAAAGCTCGTATAAAAATATCGGTGAGTACTTTGAAAATTCACAAAATCTATTTTTGGCAAGTAATACATTTTCAGAAGAGGAAAATATTTGGTATTTGGATACTGTGTGTAGTAATCACATGTGTGGGAAAAAGGAATTATTTTCATCTTTAAACGAAACAGTAAAGTCTACCGTGAAGTTTTGAAACAATTCAAATATTCCAATTTTGGAAATAATTCAAATATTCTAGTTAAAAGATGGATCATGTTGAACCCCAAAATTCTCCCTCTCATTTCTCAAGACATTTTCCACAATATCTTCAATAGCTCAAGCTTGCACAAGGATTGACTAGGTCAAGACATCTCCTAAACACTGATATCTCAAATTAGGGTTTGAGTTTTCACAAGGACAATTTTAATTTTAATGCCTCTTTTGACTTTCATGGATCATTATGGACTTTCAAGATTGCTCATGTCAAGTTTCAAGTCTTGCAGTTCAAGTTTGCTCAATCAATTGATCAGATGCCCTAAAATCAACTGTATTGGGTAAAAAGTCAATTGTGGTCAACTTAAAGTCAAACATCAATATTTTTTACCCATATCAACATTTTGAACTCATATGTATCATCTGATCAAGTTTGTATCACAATTCCCCAAGAAAATTACTCAGATCATCAAAAAGGCAAAATGGTTAAAATTAGGGTTTTGACTGAGAAGGTTTGATTTTTGACTTTTGACCTAATACATGACTTATTGGTTTGAAAAATGATATCAAGGATTCAAATGCATTATCTTGATCTAATTGCATGGTTCAATTCATTTCCCAAGATCAATTGATTGATAATTGAAATTTTGTCAACTGATGAAAAATCAACTGTACATTGAAAAGTCAAACTTTGACTTTTTTTAATCAAAATTAAGTTTCAAAGATCACATTTCATCAAGACATGCAAAAATATGAAACTTGATCATCAAGAAATCAAGAAAGTCAAAAAGTATTTGGAAAAGTCAACATTTTCTATACTTAGAAATTTTTCTAAGTGTTTTAAACATGATAATTTCATAACTTCATATTTTTTCACCAAGATGCAAGATGATTCAAAGAAAACTTTCGACATGAAAGTTGTAGATCTTGATGAATTCTACAACTTTGTTTTAGAGGGTTGATGTCCAAAAAATGCTTAGATTTGAAGATATGAGCCATGAAGTCATGACACTTTTGTATAAACACTTAGAGAAATTTTCAACAGATTTTGATCAGTTTTTATCTCAACTTCTTGGCCATTTTTCATCAAGTTCCAATTTGATTTATCCAAAATGGTAAGCATGAAATTTATATACAATGTTTCAAGCTTTCCAAAATGTCCAAGAGCATGAATTTATCATACTTGAGCCAGGAGATTCAAGGGCATGAAGTTGGGCATCCATTCTTGAATTGCGAGTCATTTTGTTGAAGAACATATAAAAAAATCCTTATGCCATGTTGCATAATCTTACTTTGCAAGCCTTTTAACTTTCAAATCTATCCATAATCAGATGTTTACACAATTGATTGAACCATTATCCAAGTGATTCAAATATGGTACATTGCATCATTCCATTTATGGCACAAAGGCACCATTGCCATTCACATAAAGCATGATTTATACAAAGTCAGCTCTCCTTGAGCCTCCCAACTGTTTTTTGTACACACAATGTCAAAGCAAGAAGAAACATACCTAAAAACTCCTAGCCACTTCAGATCCCTTTTGTACCATACACTGGGACATCAAATTTCACATAACTTGGTTGTTAAATCTCAACCAAACCAGAATTTTGCAGATTGTAAAACAAACCCTCTCATCTTCTCAAACCTTCTCTATAAATAGAGAGGCCATTTGCAAGCTAAAGGGACAAACGTATTTTTTTGTGTAGACAAGTTTCTCAAAACCCCCCATACTCTCAAAAAACCATAACTGTCCACAATACCACCTCTTTTGAGCTTTGAAGTCCAAATCTTTGAATCTCTCACACCTTGCAAGTTATGTCCAAACAAACCATCCAAACACTCCACATACATCATATAGGAGTTGTTCAAACACAGGAGCAACTTATTTAACATCACTATCACCATTCTCCAAACTCAAAAAACATCCACTTGACTTCTCCAAGACAATACAACAACTCTAAATCAAAACACAAATTCCAGTTTCAAGGTAAGTTTTCATGACTTTGAACTCTTCATACAAGCATCATTAGTGGTTATTTGTGAAGATAAAATATAGATATCACTGCCACGAAGCTAACCATATGTTTACTTTTCATTTTCATTAACACTACGCCAAAAGTAAGTTTTAACAGCGCACCTTAGACAGCGCTTTTGTACAAAAGCGCTGCTATAAGTGAATAAAAAAAACACGGAAAACGTATAAAATAATTAGTAAAAGCGCTGCTAAACACATGACCTTAGACATCGCTTTTAAAAAGCGCTGCTAAAGGATTGCTTTAGAAAGCGCTTTATCATAAGCGCTGGCAAAGGGCCACTTTAGACAGCGGTTTAAGAAAGCGCTGTCTAAAGTCATAAAAAAATTAAAAAAAATAATAGAAAAGTGCTGCTAAAGGTCACTATTAGCCAGCGCTTTTCAAAAGCGCTGTCTAAGGTCCATATTAGCCAGCGCTTTTAGAAAGCGCTGTCTAAACCCTTATAAGTCAGAATTAAAAAAACATAACATTTGTATTCACAGTATCACTATCACACGCAAACAAAAACCCTTTCCCTCATGAAACCCATTTTCGTCTCCGTCTCAAATCATCCTCCACCGTTCGCCGTCGTATCATCCTACACCGTCTCGTTCCATTTTCCTCCACCCACACCGGTCGGTTCTCAAGGTATGTTCTTTATTGAAAATGTGTTTAACTCCATTGAAAATATGTTCTTTAGCATTTTTAGCATTTAGCATTTTTAGCATTTTTTGGATATATAACAGCATTTGGTAGGGCTTGATATACAACAACATTTAGCATTTTTAGCATTTGGTAGGGCTTGATATATAACAGTAACATTTTTAGCACTTAGCATTTTTAGAATTTTTTGGATTCTTGGTTCTATGTTTTGGAATATAAAACATGATATATGATGGTGAAACATGATATAAAACATGATATCTTGGTTCTATTTTTTGGATTCTTGGTTCTTGTTTCTGACTCGCTTTTATATTGGGTTTATGTTTATGTTTATGTTTATTACAGGTTATTAGATGGCTACTAACGACGATCACCCACGTGATGATTCTGTGCATGATGGAGATAAGGCCGTTAGTAAAACAAAAATGGAATATAGAAGAGTAATAACAATAATGAAGAGAATAATACGGGATAGAGACCAAGGCATAAAGTATGAAGTGCATTGGAGCCAAGAAGGCCAACTCATTGAGCCTAACGGTTCAACGTTGACAAGTTATCTCGGTTCCGTGGTAAGAAGAGAAATTCCAATCACATGTGAAGATTGGAGAGCAAGAGTGTTGGACGACGCTAAAGATAAAATATGGATTGAGATACAGGTACCATATGTGATGTTAATTGTTTTTAATGACGATTATGTCTCTAAATTACTTATACTAACGCACTTTGTTTATGATTTTTGTAGAGGTCGTTCATCATTAAGGATACAAGGAGAGATTATATTCTTAAATTGGCCGGGAAACTACATAGAGGCTTTAGAGTTTTCTTGTCAAACAAGTTTCTAAGGGATGTAGATAAATTTTTTGTTGAGGCAGAGCTTCCAAGGAAATATGTTGATTTGATTACAGCTGAAGAATGGGAAACTTTTAAATCGAAAATAAGTACCTAAAAATTTGAGAGCTTAAGTGTTGTAAATCGACAACGAGCTTCAAGTCCAGCATATCCATACAGAAAAGGCCGTATGGGATATGCACGATTACAATAATCTATTTGTAAGTATCTATAAATTGCAAAGTATCTTTAATATATACACGCTTATATTTAATCATGTTTTTTGGCTTAATGTGTAGCTAACAAAAGAGAATAATTCTAAAACATCTCTTCCGGAACACATTTTGTGGAAGGAAGCACGTGTGTGTAAGGATGGAGCTGTTGAAGAAAAAGTTCAACAATTTTTTGAGAGATGTGTAAGTATAACATTATTTATTTAATTACATCATACTTTTATTTATTTAATTACATCATTCTTTTATTAACATATCATTCTTTAATTACAATATTTATATGAATTTCAGGAGAGTCTTTCCCAGTCTATACCTCCAGACGAAGATACTGATTCCAGGAGAATACTCTCACGAGCATTAGATATTCGAGAGTATTTTGGTCAGGTGAGGGGTAAGGGATTTGGGATCACTCCAACATTCTTGAAAAAAAAAACAAAGACAAAATCTCTAAGCAATAAAGAGCTGCAGGATAAGTTGGAAAAGTTACAACAAGAAGTCTATGAGCTGAGAAAGGAAAAGGAAATCGATCAAGCTACAGGCTTTAAAGATACTAGTGACAAAGCTAGTATCAATGGTAACTTTGGACAAAATATTCCCGAGGTAATTATATACCATCTTTATAAATTATAAAACCATGTTTATTAACTATATAACCATGTTTATTAATTATATAACCATATTTATTAAATTATAGGGCATTTCCCGGTGTCAACTCTATTTGTCTACACTGACTTATCGGATGGTTGGCAAGGTAAAAGTGTATAATATCTCGAGAGAAATGCTTCACCATAGACCCCTCCCAGAGGGATTTTTGAAAGTATCGGTCGACGTCATTTTAGAGGGGGATGCGTTGTTACCACTACCTGACGATGTGGCAGATGCAACATTGGTGGCGGATGCAATAGGATCGTTTGTTGCATGGCCATCAAGCCTCGTTTGCATAGATAATGAGGTATGCTTAAAATCGTTTACTATTCAAATTTTTATGGCAATTATACTTACATTTTGTTTACATGGTAATGTTAGACTCCCACTAAATTCATTCCAAAAAATAAGGGGATTAGGCGGGATACCGAGTCAATTGCATCATTTGAGGTAACACAATTATATGACATTATGCTATGAGAAATGCTAATTTGTGATTTTATACTTTCCCTAACTAATTATATGATAACTAGATTCATGCTAAAGAGACTGCACAACTCAGTAGAGGTAAGGCGCCTGAAATTAGCAACATTTCGACACAAAAAATGAATGTTACTAAGAAGACCGTGGCACACAAAAAAACTACTGCTCAAATCAGGTCGTGCCTTCAGACATATTTAGGAATTACAGATATTCTGGATGGTGGTAACCGACTTATATCTATGAGTTCAGATATCTTTGGTTTTGAATATTTTGAAGCAATTGGTATAGAGGACATGGAGCAAGTTTTTAGGCATTTGGAATTAGGCCTCAGTGTTATCGGTATATACATCAGGTATACTCCGATCAACTTTGTTTAATTAAATGAACAATTTAATCCCTCATTTCAATGAATATAGTATAATGTTAATCATCTTTTAATTTAAGGTTTATGTATGACAACATTGTGCGCCCGTATGGATTAGAAGCAAGATTTGGCTTCTTAACTCCCAACACTGTCAATTCCGGGTCGATTGTAACGAGACCAGATGATGTCATATCATAAGTACTAGGTTTATTCGTGGCCAGTAAAGATACCGAGAAGTTGTTCTTTTTACCATATAATACTGGCAACGGATTAGAATTTCATCCTAACTTAATCTATTATAATTTTCTGTTTTTGTCCATTGTTTAATCTTTGTTTAATCTTACAGTGGACACTGGCTATTGGTTGCGATTAATCCTATGAGAGAAACTGTGTATTATCTGGACTCGTTATACAATGATTGGTCAACATATCCAGATTTGAAACAGATGATTGACACGTAAGTGTTTCGCTCCCAAAGAGATATTCAAATTTATGTTTATGTTTATGTTTATGTTTATGGTCAACATATCTGTATTTATGTTTATGTTTATGATTCTATAGCGTTCTACTTGCTTTTCGCTCCCAACGAGATATTCAATTACCAAAAAGTAGAGCGAACACCGTTACATGGATCAGAGTGGAGGTATATTTTCACAAAGAGATATTCAGTTTTGCTTACTTTAGTGATGATACTTGATAAATCAATTTAACGGGTATATCCTGATATATATTCATATTTTCTTTCCATGTGTAGTGTCCTCGCCATCATAACGGTATAGATTGTGGCTATTTTATGTTGAGGGTTATGAAAGAAACTATTCTTTTGGATCGATTAGAGATTCCATCCACAATATGGATTTCTAACTTAAGAATTACATACTATTTTTATATTTTGTGTTTCTCATAAAATGACATATTGTTTTAACTAAATCACATACTATGTTATATTATTATATATGTAGTACTTTGAGGAATTCAATTGTGCACATTACTCAAAAGATCAATTGGATGAACTTATGGAGGAATGGTGTCAATTCATTATCAGGTTGAGAATTTTATAAGCTAAGGTATATTGTCTTATTTCCTTTGATGAGAACTTTCGAGTTTTGAGTATAAATTAAATTCGAATAAAGTGCAACGTTAATATTATCATGTTATAAATTTCGATCATTTGATTTTTTTTCCAGGTATATAGGTACATATGTGTAGAAGATAGAGATAAGGTATTCATATTGTTGTTGTTTCATGAGAATTCTCGGAGACAGAAAGATGTATAGATGTAAATTCAATTTTGAATATTTTAGGCATTTTACCTAGTAGAATTTTAAGTTGTATCATAAATTTTGTAAATGTTGTTGTCTATATCTTGTAGAATTTTAACTTGTATCATAACTTGTAAAAAGATGTATAAATGTTGTTGTTGTTGTTGTCTTTATTGAAATGAAGCTACCAAATATGGAGCATAAAAGATAATTACCTGGATCAAAATATTGGAATGAAGCTACCAAATATTGGAATGAAGCTACCAAGTATGATAAAAATTCTGATTAAAATAGATAATTTATTAAAAAAAAAATTGTAAACAATAGACAGCGCTTTAGCAAAAAAGCGCTGTAAAAACTTTTTAAAAAAAAGCGCTGCCTAAAGTATGAAAGCGCTGTATAAAGTGGGGGAATAGACAGCACTTTCAAAGGAAAGCGTTGTCTAAAGCCTACCTGGAAAAAATTACAACGCGCTGTCTAAAGCCCAAGTGCTGTCTAAAGTGGACATAAGGCAGCGCTTTTACGTTAAAAAAAGCGCTGTATTTTCTTTTAGTAGTGCTACTTTAGGCAGCGCTTTAAATAGCTGTTAAAGGCCAAAAAAAGCCTTGTCTTTTCCCTTTTTTGTAGTAGTGTAACCATGTGTTGAGAACTGACTCATATATGCAACAAAAAATGTTAGAAGTGAAAAACAGCAGTATGAGTCGATGCATATCTCTATGAGTTGACACATATTAGGTACAAAACATGTTATGATTCGATACAAAACACGAATGAGTCGATGCATAACAGAAATGAGTCGATACAAACCATTATGTATTGATACATACTGAGTTGATTTTGATTTCTAGGAGCAAGGAATGATATGTGTCGATGCATAAGTGTATGTGTTGATGCAAAACAGGTTATGAGCCGATGCAAACTGTTGTACCCTAAAATTTTCCCTCTCACTTATCAATAATTTGCTCACAAGATCTCCTTGGGCTCAAGACATCACAAGGGTTTGATCAGCTCAAGACATCTCCTTAAGCACTGATGACCAAAATTAGGGTTTGAGTTTGCACAAGGATTTTTGAACTTCCAATGCCCCATATGACTTTCATGTATCATTATGGACCCCCAAGATTACTCATGTCAAATTTCAATCCTTGAATCACACTTTTGATCAGTCAATTGAACAGTTGACCTAAAAATCAGCTGTATTGGGGAAAAAGTCAATTATGACTAATTTACAGTCAAACTTCATAATTTTTTATCCACATCAATATTTTAAACTCATATGTATCATTTTATCAAGTTTGGACCATAATTCCTCAAGAAATTTGATCAAATCTCCAAAAGGGCAAAATGGTCAAAATTAGGGTTTTGACTAGGAAAGGGTAATTTCTGATTTTTGACCTAACAAATGGTCAATTAGTTTAAGGAATGATCTCAAGAGTCCAATTGCATCATTTTTACCTAATGATAGGGTTCAAAACATTGCAAGTCCATTGGATTGACAGATGAATTTTGTAGTCAACTGATCAAAAGTCAACTGTATACTGAAAAATCAAACTTTGACTTTTTGGTCAAATTCAAGTGCCAAAGATCATAATTCATCAAAACATGTAAAAATATGAAACTTATTCATCATTAAATCAAAAATTCAAGATTTCATTTTGAAAAGTCAAAATTTCTAAACATAAATTTTTCCAAGTGTTGGAAATTTCATGTTTTTTCATAACTTTGAGCCAAATTTTCACCATGATGCAAGATGATTCAAGAGAAAATTTCAACATGAAAGTTGTATATCTCCATGAAATCTACAACTTTTCTTCACACAACTTCTTCCAAAATTGCTTGGATCTCAAGTTATAATTTTATGAACATCGGGTCATGAAACTAAACACTTAGTGAAATTTTGCCCTAATTTGACCAGGATTTTGACCTAACTTCATGACACTTTTTCATATAGTTCTAAGGGGAATATTCAAAAGAAATTCAAAGATGGGTTGTAGAGAAAATTGCAAGATTTCCAAAATGTCCAAGAACTCCTTGAGATCATTCTTGAGTAGGGAGAATCTAAGAGATGAAATTAGGGTTTTGTCACTTGAATTACAAGTCATTTTGGATGAACACATGAACCAAATCAATGTTAGGCTGCATAATCTTTGCTTTTCATGCCTCAAACTTGTTTGTCACTCCATAATTAATGGATTACACAAACTTTTGAGCTATAATCCAAGTGATTTAAGCTTTATCCAATTGACATTGCCATTTTGGGAAGAAAGTTAACAATACCATTCTTGAAAAGCAATTCTTGAGCCTCTAACTTGTTCCCTCTGATCACACTTCATCTAAAAAGTCAGAAGCAAGTGTGTTTAAAGCATAACCACTCTATCTTAGCAAGTACGCAAGGCATTGAAACTTGTTTTCTCAAAAATCACATGTTATGCATAAACATGTAATTTCAAATTCTGATCAACAACAAGTCTCCAAACTTGTTGCTTATAAATAGAAGCACTATTTATGAGCTAGGACACGAGCTGGAAGACCCTTAAACTTACTCAAACTCCCTCTAGCTAGAAATTGTCTCAAAACACCATTGTTGTGCAAATTCTGACTTTACATACCAAACTCCGAATCCCCTCATGCGTTCTTTGGCCTTTCATTTCCAAAAGCTTCTAAACATCAAATACAAACCATCCAAAGTCCATTTGCTCAACTGTAACACCTCCATCATCAAGTTCCATTTTCAAAAACAGGGGTCTGCAACTTGACTTCTCCAGAGCTCCTCAGCCACTTTCAGCTCAAGCTAATCATTGCATTAGCTTCCTAGGACCTCAAGGAAGCTAATATGATCCTTTGAGCACTTTGAATCAAGCTCATTTGCATTTCATGATTTCCAGTTTTGAGGTATTTCACTTGAACTTCTATCTCATCATTTAAGCATCATTAATGTTTATTTTGTGAAGGAAAAATGTAGACCTCATTTCCACGAAGTTGTACATATCCATAGTTTGCATTTACATGGCCTGAGCTTAGAGAATTTTAGAGTTGAAGTTTCTGAAATTTTTAGGGTTCAAATTAGGGCCAGAGAAATTCTCATTTATCTTTGACTTTTAGCTTTAGTTATTTACATGGTTAGATTCGTGAGGAAGAATGCAACAACTTTCATTTTGTCATCTTCCATTTTTGTTGAGAAATGAAGTAGTTGCAAGTATACTGGCTGGAGGTTGAAGATGAAGTCATCAGGAATTGATTTGCCTTACATATTTATTTTTTTGTTTATATGAACGGATGTATAGCCACCCCAGTGGTAAAGCGCGTGCCTGTTAACCTATGGGACCTGGGTTCGAGCCCCAGTGGTACCCTTTTGCCCATTTTTCATTTTTTTTTACTTTCTAACATTTTTTTGCAGGAGCTGGGCCCTTTGGGCCTGGTATTGTTTTTATTTTTGATAGCTGACCTCCCTGCCTGCTTATGCACCCCTGACTCATTATTTTATTATTCCTTTTTCTATTTTTTTATAATTATTTTATTTTATTTTATTTCATATTTTTCTTTTATTACTTTTATTATTTTTATTATTAATACTATTTTTATTATTATTAACAAAAATCCAAAAAATATTTTATTTATCATTTTTACACTTATTTATTTTATTTTCTTTATATATACAAAAGAACAAAAAAAGAGGCATTTTCTCAATAAATTAATTTCCTTTTTAATAATTAATATTTAGATTTAGGTTTAAATGTTATATTATTTTCTTGTAAATAAAATTAATTTAGAACTTAGGTTTTTTTAATTAATCAATTTCCATATTATTTTATTAATTTAAAACCTTTTCATAAAAAACCTTAAAAATCCTTTTTTTAATTTAATTTCTTAATTAACTTAATTAATTTTAATTAATCATTTTTCAAAAGTCAACAAAAACACCTTTGGGTCAAAGCTTCTTACATGAACATGGAAGATCCAATTGAGATGAAACCAAATAGGTTGCTTAGGGGACATCCTAAGCTTTCTAAAAAGTCGAAGAACACCCTCTTAGGGTCAAAATTGAGAGAGATATGCATTGTCAAAGTTGGCCATTTTTGGAAATTTGCACAAAGTCAACAATGCCCAAAATTGCATTTTTTTCTTCACATGGGCCCATCTTTTCAAAATTTAATCTCAGTCGTAGCATGGTCCACGACCTATGGGACCCTCCATGCCTTATTCACTTATTTATTTAATTTATTTTGATTTTATTTATTTAAAATTTAACTAAAATCAAATTAAATAAAAAATAAATCAAATTAATGGGATAAGATTTGTTTTGGCATTGATTGAATATCTCATGAGCTGTCAAGTAAGGAACAAAATCGTGCAAGCTCCAAAACAAGAGGAAATCTTCAAATTTGGAAAGATTGGAATCAAAATTAAAGGCCATAACATCTTTTGATTCTTTCCAATTCTATTACCCTAGATTGATTCTACTACATATAACAAAGTATTTGCAACCCTAAGGACAAGTTGTTATGCGCAACCTGCCTCCCACAAAGCAAGAACAAAGTCCAAACTTTTTGTCAAAAAGTGTTGATCACACATCCCTCCATAGGCCATTTCAAGCAATTCCAAAGACACAACAACACTCCTGGACATTCACTGAAGCTATCCCACTCATTCCCAATCCTCAAAGCATCAAGAATCAGGCGTAAGAACAGTCATGGTTTGCTCTTTTTTTGAAAATCGTTTTCCTCAATTCTGGCATTATCAACATGTTTTAATCATTTATTCATGCTTATTATCATGTTTGCAATATGTTTGGATGATTTTATTTGAGTTTACACGCAGGAATCATGAAACGCCATTCTTAGGGTTTCAAAGCATGTTTTAGGGCTTTTTGATATAGGTTAAATTAGGCCAAACCAAGGGTATATCCAGGCTCAATGGTTGATTTCCAATCGACCCCTGCCCTTGGTTGGGATTTATCATGCCTATGATGTGTTTTGGACATGTCACAGGTTATAGCTATGGACTTTATCTGTAGGTATAAGTCCAATACCTAAAACGACGATTCTGCGAGGAAGACGATGGCGTGTCCAAGCCTGGTTGGACAGTTTAAATCTCACGCGTTTTTCTTATAACACTGACTCATTGTTAAATATATTATTTGTTGTTTGTTTCTATCAACTAATAACAAGCTGGCTCGTGGCAAAGGGGAAGGATTTCAAAACGCGTGTGTGTAGGATGTCAGGGGTTTGACCCCTGCCTCCTGCATATTAATTTTCTCACAATTTCTTTGCAGATCCAACACATCTCACAACTAGGCATCCATCATGCGCCTATGATCCAACCATTGGATCTTCCCAAGATCAGATCCAGCGCCCAATCAACCAATCCCCATGGTGAACCCTTCAAAGGTGATCTTCACTGGATCATGCGCCAGGCAGATGGGTCAGCTATTCTGGGCCTAACAAATTCAATTCTGCACCCCCAGAATTACTTCCAACATCAGGCCCATTTCAATTTTTGTTTTAATTTCTTTATTTGATTATTGGTTTTAATTATTTTACAAAAAAATCATTGTTTTTTTAATTAAATCAAAAAATCACAAAAAACACAAAAAACATTAGAATTAGGTTTTTCATAAAATATTTAATTTCATTAATTAATTAGGTTAATTAGGATAACTTAAATTACTTTTTCATAATTAAAATTAATTAGAAATTAGGTTAATTTGCAAAATTAATTACTTTTCTCAAAAATCCAAAAATATTTTTTCTTCTAAATCAATTAGATTCATTAAGCCTTAATTCTTCGTTTAATTAATTCTCGCGCGCATTTATTTATTTATTTTTTTCCAATTAATGTAATTGCTTCGAGTTTGTAATAACTTTTAACTTATGTTTATTACCATTTTCATTTACTATTTTCCACAAGTTTTTTATTATGTAATCCCCCTCCCCAAAGCCTTGTAATAGCTAGGTTTATATTTCTCGCATTTTACTTTCCGTCATTATAAACTGTTAGATGATTGATAATAGGATTGTATGCAAAAGATCAATATTTAAAATAGTAGGAAACCCTAAATGTGTAAAGATTAAATAAACTGAAATCAAACACTTGCACATGCTCACTGCTAGGGTTATTCCCCACTTTGTTTGCCTTCGGAAAACGGTCACTACTCTTGAAACGTGAGAATTTTTAGTGGATGTCCTCTAGTTCGAAAGATCACTTGTCCCCCGATGACCCTTTCGACGTTGCCTCAGTAAAAAAAGTGAACTTAGAGTTTTAGGACAATTACTAAGAGATCTCGCCCTGTTGCCTTAAGTGACCATAATCGTCCCTTTCGATGGTCCCTCAAACTCCAACGATGGATCTACCTACTCCTTAATAGTAGGATAGCGTTGTCTAAAGGAAATAAGAAAAACGAACAGTCTTTTTCGAGTAGGTAGAAACTCTTAAGTACTTGCTCAAAACAACAACTTTTCACACCCTACACTTTCAAATAAACCTTTCAAACTAAAGTTTTCAAAAACACTTTATCACACTCTTGAGGACTGATACAAGGGTTACCATAAAGTGAAACGCCTCACAAAGGCAACTTCAAAACTTTTTTAAAGCACACAAACACATAAAATCAATTTAAGAATGAGCAAGTACCTAAGAGCCAGTGGGAAACCACTGATAGAAAGGGTGATAACACCTTCCCTTTCTATAATCTACCCCCCGTACTCAAAAACATCTCGAAAAAGGTTTTTTCTGTTCTTTTTCCCTTTTCCTTTGTTGGATAAAATAAAATACGATGGCGGCTCTTGCTTACCGTACATTTGCAAACAAAAAACGCAAAACCAGTAGTAACAAAAACAGTCAGTTCTGCCACCGTATTACAGAACTAGCTACTCTGCTGGGGATAATACTAAAGTAGGATTTACCTTAGGATCTAGGTCATTATTAATTGCTTCTTTGTCTTTCCTTGTTTAATTTACTTTTAAGGGCATCTGTTTGGGTTGTTTGGATCCTAAACCCGGATCGGGGAATTCCTTTAAGGTAAGTAGCAATAAACTGTGAGGGAGTTGTGCGGGGTATACCGACACAGTTGAAACAGTAGCTACGTTAATGCGATACTTTGGTGTGTACAGGTAGCCCTTGAGTAATCAAGGAGAATACGGGGCCGCTGCGTGGTATCATAAAGCGTCAACTGACCTTAGCACCTTAATTGACCAAATTGGCTTTTAGGACGTAGTGAGATAGTCGTCTTTGGTGTAAACCCAAAGTCGGTTGATACTCGATGCTACACTCATTGAGGTTTGGGGGAAAGATCGGTGATATTGAGATCCCTTAGAACCCGTTTACTATATTTAGGACAGGTTAAACCAACCCAATTTCAAGAGGGTATTACCTTAAAACCCATGCAAGCCTTAAACCTAAGGTCTTTGAGCCTTTAAGAATCCTTGAAATAATTGCATACGCATATCATCCATGACATTGCATAAACATGTTTCATAACAGGTTTCTCATCCTCTTCGTTGTTTATTTCAGCAATAATGACTTCTGAACAAAGTATCAAGGATCTCCGGGCACAAAATTCCCAATTTCAGCAAATGTTCGTAGCTTTGGCTAAAAGGGAGGAAGATCTGAAGGCCCTTATTCTGAAAGACAGAAAGAAGAAGGCTAAGAAGACCGCTGGTGTCCTGAATCTGGGCAGAAGATTCAGGGGACCATTGAAGCAACCGATTGATCTGACCTCTTTGTCCAAAGAAGGGGAGAACCAAGAGGGTGAAACAAGGGAAGAAGACCCTAGTCCAAGGGTTTCTGAGGATGAATCTGATTACAATGATGAACAGTATCCTCCCACTGAGGATAGATACAAACAATTAGAGGATTTTCTGAATGCAATGGAGATCTAAAGAGTACTAGGGCTGGATTTTGAAGAGCTGGATTTGGTATCTAGGGTTGTCATCCCACCGAAGTTCAAGGCTACGGTATTTACAAAGTATGATGGGGTTTCTTGTCCCAAGCTTCATCTCCGTCCTTATGTGAGGAAGATTCAGCCTCACACTGCTGATAGTAACTTGTGGGTCCATTTCTTTCAAGACAGTCTGTCTGGGACTCAGCTTGAGTGGTTTTATCAACTGGAGGGAATCAATATCCGCAACTGGGAAGATATGGCTGCTGCTTTTTATAAGCAGTACCAATATAACACTGACCTTGCTCCTACCTGTACTCAACTCCAGAGTATGTCTATGGGTGCAAGCGAAGGTTTTAAGGACTATGCTCAGAAATGGAGAGATTTGGCAGGGAGAGTCCAACCCCCTTTGTCTGATAGGGAGTTGGTGGACATGTTTCTTGGTACGCTATCTGGTCCGTTATTTAATCACTTGATTGGTAGCTCCTCAGCTGGTTTTACTGAGCTGATATTGACTAGAGAAAGGGTAGAAGCTGGGATCCGAAGTGACAAGATTCAGAAAGACACCTCTTCGAGTTCAGTGAAGAAGCCATTCATGGGTAAGAAGGAGTTCAATTCTATTTACAATTCAAGAGGTTAGATCAGAACCGAGCTTCGTCTAACGGTAGGGGCTGTGATGATACCTAGGCTTGTGGCTAGTCAACAACGAAACAATCAGCCAAGGGTAGAAATACCTCAAAGGCAATTCACCCGGATCAATATGACATTGTATGAGGTTTTACCCCATCTGTTAAAATCTAACTTGGCAACCTTAAAGGAGGCTCCCAAGAACCCCAACACCACATCTCCTCGTTACAATCCAAACGCTCGGTGTGCTTAACATTCTAAGAGTCCAGGCCACGATACAAACGACTGTTGGGCTCTGAAGAATAAGATACATGATCTGATCAAAGCAAAGGAGATTAAGTTTGATGCTCCTGAGATGCCTAATGTCATAATTTCTCCCATGCCCAAGCACAACCGTGGTGTTAATGTCGTTGATACTGATCTATTTGTCACTTTTGTTGATGAAGTTTCTACTCCTCTCATGACCATCAAGAAGAATTTGTTGCTATCCGGTTTATTTCCGGGCTATGGTAAAGGTTGCCACATGTGTTTGTATCTGCCTTCTGGTTTTTATTTGCTGAAAGCATGTGTTCAATGCCTGATGGATAACAAAGAGATTTTGTTCGAAAAGACTCTGATTCCGACTTTTCTACATGAAGATGTTGCTATCATAACCATTTCCATCAATCCTTCCAAGGTCTCCTCCAAAAGACCTGTTAGGATTACACTTTCTCCAAGAATTTCTCCATTAATAATCACTTTTCCTGGCCTTGTACCATACTCCTCGGACAAAGTTGTTCCTTGGAATTATGGTGCTGACATTTACTACCATGGCGTCAAGTAGGATTTGTTAACCACTAAAGACGAAGAAGATGAAAAGGATGATCCCGATATCAGTAACATTGTCGGGACCAGCAAAATTACTCGAAGTGGAAGGGTTTTCTCTCCTGAGATCTCCCTGAAGACTGTTGCTAGGCCTGTTATTATTCCATATGTTGTTCCTGCTAGTACTTCTGCTACTACTCCCATCCTTACTCCAGTTGGTACCCCTGCCGATGAGTCATCTAGGACTCGGGGCAAAGAAGATATAGGTGAGCCTTCCCGGACGGAGGCACCTAGAAAAGTTTTTTTGGAATCCTCTAAACAAGAAATGGAGGAAATTTTAAAAATAATAAAGAAGAGAGACTACAATATGGTTGAACAGCTGGGGAAGACCCCTTCAAAGATATCAATGTTGGCTCTGCTATTGTGTTATGAGGCCCATGAAAAGTCTTTGATTACATTTCTCAAGACTGCGCATATGTCGCAAGAAACCTCTATTGATCAATTCAAGGACTGTGTGGCCAGTTTGACTGTTGATAATGGATTGGGTTTTTCAGATGCTGATTTGACACCAAAGGGGAGAAAGCATAATGATGCTCTGCATGTCTCGATCGAATGCAGGGGCACTACTATGGCCCATGCGCTAGTGGACAATGGATCGTCACTGAATGTTCTGCCCAAGAAGGCTCTTGATAGGCTGGATTGTGAAGGCTTGACCTTAAAGCCCAGTAGCATTGTGGTGAAGGCTTTCGACGGTTTAAAAAGAATGGTGCACGAGTAGGTGGACATCCCTGTCAAAGTGGGTTCCTAGATCTTTGAATCAACCTTCTACGTGATGGATATCAGGCCATCTTATTCTTGTTTGTTGGGTCGTCCTTGGATCCATGAAGCTGGAGTTGTTACTTCTACGTTGCACCAAATGTTGAAGTATCCAGTGAAGGGGGAGATTGTCACCATGCATGGTGAAGAGGAGTACATGGTAAGCGATCTAAACTCTTTTAAGTATGTGGAGATGGACGATGAGTTCATAGAGACCCCTTGTCAAAATTTTGAAGAGGTTCCCAAGACTATGGCATCAACCGAGACTATTACCAGTGTGCCAAAGATCACAAAACCTCCTTTGAAGATGGCTTCTCTCAAGGACGCCAGAGCAATAGTTGAAGAAGGTCGGTGTACCATTTGCGGATAGCTCCCTGATTTTCCTCATAAAACTGACAAATTTGGTTTGGGCTTTACTTCAGAAGCTCAAAGGGTTGTTCGACGTGCTCGGGCTAGAGGACCTCCCCTACGCATCAGCAATCGTGGGGTCAATGCTATAGAAGACAATGATGAGGATTATGATATTGACAGTTGGATCTACCCTATCACCAACCGTGGACCTAGTAACTGGATGGAAAAAGATTTTATGTCGATTACTTTTGTTCAGCAGTAATTGTCTTACTTATTTTTCGGACTCGTAATAAACAATATAAACTTTATGGCCTTGTGTCTTATCCGAGGCACAATGGTTTATTTGTGAGGGTTATTATATGTCATTATCATATGTCATCAATAAAACATTGGACGTTCTTGCATACAAATTTTGCGCTCTCTGTTTTTATTTTCTGCTTTTCACTTTATCAATACAGCTATGCTCTTACACACACTCACATATCAAACTGCAGATCTGTGATACGGTGGGAGAACTGACTTGAGGGTTTGCGTTTGTATTCGCAAATGTTGCGGTTAGCAAGAGTCGCCACCGACTTTTCTTTTATCCAAAAGGAAAGGTAAAAAAGCACAGGAAAGACCTTTGAGATTGTTTCTTGAGTTCGGGGGGTAGATTATGAAAAGGGAAGGTATTAGCACCCTTTTGATCCATGGTTTTCCATGGGATCTTAGTTACTTGCTAGATCACTTGCTTTTGTTTCTTGAAAATGTGTTTGGTGTGGTTTTGAAAGTATTTTGTAAAAGAGGCCATTCGTTTAGGAAATCTTTGTAATGATTCTCGTTCGTAAGAATGTATACAAAGATGTTTGTCTTTTTGAAAATGCTTTCAATGTTTGTAAGTTGTTTGGAAGTGTGTGTGTGTTTGTTTTGAAAAAAACAGCAAGGATGTTTTCTTGAAAAATAGAGCAAGTAATTAGGAGTAATCTACCTACTCTAATGTCTTTCTTGTTCATTTTTTATTCCTTTGACATTGTTGGCTTACCATTGATTTGGTAAGAAACCCTATATTTGGATGTTTAACGGGACGGGCGTGGGTCATCGTATAACCATGATTAGCAATGTTGCAAAGTATCTTAGTATTTTCGATGGACTAAGATCATTTTATAAGGCAACTTTGAATAGCGTCATTGAGGGACTATGATCTTTTGATTTTGTTTGTTTTACCAAGATACTTTGCATGCATAACATGGCTATTTTTGTATATAAAGCAACCAAGTGGAGAAACCCTAAGGGTGTTTGTGTGCAAGTGTGTTTGATTGCATGCATGATTTTATCTTGAATTAGGATTTTCTATTTCATTGATTTTATCTTGCCATACATATCCTAAACACTAACATTTACACTTGAAAGCGATACAAATGCGGAAATGTAAAGTCCTACGCTATTACAATATTTAGGGGGTGGGGGTACACATTTATGAATGGGGAGTACCAGCAAGAAAAATAAAGAAAATAACAAGGGGAAGAAAGAAAGAAAAAGGAAAAGACTCAGCATGCTGCTGAGAGGAAGTCAGAAGTTCTGACCCTGGCCTGCTGCAGGATAGCAACCTGTTAGTGAAAATGTATAGGTCAGAAGTTCAGACCCTGGTACGCTGCAAAACAGAAACCTGTTAGTGAAAATGTATGGGGTCAGAAGTTCTGACCCTGCTGGGCACATAGTAATTTTCAGAAGTTCTGATATTACTGATGACAAAACAGGCCCCAGAAGTTCTGGCGTCAAAGTCAGAACTTGGTCTCCCTCCGTGCTAGTCAGAACATCTGCAATTTGGTTATTTTTCCACAAAACAGAAGGCATGCCTAGGACATTTTCAGCAGGTATCATAGCATTTTAAAAGTCAGAACTAAAAATCAGAGGCAAGTTTTGAACTGATTCGTTCCCTACTTAAGCGTACAGATGCATGAAAAACTCAGAATATGAACAACATCAGAAGCATAATATCTACATTGTGTTTTTGAGCATGCAAATCTGGTGATGTTTAAGCAATGTGGTGAGGGTCAGCAAGTGCTTACCTTGCAGCTAGAAAAAAATTATGTGGACTGGAGTTAGCCTTAACTCAGATGATGTTCTGAACAGGTTCTTTGAATGGATAGATGGAGGGTATATATATGAGTTAGAAAACTGTATGGGTGTTTCTTAGTCAAGAAATATTTTGAGAGCAAATGGAGTTTGAAAGCAGGAGATTCAAAGTTAATGGTTGGTATGATGTGTTTACAGTTTTTGAAACTCTAGGAATTTTGGGCAGAGGTTCAAGATGTTTTCTTGCTAAAACTTTATGTTTCTCTCCAACAATTTTTTCTGAACTTTGACCAGGGTTTTTCAATGGACAATGGTGTTCTATTTAAAGGCAAAGCTTTGTGGGTTTTTAAAACGTTAAGTGGCGCCAATGTCATGCACTAGATGCTGACTTACTCTTGAATAAAGTTCATAAAAAGTTGTGATGATTGACAGCTTTTAGCCTAGGCTGGGTTAGTAAGCAAGGATTAAGGAAAAGTGACACCCATGAGCGAAAAGTAGCGCATGAACCCATACCTAAATCTACACAAGAGCGTTGTTATGTTACACATGGAGAGACCCTTTAGACAAATGCTCAAAAGTGGTTGTGAGCATTAATGAGCATTAAATGGTGATAAGATTGGTCAAGAATAAGAAATATTGTAATATGAGATTTGCATCATCACCTAAAAATGAGCCAGCAGTTCCTAATTTAGCATAGTCCAGGACAACGCACCCAAGTTGTGATCTTGGTATCCTGCTGCCTCAGCAAATTCTGAGGGTTCTCCAGGCTTTCCAGCATGTTTTATAATCTTCTGTTCTTACCTTGGTAGGTTCTGACTGAAATTGAGTAGCTGCTGAAGAGCTACATTCTGACTGAATGTTATGTGTTGAGCCAAGTTTGCAACTTCTTACTGAGTTGGCGTAGCTGCTGAAGAGTCATATTCTGACTGAGTTGGCATAGCTGCTGAAGAGCCACATTCTGACTGAGTTGGTGTAGCTGCTGAAGAGCCACATTCTGACTGAATGTTATGTGTTGAGCCAAGTTTGCAAATTCTGACTACTCCTGCCTGGAGGTTGGTTCAGAAGTTCTGAAGTGTCATTTTTCTTAAATACTTTAGAAAAATTCTAAGTATTTAGAATTTGACTTTTTCAAGGTAAAATTTGACTTTTGAGCTTCTTGATGAAACAAACTTCATATTCCAACATGTCTTGATGAAATATGATTTTTGTGTTTTGATTTTGATCCAAAAACCAATGTTTAACTTTTTATCTTTCAAATGACCATTTTGCCCTTGTAAATGGCTTGCTTGGAAAGGAATGATAACTCAAGGCTTGGATTTGTATAAGAGAAAACTTTGAGAATCCAGGTTGATTTTCCTGAAAGATGAGAGGGCAAATTTTGGGGTACAATAACTGCCCCTGTTCAATCTTATTTAACCTGAGGAGTTAGATTGGCGAGGTTTGCCATTCGCGACTCGAAGGTGGAAGATGATTGGACACTAGAGTGCCCAGAAATTTGCGCTCGACGTCAATAGGAGGAATGGGCTTAAAGATGCCATTTGGAGAAGTAATAAGATCTTGTTGGGGATGGGCTTGTGGGTGCCACCTAAGAATGCTTGTCGAGATGTAGCTTGTATGTTTGAACATCAGAATGGTTGTCGTGTCTGGAGCGTATCTGAACTGTATCAGGAGTGTAGAAATTTGAATCTGAATGAGTACCAAAATGGCTTCCGTGTCTGGAGCGTATCTGAACTGTATCAGGAGTGTTGATATCTGAATCTGAATGAGTACCAGAATGGCTTCCGTGTCTGGAGCGTATCTGAACTGTATCAGGGGTGTAGAAAATCTGAATCTGAATGAGTACCAGAATGGATTCCGTGTCTGGAGTGTATCTGAACTGTATCAGGGGTATAGAAAATCTGAATCTGAATGAGTACTAGAATGGCTTCCGTGTTTGGAGCATATCTGAACTGTATCAGGGGTGTTGATATCTGAATCTGAATGAGTACCAGAATGGCTTCCGTGTCTGGAGCGTATCTGAACTGTATCAGGAAGTTTGCATTTTGTTAATGGTAGTTGTTAACCTTATCCTGAAAAGGATAAAATGTTAGCTGAAACACCAAGTTATGTTGCATGAAATATATGATGCAATGTATTAGATTTATTGATTTTTATGATATATGGATGCACTGTGTGTGTATGTGAGCTGATTTGCTGTATTGCTATCCGCTCGAGGAAAATAAATCCCTGACTGCTGTTGAGGATATGTAAGTCTTCAGGTCTTGAAGTTGGAGTGTTGATGAATTTCTGTTGAGAGGAATAAGCTCTTGTTGTAAGGGGAATGCCATGTATTGCTCGCAAGATCTTCTTGGGGCAACCTGAAAATCTTGACAACTTTCACTGGGGATTATATATTGGGAGTGTTTATTCCGCTGGGGAAGATTGAAAAGTTAGCTGTTATCCGGTTGGGTTCCAGCCTTCACAACAAACTGCTGAGGAACTTGGAGAAATCAGGCGTTTTCTACCGGGATTCGATAAACTAGAAGCTTCACAACTGGGAATTTTGTTCCGCTGGGGATGATGGAAAACTTCGTGGGGAGAAAGGTGATTTTTTGCTTGCAAAAGTTCAGGAGTCTCGGTTGTCTTCCGCTCTATTGGGGAGTTACCCTTGGCTGGAGAGAATCAAAAGTTAACCGCTACTTGGTCGGATTACGGGCTTCACAACAACTTGTTGGGGATAAGGAAGTTTACTGTTATTTGGCCTGATTCTAGGCTTCACAGTAACTTGATGTAGAATAGTCCACTGGGGAAGAGGAGTTGTGGTCCTTTGATTTGTAGTGGTCGGAGAGGTAACTTCAACCTAGGGGATCTGTAGTTTGTTGGTGATATGTGAATTTCCATGTTTTGAGGTTAAAGTTTTGATGAACTCTTGTCGAGAGGAGTAAATTTCGTTGCAAGGGCAACGCCATGTATTGCTTGTAAGATCTGTTTGAGGAATCTTGAGAAATTCGATGACTTCTACTGGGGATAAAAACTTGAAATTTTATTTATGCATGGGAGTTATTGAAAACTCTGTGGGGAATATGGAGTGGTCTAGGGATTTTTTCCTGCCTTTTCAACCTATCAGTAATTGTCTTTCTCATCTTGTTTATTTGTAAATAGTAATTATGTTCAAATGCATATGTTCATTAATGAATCATTGGACGTTTTTTGCAAACAAAACACAATTGTAAAGAAGAGACAAATAGTTTTTTGTACTTTCAAGGAGACATTTTTGTATTCACTTTGAGTAAGTATTTCGTACAAAGGAGACAAACATTCTAGTAAGAGAATGGCGCCATAAAAACAAGAAAGATTTATGCAAAGAAAGATAGCTATGTGTGATAATCCCATGGGGTTCCCATTCTGCTATAACCCTCATATCTCCGAATATCTCGTCTATTTGTCGCTTCGTCCGAAGATGATCAAATTGATAAGAAACTCCGAGTTTGTCAGTAGAAGTCAAGAGGTTGTCCTCAAAATGGTCCAACGGGACATAGTCATACGCTTTTACTCCCTAACTTTTTCCTGGACCGCCCTTTCGGGTTTTCAGTCCACCGGGAAACCCTTTTTTTCTCAAGTCGCCCTTTCGAGTTTTCAACTTGCCGGGTGTATAGATTTTTTTTATTTTATCCTTAATTTTTGCCCGAACCTTTTTGGTTCGTCGGGATGCCATTGTTTTGCGTAGGTACGTCATCCTAGCGGGTCTCTTATGTGTAATATCTTTTGACTATGTCCGCGTTCGCAGGGTGTGGCAGGTCGTCACTGTCCATGGTGGTTAAGATCATTGTCCCACCGGAGAACATGTTTTTGATTACAAATGGTCCTTCATAGGTAGGATTCCATTTGCCCCTGGTGATAGGTTTTTCGAATCCTGATTTAACGCCAAGAGGAAGGAAGCATAATGAGGCATTGCACGTCTCAGTTGAATGTAGGGGCACAACCTTGGCTCATGTTTTGGTGGACACTAGCTCATCTCTGAATGTATTTCCTAAAAAGGCTCTTGATAGGCTTGACTGCGAGGGATTGACATTGAAGCCAAGGAACATAGTAGTGAGGGCATTTGACGGCTCAAAAAGAATGGTGCATGGGGAAGTGGATATCCCCATAAAGGTTGGAACCCAAACATTTGATTCAACTTTTTATGTAATAGATATTCACCCTTCATATTTTTGCTTGCTAGGCAGACCGTGGATTCACAATGCTGGCGCTGTTACTTCTACGTTGCACCAAATGCTGAAGTATCTGATTCAAGGGAAGATTATCACTGTTCATGGAGAAGAAGAGTATATGATCATCCATCTCAATTCTTTCAGATATGTGGAATTAGATGGTGGATTTATTGAAACTCCATTCCAACACTTTGAAGAAGTCCTGCAAGATGTGACAGTGACCAAGGTTGTTCCCAAGATCACAAGGCCTCCACTCAGGATGTCATCTTTGAAGGATGAAAAAGCAGTAATAGAAGAAGGTGGATGCACTATTTGGGGACAACTCCCAGATATCCCATACAAGTCTGACAGGTTTGGCCTGGGTTTCACTTCAGGTGCTCAGAAGACTGTACGTTGCGCTCGTGCTAAAGGACCACCCCTGAAGATCAGCAACCGTGAAGTCAACGCGGTAGAGGATGATGAATATGGCTGCAACCTGGAGGATTGGATCTTCCCAACTGTCAGTGGAGGGCTCAGCAACTGGAAGGCTAGAGATTTCGTCCTGATCACTTTTATCCCACAGTAATTTGTCTTTACGTTTTGTTGGATCTGTAATATTAAAACAATTTAGACTCTTAAAACCTTGTGTCTTACCCGAGGCACAATGATCCATATGTAAGGGTTATTGAAATTCTGGCTGCAGATACTCAATGTCACTTTCAATGTTATGACACCGTATCTGACTTACTATATGACAGTAAATACAAAAACAATAAAGAACACAGTCAATTGTTTACCCAGTTCAGTGTGCAACAACACCTACTCTGGGGGCTACCAAGCCAGGGAGGAAATCCACTATAAGAGATGTTAATTCAGGAATAAACCAACCAGTTTATCTCCTTCACTTAAAACCTACCCAATGCAATTTCAATCTAAGTACAACTTAAACCTGAGTTCCTACTCACTCCCCCTCAATCATAGCAGTGATACATAAAACAATTTGACTAATGATTTGATGAAGACACTCTTCAAAAACAAACACTTGATTAAGCTTCACAGCTTTTTAATCAAGCAACACAATCACTCTTGCTTCACAGCTTTGAGTGATGCACACAACTAACTTGACTCTGCTTCACAGCTTTAGTCAAGGAACATTCAAACACTCTTGCTTCAAAGCTTTGAGTGCTACACAACCCTTACAATTAAAAACCTATTCCAAGTCACTTATCACAATGATAATTGCTTGGAGTACAATAATCAAACCTATACAGATTACAAATGATCTTCTGATCAAAAAGGGATTACTTGCAAAACAGCAGCTCTGTTGAATATATAGCAGCTGCAACTTCAGTTAGGGTTTCCACAAAAACCTAGGGTTAATTCCGTTTGACCTCAAGACCAGGTCACAGGACTTTATTAACCAGGTTAGGGTTGAGCTAGGTTACCCCTCAGAAAACGCAGTATTCTGTTCTGGAAAGACTGAGATATTTCCTGAAAAAACTCAGACTTATCCAACCTGCAAACCTGTTAGTTCAGAACAGGATGTCTTAACATCTGTTATGACATCTGAGAAAACCTCTCTACTGATTTAGCAAAATGTGATCATTTTGCAAAATGCTCAGATACACACTTATAAACATCAGTTCCTGAATGACAATATTTTTCTGCAAAGGTACCTAATGAATCAGTACAAACTAAACTAGAATGTTATGACATCAGTCATGACATTCACACATACACTTGGGTTTTACCAAAAATGCAAGCCAATACCTAAACAACTACAAACTCCCCCTTTGGCAGATTTTTGGCTAAAGACCCTAAGAAATCAGAGATAGATAGCAGCAGAAAGAAATGACTGTAGAAAAATAGAATGTCTAATTGAGCAAGTACATATTAAGTACCAAAATATTCTCCCCCTCTTTAGCCACAAATGGGCCAAAGATACATGTTCATAATGATTATACAGTTATCCAAAACAAATAATAAGAGCAGCAGCAGAAAAGAAACTGAACACACTTCCAAACTCCACCAGATATCAGCACCAACCAGCAACACCACCAAACAGCAACCAACCTTCAAGCACTGTCATCAGACTCAGAGGAGCTAGTTTCTTCAATGTTGAGATGACCTTCAGCTTCTACACCTTCTTCCCTTCTGTTTTCTTCAGCTTCCTCCTTTTCTAGCCTGGCAATTAGGATTTCTAGGGTCTTTTTCCTAGCATCCAGCTCTTTGCAAGTCTCTTTTAAAACAGCTATGACATCTGATGTCTTGGACTGGGTCTTCACAGACGATGTCTCAACTGATGTTATGACAATGTCTGGAGCATGAGATCCCTGAAACAGTTTGTAGTGCAAGCCAAGGGCAGGAGCTCTTTTGCAGACTGTATCTCTTGCCACAAGGATATCAGGGTATTGTGCAAGGATAATTCCACAAAGGAGGGAGGGAAAGGCTATTGGTCCTTTGACAGCATAACTACCAGCATGCTTTAAAGTTTGTTCAAAGATGTACCTGCCATAGTCAAAAGCAGTCTTGGTTCCCACAACATAAATAAATCTCCCCAATCCTGTGGAGATAGTTGATTTATGATTTGTAGGCACCCAGTTGGCTGCACCTATTTTATGCAGGATGGCAAATTTCATGCTGAGTTTGCTGGCATTCAGCTTGCCTTTCAAGGGCCAGCACTTCACTTGCCTGGCTGTGATGGTTTGACAAACTTCATTGTCAGTGGCCTCCAGATCAGGACAATCCTCATTTGTTCTTCCAAGAAACTTGTTAATTTCTGATGGAGAGAACTTGACCCTTCTTCCTCTAACAAAAACACTTTCAAAGTCAGCTGACCTTCCATCAGCACAATCATTAGACAAGTTCACTACAAACTCCTTGACCAGATTTTCATAACATTTGTTAAATTTTATCACTGTCTTCATCAGTCCAGCATTCTTGATCAGGTCCATGATGTCTTTGCACTCCAAGGCATCATTGTTGAGTTCTCTCTCTAAAGCTATTCTCTTTAAGCAAACATACTTCCATCTGTTTGCATTGTCAGGATGATGAAAAGAGATGTTGTCTGTTGGGACTTCAGGTACTCTAGCAATTTTGCTGGAAGGGAGCTTCCTTTTGATAGGAGTTTCTTCAGCATCAATCTCAAATTCTGATTCCTCATCAGAATCAGAAGATTCAGGTTCTTTTCTCTTCTTAGAGATTGGTTGTCTAGCAGTATGCACCTGGGCCTTCTTCCCTTTTGTCTGAATACTTTTCTCAGCCATGCCTTCAGCCTTGGATTTCTTAGCAGCAGGTTTGTCTTTGGACACACATTTTGCATCATTCTGATTACTCTTTCTTTTCATCAATCTCCTAGCTATGCTAGGGTTCACATTAGCAATCAGATCATTATCTGAGTAATCCTCATCCACATCAATGATAGGTGGATCAGCTTCCTTTTCTGAAGGGTTCTGAATGTTGTCTTTTTGTGTCACAACATTCTCAGTGACATCTACATTCTCAGAGACTTCCACATTTGGGCTTTCTGATTGATTTAAAGGGACAGAAATCCCCGGTACAGGTTGGTTTCCGCTCAGTATACTAGTAACAAGCCTAGCAATGGCTTGATGAACTTGAACTGATCCTTCTCTATTTGGTACAGAAGAAGAAGGATGAGAAGAATTACCAGAGGCTGTAGCTTGAGCTCTTCCTGCATGTCTAGTTCTTAGCTTTTTGACTTTGGCTGGGTCAGTTGCCATCTCTCTGAGAGGAGTGACCTCAAGAACTTCAGATTCTATGCATGTGGTGATTGCTCTAGAGTCTTGGTCAGAAGATGAAGATGATGAGGATGATGAAGTCGCCATGGTTGAAGACGATGTCTGAGACATTTTGATTGACTTTGAGTAACGGTAGCAATTTGAGAAAAATCTTTGATTGAGAGGAGGAAACAGGTTGCAAGGACGAGAGAGGTAGGAGGCAAAAGGGAGTCTTTTCAACTTCTTAAAGATTTTGAAAGAATTGTGAAAGCATATGATTAACCCACTAAAGATAGACTTAATAAAATTAATTCCTTCAACCTTTGTTTTAAGCAAAATTAATTGCTATAATTTCTCATGTTGGTAAATACCCAACCTGCCCCTCAAATTTTCAAGTTTATTTCCAACAAGAGCCTTGGTAGAAGAATCAGTCAGCTGAAGCTTAGAGAAACTATGTTCCAGTTTAAATGACTTCTTCTCTACAAAGTCAATGTGCTTGTTCCAGTTATGTTGAATAGGGTTCAAGGAAATATTGATTGTATTCAGATTGTCACAACACAATGTCACAACATCTTGTGTGACATTATACTCAGTGAGCATCTGTTTTGACCAGATATTTTGAGAACAGTTTTTCCTAGCAGCAACTATTTCCGCACAGAGTTGGGAAGGCATTCTTTTGATATGAATCATAGTTCTGGTTGATTCTTGAATAATTTTCTGTTTGTCCAGTCCATTTTGATGGAGAGTTATAGGAGAGAAGACTTCAAGCCTCATTTCTTCAGGGAAACAGAATTTATTAGACTTGTTATTTCCAACATCCTTGTCAAGATAACTTATGGTTCTGACAACACATCCTTCTTCAAGTTTATTTACCACATCATAGACATTATCAACCTGTAGTTTTGGAGTTCTTCTGACTTCTTCCATAGAAATAGCTCTTTTCATTCTTCTTAGATGAAGAGGACCAAGCTTATGCTGCCACAGTTTCATCTCTTTTTCTTCTTTGGTAATTGGACACATAGTGGAGATATCAGTGTTCTCAGGCTGCCACAAGTAGCAGTTATCTTTGGATCTGATTCCTCTCATTACAACTTCTAGTTTTTCATTAATTACTAGACATTCAGATCTTGAGAAGTTGACCTTAAATCCTAGATCACATAATTGACTGATACTAATGAGATTAGCAGTCAGCCCTTTTACCAGCAGTACTTCATTCAGACTTGGAACTCCAGGGCAGTCCAAATCACCAACTCCTTTGATTTCACCTTTAGCACCATCTCTAAAGGTCACAAAACTGGTGGTGTGAGGCTTAACATTATTGAGGAGGTTCTTGATTCCAGTCATGTGTCTGGAACATCCACTGTCAAAGTACCAGTCTTCCTTTGCAGAGACCCTCAGGGAAGTGTGGGCTATCAGGGCAGTAGCCTTTTTCTTCCATTTAGGAGCATGTGGTACCTTTTTAGACTTAGATTTGACAGCTGGGTTCTGATTAGGGTATCCATGCAATTTGAAGCAGAAGGGCTTTATGTGGCCATATCTCCCACAATGATGACATCTCCATCTTTGGTACCTTTTCTTCATATGTCTCTGTTCCTGATGTTGAGAGTTGTGTTGAGACATCTGTTTTGACATTTGCTTACCAGTACCAGATTTTCTTGCTTCCATAAATCCTAGTCCAGATTTATTTCCCACATTTTGTCCAACCTGAAGGATCTCTTCCAATTTGTCTGTTCCATTTGTCAGCATCTTGACATATTTGGTCATTTGATTCAGTTGTGAGTTCAGCAATTGAACTTCTCCTTCTAGATTACTTATAGTTTCAAGGTTTGCCCTTTTTTCAGCCTCCAGCTTTATGATGAGTTTTGATTGTTTCTCATTCTGCACACAGACCTCAGTACTTCTGATACACAGTTTCTTGTAAGTATCAGCCAGTTCTTCAAAAGTCACCTCTTCATCACTTATGTCACTTTCAGAGGTACAAATACCAGTTAAAGCAGTAACTAGTTTGGCAGATTCTTCTTCAGAGTTACTTTCTGAATCACAGTCAGACCAAGTAACTGTCATTCCTTTCTTTTGTTTCTTAAGAAAGGTAGGACATTCAGCTCGAATATGCCCATATCCTTCACAACCATGGCATTGAATTCCTCTGCCTTGATTTCCCTTCTCTTCTGACCTTGGTCTTCTGTTGGAACTGTCAATGTCAGAGGGAATGTTATGAACATTAGACCTTGACTTTGGATCTATTCTTTTGATGAGTTTGTTGAACTGTCTTCCAAGCATGGCTATAGCTTCTGAAATATTTTCTTCAACATCCTCCTTGTTTTCAACATCAGTGTTGGATACAAGTGTTATGCTTTTGTTCTTCTTGTCACCATTATCAGTGATCCCCATCTCAAAAGTCTGAAGAGACCCAATAAGTTCATCCACTTTCAACTTGCTGATGTCCTGGGCTTCCTCTATGGCAGTTACCTTCATTGCAAATCTTTTGGGCAAGGATCTGAGAATCTTCCTCACCAGTTTTTCTTCTGACATCTTTTCTCCCAGTGCTCCTGAGGTGTTGGTAATCTCCAAGATGTTCATGTGAAACTCATGAATGGTTTCATCTTCCATCATTTTTAGATTCTCAAACTTGGTAGTAAACATCTGAAGCCTTGACATTTTTACTTTGGAAGTGCCCTCATGAGTAGTTTTGAGAGTGTCCCAAACTTCCTTGGCCAGTTCATATTGATGTACTAGTCTAAAAATGTTTCTATCAATTCCATTGAACAAGGCATTTAAAGCTTTTGAATTTCCCAGAGCTAACTCATCTTCTTCTTTACTCCAATCTTCCTCAGGCTTCAGACTGATTGTCCCATCTTTCTCAGTTATGGTGGGATGAATCCATCCTTTGTCAGCAGCTCTCCAAGCCTTTTTGTCCAGAGATTTTAGGAAGGAAATCATACGAGGTTTCCAGTAGTCATAATTAGTTCCATCCAGAATGGGTGGTCTATTTCCAAAAACTCCTTCTTTGTCCATAGTGCCAGAAAGTGATATCCCTAGATCTCACCCAGTAATACAGGCAGGGTGCCTGCTCTGATGCCAATTGAAATTCTGGCTGCAGATACTCAATGTCACGTTCAATGTTATGACACCGTATTTGACTTACTATATGACAGTAAATACAAAAACAATAAAGAACACAGTCAATTGTTTACCCAGTTCAGTGTGCAACAACACCTACTCTGGGGGCTACCAAGCCAGGGAGGAAATCCACTATAAGAGATGTTAATTCAGGAATAAACCAACCAGTTTATCTCCTTCACTTAAAACCTACCCAATGCAATTTCAATCTAAGTACAACTTAAACCTGAGTTCCTACTCACTCCCCCTCAATCACAGCAGTGATACATAAAACAATTTGACTAATGATTTGATGAAGACACTCTTCAAAAACAAACACTTGATTAAGCTTCACAGCTTTTTAATCAAGCAACACAATCACTCTTGCTTCACAGCTTTGAGTGATGCACACAACTAACTTGACTCTGCTTCACAGCTTTAGTCAAGGAACATTCAAACACTCTTGCTTCAAAGCTTTGAGTGCTACACAACCCTTACAATTAAAAACCTATTCCAAGTCACTTATCACAATGATAATTGCTTGGAGTACAATAATCAAACCTATACAGATTACAAATGATCTTCTGATCAAAAAGGGATTACTTACAAAACAGCAGCTCTGTTGAATATATAGCAGCTGCAACTTCAGTTAGGGTTTCCACAAAAACCTAGGGTTAATTCCGTTTGACCTCAAGACCAGGTCACAGGACTTTATTAACCAGGTTAGGGTTGAGCTAGGTTACCCCTCAGAAAACGCAGGATTCTGTTCTGGAAAGACTGAGATATTTCCTGAAAAAACTCAGACTTATCCAACCTGCAAACCTGTTAGTTCAGAACAAGATGTCTTAACATCTGTTATGACATCTAAGAAAACCTGTCTACTGATTTAGCAAAATGTGATCATTTTGCAAAACGCTCAGATACACACTTATAAACATCAGTTCCTGAATGACAATGTTTTTCTGCAAAGGTACCTAATGAATCAGTACAAACTAAACTAGAATGTTATGACATCAGTCATGACATTCACACATACACTTGGGTTTTACCAAAAATGCAAGCCAATACCTAAACAACTACAGTTATTATCTCATTTCCATATGACATTAATGAATCATGGACATTTTTTTGCATACAAACTTTGTGCTCATTGTTTTTCTTTTTACATTTTTTCATTTCTTTCAAAGATAGCTATACCATTACACACCCTCACACTCACAATGTAGGTCTACATCCATTCGGATCCCATGGATAGCGGTTCTGCTATGGCTTTTTGTGACTCTGAAAATCTAATCTACCAAGCCGAAGACAAAGGTGAGGAAGATTGTGAAGTACCAGGGGAACTTTCCAGATTATTACAAGAAGAAGAGAAAACCATTCAGCCCCACGAGGAACCGGTGGACACCATCAATCTAGGTACCGAAGAAGACAAAAGAGAGGTCAAGGTGGCTGCCAATCTGGACCCAGTGTCAAGGAGCGGCTGATTCATTTGTTACACGAGTATGTTGAGGTCTTTTCCTGGTCGTATGAAGACATGCCAGGACTTGGCGCGGATATTTTGGTACACCGTCTACCTACAAAAGAGGATTTCCCGCCAGTAAAACAAAAGTTCCGTCAAATGCAACTAAATATGTCAGAGAAGATTAAAGCAGAAGCCATGAAACAATTCAATGTTGGATTCTTGGTTGTCACCTCTTACCCACAATGGGTTGCCAATGTTGTTCTCGTGCCCAAAAAGGATGGAAAGGTACGAATGTGCGTGGACTACAGAGATTTGAATAGGGCAAGCCTTAAAGACGATTTCCCACTTCCCCATATTAACATCCTAGTTGACAATACGGTACAGCACAAAGTGTTTTCCTTCATGGACGGTTTCTCAGACTACAACCAAATCAAAATGGCGCCTGAAGACATGGAGAAGACAACTTTGTCACACAGTGGGGCATATTCTGCTACAAGGTTATGCCGTTCGGACTGAAGAACGCTGGGGCAACCTATCAGCGTGCCATGGTAGCTCTATTTCACGACATGATACATCACGAAATAGAGGTCTATGTGGACGACATGATATCTAGATCTCAAGCAGAAGAAGAGCATCTTGATCATTTATAGAAACTGTTTGAGAGACTGAAGAAGTACAAGCTGAGGTTGAACTCGAACACATGCACGTTTGGAGTAAGATCTGGTAAGCTCCTAGGTTTTGTCGTCAGCAATAAGGGTATTAAAGTAGATCCTGCCAAAGTGAAAGTTATACAAGAGATGCCTGCTTCTCGTACTGAGAAGGAAGTCAGAGGATTCTTGGGACGCTTGAATTACATTTCCATATTCATTTCTCTCCTGACAGCTACCTGTGAACCAATCTTCAAACTACTGAAGAAAGATCAGGTAGTCAAATGGAATGATGAGTGCCAAATTGCTTTTGATAAAATCAAAGAATACCTGTAAGATCCTCCTATTCTGATGCCACCAGTCGAGGGAAGACCATTGATCATGTATCTGACCGTTTTGGAAAATTCAATAGGGTGTGTGTTGGGGCAGCATGACGAGTCTGGCCGAAAAGAGCACGCTATTTATTACCTGAGAAAAAAGTTTACCGACTGTGAAACAAGATATTCACTGCTCGAGAAAACTTGTTGGCTATGGCATGGGCTACTCGCCGGCTAAGACAGTATATGTTGACCCTTACTACCTTATTGATATCTAAAATGGATCCAATAAAATACATCTTTGAAAAAACTGCTCTCTCTGGGAGAATAGCGAGATGGCAGATGATCCTGACAGAATATGACATACAGTATAAAGGGAAGTGTACTAGCTAATCACCTTGCTCACCAAGCTGTGGAAGACTACCAGTCCATCATGTTCGAATTCCCAGATGAAGACATCATGATGGTAAACAACTATGAAGAATTCAAACCATATGACGGACCTGAACAAGGATCCCGATGGACCCTGGTTTTTTATGGGGCATCTAACTCACTCGGAAATGGTATTGGTGATGTACTCATATCTCCTGAAGGATATCATACTCCTTTTACGACAAGACTCTGCTTCAATTGTACAAATAACATGGCGGAATACGAAGCGTGCATCTTTGGTCTCAAGGCTGCCATAGATTTGGAGATCAAATCTTTGAATGTATTCGGAGATTCAGCTTTGGTCATTAGCCAGATCAAAGAGGAATGGGACACCAAACAACCTAACCTTATCCCCTACAAAGAACATGTTTTGACACTGGTCCCATATTTTGAGAAGATTACCTTTGAGTATTTCCCGCGAGAAGAAAATTAGCTAGCAGACGCACTAGCCACAATGCCATCTATGTTTAAACTTAAATGGGATAACGAGGCTCCCCAGATCACCATTGAACGAAGGGGTGAACCAGCACATTGTCACGAGATTAATACTGAAGAAGTAGTGGACCAGCCTTGGTTTCACGAAGTTAAGAGGTATCTCGAGACTCAAGAATATCCAGAAGGAGCTTCAGTCAATGATAAGAAGTTCTTAAGGAGATTCTCGGCTAAATTCTTCCTTAGTAATAGCACTCTTTACAAACGCAACCATGACTTTGTATTACTTCGGTGCGTAGACAAGGTTGAAGCTGAAAGGATCATGGCTGAGTTACATGAAGGCACTTTTGGCACCCATTCTAGTGGGCATACGATGGAAAATAAAATCCTACGGGCAGGCTATTATTGGTCTACCATGGAAGCAGATTGCTATCAACACACTCGAACCTGCCACAAGTTTCAGATTTATGCTGACAAAGTGAACGTACCTCTGGTTCCTCTGAATGTCTTGACGGCTCCTTGGCCCTTAGCTATGTGGGGGTTTGATATGATTGGGGAAATCAAGCCAACCGCCTCCAATGGACACCGCTTCATCTTAGTGGCCATTGACTATTTTACAAAGTGGGTGGAGGAAGCTTCATTCGCTTCTGTTACCAAGAATGTTGTCGCGCGGTTCATCAAGTAGAATCTCATTTGTTGTTACGGTATCCCAGAGAGGATCATTATAGACAATGGTACAAACTTGAATAATACTATGATCACCGCCCTGTGCGAGCAATTCAAGATCCAGCATCACAATTCTTCCCCTTACCGACCGAAGATGAATGGTGTTGTCGAAGCCGCAAATAGGAACATTAAAAATATTATACAAAAAATGACGGTCACATACAAAGACTGGCATGAGATGCTACCATTCGCTCTCCACAGTTATCGTACCACGACACGCACGTCAACTGGGGCAACACCCTATTCTCTGGTATACAGCATAAAGGCAGTATTGCCTATTGAGGTCCAGATCCCCTCTCTGAAAATTATAAAGGATGTAGGGCTGAATGAAGAAGATTGGATCCAGACTCGACTTGATCAACTAAACTTGATTGATGAGAAAAGGCTTGCTGATGTCTGCCATGGTCACATGTATCAAAAACGGATGATCAAGGCTTTCAACAAAAAGGTCATACGCCAAGTGTATCAAGTTGGGGATCTGGTGATCAAACGTATCATACTACCGCAAGGTGATCCCAGGGGAAAATGTTATCCTACATATGAAGGACCGTTTGTAATCAAAAACATATTCTCTAGTGGAGCAATGATCTTGACCATCATGGATGGCGACGACCTGTCGCACCCTACAAATGCAGACATAGTCAAAAGATACTACGCAAAAGAGACCCTCTAGGTTAACACACCTAGGAAAAACAAGGGCATCCCGGCAAACCAAAAAGGTTCGGGCAAAAATTAGGGATAAAACAAAAAATCCGTACACCCGGCAAGTTGAAAACCCGAAAGGGCGACTTGGGCAAAAAAGGGTTTCCCGGTGGACTGAAATCCCGAAAGGGTGGTCCAGGAAAAAGTTAGGGAATTAAAGAGTATGATATGTCCCGTTGGATCACCTTACGGACAACCTGCAAACTCAGAGGTTCTGATAAATTCAATCATCTTCGGACGAGTCAACAAATAGACAAGATGCTCAGAGATACAAAGGCTACAGCAGAATGGGAACCCCATGGGATTATTGCACATAGCTATCTTTTCTTTGTATCAAAATTTTCATTTTTTATGACGGAATTCTCTTACTAGAATGTTTGTCTCATTGTACAAAAATACTTACTCAAAGTCAATACAAAGATATCCCTTTGAAAGTGCAAAACTGTCTAATAGGTAGGGAAATTTCTCTAAGCTATTTCCATGAGAGGTAGGGAAATTTCTCTAAGATATTTCCATGAAATCCCCCCACAGTGTGTGGTTTAATCTCCAGCGAAACAAAGCTCCCAATTATCAATCCTCAGTAGAAGTCGTTCATTTTTTTAAGATTTCCCGACAGGATTTTTCAAGCAGTACACGACATTTCCCTCACAGCAAAGTTTATTTCTCCAAGAAGAAATTCATCAACACTTAGACTTCACAACATGAAGACTTATACTCCATATTCTCAGCAGCAGTCATGGATTTACTTTCCCCAATCTAACAACAGTGTAGCAGATTACCTCACATACGCATACATCACACCCATATATCATAAACATTTATAACACGAACGCATTATACTATGCATTTCATATAACATAACATTGCATATTAGCTAACATTTTACCTTTTTCAGGATAAGATTAATCAACAGCTACCATTAACAATGTTCAAAGTGTGAGATATGGTTCAGATACGCTCCAGACACGGATGCCATTCTGATACTCATTCAGATTCAGCTTCCAGATACGCTCCAGACACAGATGCCATTCTGATACTCATTCAGATTCAACTCTCAGATATAGTTCAGATATGCTCCAGGAACGGACGCCATTCTGATACTCATTAAGATTCGATCTTCAGATACAGTTCAGATACGATCCAGACACGGATGCCATCCTGAAACTCATTCAACTTTCAAATACAGTGCAGATACGCTCCACACACGGATACCATTCTGATACTCATTCAGTTTTCAACTTCCAGATACAGTTCAGATACGCTCCAAACACGGATTCCATTCTAATACTCATTCAGATTTCAACTTCCAGATACAGTACATATACGCTCCAGACACGGATGCCATTCTGATACTCATTCAGAGCCTCTTCCAGATATAGTACAGATACACTCCAGACATGGATACCATTCTGATACTCATTCAGATCCTCTTCCAGATATAATTCAGATATGCTCCAGACACGGATGCCATTCTGATACTCATTCAAAATCAGCTTCCAGATACAATTCAGATATAGACGCCATTCTAATACTCATTCTTTCAGCTTACAAATTACCATTCAACAATCACTCTTGGATGGCATCTACAAGTCCATATCCAACAACTTTCTATCACCTCTCCAAATGGCATCTTTAATCCCATTCCCTCTACCATCATATCGCCGAGTGCAAATTTCTGGGCACTCTAGTGTCCAATCATCTTCCACCTTCGAGTCACAAATGGCAAAACATGCCAATCTAACTCTTCAGGCTTAAGAAGATTGAAAAGGGGCAGCTGTTGCACCCCAAAATTTGCCCTCTCACTCATTAATAATTTTCTCACAAGATCTCCTTGGGCTCAAGACTGCACTAGGGTTTGATCAGCTCAAGACATCTCCTTGAGCACTGATGACCAAAATTAGGGTTTGAGATTGCACAAGGATTTTGGAACTTCTAATTCCCCATATGACTTTCATGTATCATTATGGACCCCCATGGTTGCTTATGTCCAGTTTCAAGTCTTGGATCACACTTTTGATCAGTCAATTGAGCAGTTGACCTGAAAATCAGATGTATTGGGGAAAAAGTCAACCATGGCCAATTTACAGTCAAACTTCATAATTTTTTATCCACATCAACATTTTAGACTCATATGTATCATTTTATCAAGTTTGGACCATAATTCCTAAATGAATTTGATCAAATCTCCAAAAGGGCAAAATAGTCAAAATTAGGGTTTTGACTAGGAAAGGGAAATTTCTGATTTTTGACCTAGCAAATGATAAATTGGTTTAAGGCATGATCTCAAGAGTCCAATTGCATCATTTTGACTTAATGACATGGTTCAAAACATTGCAAGTTTATTGGATTGACAGATGAATTTTTTAGTCAATTGATCACAAGTCAATTGTATACTAAAAAGTCAAACCTTGACTTTTTGGTCAAATTCAAGTGCCAAAGGTCATAATTCATCAAAACATGTTAAAATATGAAACTTATTCATCAAGAAATCAAAAAGTCAAGATTTCATTTTGAAAAGTCAAAATTTCTAAACTTAGAAAATTTTCTAAGTGTTGGAAATTTGATGTTTTTTTATAACTTTGAGCCAATTTTTCACCATGATGCAAGAGGATTCAAGAGAAACTTCCAACATGAAAGTTGTAGATCTACATGAAATCTACAACTTTTCTTCATAGAACTTTTGCCCTAATTTGGTCAGGATTTTGACCCAACTTCATGGCACTTTTTCATATAGTTTCAAGGGGAATATTCAAAATCAATTCAAAGATGGGTTGTAGAGAACATTACAAGCTTTCCAAAATGTCCAATAACTCCTTGAGATCATTCTTGAGTAGGGAGAATCGAAGAGATGGAGTTAGTTTATCACTTGAATTACAAGGCATTTTGTAATGAACAAGAATTCAATTTCAAACCTATGATGCACAATCTTGTTTTGCAGGCCTCTAAACCTCAAGATCTCTCCATAATCAGAAGATTACACTTGCTTTTGAGCTATTATCCACTTGATTCAAGCTTTATCCAAGCAAATTTTTCATTTATGGCACAAAGTAACCATTCCATTCTTGTAAAGAGGCTTTAATCACAAAGTCAATGCATAGAGCTCCTAACTTGTTCCTTCTGATCACAAGCAATGTCAAAGGCAAAAGCAACATGTCTAGAGCCTCTCATAAATTCAGGCCATACTTGTACTTCATCTTGGAACTATTTTGTCACTTTTCTTCAAAATCAAGTAACATAGCCATAAGTTTATATCTTGCTTTTCTGACCTCCTCAAGTCCTCTAATCTTTTTCATATAACCACACAAGTTATTTGCAAGGGGGACACTATTAAAACAAGCCTCAAAAACTCCCTGAAAACAGAGATTGCACAAAAACCTCCATCTTTGTGTCATTTCTGATTTTGAACTTCAATCTTCAAAACCACTCGTGTATTTCTTGGCCTTTTTGTTTCAAAAGCTTCCTCATACCAAATACAGACCATCCCTGTCCCTGTTTTCAAACTATAACTCCATCTTCATCAACTTCCATAGCCAAAAACAAAGCATTGTAGTTGGACTTCTCCAGGTCATTTCAGCCACTCTCAACTCAAGCAAATCATTGCATTAGCTTCCTAGGACCTCAAGGAAGCTAACCTGATCATCACCACTACCTGAAACAAGCTCAAACTCCAAACACGATTTCCAGTTTTGAGGTAAGTTTTCTCAACTTGGAACTCTTCATACAGGCATCATCAATAGTTTATTTGTGAATAAAACATGTAGGTATCATTTCCCTGAAGCTAACCATGTCCATAGTTTCCATTAATTTTGCTTGAGCTTAGAGAATTTTGAAACTGAAACCTCTAAAAAATTTAGGGTTCAGATTAGGGCCATTAAAATTCATGCTTATCTTTGATCTATAGTTTTAATACTTTACATTTTTGGAATCGTGAGAAAATTTGCTACAAGTTTCATGTTTACAGTTTTTTTTATGAGAAATGAGCAAGTTATGGATGGTCTGGCTGGAGGTTGAAGATGAAGTCTTCAGGGCGCGTTTTGCCTTACATATTTATTGTTTTACTTGTATTAACGGATGTATAACCACCCTAGTGGTAGAAGCGCGCGCCTGTAACCTATGGGACCTGAGTTCGAGCCCCAGTGGTACCCTTTTTATTTTTCATATTTCCACTTTTTTGGTTTGTATGTTTTTTGCAGGCGCTGGGCCCTTTGGGCCTAGCTTGTTTTTTTTTTTGCTAGCTGACCTCCCTAGTGACTAATGGCACCCCTGGCCCAAGTTCATTTTTTTATTATTACTTATTTATTTCATTTTTTATTTTCCTTAATATTTTTCCAAATATTAAAAATCATAAAAATACAAAAAATGATAGATTTATATTTTGACTCATTTTATTTTATTTTTCTCACAAAAAAATATTTTTATTTATTGTACTTTATTTATTTTATTAAATAATCTTGTAAACTTAATTAATATTATGTTTTCATTTATTTGTTTTTCACACCATTTAAAATACATTATTTTTTATATAAAAAAGACTAAAAATAATTTATAATGTTATAAATATTTTCAAGACAAAAATATCAAAAAATATATATTTTTCTTAAATTTATTTTCCTTTAATCAACTAATTAGAATTAGGGTTTTATTCAAAAATCTTTTCTTAATAAAATTCAAATTTAATTAATTATTTTCTTTATTTAATTAGGCTAAGACAAATTCTTTTTTTCATGAAAATCAAACAAGGATACATACATTTCTTTACATTTTGCATTTCGTGTACATTCATTCATTTTATACTTTGTATTTGTTGATTTCTCTTGTACATTAATACCAATTCAATTTGGTTGTAATAGATTAACTAGGTTTAAATTCTTGCAATCCCCATTCATGAATTTGTACACCCCCTCCCCACAAATGTTGTAATAGCGTAATAATTTTAAATTTTGCAATTTATCGCTTTTATATAACATGCTAGTAATTAGGGTTTGTATGGAAAGATTAAAACTAATACTTAGAAAACCCTAATTCAAGACAAAAAACAAGCATGAAAATGATACACTTGCACACAAGCACCCTTAGGGATATTCCACTTGGTTGCCAAATACAAAATGGTCATATTACGCATGTAAGGTATCTTAGAAAAAACAAGCAAATACAAGATCATAGTCCCTCGATGACGCTACCTAAGTTGCCTTACAAATGATCTTAGTCCCTAAAAAAGAATGCTAAGATACCTTACAACATTACTAATCATGGTTATACGATGACCCACGCCCGTCCCGTTTACATCCAAAGATAGGGTTGTTTACCAAATCAATGGTAAGACAACAATGTCAAAGAAAAAGAAAATGAACAAGAAAGACATTTGAGTAGGTAGATTGCTCCTAATTACTTGCTCCATTCCAAAACAAACATCCTTGCTATTTTCAAAAACAAACACCTACACTTTCAAAACATCTTACAAAACTTGAAAACATTTTCAAAAGATCAACATCTTTGTATACATTCTTACGAACAAGAATCATTACAAAGATTGCATAAACAATGGTCTCATTTATAAAATACTTTCAAAAACCACATCAAGCACAATTTCAAACAAAAAGCAAGTGATCTAGCAAGTAACTAAGAGCCCATGGAAAACCATGGATGAAAAGGGTGCTAATACCTTCCCTTTTCATAACCTACCCCCCGAATTCAAGAAATAATCTCAAAGATCTTTCCTGTGCTTTTTTACCTTTCCTTTTGGATAAAAGAAAAGTCGGTGACGACTCTTGTTAACCGCAACATTTGCGATCAAACGCAAAACCCTTAAGTCATTTCTCCCATCGTATCATAGTCACTATAAAAAATATGCTATGTTTTAGTCTCTATAAAATTATTATGCACGTAGTTCTAGTTCTACTGTTAAACTGATGTGTATTTTTGAATGATTATTTTGCAGATATGTTTAGAACGTTATAAAAAATTCCTAAAAAAAGAAACTCAAAATTTGATTTCTAAGTCGATATTTTCACTATTTTCATCAATATCTTTTGAAATTTAAAAATTCATATTTGATTCATCTCATTTAAAAAATGGTAAAGAAACATTTTATAGTATTCTAAACACGTATGAAAAAATTATTCAAAAGCTTAAAAGTTTAAGTGTAATTAAATAGTTTTCAAAATTTTAGAAAATAGTAGGGACTAAAACTGCATGAATAAAAATTGTGTAGAGATCAAAATATATCATTTTTTAATAGAGACTAAAAATAAAATTTAAGATATTTATAGGGACCAAAAACATATTTAACCATAATATATATTGTGACATAAAAAAGTAGTTTTAAGTTATAAAGTAAAGATGATTAATTGATTGTTATAAATTGGTTAATATAATTCATAGTTTGGTTATCGAGTGTTGTGACATCAAATATTAAATCTTACGTAGTAAATCAACTTTCGTTAATATTATGTATAAAGTTGGTTAATACGGTTCATAAAATGGTTAATGAGTTCTCAAATATTAAAAAAAAAATTAAATAGTAAAATAAAGTTGATTAATAGAGTGTAAAAGTGGTTAATACGTTTGTAATTTAGTGTCGGAACATGGTTAATAGTATGCATTTTATTGGTTAATGAAGTAGTAAAAGAAGTTAATGAATTATAAATAAAATAAGTGGTTAAGGATGTATATTTTTGTAGTTAATACAATTGCGAAGTTGATTAATAACATAATGTTATATTTGTGTTATAATATAAATTTTAAAAATAAATAGTTTAAAAAAAGTATTTTTAAAAAATATTATTATTTTAATAGAAAAACACTATTCACCATATAAATACAATGAATAGTGTATACGGTGCATATATTTGGTGTAAGAAAGGGTGTCGAAATAACATTCCTGTAATACAAAACTACATTTTCTTTGTAGTCATAAACTTTTTTTTTGTAAGAAATGATATATTAAAACATAGTACTAGGGGTACTCTTGCCCAAATACACAACCGAACCTACAAAACTGAAAAGCCGGAGAAATTGCTATCCAAATTAAACTAATCCTAAATACTACAAAGAATTTTTACAAAATTCGTAAAAGTTACATTTGAAAAATATAAACGACCGTTTTCATGCAACAACTTTTATGTTGCAAATAATGTCTAAAACAGAGCAATTACTAGCCTACAAATTATATTAGTAAACATAGACGCTGCTAGAGAGTAAAGTTATGAGTTAAACTAAGATAGTATATTAATTTATTAAGTAATTTATATTATTAGCTATTAGTATCGTTATTGGGCTCTTAGTAGTATTTGAGATTTTTGGTTTATTATCCATTAAGAGTATTATATAATGTAGTCTCATAGAGACATTTGGAAGGAATCAAACGAAAAAGTTTTTTATCTTTCTTTATTTTATTTAGTTAACTTAATGTTCTTCTCTTTTTAGTGTAGAAACTCTAGTTCATAGCTTTGGATAGGAAAATCTCTTATCAATTGGTGCTTTCATTCATGTACTCAAATCCTCCTATGGATTACCCTTATCATACCCATTCATATCATCCATGGAGTATTCCTCCAACCTATCCCACAAATCTCTCGTTTACATCTTCAATCAATGCTTCATTTACATCTTTTCCATAGGAAATTTGTTCACTTTATTACACAAATCCATATGTTACAACTCAATCACCATGCTTGTACTTTAATCATGGATATACACCACCTCCATCTAACCCATATTCACATATTCTACATCTCATCATTCTTACTACTACAACAATTATGCAAGACAACTACAATCAACAAACACCTCCTCCACAATTAATCCTAAATATCAAAACCACTCTAGTATTAGAAGAAATTGTGAGAAGCATTTGGAAGTGTCTCGTTCTTGTTTTAAGAAAATATTAAAAAAATCTCTCAAAAAACCATATCACCTACATCCCATTACCTACAAAAAACTAAAATTTCATATCCAGAACTAGAAATCAAAACCAAAACCAAAACAATGCTCAAATTTCGTTCTTTATTTCTCAAATCAAAACTAAAACCAAAATAATGCAATGCTCTCGCTATTGTTCGTAAAATCACTTCATCTCAACCTCTCAACACATTCCATCCTAGATCTCAAAAAAACACTAGATCCCAAAAGACTTTGTCGCGTGGACATAGTTTGATTGTTACTCTGTGTAAAATTTACCCTGCCATTCGTACATAAAACATACTCCTAGAGGTCCTCAATTGCTCAAGGATGCCCAAGAATTAACCAGACAAATTCTCCCCTATGGCAATGAACCTTCAACTAGGGTTTCCACTTTCATCAAGATATGTGAACTAAAAAAGTCTCAAATATTTCCCATGGTCCTAATATGTTCTCAAGACCATCCATGTCAAGTTTCATGCCTTGCACAAGAAGTTTGCTCAGTCAACTGCTCAAATGCCTAAAAATCAACTATACTAGGTCAAAAGTCAATTGTGACCCTCATGCAGTCAAACTTCAAAAAATTTAGTCAACATCAATATTTTGAAGTAACATCCACAATTTGATCAAGGGTTGATCATGATTCCTCAAGAAATGCATGAAATTCATCAAAACTTAAAAGTTGCTAAATTAGGGTTTCTATAGGAAAAGTCAACCAAACTTTGACCAGGCATAACATTCTCATATTTTATCACAAATTTCCCATCCAATGCTCATTTTTAATAGGATTCAATTCCCTACAACTTATTTTCAGCCCTCAAGTTCAAGAAATGCACTCATGAAAAGATATAAATTCAGACATTATAGGTCCTTTTCAAAAGTCAACAAAAACACCTTTTAGGTCAAAGCTTCTTACATGAACATGGAAGATCCAATTGAGATGAAACTAAAGAGGTTGCTTAGGGGACATCCTAAGCTTTCTAAAAAGTCCCATAACACCCTCTTAGGGTCAAAATTGAGAGAGATGTGCATTGTTAAAGTTGGCCATTTTTGGAAATTTGCACAAAGTCAACCATGCCCAAAATGCATTTTTCTTCAAATGGGCCCAACTTTTTTATGCTTGCATCTTACTCCTAGCCTGGTCCACGACCCAAATACCTTTCCATGCATTATTGGCTTTATTTATTTAGTTTATTTTGATTTTAATCATTTAAAAATCAAATTAAATCAAGTAAATAATATAAAAATAATGAAGATTTGTTTCGATTTGATTTTGAATTTAATTACAATCCAAATATGTTGTATAATACCAAGAAGATTCGTGCAAGCTTTGAAAGGGAGGAAATCTTCACATTTGGAAAGATTTCAAGCATAATGAAAGCACATTCATATCTTTGATTCTTTCCAAAAACAATACCCTAATTTGATTCACATACATATACAGAGGTATTGTGAACCCTAACAAAGAGAACACAGACGCGCAGCCTGCTTCAAGGATTCACACAAAGTTCCAAATTTTCAAAGAAAAGTACAGATCAAATCTTTCTCTATAGACCAATTCAAGCAATTTCAAAGCCATCAATCCATTCCTGGACGTGTTCTGAAGCTAGTCTAATCATTCTCAAGTCACAAAATATCCAGAATTATAAGATACAGGATTCATTTTTCCAACTTTTTTTTTATTTTCGATTACATGCATACATGCGTTTTCAATGAAATTTAACCATGCATTCTTATTTATTATAAGGTTTTGATGCTTTCTGAATTGTTTGATTGAGTTTTAAGTGCAGAAATCGAAGGATTCCATTCTTAGGGTTTCCAAACTCGTTTTAGGGCTTCCTAATACAGGCAAAATTAGAGTTAAATATGGGTACCACGGTGTTCAGGGCTTTAAGCTCGGTTGATTCATGGTCTCCATTAAGATTTATGTTGCTTGTATTTAATTTTTGAATGATGCAGGGTTATAGCTATAGACATCGTCAGTAGGTAAAAGTTCAGGCCTAAAATGACAGTCTGAGGAAGAAGACAATGATGTGGCAACGTCCTACTAGCCGGTTTGAATTTTGGCGCGTTTTATTTGGGGCATGCCACCTGGTTTACATTATATTATTATCTGTTCATTATGTTAACAGATGAGTCACGTAGCATGAATTGCAAAGGGTAATGCTGGTGAGAGAAAGGACCTGGGTTCGATCCCAGGTCCAAGCATTTTTTTCCATTATTTCTTTACAGGATTCAGTGCGTGTTACCCATGAGGTCCAACTTGCATCCTCCAGATCCAGCCATTGGATCATCCCTGGATCCAGATCCAACATTCAGTGAGTGCAGCGCATGGTGGACATTCCAGATCTGATCGCATTGAATCAAACAAGTGATTGGGCTTATGAATCTTGGGCCTAGTACAAAAAAGCATGCGCACTCCCCCCAGATTACTAACAACATCAGCAGGCCCATTTCTTTTTCTTTTTTGTTTTTGATTTCATAAATTTTTTTATTTGCTTTAATTATTTTTATATTTCTTAAAATAATTCATTTTTTTATTAATCATGAAATGTAAAATCACAAAAATATAGAATTAGGTTTTTTAAATTTAAATTAATTTTATTAAAAATAAATTAGTCTAATTAGATTAACTTGATTGTTTTTTTTATTAATTAAAATCAATTAGAAATTAGGTTTAATTTGCAATTTAATCATTTTCTCAATAAAAAATACACAAAAATATTTTTTAATTAATTATATTTTTTAGGCTTCTAATTTGTTGTTGTCTTAACTTTCGCGCGTTTATTTATTTTCACTTTATTTTCCAATTATTGTATCTGTATCGGGTTTGTAATAGTTTTAAATTAGGTTTTGTTTACCGCTTTTTATTTACTGCCTATTCCCCATGTTTGGTTATGTAACCCCTCCCCGAAGCCTTGTAATAGCTAGGACTTTAATTTCTCGCACTTTTACTTTCTGCTATTATAAACTGCTAGATGATTGATGATAGGATTGTATGCGAAAGACAAATGAAATTAAAAAGGTAGAAAACCCTAATTGTGCAAAGATAAATAAACTGAAAAATAACCACTTGTACATGCTCACTCCCAGGGTTTGCCCCACTTCGGTTACCTTCAGTAAATGGTCGTGAAGTATAGGGAGTTTTAGTGGTTGCCCTCTAGTCCTGAAAGATCAAAATGACCCATTCGAATGTTGCCTCGGAAAGATCTTTAGGACTTTAGGGTAACTACTAAGGTTTCCTAACCATTGCTTTTGTGATCGTACTTGTCCCTTCGAATGTCCCTTTAACTCCAACAATGGAGCTACCTACTCCTTAATAGTGGGATAGCGCTGTCTAAAGGAATAAGAAAATGAACAGACTTTTTCGAGTAGGTAGAAACTCCTACGTACTTGCTCAAAACAATAAAAACTCTTTCACACAAACACTTTCAAAACCGTTTTCAAAAACAACTTCGTCACACTCTTGAGGACAGATACAAGGGTTACCACGAAGTTAAATAAAAACTTTGCAATACACACACAAGCAATTTAAAAATGAGCAAGTACCTAAGAGCCCGTGGAAAACCACGGATAGAAAGGGTGCTAACACCTTCCCTTTCTATAATCTACCCCCTGTACTCAGAAACATCTCGAAAAAGGTTTTTTCTGTTCTTTTTCCTTTTCCTTTGTTGGATGAAATAAAAGTCGGTGGCAACTCTTGCTTACCACAACATTTGCAAACAAAAAATGCAAACCAGTATTAACAGTCGGTTCTGCCATCGTATCACAGAACTGGCGACTCTATTGGGGAAATATAAAAAGTGGGGTATACCTTAGGATCTAGGTCATTTTTAAAATTGCTTTCTTGCTTGCTTTGTGTGCTTTATCCTTAAGGGTTTTGTTTGGGAATTATTGAAGATCCTACACCCGGATCTGGGGGGCACTTATTAGGTAAACAACAAAAGATCGTGGAGACTGTACGACATAGACCGATATGGTTTAAGCGATGGCTGTGTTGGTTTGACACTTTGGTTGGTACCGGTATCCTTTATGTGGAAACGAGGAGAATACGGGGCCGCCGCGTGGTGTCGTGAAGCACTAACGGACCTTAGAACCTTAGTTGAACAAACTTGGCCATTAGAAAGTAGTGAGATAGCCGGCCTCGGTATAAAGCTGAGGATTGGTTGATACTCAATGCTACACTCATTTAGATCAGACTTTCAGGATATTTCGGTTGCAAGGAAAGATTGCCTGAGCTAAAACAATGCCCGATAAAGGATGATCAGTGATATTGAGAATCCTTAGAACTCGGTTACTTTACTAAGACAGGTTTTAAACCAACTAAACTTCAAGAGGGTACTGACCTTTAACCAAATGCAATCCTTTGAACCTAAGGTCTATTGTGTGCTTTGCTTGTGTGTGATTTACTCTGTTTGAATATAACATCATGCATCATAACATAACATCCATTCTCATTACACTAACCATTTTAAGGACCGGGGGAATTTATCTTTATTCTGTTTTGCAGATCATGGCTTCCGCTTGTAGAAACACTATCTGAATCAGCTTTGTGAGAATACCTCTCCAACTCAAGGAGCTAGTATCGAGGGTTCCTGAAACTTCTTTGTTCACTAAGAGATATGGTCGACTTCTCAAACTGGTTACTTCGAGCTTTGATGAAAAGATGATGGGTGTACTATTTTAGTTCTTTGATCCCAAGCACCACTGCTTTACCTTTCCAGACTATCAGGTTGTTCCTACCATGAAAGAGTTCTCTCAGTTATTGGATCTACCTATTCTTGACCAGATGCCTTTCACAGTTTTAGAAGAGGTTCCCAAGCCAGAAGTCATCGCCTCAGCTTTGCATCTGAAACGGGCCGACGTGGTATCCAATTGGGAAACAAGAAGCAAAGTCAAGGGTTTTCTAGCAAAGTTCCTAATAGAGAAGGCCCAACTGTTTTGGGATGATTTGGACTTTCAGGCTTTTGAGGAGGTTTTGGCTCTTCTAATTTATGGGTTATTATTGTTCCCTAATCCAGACTTACTCATAGATGTGAATGTTATCAAGATCTTCCTCTCTCACAATCCAGTGCCTACTTTGCTCAGAGATATCTTGCACACTCTCCACACTCGTACCCTAAAGAGAAGAGGGGTCCTTATGTGCTGCATACCATTACTGTCGAGGTGGTTTATTTCTCACCTCCCTAACTTAGTTCTAAAGAATGAAGAGGGTTTAGGTTGGTCGCAAAGGATAATGTCACTTTCTCACGCAAATATCCTCTGGTATTCCCGATCTATGGGAGACATTTCTATTATTGACCACTGCGGGGAGTTCCCTAATGTCCCACTACTTGGCATTAGGGGAGGCATAACTTACAATCCTTGTTTGGCTCTGCGACATTTTGGTTACGCTCGAAGGGATGGTCCTCATGATATGCTTATCCAGGGCATTGTGTTTAACTATGAGGATGATGTTCAAGGGTATCTCCAGAGGTTCATACGAGTTCGGGGCATGGTAAATAGATCTGACGCCAAGACTATGGGGCCAAAGAATTCCATTCCTATGGAACCTTATCTCTAATGGGTACGAGCTCATGCTCAAAAACTGATGATATCGTACATAGATGTCTTTCCAGTGATTGTGGAGCCCATTACTGAAGGGGATATTCCCTACACGGTTCTTCATCCTGATATGCCCACCGATCTTGAAGAATTACAGAGGCCCTGGATTCAGTTGAAGAAAGAGAGGGATACTTATAGGGACCAGTTCTATGCCCAGGAGAATAAAGTCTTAGAGCTCACAAAGCAGTTTCATGAGGAAAGAAGCCTTAATGTCTATCTCGGCACGAAGAGGAAGCATCCATGGGAAATTTGATTTTCTTTTAGTTTTTAGAATTTTCAATTGTAATGCTTAAAAGACAGTTGTATTTTGAATTCTACTAATAAAATATTTATTTCTTTTGGTTCGCAAATTTAAATTTCCCAAAGTCCTTGAAATCATTGCATACGCATATCATCCATGACGTTGCATAAACAGGTACCATAACAAGTTTCTCATCTTCTTCGCTGTTTATTTCGGAAATAATGTCTTCTGAACAAAGCATCAAGGATCTCCAGGCACAAAATGCCCAATTTCAGCAAATATTTGTAGCCTTAGCTAAGGGGCGGGAAGATATGAAGGCCCTTATTCTGAAAGAGAAGAAGAAGAAGAAGATCGCTAGTGTCCTTAATCTGGGCAGGAGATTCAAGGGGCCGTTGAAGCAACCGGTTGATCTGACCTCCTTGTCCAAAGAAGGGGAGAATCAAGAGAGATAGACAAGGGAGGAGGACCCTAGCCCTGAAGTTTCTGATAATGACACAGACTACAATGATGAACAGTATCCCCCACTGAGGATAGATACAAATAGTTAGAGGATCGGCTGAGCACAATGGAGATCCAGAGAATACCAGGGCTAGATTTTGAAGAGTTGGGTTTGGTATCTGAGGTAGTCATCCCACAGAAGTTTAAGGCTCCAGTTTTTGCAAAGTATGATGGGGTGTCTTGTCCCAAGCTTCATCTTCGTTCCTATGTGAGGAAGATTCAGCCTCACACTGCTGATAGGAACTTGTGGGTCCATTTCTTTCAGGACAGTCTATCTGGGAATCAACTTGAATGGTTCTATCAACTGGAGGGAACCAATGTCCGCAACTGGGAAGATTTGGATGCTGCTTTTTATAAGCAGTATCAATATAACGCTGACCTTGCCCCTACCCGTACTCAACTCCAGAGTATGTCCATGGATGAAAGCGAAGGGTTCAAGGACTATGCGCAGAAGTGGAGCGATTTGGCAGGGAGAGTCCAACCCCCTTTGTCTGATAGGGAGTTGGTTGACATGTTTCTTGGTACATTTTCTGGTTCGTTCTTCAATCACTTGATTAGTAGCTCTTCAGCTGGTTTCACCGAGCTGATATTGACTAGAGAAAGGGTAGAAGCCGGGATCCGGAGCGGCAAGATACCGAAAGTTACCTCGTCAAGTTCAGTGAAGAAGTCGTTCACGGGTAAAAAGGAGGTCAATGCCATTTATAACCCAAGAAGTCAGAGAAGAGTTGAACACCGTCCAACGGTAGGCGTTGTGATGATACCTAGGCCTGCGGCTACCCAACAACGAAACAATCAACAAAGGGTAGAAAGACCGCAAAGGTAGTTCACCCAGATTAATATGACATTAACTGAGGTTTTACCCCATCTGTTAAGATCCAACTTGGAAACCTTAAAGGAGGCTCCCAAGAATCCTAACACCACATCTCCTCAGTACAATCCAAACGCTCGGTGTGCTTACCATTCTTAGAGTCCAGGTGTGATCGGTGGATCTGGAACTGACTGTTTAACGCTGGTTCGCGAAATGTCGCGGAAGCAAGAGTCGCCACCGTCTTTTATTTTCTCCAAATGGAAAGGACAAAAGCACAGAAAAATTCCTTAAAGAGATTGCTCTCGGTTCGGGAGGTAGATTATAGAAAGGGAAGGTGTTAGCACCCTTTCTATCCATGGTTATCCATGGGCTCTTAGATACTTGCTCATTGTGTTTTCAAAAAGGTTTGTTTGCTTTTCAATGTGGGTTTTAAAAAAGTTTCCTTGAAAATTCCAGTTCGACTCTTGTATCGGTCATCAAAAGTGTTTGAAAAATTGCTTTCGAAAGCTTTTTGAAAAGGTGTCGGTGTGAAAAGTATTTTTGATTTGTTTTGTTTTGAATTAGAGCAAGTACCTAGAGTCGTCTACCTACCCTAAGGAATTCGTCTGTGTAGATGTCCTTTAAAGTAGTGTCATCCCACCATTGAGAGGTAGGTAGCACCACCGTTGGAGGTGTTCGGGTCAATTCGAAGGTTCGGGACATGGTGATCACCAGAGCAATGGGAAGACACCTTAGAAGCTACCCTCATGCCAGGTTCCCGGATCATGAGGACTTACTAAGACATCCTCTACTCGACGATCACCTTACGAGGCAAGGCAACAATGAGGCGTACCCTAGGGGTGGTGTGTGATTTGTGTGTCATGTTCAGTTATTTTGTCTTATTCATGTCAAGGTGATCTATGCGTTTGTTTTTATTTTTTTGTCATTCATTCTTGCATGCATTTATTTAACAGTTAAAAAGATGCGGAAATTAAAAGTTCTAAACTATTACAAAGGCGCGGGTCCACATCGCCAAAATTAAAATCCAGGACCCGATTTGACAGAAAATAAAGAAGTAAAGTGCGAGAAATAAAATGTCCGAGTTTACAAGGCTTTGGGAGAATTACATTAATATTATAAGAAATAAAATAAAATGCGCGAATTGGAATTAAAATTGGAAGCGAGGGCGTTGGACCCTTTTTAATGAAATAAAATTAAATGATTAAACTAATGAAATTAAAGAGAAAAAAGAAATTTTTTTTTTTTGAGTTTTTGGTATTTATGTTTTTTATGTATTTTAATGAGAAAGATTAAATGAAATTAAAATATTAACCCTAATTCTAATTTTTTTTATTTATTAAGAAAAACATGTTAAAATTAAACCTAAAATTAATCTAATTATTTACATGCAATTTTGATTTATAAAAATAAATAATTAATTATTAGTGAAATTTATTTACAAAAAATATTAATTAAATAAATATATTTTGATTTTTATGACTTTTCTGTTTTTTACTATTTTTTATATTTTATGAAAATAAGTTAAATTAAAGGAATTAATTAAAAAAAGAAATAATTGAAATAAATAAAATAAGGAAAAGAAAGAAAATACAATACCTTGGGGGGTTTCTGTCCCCTTTTTGGAGGTGAATTGGAGTGGTTTGGCCATTTGTGTTCTGGCCTCATCATGCATAAGTTGTTCTACTTTGGCCTTTTGGCTTTTGGCTTTTGGCCATTTACGTTTTGGCCTCAACGTTCCTTAATGAACCTGCATGGGATCTTGTCTAAATATGCAGTGTTGAACCTCATGAACACATTAAATAAAATAATAAAAATTCAAATAAAACCAACATATGAAGAAATTTAATGTTTAGGCACAATATGGCATGTATGAATGATTATACCCTTTTGATCATGGAGATCAAATCAATCTTACCCTTACTGGAAAATCAGTGGCCTGAATGCTTTTATGCCTTACTGGAAAATTAGGATCATGGAGATCAAGCCAGCCTTACCCTTACTGAAGAAGTAGTGAGGTGTTGGTTTGTAACTGTGATGGCTTGTTTGTAGTGAGAGAGGGATTTGTAATAAGGATTTCAAGGTTTTAGGATTCTTGAAAGAGTTTGATATTCTAACAGTGTTGTGGCAAGGTTTTTTCTCTCTTTTTATCCTCTCTGGTTTGTGTGAAAAGAAGGTGTTTATATAATGGAAATTAGGGTAAAGAAAATGGGCTTTGAATGTGCAATTGGGCCTCCCATATTCACTTGAATTCGTCACTTTCCAGGCTAAATCGAAGGGACTTAAGTGCATTTTTTGAAGTTGAAATATGAAAACAAAATGTAGCCGACATCGAGAACTAACTCCTGTCCGAAAATCGACTCAATCGGATAAACGGTGAATTAGTTATGAATTTTTGAAGTTTCAGCTCAGACAAACTTATTTTGGGCTCCAGTGTCGACTCTGACACGTTTTTCAATAAAAAACTGGTATTGATCGGTGCATAATTTGGTCTCGACTTTTGAAGAAAAGTTGTAGATCTATGAGTCAGTGACCTTGTCTAAAAATATGAGTCCAATCCGATAAAAATTGACCGAGTTATGAATTTTCGAAGTTTTGGCCCAGATGAAATAATATTCAGCATTCAGGATTTTCAGCGTGTCACGCACTCTGAGCAAAAAACGAAGGCCTTTTGAATACCGTTTGAACTCAATACCTTCTGTGAAAATGTAGCCAACTCAATTTGTGAAATTGTGGCGCCAGAACCAGCTCGATACGATGAAAATCGACCAAGTTATGATTTTCTGAACATGACGCAAATAAACTTCTGTCACAAATTTTCTGCACGAAAATACTTGATAAATCTACATTTTTGAAGACCTTCTGATCGAAATTGGCTTCCAGCCGTGAGAGATGAAAACGTAGATAATGTCAAGACGGAATTTTGGCCACTGGAACGGGTTCAAAACGAGTCACGATCTTCAAGTTATGAATTTTTTAGCGCGTAAAAACTGCACTTTCAGCACACTTTTTCACTATATTTCTTCAAGAAAACTCACACATTTGGATACCTTCTTTAAAGAATTGACTCTTGAGCCGAACCTGAATTTGAGAATACGTTATCAGAGATATCTTGGCAAAAGAATACCTGAATATGACGCGCCAGGTTGGACTTGTGAATTTTTCTTGAAATGTTTTGAGAAATATGGGAGGGCAAATTTTGGGGTACAACAGTTTCCCCTGTTCAATCTTCTTAGACCTGAGGATGCAGATTGGTTGACGTGCCTTTCGTAATCCGAAGGTGGAAGATGATTGAACACTAGAGTGCCCAGAAATTTGCGCTCACATAGTAGTGTGATGTGGGGAATGGGCTTACAGATGTCATTTGGAGATTGATGGATAGGATGATGGGCTTATAGATGCCATGCTAAGAGATGATGGAAGGTGGATGGGCTTATAGATGCCATCTGGATGTTGATTGCGTAAGAGATTCCTTAGCGAGAACTTGCGTACCTGCAAAAGAAAATGATTACCTGACCCGTTACAGGAGCTGGTCTTCAGACTCTTTGTAGATGTGTCCTTACTGGTTACAGGAGCTGGATCTGGAGCTTCAAACGATGATGAATGGACCAAGGATGGTTACTACCTCAACAGGAACGCTGAGAGAACCTTGTATGATTACTACCTCAACAGCAATCGTTGAGAAAATCTTGGGATGATTACTACCTCCGCAGTATCGGGGAGAGAACCACAGGCGACTACAACCTCAACAGCAATCATTGAGAGAATCTTGGATAACTTCAACCTCAACAACAATCGTTGAGTGAATCTTGGATAACTTCAACTTCAACAGCAATCGTTGAGCGAAATCTGGGATTACCACCTCCGCAGGATCGGGGAGAGAACCATAGGCGACTACAACCTCAATAGCAAACATTGAGAGAATCTTGGATAATTTCAACCTCAACAGCAATCATTGAGCGAAATCTGGGATTACCACCTGTTTACCTAGGGTTTTGGTAAACAACCGCTGATCCTCCAAATGGTTACTTATTTGGTTACTCGCAGGATCGATCAGATTGATCCTATGGACATAGGTTGATTTTGAAGTTTGATTAAGGTGGATAAGGCTTTAAGTAAAATGTTTCAAGTAAATTGCATAAAGGAAAGGCTTGGTAAAATAAACAAGGCTTTAAAGTAAAGGTTCGACAGGAATTTAAAGGAGAAAAGCAAGTAAAATACTGGAAAAGTAAATGACTTTAATTGATAAAATTGGTGTTTCACACATACATTTCTCAACAATTCTTTCGCTCACACTGGGTACTTGAATCTAAATGAGTGACTATGTATCTATTTGTGAACACACGCGAGAAACTACATGTCTACTCCTATTTATACTAAAACATTCCAAGTAACCGTCGGGCAGTTACACTGCTTCGAGATCAAGCCACTTGGCACGTTCCCCATGCTCGACGCTCCAGATCCTTGCACGTTTGCACGTAGTAACTGCTGGAAACCGTTTTCCCTCCAAAGCTTTGAATTTCAAACTGCTCCACTCTGGATCATCGAACACCTTCATCAAGAGACGTCTTCGACGAAAACTCCTTCGACGTCGAAGGCAATCAGCCTTCTTCCTTGGAAGAAATCTTCTAAGTATTTTGCCATCTTTCGACGGGCACTTCGACAGGCTTAGCCAGTCGAAAGCATCTTTCAGCTTTTAATGGCTGCCACCAATCAAAACAAAGGTGTCGAATTTAGGAGCCAACAAATTGCCCCCCAAGAATGCCTTATTTCGACTCTGAAAGAAAAAGGCATTCTTTGAAAACGCCATTCGACACCTGTTTTTCCACGCTTAGTCACAAGTTAACTTGTGCACTTTTTGTTGCTTTTTACCAACTATTGGCAATCCCAAGAAACCATCATTGATTTGATCCTAGGACGTCACTTTCAGTACGGCGTGCAGTACCAAACATCACTTCAAAATTTGTCATTATGACAAATCCCAAAAACGAGGACGCACGCTGCGTCTCTCTGTTTCTGCAGAAACGGCCAAAACAACAGGATGCTGCCACGCGTCCCACTAATTCCTGCAGCATTAAATGACATTTAATGTCCTCGTTATTGGGAATTTCTCCCACTACTATAAATAGTAGTGAATATCCCATTATGGGACTTTTTACGCAAACTAGCCCTCAAACTCCCTTGCTTTCGTACAAACTTGCTCTCTTTGCAGAAAACTCTTCCTTTTTCACTTCATCTTCATCCTCAACAATGGCATCTGCTTCTACTGCCCCCAAGACTAACGCACCAACTGAACAACTTGTTAAACCCAAGGTCTTTGTTACTGCTCCGGTAGTGAACTCTACAGGGAAACGAAGGGTCCCTGAACCTTCTGACATCTCCGTTCGCGATGCTTACTCGCGTCACTTGATGATCCCGGTTGGATACTCCGACCAGATCTTCGCAATGTCTGGACCCATGAACCCAAGCATCTCTGAAGCTCTGAAGATCAAGAGCTATTTCCCCATCGTCGAGAAACTCAAGCCAGTAGCATGCGCCAAGAAGGACGCAGAAGACAACGAAGACCCTACACGCGAGAAAATCGACCTCCGTTTCTTCAACAGAAGTGTTAGGGTCTTCAGGTCTTGCCCTAATCTGACCTCTGACTATGTTGCTTGGCTAACAAAGTTGGAGAAACATCAAACTCCAGTCTGGAAGGAAATGGGAATCTTTGACCTAGTAATGCTGTCGAAGACAGGCTTAAACTACTCCCCAGAGATGCTTATAGCTTCGCTGTTGTTTTGGGATTACTCTCACTTCACCTTTCACCTTCCATGTGGGATGTTAACCCCCACACTCTTCGACGTAGCGGCCATTACTGGCCTTCGACCAACCGGAGATTACTTCGACCCGGAGGAGATGTCGGAGGACCAAATTGGCTTCTCTGAGACCAAGCCAACATACACCACCTTTATCAACCATTATCACGACAGGTCGACAGATACAGTGTCGGATGTCGAACACATAGCGTTTCTAGCCTTATGGCTAACTCGCTTTGTGTTTTGCTCGAAGTCCCTACAAGTGACCAAAAAGATGGTCACTCTTGCCACCCAACTGCATCACCGCCAAAACATCTGTTTGGCAGAACTAATTCTGGCCAGTCTTTATGACTCAATCAGCAATGGGGTTACTCTCTTGAAACATGTCGAAGATAGGGCCAGTTTGCTACTCGCTGGGCCTTTCTGGCTACTTCAACTGTGGCTCAACGCCACTTTCGAATCTTTCTTACCCAAGAAGATTCAGATAAATGAACAAGCCCCAGCGATAGCTAATAGACGTATCGAAGGAATTAGGCTGGCTCTACTGACACCTGTGGAAGATGGGCTAGAGTTTCAACAAACCTTCACTAACTTCGTTCTGATGTTCGCTCGAAGGAAGGAATTTGTTTCAACTATGGCTCCATTTGCTCAACGGAGGGTGGGGCCAGCATGGTTCACAAGGCCACATCCAAAGGAGTCGAGTGGTCCCAATGTCGATGAGCACACTGTACTTTGGGAGGCGTTCCTGACACCCAGGATCATGCCTCTTCGATTTAAGAGTTTTAAGACTCATTTGAGTCTGCTTGCCTACCAACCAAATCTGGTATCTCGCCAGTTTGGTATCATCCAAACCCTGCCTTCTCCTATTTTTCAAAGAGAGAAGTCAATGTTGTACTTCTGCAACGATTATACAGAAGAAGCTGCCATCAAGCATATCGGAAGATATGCTGGTCGAACAATCCTCTCGCTGTTTAACTACCAGCTTAATTTCCTTTGCTCACCATCCTTTGAGGAGTGGTGGAGAAGCTATTATGCTGAGTACTTCTTCGATGAGAAGGACTTCATGGCAGAGTTGCAGAAGTCTTTTGTCCTTGTGTTGGACAAAGTAAAGAAATGTAAGTTCATGCTCTCACATTACTTTTTATCTTTCTCTTCGACTGTTAGCCTGTTAACTTTCCTTTTCGCTTTCAGTTGTTCGAAAGCCCTTAGCCAAGAAGGCTACAGAAGGCCCACAAGGAGGAGTCCCTTCGACAAAACCTCCACCGCCGGCGAAGACTATAGCGCCGGCGAAGACAACAGGCAACCAACAGGGGGAAGGCTCTTCGAGGAGGCCTCCTGCATCGGTAACCAGATTTTCTTCATTTTTCTTCTGGCTTTCGATTTTTTATTTTCGATGTAATTATTCAATCGAATTCCTATTGGTTTTCTAGGCCCCTTCGCCCAAGAAAAGGGCAGCATTGGTGGTCGAATCGGGGAGTGACGACGAAAGTGATTCCCCTCCTACTCCCTTAAAGAGGCGAAAGTTAACGAAGGACGCTTCTGTTCCTGCTCCTGCTCCTGAAGGTCGAACCGTCAGAATAAAGGTCGCTGTGAGAAAGCCTAGGCCACCTGCAGTGATCATCGAGGAGCCAACTGAGGAGGAACTGAACGCTCTTCTTACCAAGCCTGTCGAAAGTGACAATTCCAGCCCTGGGGCTGAAGTTAATCCACAGGTAATCTATTGGACCCTTCTTATAACTTAGGCATAGATACCAGTATTCGATTATGTCTCTTTCGACATCTGAAGATTTGTCTTCTTTCTCTTTTTCAGGACACTACTGAAAGTTCTCCACCAAGGACTTCAGAAACTCTAGAATCTGCTGACCTCAGCAGGCCTCAGGAAAAAGATTTGGGCAACGACGAAGCCCACACTGAGAATGAGGCCAATGCTGAAACAGTGGAGAAGACAACAGAAGAACCTATGGTGGTGGACTTGTCGTCAGAAGAGAATCCTGAAGGAAGAGACCAAGGCAATGGCGAAGAGAATCAAGATGCTGTTGACGAAGAGCACCAAGGTGGTACTGGCGAAGAACACCAGGGTGACGCTAGCGAAGAGCCACAAAATGACGCTGGCGAAGGACCCCAAGGTGATGTTAACGAAGAACCACAAGTCGACGCTAGTACCGCCTCAGTCCAAGTCGAAAAGCAACCCAACGAGGCACTCAGCATTCAACAGCCTCAGGCCCAAGATAATACTGTGGCAAGGGTCACCTCCTCAAAGCACAGGTCAAAAGAGGACTTGGAAATCTTGAAACAAACTGACCCTGTCAGCTACCTTAATGCAATCGTCGAGAGTAAGAGTTCTTCTGACACTAGTCAGGAAATTCCTACCCTGTCGGGGAAATCTACTGAAACTTCTCCTCTTGATGATGCGTTGGCGAAGGTTAAGGCCCAGTTCTTCAAGAGAGATTTAATGAAGACTTTAGAGGGGGACCCCACTGCTCCATCATGCTTAAAAGAGGTCTTGAACGCTGTTGACTTCGAAGCTGTAGCCCCAGAAATCTCAGACTTAATCATGGAATTACATTCTATGATTGATCAAGTCTCAGCGGATTACAGGCGCCAACGAGGTTTTAACAGTCAGCTCGAGGTGTTGCATGGCAAAAGCTCATCTGCGTGGACTGCTGTCTCAGATTCGACTTCTCGAATTGCCGAGTTGTCGAAACAGAAAGCGTCTGCACAGGAAAGGGTCGATGCTATTGAGCGAGAGAATGTCTCCTTCCGAGCACAAATTGCAGAGATAGAGGCGAAGATAAACGCCAACACTGTACTCCAGGAGGAAATTCTTTCGACCATCCCAGACACTGAGAGCCAGACTGAGATCAAGCAAGGCCTGGAATTCGCTGAGAGGGCTCAAAGCCTCGACGCTCAAATTGCCAAACTAGTGCAAGAAAACTCTTGGTGCAAAAAGAGGTTGGAGCTGCAGTATGCCAAGTATCTTCGACTCAAGAATTCTCTTACCTTTTGATTGATTCTCTTTTGTAACCATCTTCTGTAATCGTTTTCGACGACAATTGCCATCTTGGCTGAAATTAATAAAAATTTCCATTTTGGCATTTTTTATGGTTAACTTAGTTTGTTCTTTTATTATTTTATTTTTATCTCTTGAAGTATAGGCTTATATTTTTTCAAATATTTACCATTTACTCTCAAGAGCCTTTTATCACCACTTATCTCTTCGACTTCATAGGCCCCACCAGAAAAAGTTTGGATAACTCTGAAGGGTCCTTCCCATTTGGGTGACCATTTCCCCATGCTTCGATCCCGTCGATCCATGGGAAGAATTACCTTCCAAACTAAATCTTCAGGCGAAAATACCTTAGGTTTTACCTTTCTATTATAAGAGTCTTCTACTCTTTTCTTCTGAAGCCTGAGTAAGTCGAGAGCGTGTAATCTCTCTTCGTCTAAATCCACCAGTTCATCTAACATCATATTCCAATAAACCTCAGAAGGAATATCATAATGCCTCTGAACTCTTGCAGATTGAAGACAAATTTCAGCTGGCAATACTGCATCATGACCAAAAGTTAGCCTATATGGTGTTGTACCAGTGGCTTCTTTTGGGGACGTTCGACAAGCCCATAAAATCTGGTCTAACGTCTTATGCCAATTCTTTGGTTTCTTCCCAACATGTTTCTTTATCAAGCCAATCACCACTTTGTTAGCTGCTTCGACTTGACCATTCGCCTGTGCATAGTAAGGCGTGGATGTTAGGAGTTTGAAACCTGTTTCCTGAGCAAATTCCTGCATCTTTCGACCAGTGAAAACTGAACCTTGATCAGTTGTTATTGTCTCAGGGATTCCATACCTAAATATAATGTTCTTTTGAATGAATTCAATGACATTTTCCTGGTCTACATTGACTAAAGGGACAGCTTCGATCCACTTAGTAAAATAATCAATGCCTACCAATATGTATTTCTGACTCTTTGATGATGCTGGTCGAATCTCTCCAATAAGATCCAACGCCCATCCTCGAAAGGGCCAAGGCTTCACTATCGAGTGAAGTTCGCTTGCTGGTACATGCTGGATGCCTGTATGAACTTGACATTCTTGGCAACCTTTGGCAAACTCAACACAATCTTTCAGCATAGTGGGCCAATATAGTCCTTGTCGAAACAACAACCATTTCATCTTGTGGCCTGCTTGGTGAGCCCCACATGCCCCAGCATGTGTAGTCGAAAGGGCTATGTATGCTTCAGTTTCACTTAAACATTTCAGCAACACCCCTTCAGGCGTCTTCTTGAATAACTCATTACCCATGAGTATAAAACTCAACGCCCTGTATTTTGTTTTTCGTTCTGTCGGAGCTCCTGGATTTTGAAGATAGTCTACAATGGGTTTCCTCCAATCTTGCTCTGACAAATTATCAATGAACGAAATCTCGAAGTTTGAGTGATCAGCATAGCCTAGCCTCGTCGATTCCAAGTCTGATGGTGATAGACAAGTTGCCTTTATCTTTTCTCGAACTTCGATTGCTCTTTGTAATCTCGTTTTTGAAATCTTATACCCAGATGCAATTTGTGCCAAGTCATTGGCTATTTGATTTTCGACTCTGGGTATGTGTCGAATATTGACACTTTCAAATTGTTTCAATAAACGATTTGCTATCACAAAGTACATAATGAGGTTCTCTCTTATGCATTTATACTCCTTTGTGACTTGCTTGATGACTAACTCTGAGTCTCCCATTATTTCGACTCGAGTTGCCCCCAGTTCCAACAATATTTCAAGGCCAGTAATTAGAGCTTCATACTCAGCCTCGTTGTTCGAACAAGAACCTTCTATTTGGTACTTGAATGTTGTTGGAATTTTATCTGGAGAAATAATCAAGACTCCTACTCCTGTTCCATTTTTATGGCTGGAACCATCGAAGTAGAATTTCCAAGGTTCTATCTCCACATAATTAATATCCTCGACTTGAATTGAGTGGTCGACTATGAAGTCTGCAACCACTTGTCCTTTTACTGCCTTAAGAGGCATAAAGGTCAAGGAGTATTCAGTCAATGCTAATGCCCACTTGCCAATTCGACTATGCAAGATAGGTTTCGACAACATATATTTGAAAACATCAAAATGAGACGAAACATAAACATCAACTGGTTTTATATATTGCTTGAGTTTTGTACAAGAGAAATACAGACATAGACACAATTTCTCAACTTCGCTATATCTAGTTTCTGCATCATTCAAAACTCGACTGAGATAATAAATGGGTCTTTCGACTCCATTCTCATCCTCTTGGGCTAACATACTTCCCAGAGTTTTGTCAGATGCAGCTATGTACAATCTCATACTCCTATTGCTACAAGGAGGCACCAAAATAGGTGGCTTAGTGAGGTACCCTTTGATTTTGTCGAAGGCTTCTTGTTGCTCTTGCCCCCATTCGAACCCCTCTTTATTCAGTCGAAGTAAGGGTGAAAAGGCCTGAGCTTTCCCACTTAGGTTAGATATAAACCTTCTCAAGAAATTTATCTTGCCTAAGAGAGATTGCAATTCCTTCTTATTCGATGGCGCTTTCGCTTCCAAAATTGCCTTCGTCTTGTTCTGATTTATTTCGATTCCTTTCTTGTGGACAACGAAACCCAAGAAATCTCCAGCTTTCACACAGAACGCACACTTCAAAGGGTTCATCTTCAGACCATGTTCTCTCATTCTTTCGAATGATTGTCGAAGGTGGTCAATGTGACTCTTCCTGGAAACAGATTTTATAACAATATCATCAATATAAACTTGCATAAAAGTGTTAATAAAATCATGGAAGATAGTATTCATTGCTCGCTGGTACGTTGCCCCAGCGTTCTTTAGGCCAAAAGGCATCACTACCCATTCGTAAGTGCCTAAGGCCCCAGGGCATCGAAAAGCTGTTTTCGACACATCCTCTTCAGCAATGAATATTTGATTATATCCTGAATAACCATCGAGCATACTCAGGTATTCGTAGCCAGCGGCAGAATCGACTAGCATTTCCGCCACAGGCATAGGATATTCATCTTTGGGGGTGGCAGCATTCAAATCTCTGAAATCTATGCACACCCTTAATGTGCCATTTTTCTTAATTACTGGCACAATATTTGCAATCCATTCGACATACCTTGTAACACGGATGAATTTGCATTTCAGAAGTCGTTCGACCTCCGTTTTGATCTTCGACAATATTTCTGGAGCGAAGCGTCTTGGATTTTGCTTGATTGGCTTCTTTCCAGGTTTGATTGGAAACTGAAGTTCTACCAATCCTCTGTCGAGACCAGGCATTTCGTCATAATCCCATGCAAAACAGTCTTTAAACTCTTTCAGCAATTGGATTACTTCCAACCTAAGTTCTGGATCAATTTTGGCGCTGATGTAAGTTGGCCTATTCTCTGATCCTTCGCCTAAGTTGACTTCTTCTAAAGGGTCTTGTGCTAACATCTTAATGTTGTTCGCCAAGGGATCCTTTTCGAAGCCCAAAGGCTCATCGTCATAGATGGCGTCGAGCCTCTGTTCCTGCATTTCATCTGGCATGATATCAGGAGGTCTTGGATCGAAATCCTTTCCTGGGCCAACAGCAGATAATTGTTGATCATTGGCCTGTGTGGCCATGTACTTTACTTCGGCTTCGAGAGCCGTTATCATCTTGGTTTCGGCCACATAAGCCGAAATTCGCTTCAGAGATTGTGACTCAGTCATTATCACTGAATTCACTTCCCCAACCAGTTAGTTGGATATCAGTTAGCCCACTGAAGTCTATGTGGGACAAGTCTTCTCTGTCCCATTGGAAACCATGCTCAGGATGCAGGTATAGGGAACAAAAGGTGTTTGGCGCTGGCGCCATGTCGAAGTCAGGAGTTGGACATGGCCCTATATGAGCCAAGTTTTTGTCGAAATCTGTTACACCCAAGTGATTCACTTCGCCAAGGTAGTAGCTTTGATCTGCCTCTATGTTTTCGACCATCCCATCTGGACGCCATAGAAGCAGCCTTTGATGCATCGATGAAGGCACAGCACCTACACCATGAATCCACTCACGGCCTAACAAAAGGTTGTAGTTAGGTTTGGCCGATATGACCATGAACATTGTTGGTCGAAGGATCGACCCAACTTTTATGTCTAGCTGGATCACTCCCATGGTGGTCCCAATGTCTCCCTCATAGTTGGACAGGACCATATTGTGAGGTTTGATTTCTTCATCCCTTTTGCCAATCTTCCTTAGCATAGAATGAGGGATAATATTGATAGTGGCCCCACAGTCGACCAATATTTTGTTCACAGTGGTCTCTTCGAGCTTAGCCCTTATGAACAAAGGTTTGAGGTGATTCTTCATCGCCTCTGTAGGTGGCTCGAAGAAGCCATTTTGTTCCTCTGTAGTGCCATTGTCCATGACAAAATAGCACACTGGCCTATGTTTGGCCATTTCTTGTTCCACCTCCCAGTCACTGGCTTCGACTTCTACCTGTCGATTGAATTCCCTAGGCAGTACTGAAACAATATTCACCATTATATCCAGAGTATCGTCGGACTCAGCATCATCTTCGTCTTCGACTTCACTTTGGTTAGGCCAAACTAGCCTGTTGGTAACTGGTTCTCTCTCAAGAGGCTTTCTTTGTTTCCTTTGAGGCACATTCGAACTAGTTTCTGCCTTAGGTTCGTTGGCAGCCTCCCTTTCAGCTTTTCGCCTTCTTTGATATCTCCTCCATTGGGATCTCGACATAGGATTTTTTCCCTTGTAGTTGCTGGACACTTGAGCAACCTTGGGTGCAGCAACTTGAGGCTCTTTCTTCTGAATTAAAGAGGAACCTCTTGGCACGTCGAAAGAATGCCATTTCTCTTCACTTGGCCTTTTCCGGCCAGATGTTTTGTACCAAGTGTCTACTGGTACATTTGTTGGAGGCCTAAAAGTCGATGGCCTCTTGTCTTGATTAGAACCCCTTCTGGGGTCATGTCGAAGGTCAGCATTCTCCCTTCTCTTGTTCGCTGCTCTCACGCCTTGTATGTGCTCAGCAGCTTTTTTATCAAAGATAGAACTGCATCTTGGACACAGCATCACCTCTGATTTCTTCTTCTGGCATCTTTGTAAAAAATCTGCCAAGTTTTCGTTTTCCCTAGGGAAAGCCGTTTTATTTGCCTGCTCTTGCCTTATGGCTTCTTCTGAAGCTTTAGGGTCAGAAAGTTCAACCATGTTGATATTCATTGTATCCTTATTAGCAAGAGTTAGTTGCTTCATTTGTGTCTCCAGATTCTCCGTCTGGCCTTGAACAGTGGCCAAGTGGGAACTGGGCTTTGGTCCAGTTTTTTGTGCTTCAGCAGTCTTCGACTTCGGGTCTTCGACCGCTTTCTGGACAGCCTCAATTGTCTTCCTGGATAAATTTCCAGAAAAACTGCCAAAGATTGGCATGTTGATGTGGTCCTTTGAGACTTCGACCATGGTAATGCCTGGCTTCTTCGACTGGATCCTGGTTGCCTCTATCATGTTCACCTCAGAGGGTTCTGCATAGTGGGCTTCAGCCTTCAGTGGATTGGAGTCGACAGCCATGGGGGATTTGTCAGCAAACTTTAATCTCCCTTCCTCAATAGCGTCTTGCACAAGATTCCTGAAAAGAAAACATTGAGAAGTTTTATGGCCCAAAAAATTATGATATTTGCAAAAACCTCTCTTCTTTCTTTGATCAAGAGGAGGCACTTTTACCCCAGGGGGTACTATCATTTGGCCATCTTTAACTAGCAAGTCGAATATTTCATCACATTTTGTGATATCAAAACTATAAGTCTTTTTTGGGAACCTATCGTTGGTCCTATCTGGACCAATGGGATTTTTCCCGTTTGAGGGGACTAACTGTTTACAAGAGTATGGAGGCCCTTGTTTTAGTTCTGCTAAATCGACTTCTCCTTCTTCGACAGCTAAAGTATCGTCGAAGGACTCTAGATCCTCGTCATCCATCTCAACGTACGCTATTCTCTCTCTCTTGTGAGTTTTCGTTGCCTTAGCTTTTTCAGCTTTGAGGCGTTCGACTTGTCGAACTCTATCGGCCAGTTGGGCCATGTCTCTTAGGTACTGGGTATCTAGCTTCTTCCTAATGGAATAATCTAAACCGCCTGCGGCTATTTCGACCAACTCATGTTATGGCACTTGTGTAAAACATCTCGCCTTAAGCAACCTAAACCTATTCAGATATTCGTCTATAGGTTCAGTGAAACGTCTCTTCACACTCGCCAGTTCTTTCAGGCTTATCTTGGTTTGCCCCATATAGAATTGTTCATGGAACAATCTTTCCAACTGGGTCCAATGGTGGATCGAATTGGGGGGTAGAGTTGTGAACCAAGTAAAAGCGTTCTTGGTTAAGGAACTTGGGAAGTATTTGATCCTTAGGTTTTCATTATTTGAAATGTCTCCTGCTTCGATCAAATACCTCGCCACATGTTCGACAGTAGATTCTGTCGTGTCCCCAGAGAACTTAGTAAATTTGGGGACTTTGCTTCTAGGAGGTAAGTCAGTTTGTAACACATATTCTGACAATGGAGATGTAAAGTTGGGCCTTCGAAAGCCCATGTTCATTCCATTCTGAGTCATGATTCTTTCGATCATGGTTGCCAGATTGTTTTCCAAACCCATGTTTTGGTATTGGACATGCTGAACCACTTCGTCAGCGTTTTGGTTTCTGTTAACTAACCTTACCTCTGGGGCTATTACCCTAGGTTCTTCGACAGGTTGTTGGACAGGCTGTTGAGCCTGATTAATGGTGGTTTCTTCCTCTACAAATATCCCCTGATTTCCTCTTGTTTGCGCCCTTTGGGGCTGTCGAGTAGGTGGGGGTACTCCAAAGAAGTCAGCCAAACGCGTCATTTGCGCTGTAACTTGCTGATTCGATTGAGTAGTATTTTGTATTAGAGGATTTAGCACTGTACTCAAAGTTTGTGCCAACATTTGCACCATATCATGGTTGCTTTCGTCCATCTGTTGCCTCAAGACTGCTGTCGAGGCATTTGTAAGGTCATGGGCTACTTGGGACGTTCCTCCTAAGAGTTGGGTCCTATTTCTATTCGCCATGCCTACTCCAGAGCCTTGGAGTGGCGAAGAGGCACTCACGAAAGGGTCTGAATAAGTGGACGCAGCATTCGTCAGGCTTGCCACTTCAGAAGTTGGCATACCATAGAATGGAATAAATCCTGGGGGAACCACTGGCCTTGTGCCAATATTTCCCCTTGGTGGGGGGGTTCCCAAAGGTATTCTGGGGCCTGTTAACGAAGTTATTGGCCCCGTGGTTGTGACTGACACTGCTGGTGTCGAACCAACATTCGTCGCTTCACTCACGGTCATATTAACCGTTGCTCCCACACTTGGTGGTGGAATTTCGTTGTTGTTTGGCGGATTCGCCATCTCTTCCCTTCTTCTGGCAGTATTGTTATCGTTGGTGTATATTCTACCACTCCTCAATAACATACAACTCGAAAAGATGAGATAATTTTCAACAATCAACACACAGTCCCACCAGGTGTGCCAATTTGTTTACCTAGGGTTTTGGTAAACAACCGCTGATCCTCCAAATGGTTACTTATTTGGTTACTCGCAGGATCGATCAGATTGATCCTATGGACATAGGTTGATTTTGAAGTTTGATTAAGGTGGATAAGGCTTTAAGTAAAATGTTTCAAGTAAATTGCATAAAGGAAAGGCTTGGTAAAATAAACAAGGCTTTAAAGTAAAGGTTCGACAGGAATTTAAAGGAGAAAAGCAAGTAAAATACTGGAAAAGTAAATGACTTTAATTGATAAAATTGGTGTTTCACACATACATTTCTCAACAATTCTTTCGCTCACACTGGGTACTTGAATCTAAATGAGTGACTATGTATCTATTTGTGAACACACGCGAGAAACTACATGTCTACTCCTATTTATACTAAAACATTCCAAGTAACCGTCGGGCAGTTACACTGCTTCGAGATCAAGCCACTTGGCACGTTCCCCATGCTCGACGCTCCAGATCCTTGCACGTTTGCACGTAGTAACTGCTGGAAACCGTTTTCCCTCCAAAGCTTTGAATTTCAAACTGCTCCACTCTGGATCATCGAACACCTTCATCAAGAGACGTCTTCGACGAAAACTCCTTCGACGTCGAAGGCAATCAGCCTTCTTCCTTGGAAGAAATCTTCTAAGTATTTTGCCATCTTTCGACGGGCACTTCGACAGGCTTAGCCAGTCGAAAGCACCTTTCAGCTTTTAATGGCTGCCACCAATCAAAACAAAGGTGTCGAATTTAGGAGCCAACACCACCTCCACAGGATCGGGGAGAGAACCATAGGCGACTACAACCTCAATAGCAAACATTGAGAGAATCTTGGATAATTTCAACCTCAACAGCAATCATTGAGCGAAATCTGGGATTACCACCTCCGCAGGATCGGGGAGAGAACCATAGGCGACTACAACCTCAACAGCAAACATTGAGAGAATCTTGGATAATTTCAACTTCAACAGCAATTATTGAGCGAAATCTGGGATTACCACCTCCGCAGGATCGGGGAGAGAACCATAGGTGACTACAACCTCAACAGCAAACATTGAGAGAATCTTGGATAATTTCAACTTCAACAGCAATCATTGAGCGAAATCTGGGATTACCACCTCCGCAGTATCGGGGAGAGAACCATAGGCGACTACAACCTCAATAGCAAACATTGAGAGAATCTTGGATAACTTCTACTGAGTCTTCATCAGAAAAATCTATTTGGGGTCGATTCAACTGGACTAGAGAAGGCCTTGGATTGGATAAGAAACAGAGAAATCTTTGGAGTCGATTTAACTGAACCGGTCTAGGTCTTGAAATATGATTGAGAACTTAACTGAATATTTACTGAAAGGTAAAGGTCAGTCATATGCAATGCGTGATATGGATCAAGCAATGATGTTCTCAACATAAATGAGATTTGTAAGATATGATGCGTACATGCATGCTATAATGATGTATGCGATGTTTACGAATGTATGTTTTTCGTCTAGGAAAGTAAATCCTTGACGGGTGCCGGGAAGTCACTCCTGGGCTGATGTTGGAGAATAGATCTTTTGCCTCCGCTGGGGATGATAGTTGGAAGAATACTGGTAGGAAGAGGTAACTCCGTTGGGGATAAACTTGGCGAATGGATTACTCTGCGGGGAGAAAAATACTCTAGCGATCTTGTTGGGGAGCAATACTCCGTGGGGAGAGAGATACTTTGCTGGAATGTTGATAATAACTTGCTGGGGATACCATTGTTGTGCTGGAAGTGTTAATAGACTTCGCTGGGGATAAGAAGACTTCGTCGAGGACGCTCTTTCCGTGGCTTTTGGCTGAGGATAACCCAGTTATATCCTGATAAGGAAATAACTCTTTGAATAAAGTCGGGAGACGCGTTCGTGTTCTGCGAGGATAAGCTTCCAGAATCTACTGGGGATAAGCTTTCTGCTTGGGGAGATGGATTCCAACTTTCCTGGGGAAACTGGATTGGACTCTCCTGGGGAAGTTTTGAACTGTATCGGGGAAGTAACTCCTCTGAATGTTTGATATACCGCCGGGGAACAATCTTTAGACCAAGACTGCTGGGGATGCTTGTTAAGAATATCCATACATTGCTGGGGAATGTTGAGATCTGCGGGAGGATACCCAACTTTCCTTAAGTTTGATAGTAGCTTTTCTTGGCGAGAGTGTACTGACTTGCTGTTTCACTCTCTGGGGAATTAGGATATCTGGTTATGTTCTTTAGCTGAACCTACCTTGGTGCCTGGAGGACCGAACAATTAGATTGCTTAGACGACTCTCTATTGCCCCTGTTTCTGAGGTATGAGAGGAAGACCTGTGAGGTGCTGATAGTTGTAGATGGACAAACCTCCTTCTGGTAGGCGAGTGACGAAATGACAGGACATAGTCGTACGCTTTGATCCCTAACTTTTGTCTGGACCGCCCTTTCGGGTTTTCAGTCCACCGGGATACCCATTTTTGCCCAAGCCGCCTTTTCAGGTTTTCGACTTGCCGGGTGTACAGATTTTTTCATTTCATCCCTTATTTTTGCCCGAACCCTTTTGGTTCGCCGGGAAGCCCTTATTTTTGCCTAGGTACGTCAACCTAGCGAGTCTTTGATTATGCGTATTATCTTTTCGACTATGTCCACGTTCAGGGAATGTAGGGAGTTGCCCCTGTTAGAAGTGTTTAGTCATGCCACTAGAATGTGTTTGGTCAGGCAAGATTCGTTGTTGGAGTGCCCTAAGTGACTCAGGAGGAGATTTGCCCCTGGTTATCTTGGCATTTTGAAAGATTCTCCGAATCTTGATTGGATTGCCCCAGATAATAGACAATAGTCATGCCATGCCCCTTGATTGGAGGTACTTCTGTTCATTAGGCATTCGTCGTGCGAATTTCTATGCTGTTCAAACAAAAAGTCATATGCAAACAAAGTTATGTTAAAAATGCAAAGCCTATGTCTGTCTTGAAGATTTTGAAAATGCATTTTTTTCATAAAACAAATGAATGTTTGTAAAACGTGATGTCAACTCCTTCTTTATAGTAAGCCTTAAGGAGTCAGGATACCTTTTGTCACAGTATGCTTTCGAACTAACCCACGCTTCAGCTAGGACTTTTAAGGGTTATAACGTGGCCTGGTTCACGGTTTAAGAAACAAAGGATAAAGGCTCAAATTTTATTTGTACCCACCCGCTCTTCGTGATGTTCTCCAAACCTAAACTCAGTTGATCATATGTTAGACCTTGTTTGAGTTTTTGCTCTGATTTTCCGGTGATGATTCGGATGTTGATAACTTATTTTGAATAGGCAATCATTCCTTTTTGTTATTGAGGGTTTGTGTGACCTCTTTCCTGTCTGATTTTTTGTTATCCCTTTCTTTTTTTGCCTGAACTGTTTCCTTTTTTGGAATTACAGTCAGCGGGATGCCCCAGTTTTGTAAGTCTCCTTCATGGGTTTTGACTTAATGGGTTTTTGATTTTGGTAATGACTGCCTGTCTTTATGATTATTCGGAACCATCACTGTCTTTTGTTTATTTAAGGACCTCCTTGGTGCCATTCGTTATGCACTTGGATCAACTGAGAGACTACCCTGCCCCAGGTTATGATTAAGGGTTTTAAATTTCGAAAAGAAAAACTCCTACTTCTTTGGCTCAGAGGGGTTGACGAGGGATTATCTTCCTTATAACTCCAGTGTTTAGGGATTGAAACAATGCTTGTACCTCATCAGCGGGGTCTGTTCAAAAGCATACTGTAAAGATCGTGGTATCGTTTTCGTCATCCTCCCTCAAGAGGCTTAGAATTATTGAGAGTTGATCATCAGAAAAAATATGAAAATAATTTGCATATAGTGAATACGAATATATTACTTCAAAACGGACATATGTAATGCATTAATGAAATAACAATGTTTGACATGAATATTATTGTTTGAATAAACAGAGAAAAATATGACTTGAATTCAAATGAACAAAAAGTGCTTTCTATCCTAGCCATGTTTTGGCATGGGAGCAGTGATCACGTTGGGAGCCTCGGGCGCCTCGAACTCAATCTCCTTTGCGTCAATCAAGTCTTGGATCTTATTTTTCAAGCTCCAACAATCATCTGTAGTATGCCCCGGGCTGTCAGAGTGATAAGCGCAGCGGGCGTTGGGGTTATACTTCGGTGACGTTGTATTTTGATTCTTCGGAGCTTCTTTTAGAGTTACCAGCTTGGTCTCCAGCAATTGTGGCAATATCTGGGATAAGGTCATGCTGAGCCGAGTGAACTGCCTTCTCTCGCTCTTTTGTTGGTTGTGATGTTGCAGAGCACCAGCAGGTTTTGAGATCACCACTGCATTGGCAGCTTGGCGGAGTTCTGGTCTATTCTGTCTCTTTGAACCATGGACGGCATTGGATTCCTTCTTAAAAGGTTTTTTATCGGTGCTCGATGAAGCATCCTTCTGTATCTTCCCAGCCTTGATACCAGCTTCGATCCTCTCCCCAGTCAAGATCAGATCTGTAAACCCAGCAGAAGAGTTCCCAATCAGATGGTTGAAGAATGGACCAGACAGGATCCCTAAGAACATGTCGACGAGCTCGCGGTCAGTCAGAGGTGGTTGTACCCTTCCAGCAAGGTCCCTCCACTTCTGAGCGTATTCTTTAAAACCTTCACTTGAACCTAACGACATACCCTGGAGTTGGGTACGTGTAGGGGCAAGGTCGGCATTATACTGATACTGCTTATAGAAAGCAGTAGCCAACTCCTCCCAGTTATGAACCTTGGTCCCATCTAGCTGATAGAACCATTCGAGATGAGTCCCTGAAAGACTTTCCTGGAAGAAGTGGATCCATAAGTTCTTGTCCCCAGTATACGGTTGAATCTTCCGCACATAAGACCTGAGATGCAGCCTGGGACAGGATGCCCCATCGTACTTAGCAAAAGAGGGTGCTTTGAATTTGTGTGGGATCACCACACCAGAAGTTAGACCCAAGTCTCTGAAATCCAGACCAGGTTCTTGTTGAATTTCCATGGCCTTCAGACGGTCTTCCAACTGCTTGTACTTGTCTTCAGCGGGGGGGGGGGGGGGGGGATTGTTTGTCGTTGAAATCTGTCTCGTTGTCGGAGACCACTGGACTGGGAACCCTTTCCTCCTGATGATTGCCTTCCCCAACAGATGGAGTAGTCCTCTCAGTTTCAATATGCAGTGTATTCCCAGATCTGCGCCTAGGGTTGAACAGCACAGTCCTCTTCTTCTTCTTTTTCAAGAGCAGGGTCTTCAGATCTTGTTGCCCCTGGGCCAAATTCATGATCAGCTCTTGGAACTGGGCGTTCTGAGCCTGAAGGGCTTTGATAGTCTGCTCAGTGGATGATTCAGGATTCATGACGATCGGCTGAAATAAACAGCGAAGAAGGTAAGAGACCTGTCAAAAGGGTACCTGTAATGCAATGATATGTATGATATGCGTGCAATGTTTTCAAGGACCTCGCGGGATAAACAAGAAAATTTGTTAGAACTGGGGTCCGGTAGCTTGATTGAAGGAACTGCATGTTGTTGAGAGTCCTTCTTCCAGGGTCAAAGGCTCACCATCCAGTGGGTCATAGCCCCTGACAACCTTGGATAGGGCAACCTTCTTCAAGTGTCAAAGCTCACCATATCAAGTGGGTCATAGCCCCTGACTACCTTGGCTAGAGGAAAATAAATCCTCTTTGCCCCTTGCTGGGATAGTTGATCCACCATGACCTGCATCACAAGCCCTTGAGATCCTTGAAATGGGTTAGGATGTATGCAATGGTATGATGTTATGGTATGCATGGGGTAATGTGAGTAGCCCTGTTATGAGTCCCAATTAAGGACTGCAAACCAAAACCTGCAAGAAACTTAGTAAACCCTGTCATGAGTCCCAATTAAGGACTATAAACGAAACCTGCAAGAAACTCGGTAGACCTTGTTATGAGTCCTAATTAAGGACTACAAACAAAACCTGCAAGAAGCTCAAGTGTCAGACAACAAGCATGCAAATAGTCAACTACGAAGGCACACAAGTCACACAAGAGAAACCCTTAGAGTTTAGGCCAGCATGGGGTCTGGGTATTACCCTCTTGAAGTTGGTGGGCTCAACCTGTCCTATTAGAAGTAACCGGGTTCTAAGGGTCCCAATATCACTGGATTGCTTTCATTGTTCATCGTTTCGATTTATCCACTGAACTGGCGACCGAAATATTCCAGGAAAGCAACCCTCAATTGAGTGTAGTATCGAGTATCAACCAACCTCGGACTGCACCAAAGTCAGTTATCTCACTACCCTAAAGAGGCCAAGATAGTTCAATTAAGGTTCCTAAGGTCTGTTGATGCTTCATGACACCACGCGGAGGCCCCGTACTCTCCTTGACTGAACTCAAGGGTTACCGGTACACACCAAAGTGCCACATCAACGTAGCAGACTGTTTCAACCATGTCGGTATACCCCGCACAGTTCCCTCACAGCCTTGTTGCTACTTTCTAAGAAGGTATCCCCAGATCCGGGTTAGGATCTATAGAACTCCCAAGACAGTCCCACAATTTAAAGCAAGCAAAGAAAGCAATTGAAAACACAGTTATGAACTAACCCTAAGGTACACCTCACTTTAAGTTTAAGTCCCCAGTAAAGTCGCCAGTTCTGTGATCGGTGGATCTGGAACTGACTGTTTAACGCTGGTTCACGAAATGTCGCGGAAGCAAGAGTCGCCACCGTCTTTTATTTTCTCCAAATGGAAAGGACAAAAGCACGGAAAAATTCCTTAAAGAGATTGCTCTCGGTTCGGGAGGTAGATTATAGAAAGGGAAGGTGTTAGCACCCTTTATATCCATGGTTATCCATGGGCTCTTAGATACTTGCTCATTGTGTTTTCAAAAAGGTTTGTTTGCTTTTCAATGTGGGTTTTAAAAAAGTTTCCTTGAAAATTCCAGTTCGACTCTTGTATCGGTCCTCAAAAGTGTTTGAAAAATTGCTTTCGAAAGCTTTTTGAAAAGGTATCGGTGTGAAAAGTATTTTTGATTTGTTTTGTTTTGAATTAGAGCAAGTATCTAGAGTCGTCTACCTACCCTAAGGAATTCGTCTGTGTAGATGTCCTTTAAAGTAGTGCCATCCCACCATTGAGAGGTAGGTAGCACCACCGTTGGAGGTGTTCGGGTCAATTCGAAGGTTCGGGACATGGTGATCACCAGAGCAATGGGAAGACACCTTAGAAGCTACCCTCATGCCAGGTTCCCGGATCATGAGGACTTACTAAGATATCCTCTACTCGACGATCACCTTACGAGGCAAGGCAACAGTGAGGCGTACCCTAGGGGTGGTGTGTGATTTGTGTGTCATGTTCAGTTATTTTGTCTTATTCATGTCAAGGTGATCTATGCGTTTGTTTTTATTTTTTTGTCATTCATTCTTGCATGCATTTATTTAACAGTTAAAAAGATGCGGAAATTAAAAGTTCTAAACTATTACAAAGGCGCGGGTCCACATCGCCAAAATTAAAATCCAGGACCCGATTTGACAGAAAATAAAGAAGTAAAGTGCGAGAAATAAAATGTCCGAGTTTACAAGGCTTTGGGAGAATTACATTAATATTATAAGAAATAAAATAAAATGCGCGAATTGGAATTAAAATTGGAAGCGAGGGCGTTGGACCCTTTTTAATGAAATTAAATTAAATGATTAAACTAATGAAATTAAAGAGAAAAAAGAAATTATTTTTTTTTTGAGTTTTTGGTATTTATGTTTTTTATGTATTTTTATGAGAAAGATTAAATGAAATTAAAATATTAACCCTAATTCTAATTTTTTTTATTTATTAAGAAAAACATGTTAAAATTAAACCTAAAATTAATCTAATTATTTACATGCAATTTTGATTTATAAAAATAAATAATTAATTATTAGTGAAATTTATTTACAAAAAATATTAATTAAATAAATATATTTTGATTTTTATGACTTTTCTGTTTTTTACTATTTTTTATATTTTATGAAAATAAGTTAAATTAAAGGAATTAATTAAAAAAAGAAATAATTGAAATAAATAAAATAAGGAAAAGAAAGAAAATACAATACCTTGGGGGGTTTCTGTCCCCTTTTTGGAGGTGAATTGGAGTGGTTTGGCCATTTGTGTTCTGGCCTCATCATGCATAAGTTGTTCTACTTTGACCATTTGGCTTTTGGCTTTTGGCCATTTACGTTTTGGCCTCAACGTTCCTTAATCTTCTCAGGATGTCTGTCTCGCCTTGTATTGGTGTCATGTGTAAAATGTTCTGTTTTGGCCATTTGGCTTTTGGCTTTTGGCCATTTGGCTTTTGGCCTCAACGTTCCTTAATGAACCTGCATGGGATCCTGTCTAAATCTGCAGTATTGAACCTCATGAACACATTAAATAAAATAATAAAAATTCAAATAAAACCAACATATGAAGAAATTTAATGTTTAGGCACAATATGGCATGTATGAATGATTATACCCTTTTGATCATGGAGATCAAATCAATCTTACCCTTACTGGAAAATCAGTGGCCTGAATGATTTTATGCCTTACTGGAAAATTAGGATCATGGAGATCAAGCCAGCCTTACCCTTACTGAAGAAGTAGTGAGGTGTTGGTTTGTAACTGTGATGGTTTGTTTATAGTGAGAGAGGGATTTGTAATAAGGATTTCAAGGTTTTAGGGTTCTTGAAAGAGTTTGATATTCTAACAGTGTTGTGGCAAGGTTTTTTCTCTCTTTTTCTCCTCTCTGGTTTGTGTGAAAAGAAGGTGTTTATATAATGGAAATTAGGGTAAAGAAAATGGGCTTTGAATGTGCAATTGGGCCTCCTATATTCACTTGAATTCGTCACTTTCCAGGCTAAATCGCAGGGACTTAAGTGCATTTTTTGAAGTTGAATCGTGAAAACAAAATGTAGCCGACATCGAGAACTAACTCCTGTCCGAAAATCGACTCAATCGGATAAACGGTAAATTAGTTATGAATTTTTGAAGTTTCAGCTCAGACAAACTTATTTTGGGCTCCAGTGTCGACTCTGACACGTTTTTCAATAAAAAACTGGTATTGATCGGTGCATAATTTGGTCTCGACTTTTGAAGAAAAGTTGTAGATCTATGAGTCAGTGACCTTGTGTAAAAATATGAGTCCAATCCGATAAAAATTGACCGAGTTATGAATTTTCGAAGTTTCGGCCCAGATGAAATAATATTCAGCATTCAGGATTTTCAGCGTGTCACGCACTCTGAGCAAAAAACGAAGGCCTTTTGAATACCGTTTGAACTCAATACCTTATGTGAAAATGTAGCCAACTCAATTTGTGAAATTTTGGCGCCAGAACCAGCTCGATACGATGAAAATCGACCAAGTTATGATTTTTTGAACATGACGCAAATAAACTTCTGTCACAAATTTTCTGCACGAAAATACTTGATAAATCCACATTTTTGAAGACCTTCTGATCGAAATTGGCTTCCAGCCGTGAGAGATGAAAACGTAGATAATGTCAAGACGGAATTTTGGCCACCAGAACGGGTTCAAAACGAGTCACGATCTTCAAGTTATGAATTTTTTAGCGCGTAAAAACTGCACTTTCAGCACACTTTTTCACTATATTTCTTCAAGAAAACTCACACATTCGGATACCTTCTTTAAAGAATTGACTCTTGAGCCGAACCTGAATTTGAGAATACGTTATCAGAGATATCTTGGCGAAAGAATACCTGAATATGACGCGTCAGGTTGGACTTGTGAATTTTTCTTGAAATGTTTTGAGAAATATGGGAGGGCAAATTTTAGGGTACAACACCAGGCCACGATACAAATGACTGCTGGGCTCTAAGAAATAAGATACATGATCTGATCGAAGCCAAAGAGATTGAGTTTGATGCTCCGGAGAAGCCTAATTTCATAACTGCTCTCATGCCCAAGCACAATCGTGGTGTTAATGCCATTGATACCGATCTGTTTGTTACCTATGTTAATGAAGTATCCACTCCTCTCATGACTGTCAAGAAGAATTTGCTGCTGGCCAGTTTATTTCTGGGCTGTAGTGAAGGTTGCCACATGTGTTCATCTCTGTCCTCTGGTTGCTATTTGCTGAAAGCAGGTTGTGATACGGTGGAAAAACTGACTTGGGTGTTTTGCGTTTGATTGCAAATGTTGCGGTTAGTAAGAGTCGCCACCGACTTTTCTTTTATCCAAAAGGAAAGGTGAAAAAGCACAGGAAAGACCTTTGAGATTATTTCTTGAGTTCGGGGGGTAGATTATGAAAAGGGAAGGTATTAGCACCTTTTCATCCATGGTTTTTCATGGACTCTTAGTTACTTGCTATATCACTTGCTTTTTTGTTTGAAATTGTGCTTGATGTGGTTTTTTGAAATTATTTTGTATAATAGGCCATTGTTTAGGAAATCTTTGTAATGATTCTTGTTCGTAAGAATGTATACAAAGATGTTGATCTTTTGAAAATGTTTTCAAGTTTTGTAAAATGTTTTGAAAGTGTAGGTGTTTGTTTTTGAAAATAGCGAGGATGTTTGTTTTGGAATGGAGCAAGTAATTAGGAGCAATCTACCTACTCAAATGTCTTTCTTGTTCATTTTCTTTTCCTTTGACATTGTTGTCTTACCATTGATTTGGTAAGCAACCCTATCTTTGGATGTAAACGGGACGGGCGTGGGTCATCGTATAACCATGATTAGTAATGTTGCAAGGTATCTTAACATCTTTTTGAGGGACTAAGATCATTTGTAAGGCAACTTAGATAGCGTCATCGAGGGACCATGATCTTGTATTTGCTTGTTTTTTGCTAAGATGCCTTACATGTGTAATATGGCCATTTTGTATAAGGCAACCAAGTGGGATAACCCTAGGGGTTCTTGTGTGCAAGTGTATCATTTTCATGCTTGTTTTTATCTTGAATTAGGGTTTTCTAAATATTGGTTTTAGTCTTTCCATACAAACCCTAATTACTAGCATGTTATATAAAAGAGCTAAATTGCGAAATTTAAAGTTACTACGCTATTACAACATTTATGGGGAGGGTTTACAAATGGGGATTGCAAGAAAATTAAACCTAATTATATATTACAACCATATTGAATATTGTGCAAGAATTGAATAAATAATGTACAAGTGCAAATGAAAAAGAAATGATTTTTTTGTTATTATGAAATGGTTTTATCTTGACCTAAATAAAGGGGATGATTAATTAAAATTAAATAAAATAAAATCAAACTATTTAAGAAAATAAGTTAATTTGAAAAAGGATTTTAAGGGTTTTCTATGAAAAGGTTTTAAATTAATGAAAATAAAATGAAGATTAATTAATTAAAATAGATCTAAGTTCTAAATTAATTTTAACTAAGAAAATAAAATAATACACTAATTTATCCTAAGTCTAAAAATTAATTATTTAAGAAGAGAAAAGAAATTTATTTATTTTAAGAAAAATGTTTTTTTTTATATTTTTGTTTTATGGAAAATAAAATACCTGAGTACAAAAAATAAATAAAAATAAATTTGGATTTTTTTTGATTTCATGAAAATAATAATAATAATAATAATAATAATAATAATAATAATAATAATAATAATAATAATAATAATAATATTAATATTAATAATAATAAAAATAATGAAGAATAAAATAAAAATAAAAATATAAAGAAAAGTCAAGGGGGGTTAATCAGCAAAGCAAGAAGTATTATGAGAAAAAAGACTAAGGCCACATGAAGAGCTCAAATGCTGCCAAAAAACACCAAAAAGTCAGAAAATTGTGAAAAAAAATAGCAAAAGGTCACGCTGGGGCTTGAACCCAGAACCTAAGGGTGAACAGGCACGCGCTTTACCACCGGGGTGGCTATACATCCGTTAATATAACTGAAACAATAAATACATAACACAAAACGCGCCCTGATTACACTTCATCTTCAACCTCCAGCCAAAGGACCTGTATCTTCTTCATTTCTCAACAAAAATGAAAAGTTCAAACATGAAAGTTGTGGAATTTCTTCCCACGAATCCAACCATATAAATAACTTAAGCTAAAAGTCAAAGATGAATGAGAATTTTTCTGGCCCTAATTTAAAACCTAAAAATTTCAGAAAACTTCAACTCTAAAATTCTCTAAGCTCAGGCCATATAAATGCAAACTATGGATATGTACAACTTCGTGGCAATGTTATCTACACTTTATTTTTACAAATTAAAGCTTAACAATGCCTAAATATGAAGATAGAAGTTCAAGAAAAATACCTCAAAACCAGAAATTGTGAAATGGATTTGAGCTTGTTTCAGGCAGTGGTGATGATCAGGTTAGCTTCCTTGGACCTCTAGGAAGCTAATGCAATGCTTAGCTTGAGTTGAGGATGGCTGAAATGGCCTGGAGAAATCTAACTGTAATGCTCTGTTTTTGGCTATGGAAGTTGAGGAAGATGATGTTACAGTTTGCAAACAGGGACAGGGATGGTTTGTATTTGATATGAGAAAGCTTTTGAAACAAAAAGGCCAAGAAACGCACGAGGGAAATGTGAGTTTGATGTTCAAGGTCAGAAACTTTGCAATAATGGAGTTTTTTGGGCAATTTCTAATTTGAGAGAGTTGTTGTGTGTTTCAGGGTGTTCAAGCTCTTGTCCTAGCTCACAAATAGTGACTCTATTTATAAGCAACAAGTTTGGAGACCTCTTGTTGATCAAAATTCAAAATCACAAGTTTATGCATAACATGTGATTTTTTGAGAAACCAAGTTTCAATGCTTTGTACCTGGTTCATAGAGTTGTTAACTACTTTAAACACCATCCTTCTGACTTTGTGGATAGATTGTAATCAGGGAAAACAAGTTGGGAGCTCAAGAAGCTGACTTTGTGCATAAAGCTTGCTTTACAAGAATAGATATGTTACTTTCTTCCTAAAATGGCAAATTGAATTGGACAAAGCTTGAAACACTTGGATAAGGGCATAATCAGTTCTGTAAACCACTACTTATGGAGTGAAAAACAATTTTGAGGCCTACAAAGCAAAGACTATGCAGCCTAGCATGGATTTGGTTCATGTGTTCATCAAAAATGACTTGTAATTCAAGTGACAAAACCCTAACTTCATCTCTTGGATTCTCCCTACTCAAGAATGATCTCAAGGAGTTCTTGGTCATTTTGGAAATCTTGCAATGTTCTCTACAACCTATATTTGAATTGCTTTTGAATATTCCCCTTGAAACTATATGAAAAAGTTCCATGACGTTGGGTCAAAATCCTGACCAAATTAGGGCAAAATTTCACTAAGTGTTTAGTTTCATGACCACATGTTCATAAAATTATAACTTGAGATCCAAGCATTTTTGGAAGGATTTGTGTAAAGAAAAGTTATAGATATCATGGAGATATAAAACTTTCATTTTGGAAGTTTCTATTGAATCATCTTGCATCATAGTGAAAGTTTTGCTCAAAGTTATGAAAAAACATGAAATTTCCAACACTTAGAAAAATTTCTAAGTTTAGAAATTTTGAATTTTCAAAATGAAATCTTAACTTTTTGATTTCTTGATGAATAAGTTTCATATTTTGACATGTTTTGATGAATTTTGATCTTTGGCCTTTGAATTTGACCAAAAAGTCAAAGTTTGACTTTTCAGTTTATAGTTGACTTTTGATCAGTTGACTGAAAAATTCATCTGTCAATCCAATAGACTTGCAAATTATTTGAACCATGCCATTAGGTAAAAATTATGCAATTGGACTCTTGAGATCATTCCTTAAACAAATTGATCATTTGCTAGGTCAAAAATCAAAAATTGCCCTTTACCAGTCAAAACCCTAATTTTGACCATTTTACTGTTTTGGAGATTTGATCAAATTTCTTGAGGAATTATGGTCCAAACTTGATTAAATGATACATATAAGTCTAAAATGTTGATGTGGATCAAAAATTATGAAGTTTGACTGTAAATTGGCCATAGTTGACTTTTTCCCCAATACAATTGATTTTTAGGTCAACTGCTCAATTGATTGAGCAAAAATGTGATCCAAGGCTTGAAACTTGACATGAGTGATCTTGGGGGTCCATAAAGATCCATGAAAGTCATATGGGGAATTAGAAGTTCAAAAATCCTTGTGCAATCTCAAACCCTAATTTTGGTCATTAGTGCTTAAGGAGGTGTCTTGAGCTGATCAAACCCTAGTGCAGTCTTGGGTCAAGGGAGATCTTGTGAGAAAATTCTTGATAAGTGAGAGGGAAAATTTTGGGGTACAACAACTGCCCTTGTTCAATATTCTTAAGCCTGAAGAGTTAGATTGGCATGTTTTGTCATTCGTGACTCCAAGGTGGAAGATGATTGGACACTAGAGTGCCCAGAAATTTGCACTCGGCGATGTGATGGTAGAGGGAATGGGCTTAAAGATGCCATTTAGAGAGGTGGTATAAAGTGATTGGAGATGGGCTTATGGATGCCATCCAATAGTGATTGTTGAATTGTAATTTGTAAGCTGAAAGAATGAGTATCAGAATGGCGTCTATATCTGAACTGTATCTGGAAGCTGATTTTGAATGAGTATTAGAATGGCATCTTTGTCTGGAGCATATCTGAACTGTATCTGAAAGTTGAATGAGTTTCAGGATGGCATCCGTGTCTGGAGCATATCTGAGTTGTATCTGAAGATCGAATTTGAATGAGTATCAGGATGGCATCCGTGTCTGGAGCGTATCTGAACTGTATCTAAAAGTTGAATCTGAATGAGTATCAGGATGGCATCTGTATCTGGAGCGTATCTAAATTGTATCTAAAAGCTGAATATGAATGAGTATTAGGGTGGCATCCATATCTGGAACGTATCTGAAATGTATCTGAAAGTTGAATCTGAATGAGTGTCAGGATGGCATATGTATCTAGAGCGTATCTGAACTCTATCTGAAATCTGAATCTGAATGAGTATCGGGATGGCACCCATATCTGGAGCGTATCTGAACTGTATCTGAAATCTGAATCTGAATGAGTGTCATGATGGCATCCGTATATAGAGCATATCTAAACTGTATCTAAAATTTGAATTTGAAGGAGTATCAGGATGGCATCCGTATCTGGAGCGTATCTGAACTGTATCTGAAATCTGAACATTGTTAATGGTAGATGTTTGATTAATCTTATCCTGAAAAAGGTAAAATGTTAGCTAATATGCAATGTTATGTTGTATGAAATGCGTAGTATAATGCATTCGTGTTATCAATGTTTATGATATATGGATGTGATGTATACGTATGTGAGCTAATCTGTTGCACTGCTGCTGGATTTGGGGAAAATAAATCCCTGACTGCTGCTGATGATATGGAGTGTAAGTCTCCATGTTGTGGAGTTGAAGTGCTGATGAATTTCCCTTTAGAGAAATAAAGTCTGTTGTAAAGGGAATGTCGTGTACTGTTTAAAAAATCCTGGTTGGGGAATTCTGAGAAATTTGGCGACTTCTATAAGGGATTGATAAACTGGAAGCTTTGTTTCATTGGGGATTAAACTGCACACTGTGGGGAACTTTATGGAGATAAACTTAGAGATATTTCCCTATCTCTTAAAGCCATCAGCGGTTGTCTTTTATTTTGTTTATTTGTAAACAGTAATTATGTTCAAATGCATATGTTCAAAAATGAATCATTGGATGTTTTTGTAAACAAAACACAAGCGTAAATAAAAACAGATAGTTTTTGCACTTTCAAAGGGATATCTTTGTATTGACTTTGAGTAAGTATTTCGTACAATGAGACGAATATTCTAGTAAGAGAATGTCGTCGTAAAAAATGAAAATTTTGATACAAAGAAAAGATAGCTATGTGCAATAATCCCATGGGGGTCCCATTCTGCTATAGCCTTCGTATCTCTGAGCATCTTGTCTATTCGTTGCCTCGTCTGAAGATGATTGAATTGATCTGAACCTCTGAGTTTGTCAGTTGAAGGCAAAGGTTGTCCATAAGGTGATTCAACGGGACATAGTCATACACTTTAATTCCTTAACTTTTTTCTGGACCGCTCTTTTTGGGTTTTCAGTCCACCGGGATACCCTTTTTTGCCCAAGCCGCCCTTTCGGGTTTTCAGCTTGCCGGGTGTACATATTTTTTTGTTTTATCCCTAACTTTTGCCCAAACCTTTTTGGTTCGTCGGGATGCCCTTGTTTTGCCTAGGTGCGTTAACCTAGAAGGTCTCTTATGCGTAGTATCTTTTGACTATGTCTGAGTTCACAGGGTATGGCAGATCGTCGCCATCCATGGTGGTCAAGATCATTGCGCCACCAGAGAATATGTTTTTGATTACAAACAGTCCTTCGTATGTAGGAGTCCATTTTCCCCTGGGATCACCTTGTGATAGTATGATACGTTTGATCACCAGATCCCCAACTTGATACGCTTGGTGTTTGACCTTTTTGTTGAAAGCCTTGATCATCCGTTTTTGATACATTTGACCATGACAGGCAGCAGCAAGCCTTTTCTCATCAATCAAGTTTAGTTGATCAAGTCAAGTCTGGATCCAATCTTCTTCATTCAGCCCTTCATCCTTTATAATTCTCAGAGACGGGATCTGGACCTCAATAGGAAAGACAACCTCCATGCCGTATACCAGAGAACAGGGTGTTGCCCCGGTTGATGTACGTGTTGTGGTACGATATCCGTGGAGAGCGAATTAAAGCATCTCAAGCTAGTATTTGTATGTGACCGTCATTTTTTGTATAATCTTTTTAATGTTCTTATTTGCGGCATCGACAACACTATTCATCTTCGGTCGGTAAGGGGAAGAATTGTTATGCTGGATCTTGAATTGCTCACACAGGGCGGTGATCATAGTATTATTCAAGTTTGTACCATTGTCTGTAATGATCCTCTCCGGGATACCGTAACGACATATGAGATTCTGCTTAATGAACCGGGCTACAACATTCTTGGTGACGGAAGCGAAAGAAGATGCCTCCACCCATTTTGTAAAATAGTCAATGGCCACTAGGATGAAGCGGTGTCCATTGGAGGCTGTTGGATTGATTTCCCCAATTATATCAATCCCCCATATAGCAAAGGGCCAAGGAGCTGCCAAGACATTCAGAGGAACCGGAGGTACGTGCACCTTGTCAGTATAAATCTGACACTTGTGGCAGTTTCGAGAGTGTTGATAGCAATCTGCTTCCATGGTAGACCAATAATAGCCTACCTGTAGGATTTTCTTTGCCATCGTATGTCTACTGGAATAAGTTCCAAAAGTGCCTTTATGTAACTCAGCCATGATCCTTTCAGCTTCAACCTTGTCTACGCACCGAAGTAACACAGAGTCATGGCTGTGTTTGTAAAGAATGCCATTACTAAGGAAGAATTTAGCAGAGAATCTCCTTAAGAACTTCTTATCATTAACTGAAGCTCCTTCTGGATATTCTTGAGCCTCGAGATACCTCTTGACTTCGTGAAACCAAGGATGGTCTACTACTTCTTCAGTATTAATCTCGTGACAATGTGCTGGTTCATCCCTTCGTTCAATGGTGATCTGGGGAGTCTCGTTATCCCATTTAAGTTTAAACATAGATGACATTAAGGCTAGTGCGTCTGCTAGCTGATTTTCTTCTCGCAGGAAATGCTTGAAGGTAATCTTCTCAAAATGTGGGAGCAATGTCAAAACATGTTCTTTGTAGGGGATAAGGTTAGGGTGTTTGGTGTCCAAATCCCCTTTGATATGGCTAATGACCAAAGCTGAATCTCCAAATACATTCAAAGATTTGATCCTCAAATCTATGGCAGCCTTGAGACCAAAGATGCACGCTTCGTATTCCTCCATGTTATTTGTACAATTGAAGCAGAGTCTTGCCGTAAAAGGAGTATGACATCCTTCAAGAGATATGAGTACAACACCAATACCATTGCCGAGTGCGTTAGATGCCCCATCAAAAACCAGGGTCCATCGGGATCCTTGTTCAGGTCCGTCATATGGTCTGAATTCTTCACAGTCATTTACCATCATGATGTCTTCATATGGGAATTTGAACTTCATGGACTGGTAGTCTTCTACAGCTTGGTGAGCAAGGTGATCAGTTAGTACACTGCCCTTTATTGCTTTTTGGGTAGTATACTGTATGTTATATTTTGTCAGGATCATCTGCCATCTCGCTATTCTCCCAGAGAGAGGAGGTTTCTTAAAGATGTATTTTATTGGATCCATTTTGGATATCAATAAGGTAGTATGGGTCAGCATATACTGTCTTAGCCGGCGAACAGCCCATGCCAGAGTGCAGCAAGTTTTCTCGAGTAGTGAATATCTCTTTTCACATTCGGTAAACTTTTTGCTCAGGTAATAAATAACATGCTCTTTTCGGCCAGACTCGTCATGCTGCCCCAGCACACACCCCATTGAATTTTCCAAAACGGTCAGATACATGATCAATGGTCTTCCCTCGACTGGTGGCATCAAAACAGAAGGCTCTTGCAGGTACTCTTTGATCTTGTCAAAGGCAGTTTGGCACTCATCATTCCATTTGACTACCTGGTCTTTCTTCAGTAGTTTGAAGATTGGTTCACAGGTAGCTGTCAGGTGAGAAATGAATCTGGAAATGTAGTTCAAGCGTCCCAAGAATCCTCTGACTTCTTTCTCAGTACAAGGAGCAGGCATCTCTTGTATAGCTTTCACCTTGGCAGGATCTTCTTCAATAACTTTATTGCTGACGACAAAGCCTAGGAGTTTACCAGACCTTACTCCAAATGTGCACTTATTTGGGTTCAACCTCAGCTTGTACTTCTTTAGTCTCTCAAACAGTTTCTGTAAATGATCAAGATTCTCTTCTTCTGTTTGATACCTATCTATCATGTTGTCCACATAGACCTCTATTTTGTGATGTATCATGTCGTGAAATAGAGCGACCATGGCACGCTGATAGGTTGCTCCAGCATTCTTCAGTCCGAATGGCATCACCTTGTAGAAGAATGTGCCCCATTGTGTGACAAAGGTTGTCTTCTCCATGTCCTCAAGCGCCATTTTGATTTGGTTGTAGCCTGAGAAACCGTCCATGAAGGAAAATACCTTGTGTTGTGTCGTATTGTCAACTAGGATGTCAATGTGGGAGAGTGGGAAGTCATCCTTAGGGCTTTCCCTATTCAAATCTATGTAGTCCACGCACATTCGTACCTTGCCGTCCTTTTTGGGCACAAGAACAACATTGGTAACCCATTGCGGATAGGAGGTGACGGCCAAGAATCCAACATTAAACTGTTTCATGACTTCTGCTTTAATCTTCTCTAACATATCTGGTCGCATTCGACGGACCTTTTGTTTTACTGGTGGGCAATCCTCTTTTGTAGGTAGACGATGTACCACAATATTTGCATCAAGTCCCAGCATGTCTTCATAAGACCAGGAAAAGACCTCAACATACTCATGTAACAACTGAATCATATGCTCCTTGACACTGGGTTCCAGATTGGCACCCACCTTGACCTCTTTTTTGTCTTCTTCGGTACCTAGATTGATTGTATCCATGGGTTCCTCGTGGGGTTGAATGGTCCTCTCTTCTTGTTTTAGTAATCTGGAAAGTTCCCCTGGTACTTCACAATCTTCCTCGCCTTCGTCTTCGGCTTGGTAGATTAGATTTTCAGAGTCACAAAAAGCCATAGCAGAACCATTATCCATGGGATCCCGAATGGATGTAGACCTGCATTGTGAGTGTGAGTGTGTGTAAGGGTATAGCTATCTTTGAAAGAAAAGAAAAATGTAAAAGGAAAAATAATAAGCACAAAGTTTGTATGCAAACACGTCCATGATTCATTGATGTCATATGAAAATGAGATAATAACCCTTACAAATGGACCATTGTGCCTCGGGTAAGACACAAGGTTTTGAGAGTCTGAATTGTTTTAATATTATAGATCCAATAAAATGTAAAGGCAAATTAGTGTGGGATAAAAGTGACCGGGACAAAATCTCTAGCCTCCCAGTCGCTGAGCCCTCCACTGACAGTTGGGAAAATCTAATCCTCCAGGTTGCAGCCATCTTCATCATCCTCTACCGCGTTGACTTCACGGTTGCTGATCTTCAGGGGTGGTCCTCCAGCACGAGCGTGGCGTACAGTCTTCTGAGCACCTGAAGTGAAACCCATGCCAAACTTGTCAGATTTGTATGAAATATCTAGGAGTTGTCCCCATATAGTGCACCCACCTTCTTCTATTACTGCCTTGGCATCCTTCAAAGATGACATCCTGAGTGGATGCCTTGTGAGCTTTGGAACTTGAGACACAGCCTTGGTCACTGCCATATCTTGTGGGACTTCTTCAAAGTGCTGGAATGGAGTTTTAATAAATTCACCATCTAGCTCCATATATCTGAAGGAATTGTGATGGCTGATCATATACTCTTCTTCTCCATGAACGGTGATGATTTTCCCTTGAATTGGATACTTCAGCATTTGGTGCAACATAGAAGTAACAATGCCAGCTTTGTGAATCCGTGGTCGACCTAGCAAGCAGGAATATGAAGGGCGGATATCCATTACATAAAAAGTTAAATCAAATATTTGGGTTCCAACCTTTATGGGGATATCCACTTCCCCATGCACCATCCTTTTTGATCCGTCAAAAGCCCTTACTACTATGTTGCTTGGCTTCAATGTCAATCCTTCGCAGTCAAGCCTACCAAGAGCCTTTTTAGGCAATACATTCAGAGACGATTCGGTGTCCACCAAAACATAATCCAAGGTTGTGCCCCTACATTCCACTGAGACATGAAATGCCTCATTATGCTTCCTTCCTCTTGGCGTTAAATCAGCATCCGAAAAACCTAGACTATTATCTGCGGTCAAGTTGGCTATGCAGTTTTGGAACTGATTGACAGATGTTTCTTGGGGTACATGGGCAGTTTTCAGGAATTTTACCAAGGCCTTTGCATGTGCCTCAGAGCATAGTAGTAAAGCCAGCATGGAAATTTTAGATGGAGTTTTCCCCATTTGTTCAACTACATCGTAGTCGCTTCTTTTTATGATCTTTATAATTTCCTCCATCTCTTTCCGTGAGGTCTTAGGGATAGCCAATGATTGTGCCTTCGTCCAGACAGGCTCAATCAGAATACCTTTACCTTGCGTTTCAGTTGACCCGGCAGCAGGAATGTCAGTAGGAGTATTGGTGGAGATGATTGTAGGACTGGGAATAACCTTCGGAGGAGCAACAACAAGAGGAATGATTATGGGTCCAGAAACTGCTTTTGGGGGAGAAATTTCTGGAGAGAATATCCTTTTGCTTCGGGTAATCTTGCTAGTCCCTGCAATATTACTGATATCAGAGTCAACTTTCTCGGAATTGGAATCTACGGCAGCTGGCCAATCTTGCTTGATACCGTGGTAGTAGACATCCCCTCCATAATTCCATGGTACAATTTTGTCTGACAAATACGGGTCTGGTCCAGGAATTGTAATTATCAAAGGATCTACTTTTGGAACTGATGTAATTCTAATGGGTCTTTTGGTGGAGACCCTGGAAGAATTGTCGGAAATGGTCACAATGGAAACATCATTATAAGAAACAGGTGGAACATAAGTCTTTTCAAACCAAATTCCCTTGTTGTTTATTAGGCACTGAATGCCTGCTTTCAACAAAGGACAGCTGGTTGGTAAGGACAAACAGAAATTACAGCTTTCATCACAGCCCGGGAAAACACTAGCATTCAATAAGTTCTTTTTTATGGTCAGGATTGGGGTCATAAGTTCATCAACTAAAGTAACAAACATATCTTCTTCAATGGTGTTGGCATTATGGCCATGTTTGGGCATAGGGGCAAAAATGACATTGGGCTTTTCTGGCGCATCGAATTCAATCTCTTTGACTTCAAGGTGGTCTTGTAATTTTTTCTTTAGAGCCCAACAGTTATTAGTGTCATGGCCGGGACTCTCAGAGTGGTATGCACAGCGGGCATTAGGATGATAGTAAGGAGATGTTGTGTTAGGGTTATTTGGAGCTTCTTTCAAGGTCACTAGATTGGATCTTAACAGATGTGGCAATACTTGAGATAACGACATATTAATTCTGGTGCATTGTCTGACTGGTCTTTCCATTCTTGGTTGGTTGTTTCTTTGCTGATCAGGCACAGGTTTAGGAATCATAACAGCCCCCACCATTGGACGACGTTCAGCCCTATCTTGATTTCTTTAAGGGTATACAGCAACTACTTCTTTCTTTCTGATGAATGGCTTCCTTACAGCAGCAGAGGAAGCATCTTTTTGAATCTTTCCATTTTTTATCCCGACTTCTACTCTTTCTCCAGTCAATATCAATTCAATAAAACCCGCCGATGAACTCCCAATTAAGTGATTGAAAAAGGGACCAGACAAGGTGCCCAAAAACATGTCTACCAACTCTCTTTCAGATAGAGGAGGTTGAACTCTTTCGGCCAAGTCTCTCCATTTTTGCGCATAGTCCTTGAAGCCTTCATTCGAAACCATGGCCATACTCTGGAGTTGAGTACGAGTGGGTGCAAGGTCAGCATTGTATTGGTATTGTTTGTAAAAGGATGCAGCAAGATCTTCCCAGTTATGAACATTGGCTCTTTCTAGCTGATAAAACCAGTCAAGTTGAGTTCCAAACAGACTGTCTTGGAAGAAGTGTACCCATAAATCTCTGTCAGCGGTATGGGGTTGGATTTTCCTCACATAGGATCGGAGATTCATTTTAGGACATGAGACTTCGTCATATTTGGCGAACACAGGTGCTTTGAATTTGGGAGGAATGACAATCCCCGAAACTAACCCCAATTCCTCAAAGTCCAAGCCAGACACTTTTTGGATTTACATTGCATTCAACCGTTCTTCTAGATGCTTATACTTGTCGTCGGCTGAAGGGTATTTTTCTTCATAATAGTCTTCTTATTCCTCTTCCTCTTTTGAATTAGACTGAACAGCTGTTTCCCTGCCCTTCCCATCTTGATTGTCTTTCTCACCAGATGTCGTAGCAAAGTCTAAGTCCCTTCTTGTCTGCCCTTGTAATCTTCTTCCCACGTTCAGAATTTCGGTTATTTTCTTCGTCTTCTTTTTCTTCTCCTCAACCAGTAAGGTCTTCAACTCTTCTTGTCCTTTGGCCAGAGTTAAGAACAACTGTTGAAACTGTGCATTCTGAGCTTGGAGGTCTTTCACCGTTTGCTCGAGATCCATCTTACTGAAATAAACAGTAGAGAGATGAGGAGACTTGTTGCAAGAAACCTGCTTATGTTATGATGAATGATAAATACGTATGCAATGATTTCAAGGATCTTAAGATTCAAATTTGTTTTAGACAAAAAAGGAAACACACGTTATATTAATAGATTAAAGCTCGAGTACATCAATGCCTTCTTGGGAAAAACAAATACAAGAAACTCTAAGATAGAAAGGTAGTACGCATCCTCTTTTGTGCAATGTAAGCATTCAGAGTCCGCTCCTCATGAAGTAGCCTAGTGAGTTCCAAAACCTTCTTCTCGCTTACGTAGAATTGGGCTTTGAAAGTATCTCGCTCTCCCTTGAGTTGTATCCAATCTCTTTGTAGGTCTTCAAGAGATGTGGGCATATCAGGATGTAGGATAGTGTATGGAACATCTCCTTCCATGACAGGCTAAATGATTACCGGGAGAATGGAGGGGTAAGGCATCATAAGACTCTGAGCACGAGTTCGTACCCATTTGAGGTAAGGCTCAAGAGGGATGGAATTTTTATGCCCCAAAGTCTTGCTATCTACCTTGTTTAACATCCTCCAAGCTCGGATAAATCTCTGGCAAAGACCTTGATCGTCGTTGTCGTAGTCAAATACCAAACCTTGAATCAGAATCTCGTGCGGACCATCCCTTCGGGCATAACCAAATTGTCTTAAGGCTAAGCAGGGATTGTAGGTGATACCTCCCCTAATGCCAAGTAAAGGGACATTAGGAAATTCCCAACAACGATCGACAATAGTAACATTCTCTATGGATTGGGAGCACCAATGAATGTCTGAATGTTTGAGTGCCATCAACCTTTGTGACCACCTTGAACCTTGCTCGTTCTTCAATACAGATTGGGGAAGATGAGAAATAAACCATCTTGCCAGGAGAGGAGTGCAACACATAAGAACACCTCTTTTCCTCATTGTGCGAGTGTGAAAAGATTGTAGGATATCCCCTAGAAATGTAGGCACCGGGTTGCGGGATATGAAGATTTTGACGGTGTCCACATCTATGAGTTGATCAAGATTTGGAAACAAAACCATCCCATAGATGAGGAGAGCCACAATTTCCTCAAAAGCTTGCAGGTCCAAAGAATTTCAACAGTTTTGGGCTTTCTCAAACAAGAACTTTGCTAGGAAACCTTTGACACCACTCCTTGTTTCCCAATGAGTTGTGACATCAGATGAGTGCAAGTGTAGAGCTTGAGCAATCTCTTCTGGATTTGGGTCTCATTCCATACTGTTGAAAGTTAGTTTGTTGAGAATGGTAATCCTTAAAAGTCAGGATAATTCTTCCAAAGTAGGCACAAGTTAATAGTCGGGAAATGTGAAGCAATGGTGTAAAGGATCAAAGAACTGAAAGAGCACCTTCATCATGTTCTCGTCTGTGTTGGAGGTAACCAAATTGAGTAGGCGACCATGTCTCTCGGTGAATGGAGAGTTTTCAGGAATCCTTGAAGCTAGCTCCTTAAGTTGTGGAGGGATCCTTACAAGGTTGACTTGAATAGTTTTTCTGTGAAGAGAATCCATATCCTACAAAACAAGAACAAAGATGAATCCAAAAATCCTTGAAATGGTTAGTGAATGTGTATGATGTTATGATGTTCATGATGTTATGTACAAGTATGTATATACAAACAAAGCAAACAAGTCCCTAGTTTTAGGCTTGCATGGAGTTTTATAGGTAAGTACCCTCTTAAAGTTTAGTTGGCTCAACCTGTCCTAGTAATAGTAACCGGGTTCTACGGAGCTCAATATCACTGGATTGTTTCCTTGGTCATTGTTTCAGCACAAGCCTCTTTAATTGCGACCGAAATATCCCAAGAAACCAAACCTCAATGAGTGTAGTATCGAGTATCTACCAACTTTGAACTACACCAAAGCCGGTCATCTCACTACATCCTAAAGGCCAAGTTGGTCAAGTAAAGGTTCTAGAAGTTCATTAGTGCTTCATGACATCACTCAGCGGCCCTGTATTCTCTTTGATTAACTCAAAGGCTACCAGTACCCAGAAATATGTCGCACTAATGTAGCTATTGCTTAGACCATGTCGGTATACCCCGCACAGTTTCCACAACATATTGCTACTTACCTATAATGTATCCCAAATCTGGGTAGAGGATTCAAACCCAAACAAAGAACCATAATGTAAAGCAAACAACTCAAACAATGAAAGCAAGTAAATATGATCTAACCCTAAGGTAACCCCACTTTTACAATTTTCCCCAGCAGAGTCGCCAGTTCTGTGATACGGTGGGATAACTGACTTAGGTGTTTTGTGTTTGATCACAAATGTTGCGGTTAGCAAGATTCGCCATCGACTTTTCTTTTATCCAAAAGGAAAGGTGAAAAAGCACAGGAAAGACCTTTGAGATTATTTCTTAAGTTCGGGGGGTAGAATATGAAAAGGGAAGGTATTAGCACCCTTTTAATCCATGGTTTTCCATGGGCTCTTAGTTACTTGCTAGATCACTTGCTTTTTTGTTTGAAATTGTGCTTGATGTGGTTTTTTGAAAGTATTTTGTAAAAGAGGCCATTGTTTAGGCAATCTTTGTAATGATTCTTGTTTGTAAGAATGTATACAAAGATGTTGATCTTTTGAAAATGTTTTCAAGTTTTGTAAGATGTTTTGAAAGTGTAGGTGTTTGTTTATGAAAATAGCAAGGATGTTTGTTTTGGAATGGAGCAAGTAATTAGGAGCAATCTACCTACTCAAATGTCTTTCTTGTTCATTTTCTTTTCCTTTGACATTGTTGTCTTACCATTGATTTGGTAAGCAACCCTATCTTTGGATGTAAATGGGATGGGAGTGGGTCACCGTATAACCATGATTAGTAATGTTGCAAGGTATCTTAGAAATCTTTTTGAGGGACTAAGATCATTTGTAAGGAAACTTAGATAGCGTCATCGAGGGACCATGATCTTGTATTTGCTTGTTTTTTGCTAAGATACCTTACATGCGTAATATGGCTATTTTGTATAAGGCAACCAAGTGGGATAACCCTAGGGGTTCTTGTGTGCAAGTGTATCATTTTCATGCTTGTTTTTGTCTTGAATTAGGGTTTTCTAAGTATTGGTTTTAGTCTTTCCATACAAACCCTAATTACTAGCATGTTATATAAAAGCGATAAATTGCGAAATTTAAAGTTACTACGCTATTACAACATTTGTGGGGAGGGGTGTACAAATTTACAAATGGGAATTGCAAGAAAATTAAACCTAATTATCTATTAAACCCATATTGAATATTGTGCAAGAATTGAATAAATAATGTACAAGTACAAATGAAAAAGAAATGATTTTTTTGTTATTATGAAATGGTTTTATCTTGACCTAAATAAAGGGGATGATTAATTAAAATTAAATAAAATAAAATCAAACTATTTAAGAAAAGAAATTAATTTGAAAAAGGATTTTTAGGGTTTTTTATGAAAAGGTTTTAAATTAATGAAAATAAAATGAAGATTAATTAATTAAAATAGATCTAAGTTCTAAATTAATTTTAACTAAGAAAATAAAATAATACACTAATTTATCCTAAGTCTAAAAATTAATTATTTAAGAAAAGAAAGGAAATTTATTTATTTTAAGAAGAAGAAAAATTTTATCTTTTTGTTTTATGGAAAATAAAATACATGAGTACAAAAAATAAATAAAAATAAATTTGGATTTTTTATGATTTCATGAAAATAATAATAATGATAATAAAAATATTAATAATAATAATAAAGAAGAATAAAATAAAAATAAAAATATAAAGAAAAGTCCAGGGGTGTTAATCAGCAAGGCAAGGAGTATTATGAGAAAAAAGACTAAGGCCACATGAAGAGCCCAAATGCTGCCAAAAAACACAAAAAAAGTCAGAAAATTGTGAAAAAATAGCAAAAGGTCACGCTGGGGCTTGAACCCATGACCTAAGGGTGAACATGCGCGCGCTTTACCACTGGGGTAGCTATACATTCGTTAATATAACCGAAACAATAAATACATAACACAAAACGCACCCTGATTACACTTCATCTTCAACCTCCAGCCAAAGGACATGTATCTTCTTCATTTCTCAACAAAAGTGAAAAGTTCAAACATGAAAGTTGTGGCATTTCTTCCTACGAATCCAACCATATAAATAACTTAAGCTAACAGTCAAAGATGAATGAGAATTTTTATGGCCCTAATTTAAAACCTAAAAATTTCAGAAAACTTCAACTCTAAAATTCTCTAAGCTCAGGCCATATAAATGCAAACTATGGATATGTACAACTTCGTGGCAATGTTATCTACACTTTATCTTCACAAATCAAAGCTTAAGAATGCCTAAATATGAAGATAGAAGTTCAATAAAAATACCTCAAAACAAGAAATCGTGAAATGGATTTGAGCTTGTTTCAGACAGTGGTGATGATCAGGTTAGCTTCCTTGGACCTTTAGGAAGCTAATGCAATGCTTAGCTTGAGTTGAGGATGGCTGAAATGGCCTGGAGAAATCCAACTGCAATGCTCTGTTTTTGGCTATGGAAGTTGAGGAAGATGATGTTACAGTTTGCAAACAGGGACAGGGATGGTTTGTATTTGATATGAGGAAGCTTTTGAAACAAAAAGGCCAAGAAACACACGAGGGAAATGTGAGTTCGATGTTCAAGGTCAGAAACTGTACAACAATGGAGTTTTTGGGCAATTTCTGATTTGAGAGAGTTTTGGTGTGTTTCAGGGTGTTCAAGCTCTTGTCCTAGCTCACAAATAGTGACTCTATTTATAAGAAACAAGTTTGGAGACCTCTTGTTGATCAGAATTCAAAATCACAAGTTTATGCATAACATGTGATTTTTTGAGAAACCAAGTTTCAATGCTTTGTACCTGGTTCATAGAGTTGTTAACTACTTTAAACACCATCCTTCTGACTTTGTGGATGGAGTGTAATCAAGGAAAACAAGTTGGGAGCTCAAGAATCTGACTTTGTGCATAAAGTTGCTTTACAAGAATGGATATGTTACTTTCTTCCTAAAATGGAAAATTGATTTGGACAAAGCTTGAAACACTTGGATAAGGGTATAATCAGTTTTGTAAAACATTAATTATGGAGTGAAAAACAAGTTTGAGGCCTACAAAGCAAAGACTATGTAGCCTAGCATGGATTTGGTTCATGTGTTCATCAAAAATGACTTGTAATTCAAGTGACAAAACCCTAACTTCATCTCTTCAATTCTCCCTACTCAAGAATGATCTCAAGGAGTTCTTGGACATTTTGGAAATCTTGCAATGTGATCTAAAACCCATTATTGAATTGCTTTTGAAGATTCCCCTTGAAACTATATGAAAAATTTCCATGAAGTTGGGTCAAAATCCTGACCAAATTAGGCCAAAATTTCACTAAGTGTTTAGTTTCATGACCACATGTTCATAAAATTATAACTTGAGATCCAAGAATTTTTGGAAGGAGTTGTGTAAAGCAAATTTGTAGATTTCATGGATATATACAACTTTCATGTTGGAAGTTTCTCTTGAATCATCTTGCATCATAGTGAAAATTTTGCTCAAAGTTATGAAAAAACATGAAATTTCCAACACTTAGAAAAATTTCTAAGTTTAGAAAATTTGACTTTTCAAAATGAAATCTTGACTTTTTGATTTCTTGATGAATAAGTTTCATATTTTGACATGTTTTTATGAATTGTGATCTTTGGCATTTGAATTTGACCAAAAGTCAAAGTTTGACTTTTCAGTATACAGTTGACTTTTGATTAGTTGACTGAAAAATTCATCTGTCAATCCAATGGACTTGAAAATGTTTTGAACCATGCAATTAGGTCAAAATGATGCAATTGGACTCTTGAGATCATGGCTTAAACCAATTGATCATTTGCTAGGTCAAAAATCAGAAATTGCCCTTTCCCAGTCAAAACCCTAATTTTGACCATTTTGCCCTTTTGGAGATTTGATCAAATTTCTTGAGGAATTATGGTCCAAACTTGATTAAATGATACATATGAGTCTAAAATGTTGATGTGGGTCAAAAATTATGAAGTTTGACTGTAAATTGGCCATAGTAGACTTTTTCCCCAATACAACTGATTTTTAGGTCAACTACTCAATTGACTGAGCAAAAATGTGATCCAAGGCTTGAAACTTGACATGAGTGATCTGGGGGGTCCATAATGATCCATGAAATTCATATGGGGAATTATAAGTTCAATAATCCTTGTGAAATCTCAAACCCTAATTTTGGTCATCAGTGCTTAAGGAGGTGTCTTGAGCTGATCAAACTCTAGTGCAGTCTTGGGTCAAGGGAGATCTTGTGAGCAAATTATTGATAAGTGAGAGGGAAAATTTTGGGTATAACACAATTGTTCAACGCCTGATGGACAATAGAGAAATTTTATTTGAAAAGACTCTGATTTTGACTGTTCCGTATGAAGATGTTGTTATCATAACCATTTCTGCCAATCCTTCCAAAGTCTCCTCTAAAAGACCTGTTAGGATCACACCTGCTCCAAGAATTGCTCCGTTGATAATCACTTTTCCCGGTCCTGTACCGTACTCCTCGGAAAAAGTTGTCCCTTGGAATTATGGTTCTGACGTTTACTATCACGGTGTCAAATAGGATTTGAAGACTGAAGAGGTTGATCTCGATATCAGTAATATTGTCGGGACCAGCAAGGTTACCCAAAGTGGAAGGGTTTTCTCTTCCGAGATCTCCCCGGGGACTGTTTATAAGCCTGTTGTTATTCAATATGCTGTTTCTGCCAGTACTTCTGTTACTACTCCCATCCTTACTCCAGTTATTACCCCTGCCGATGAGTCATCTAGAACTCGGGGCAAAGAAGCTATAGCTGAGCCTGCCGGAGCGGAGGCACCTAGAAAAGTTATTTTGGAATCCTTTAAGCAAGAAATATAGGAAATTTTAAAAATAATCAAGAAGAGCGACTACAATGTGGTCGAGCAGCTGGGGTAGACCCCTTCGAAGATATCAATGTTGTCTCTGCTGTTGTGTTCCAAAGCCCATTCAAAGGCTTTGATTGCATTTCTCAAGACTGTGCATGTGCCGCAAGAAACCTCCATCGACCAATTCAAGGACTGTGTGGCCAGTTTGACTGCTGACAATGGGTTGGGTTTTTCAGATGCCGATTTGGCACCAAAGGGGAGAAAGTATAATGATGCTCTGCATGTCTTGATCAAATGCAGGGGCACTATCATGGCTCATGTGCTGGTGGACACTGGATCGTCACTGAACGTTCTTCCTAAGAAGGCTCTTGATCTTCTAGATTGTGAAGGCTTGACCTTAAAGCCTAATAACATTGTGGTGAGGTCTTTTGACGGGTCAAAAATAATGGTGCACGGGGAGGTGGACATACATGTCAAAGTGGGTTCCCAGACCTTTGAATCTACCTTCTACGTGATGGATATCAGGCCATCATACTCTTGTTTGTTGGGTTGCCCGTGGATCCATGAAGTTGGGGCCGTTACTTCTATGCTGCACCAAATGCTGAAGTATCTAGTGAAGGGGAAGATTGTCATTGTGCATGGTGAAGAGGAGTATATGGTGAGCCACCTGAACTCTTTCAAGTATGTGGAGATGGACGGGGAATTCATAGAGACTCCTTGTCAAAACTTTGAAGAGTTTCCCCAGATTATGGCGTCAACCGAGACTATCACCAGCACCAAAACTCCTTTGAAGATGGCTTCTCTCAAGGACTCCATAGAAGTAGTTGAAGAAGGTGGGTGCACAATTTGGGGACAACTCCCTGATTTTCCTTATAAAACTGACAAATTTGGTTTGGGCTTTACTTCAGGAGCTCAAAGGGTTGTTCGACGCGCTCGAGCCGGAGGACCTCCCCTACGCATCACCAATCGTGGGGTCAACGCTATTGAAGACAGTGATGAGAATTCTGATATTGACAGTTGGATCTACCCGACTACCAACGGTGGACCTAGTAACTGGACGGCCAGAGATTTTATACCAATTTCTTTTGTTCAGCAGTAATTGTCTTACTTGTTTTTTTAATTTGTAATAAACAATTTAAACTTCATGGCCTTGTGTCTTACCCGAGGCACAATTTTTCTATTTGTGAGGGTTATTATATGTCATTTTCATATTTCATCAATAAAACATTAGACGTTTCTTGCATACAAATTTTGCGCTCTCTACTTTTCTTTTCTGCTTTTCACTTTATCAATACAGCTATACTCTTACACACACTCACATATCAAACTGCAGATCCGTATCCACTCTGGATTCCATTGATAACAGTCCTGCTATTACCAGTTATAATTTCGAAAATCCGATCAACCAAGCTGAGGACGAAGGTGAGGAAGATTGTGAGGTGCCTGGAGAACTTGCTAGGTTATTACAGCAGGAAGAGAGGGCTATACGGCCTCATGAAGAGCCAGTTGAGACGATAAACTTTGGCACAGAGGTGGACAGAAAAGAAGTTAAGATCGGCGCAAATCTGGAGATTAATGTCAAACAGCGGTTGATACAGATGTTGCACGACTATGTTGAGATCTTCACTTGGTTATATAAAGACATGCCTGGTTTAGACATTGATATTGTGGTACATTGTTTGCCGACTAAAGAAGATTGTCCTCCGGTTAAACAGAAGGTCCGTCGTATGTGCCCTGAAATATCAAAGAAGATTAAAGCAGAGGTCATGAAACAGTTCAACGCTGGGTTCCTAGCTGTCACCTCCTATCCGCGGTGGGTTACTAACGTTGTTCCGGTACCTAAGAAGGACGGTAAGGTACGAATGTGTGTGGACTACAGAGACCTGAATAGGGAAAGCCCCAAGTATAACTTACCGCTTCCCTACATTGATGTTCTGGTTGACAACACCGCACAACACAAAATATTGTCCTTCATGGATGGTTTCTCTGGCTACAACCAGATCAAGATGGCACCCGAAGACATGGAGAAGATAACCTTCGTCACACAGTGGGACACTTTTCTGTTACAAGGTGATGCCTTTTGGGTTAAAGAATGTTGGGGTAACTTATCAGCGAGCCATGGTCGCCTTGTTCCATGATATGATTCACCATGAGATAGAGGTTTATGTTGATGACATGATAGCCAGATCTCAAACCGAGGAAGAACACCTTGATCATCTACAAAAGTTGTTCGACAGGTTAAAGACATACAACCTGAGGTTGAATCCGAACAAGTGCACCTTCAGGGTAAGGTCTGGTAAGCTTCTGGGGTTCATCGTCAGTGACAAAGGTATTTAGGTAGACCCTACAAAGGTAAAAGCCATACAAGAGATACCGGTTCCCCGTACTGAGAAGGAAGTTAGAGGTTTCTTGGGACGCTTAAATTATATCGTCGGGTTCATTTCACACCTGACTTCTACTTGTGAGCCAATCTTTAAGCTCCTGAAGAAAGATCAAGTGGTAAAGTGGAATGACGAATGTCGGACCTCTTTCGAAAGAATCAAGGAATACCTTCAAGAACCACCAATTTTGATGCCTCCGATTGAAGGAAGACCTTTGATATTGTACTTAACAGTGCTAGACAGTTCAATGGGGTATGTGCTGGGGCAGCATGACGTGTCTGGTCGAAAAGAGCACGCAATATACTACCTTAGCAAAAAGTTTACCGACTGTGAAACAGGATACTCACTGCTCGAGAAAACTTGTTGCACTTTGGCATGGGCTGCTCGCCGACTAAGATAGTATATGTTGACCCACACTACTTTGTTGATATCTAAAATGGATCCAATCAAGTACATCTTCGAGAAGTACGCTCTCTCCAGAAGAATAGCAAGATGGCAAATGATCTTAACCGAATACGATATCCAATATACAACCCAGAAAACAATCAAGGGAAGTGTATTAGCTGATCATTTGGCACATCAGGCCGTGGATGACTATCAGTCCATGAATTTTGAGTTCCCGGACGAGAATATTATGCTGATGATTGACTATGAAGAACCCGAACCGGATGAAGGACCTGAAGAAGGATCCCAATGGACCATGGTTTTTGATGGAGCTTCAAACGCACTCGGTAATGGAATTGGTGCTGTAATCATATCTCCTGAGGGCTGTCATACTACTTTCACTGCCCAACTATGCTTCAACTGTACCAACAACATGGCGGAGTATGAAGCCTGCATCATGGGTCTCAAAGCCGCTATCGACCTGAGGATCAAGTTCTTGGACGTTTTCGGGGATTCAGCCTTGGTGATAAGTCAGATCAAAGGAGAATGGGATACGAAGCATCTGAACCTCATCTCGTACAAAGAGCACATACTGACGTTGCTCCCATAATTTGAGGAGATAACCTTTGAACATTTCCCACGAGAGGAAAATCAGTTGGAGGACGCGCTAGCTACTATGTCATATATGTTCAAGGTCAGGTGGGATAACGAAGCTCCCTGAATCACCATTGAGAGGTTGGATGAACCAGCACACTGCTGTGAAATTGATACTGAAGAGGTAGCAGATAAACGTTGGTTTCACGAAGTAAAAAGGTATCTCGAGGCTCAAGAGTATCCCAAGGGGGCATCTGTCAATGATATAATATTTCTGATAAGGTTCGCCGCAAAATTCTTCCTCAGTAATGGAATCCTCTACAAGCGCAACCATGAATCTAACTTACTGCGGTGTGTAGACAAGAGCGAGACAGAGAGGATTATGACAGATTTACATGAAGGTACCTTCGATACTCATTCCAGTGGACATACCATGGCTAATAAGATCCTACGAGCAGGATACTATTGGTCCTCTATGGAAGCAGATTGCTATCAGCACTCTCGAACTTGCCACAAATTCCAGATTTATGCTGATAAGGTGCACGTGCCTCTGGTTCCTCTAAATGTCTTGACGGCTCCTTGGCCCTTTGCAATGTGGGGCATTTACATGATCGGAGAGATTAGACCTACCGCTTCCAATGGGTATCGCTTCATCCTTGTGGCCATTGATTACTTCACGAAGTGGGTTAAGGCTGCCTCATTTGCTACCGTTACCAAGAATGTCGTGGCGCGATTCATCAAGCATAACCTGATCTGTCAGTATGGTGTGTGTTGTACCCCAAAATTTTCCCTCCCATATTCTTCAAGAATTGCAAAGAGCATGCTTCAAAATCTCCCCAAGGGTTGCACAGTTCAAGGGCCTCATAACAGTCAAGAATTAGGGTTTTGGTTCTGGCAAAGTAAATGAAGTTTCCAAGGTTCCAATCAAGTCCCACATGCCTACAAATATGGTCAAGCATCCTCATACCAAGTTTCAAGACTTACAGCACAAAATTGCACAGTCAAAAACCCTAATTGCCCTACAGTCAACTGCAGGGGCAAAATGGTCATTTGACAGTCAAAAGTTCAAATTTTTTATCAACATCTCATTTTGAAGCCACAAACATAATTTTATCAATGCTTGATGAAATTCTGGCTGCAGATACTCAATGTCACGTTCAATGTTATGACACCGTATCTGACTTACTATATGACAGTAAATACAAAAGCAATAAAGAACACAGTCAATTGTTTACCCAGTTCAGTGTGCAACAACACCTACTCTGGGGGCTACCAAGCCAGGGAGAGAATCCACTATAAGAGATGTTAATTCAGGAATAAACCAACCGGTTTATCTCCTTCACTTAAGATCTACCCAATGCAATTCTAATCTAAGTACAACTTAAACCTGAGTTCCTACTCACTCCCCCTCAATCACAGCAGTGATACATAAACCAATTTGACTTAAGAATTGATGAAGACACTCTTCAAAAAAAACACACACTTGATTAAGCTTCACAGCTTTTTAATCAAGCAACACAATCACTCGTGCTTCACAGCTTTGAGTGATGTACACAGCTAACTTGACTCTGCTTCACAGCTTTAGTCAAGGAACATTCAAACACTCTTGCTTCAAAGCTTTGAGTGCTACACAACCCTTACAATTGAAACCTATTCCAAGGCACTTATCACAATGATAATTGCTTGGAGTACAATAAAACAAATCTATACAGATTACAAAATGATCTTCTAATCAATCAGCAGGGATATCTTGAAAAACAGCAGCTCTGTTGAATATATAGCAGCTGCAACTTCAGTTAGGGTTTCCAAAAACCTAGGGTTAATTCCGTTTGACCTAAAGACCAGGTCACAGGACTTTATTAACCAGGTTAGGGTTGAGCTAGGTTACCCCTCAGAAAACGCAGGATTCTGTTCAGAAAGGACTGAGTTATTTCCTGAAAAAACTCAGACTTATCCAATCCTGCAAACCTGTTAGTTCAGAACAGGATGTCATAACATCTGTTATGACATCTGAGAAAACCTGTCTACTGATTTAGCAAAATGTGATCATTTTGCAAAAATGCTCAGATACACACTTATAAACATCAGTATTTGAACTACAATATTTTTCTGCAAATGTACCTAATGAGTTAGTACAACCTGAACTAGAATGTTATGACATCAGTCATGACATTCACACATACACTTGGGATTTACCAAAAATGCAAGCCAATACCTAAACACCTACACTTGATCATGATTCTCAAAGTATGGCTCAAAAAGTCTCAAGATGCAAAAGTTTCCATATTTGGACAGTTGAAAAAGTCAACTGTAACTTGACCAAGGCATAACTTCCACATGGTTTATCAGAAAAATTCCATCCAAAGCTCATTTTGAAGATAAAGACATTTCCTACAACTCCTCTTCACACTTCAAGTCCAAGAAATGCTCTCACAAAAAGTTATCAATTTCAACATTATAGGTCATTTTCAAAAGTCAACAAAAAGGGACTTTAAGTCAAAGGCCATAACTTGAGATTGGTAAATCAAAATGACATGGGACCAAAGGCATTGGTTAGAGGACTTCAATACCTTTCCAAAATGTCAAAGAACATGATCAAAGCTTAAAAATAAAGCAAGATATGCCTTGTGGAAGTTGGGAAATTTTTGGGAATTTTGAAAAGTCAACTTTGCTTCAAATGCCTTAAAATTGCTAATGGGCCACATTTTCTTCCAAGATTCATCATCCAAAGCATATGCACGACCATTTGGCCCAAAGGGGATTTATTTCATCATTTTTATTATTTATTTGAATTTTTAATTACAAATAATTCATTTAATTAATTAAAATATGGAAAAAATACTAAACAAATGTATGTGAATCTTTTTATGCAGTATAATCATTCATGATTCACTCAAGATTCGTGCACAACTCAAATTGGGAAGATTGGCTATGATTGACATCAAAATCACATGGAAAAAGATTTGAAAAAATATGCATGAAAATCAAATATTCTTTCCATCAATGCAAAAGGTTTTGGACATATTTTTTAACCCTAATCTGATCCTATACATATACTAATGCAAACCCTAGTGCAAGAGACCTCTAAGCTGCGCCAGACTTCAAGAACAACTTTTGCAATTTTTGGTGAAAAAGTGAAAACTGAAAACTATATTCTAGCACGATTCAAAGCAAAATACCAATTGCAAAAGCTTCCTAAGGCATTACTAAACCTAACTGGATACTTTTTCAATCCTCACGCACCCAGAATTGGTAACTAGAAGTCAGACTGTTTCATCTTTTTTGCATAATCGTATTTCATCATTCATGCCATAATTTTGAATTCTAACGCTTGTTTTATACTAATATGAACTCAACGAAACTCATGGCATCATTGAATTGAATTAACACTGTTTGTACAGAGAATTGCCATTGTTGTCTTTTAGGGTTGCAGAGGTTTCAAATTGGGGCTTCCCTATTCTGAAAAAATTGGCCAACAAGACCCACACCATCAGAATCAGAAGCTTATGGCCAATCGTTTCCCTCCCTCGCGCTTTTTTTATATGCAGCCAATTTCTATTCACTATTTTTTGGCACTTCAGATTGTGGGGGTTTAAAACCCCCGCTATTCAGTTTATTTTTGTTTCAGGTACAACGCACAAACGGAGAAGATGGTGACTTGTCTCCATATGACTGGGCAATTTGAATTCAGCGCGCGTTTTTTTGCTTCTAGGCCACTAATGCTAATTTTCTCTTATATGATTTATTATTTGTTTTACATACAACGCGTTTGAGCAGCACAGATGGTGGAAAGCAACGCTGGCAAACCTTGGGACCTGGGTTCGAATCCCAGGTCCCCCCATATCCTTGTTATTTTTCTTTGCAAAATGTTCAGGTACTACATAAGCTCAAAAGCCTACCATACGTTCACAATCCAGGCACGCCACTTGTCCTATAATCCTAATCCAAAGGCCAATGTTTGAAGAGTACCATGTGCGTTGGTCAACGAAGCCACACGCCAGCATGAAAAGTCAACAAGGCCAAGGGTCTATTGGGCCTAATTGCTGAGACAACACCTCCAAATTGGGGTCAACACCCCCAAGGGTTTGCATTTCCTTTCTTTTTTCCCTATTTTATTTTTATTTGTTTTAATTTGATTATTTCTTTTTAATGCATAAATTAATATTTTCATCAAACATAAAAAAAATAAAAAAAATCAGAAAGACAAAATAAAATATATTTTATTTAAATGTTATTTTTGTAAATAAATCTCATTAATTAATTTAGTCTTAATTTTAGGTTTAAATGTTAATATTTTTTAATAAACTAAAAAATTGTAGAATTAGGGTTTTATTATTTTTATCTTTTTTTTCTTTTTCACCATATTAATTATTAATTATTATTTTTGTAAATAAAAATTGTATTAAACAATTAGGTTAATTCTAGGTTTAACTTTAACATGTTTTTTTAATAAAAATAACTAGAATTAGGTTTTAAATTCCATTAATTCTTATTAAAAATCCATAAATACAAAAAAATTCAAAAAATCTTTTCTTTTTTATTTTAATTTAATTAGTTTGTTAATCATAATTTTAATTTCATTAAAAAGGGTCCAACGCCCTTGCTTTCGATTATTAATTCCAATTCGCGCACTTCTTTTATTTCCTCTTTTCATGTAATTCTCCCAAAGCCATGTAAATTAGACATTTATATTTCTCGCACTTTATTTTATTTTAAATCGGGTCCTGGATTTAATTTGGCGATGTGGACCCGCGCCTTTGTAATAGCGTAGGAACTTTAATTCTCGCATCTTTTAAACCCATAATAAATTTGCATGCAAGAATGAATGTTAAAATAAAAGCAACGCGTAGATCACCAATTACCTGAACAAGAAAAAATATCTGAAAACGACACACAAATCACACACCACCCCTAGGGTACGCCTCACTGTTGCCTTGCCCCTCGAAAAGTGATCGTCGAGTAGAGGATGTTTTAGTAAGTCCTCATGATCCGGGAACCTGGCATGAGGGTAGCTTCTAAGGTATCTTCCTATTGCTCTGGTGATCACCATGTCCCGAACCTTCGAATTGACCCGAACACCTCCAACGGTGGTGCTACCTACCTCTCAATGGTGGGATGGCACTACTTTAAGGACATCTACACAGACGAATTCCTTAGGGTAGGTAGACAACTCTAGATACTTGCTCTAATTTCAAAAACAAATTCAAAAATACTTTTCACACCGACACCTTTTCAAAAAGCTTTCGAAAGCAATTTTTCAAACACTCTTGAGGACCGATACAAGAGTCGAACTGGAATTTTCAAAGAAACTCTTTTAAAACCCACAATTGAAAAGCAAACAAACCATTTTTGAAAACACAAGTGAGCAAGTATCTAAGAGCCCATGGATAGAAAGGGTGCTAACACCTTCCCTTTCTATAACCTACCTCCCGAACCGAGAGCAATCTCTATAAGGAATTTTTCTGTGCTTTTGTCCTTTCCATTTGGAGAAAATAAAAGACGGTGGCGACTCTTGCTTCCGTGACATTTCGCGAACCAGCGTTAAACAGTCAGTTCCAGATCCACCGATCACAGTGTGCCAGAGAGAATTATCGCTGACAATGGCACCAATCTCAATAACACGATGATCACCGAGCTCTATAAGAAATTCAAGATACAACATCATAACTCTTCTCCCTACCGGTTGAAGATGAATGGCGATATTGAAGTGGCTAATAAGAACATCAAGAAGATTATACAGAAGATAACAGTGACATACAAATACTGGCGTGAGATGTTTCCATTTTCTCTCCATGGGTACTGTACCTCAGCACGGACGTCAACAGGGGAAACACCCTACTCTCTGGTATATCGCATGGAGGTTGTCCTGCCCATTGAGGTCCATATCCCTTCTCTGAGGATTATGAAGGATGCGGGTTTGAACGAAGACGACTGGATCCAGACTCGAATTGATCAACTGAATTTGATCGATGAAAAGAGACTTACTGTTGTCTGTCATGGTCAAATGTATCAAAAAATAGATGATCAAGGCTTTCAACAAAAAAGTCAGACGCCAAGAGTATCAAGTCGGGGATCTAGTAATCAAGCGCATCATACTGCCATAAGATGATCCCAGGGGAAAATGGACTCCTACATACAAAGGGCCATTTGTGATTAAAAACATCTTCTCGGGTGGAGCCATGATTCTAACCACCATGGACGGCAACGACCTTCCTCACCCTGTCAATGCAGACATAGTGAAAAGATACTACGTATGATTAAAGACCCGCTAGGTTGACTGGCCTAGGCAAAAATAAGGGCTTCTCGGCGAACCAAAAGGGTCTGGGCAAAAATAAGGGATGAAAACGAAAAAATTTGTACACCCGGAAAGTCGAAAACCTGAAAAGGCGGCTTGGGCAAAAAGGGGTATCCCGGTGGACTGAAAATCCGAAAGGGCAGTCCAGGAAAAAGTTAGGGATGTAAAGTGTATCACTATGTCCCATTAGATCACCTTGCGATCAGACCTCAGTATCAACTGTCAAGCTCGAATGGCACCGATTAATCTAATCAACTTTGGACAAGCAACAAAGTGATGAGACGCTCGAAGACATAGCGGAAATAGCATAATTGAAATTTAAATGGGATTATTGCACATAGCTGTTTTCTTTTCGTTGTACACAATATTGTATAGCTTCCATTTTTACGCGGCGTTCTCTTACTAGAGCGTCAGCTTCCTTGTACAAAAACGCCTGTTATAGGCCAACTTCGAAAATCAATACAAGTCATTTTTACAAAACCATTTGTTTTTCTTTTTCTGTTTTGTTTTGCAAAAACGTCCAATGATTTATTCTTGACATATGCATTTGAATATAATTGTTATTCACAAATATTCGCATAAGAAACAGAAAGACAATTGCTCGTAACTTAAGAAACAAAGGCAAAAACTAAAAAATGTCAAACCCGACAGTTACTCTCTCTAGCAGGTATCGGGGCAGAGACAGCTTTGAAACACAGTCATCAGTACATACGACCTCGTGGCGCCTAAACTCCCTACAGAGTAGGGGAAATCAAAGCATTGATATCAGTTTCCCTAAACAAGAGTTACTATACCCCAACAAGGATCCCTCGGAGAGTCGACATCTATTTTCCCCAACCGAATTTCATAATCACAAGCGGGTCATAAAATTTTCTCCCAAGCAGAGTCGATTTCTCTGAATACAGAAGCTCAATCCCCAACAGAGCTTATCCCTTCAGCTATGGAAGTCCATCCTCCAACAAAGTTATTTCCCCGCAGAGTTATTCTCAAGCAAAGTCTCTCCCCAGCAGAATATCCATAAACAAGGAGCAAATCTCCAGCATAGTCATCTCCATTCACCATCCCCAACGGAAGTAGAAGCAGTCAGGGATTTCTTTTCCCAGACTCGGATATGTCACAATAGCATCTCCTATTCATACATCATGGCATGCGCATACATATCGGATACAGCATAAGCTCATTTATTTTAAAAACATCATCCAACCAGGCATTTCATGCATCGCATAATTAACCCTGTTATCTTTTCAGGAAAGACAATTATCATCAATAATCCCAGCAGTTATACATGTCACATCTACAGATAACTAATGGAAAATCAGTTTCTGAAACCAAACGGGTCAACCAACCCACGTGATTAAATGAAGCAACCTTACCCAGGTTCCTTCTCGGTTCAGATACAGTTTTACCCAAACTCCTCTTGAAGTAATCCTACTATCCAGGTTCCTTCCCATAAGCCCTATTATCTAGGCTTTCACCTCGAAGTAACCCTACGACCCAGGTTCCTTCTCATAGCCCTACTATCCAGGCTTTCACCTCGAAGTAACCCTACAATCCAGGTTCCTTCTCATAGCCCTACTATACAGGCTTTCACCTCGAAGTAACCCTACGACCCAGGTTGCTTCTCATAGCCCTACTATCCAGGTTTTCACCTCAAAGTAACCCTACGATCTAGGTTCCTTCTCATAGCCCTACTATCCAGGCTTTCATTTTGAAGCAACCTTATGATCCAGGTTCCTTCCCATAAGCCCTACTATCCAGGCTTTCACCTCGAAGTAACCCTACTATCCAGGTTCCTTCCCATAAGCCCTACTATCCAGGCTTTCATCTCGAAGAAAATCCAAGTTCCTTCTCATAGCCCTACTATCCTGACTTTCATTTCGAAGCAATCCTACTATCCAGGTTCCTTCCCATAAGCCCTACTATCCAGGCTTTCATCTCGAAGTAACCCTACGACCCAGGTTCCTTCTCATAGCCCTTATATCCAGGCTTTCATTTCGAAGAAACCCTACTATCCAGGTTCCTTCTCTCTTATCTCCAGACAACAGTTTACAACACTGTAAGACCTGGACCCGACCAGACACGGACGATTTCACATTTCCCCAGTAAGTTACTGTGTAGCCTGGACCCTAACTAGATATGCAGCTCACTTTTGTCTCATCAATCAAGAGTTAATTACCCAGTAGAGTAATGGACAACCAAATCTCTTAGACTCTATTTCCCAGGACATAATTCAACATTCCCCAGCGAAGTCCTCCTCAACGGCAGGTACAGGAATTCTTGCAAAGGAATCTCTTATGCAACCGATATCTTTTATAGATGGCATCTTTAAGCCCATCTATGACGATTCTCTGTCGACTTCCAAATGACATCAGTAAGCCCATTCCCAATATCACCAATCAGTATTACTTCATGCGAGTGCAAATTTCTGGGCACTCTAGTGTTCAATCATCTTCCACCTTCATATCTCGAAAGGCAGACCAGCCAATCTACATCCTCAGGTTTAAGAAGATTGAACAGGGGAAGCTATTGTACCCCAAAATTTTCCCTCCAATTCTTACACAAAACATACTCCTAGAGGTCCTCAATTGCTCAAGGATGCCCAGGAATTAACTAGACAAATTCTCTCCTAAGGCAATGAACCTTCAACTAGGGTTTCCACTTTCATCAAGATATGTGAAATACAAAGGTATCAAATCTTTCCCATGGTCCTAATATGTTCTCAAGACCATCCATGTCAAGTTTCATTCCTTTCACAAGAAGTTTGCTCAGTCAACTGCTCAAATGCCTAAAAATCAACTATACTAGGTCAAAAGTCAACTGTGACCCTCATGCAGTCAAACTTCAAGATTTTTGGTCAACATCAACATTTTGAAGTAACATCCATCATTTTATCAAGGGTTGATCATGATTCCTCAAGGAATGCCCCAAATTCATCAAAACTCAAAAGTTGCTAAATTAGGGTTTCTATAGGAAAAGTCAACCAAACTTTGACCAGGCATAAATTTCTCATACTTTATCAGAAATTTCTCATCCAAGGCTCATTTTGAAGACGATTCAATTCCCTACAACTCATCTTCATCCCTAAAGTTCAAGAAATGCACTCATGAAAAGATATAAATTCAGACATTATAGGTCCTTTTCAAAAGTCAACAAAAACACCATTTGGGTCAAAGCTTCTTACATGAACATGGAAGATCTAATTGAGAGGAAAGCAAAGAGGTTGCTTAGGGGACATCCTAAGATTTCTAAAAAGTCTAAGAACACCCTCTTAGGTTCAAAATTGAGAGAGATGTGCATTGTCAAAGTTGGCCATTTTTGGAAATTTGTACAAAGTCAACCATGCCTAAAATGCATTTTTCTTCAAATGGGCCCAACTTTTTTATGCTTGCATCTTACTCCTAGCCTGGTCCACGACCCAAATACCTTTCCATGCATTATTGGCTTTATTTATTTAGTTTATTTTGATTTTAATCATTTAAAAATCAAATTAAATCAAGTAAATGATATAGAAATAATGAAGATTTGTTTTGATTTGATTTTGAATTTAATTACAATCCAAATATGTTGTATAATACCAAGAAGATTCGTGCAAGCTTTGAAAGGGAGGAAATCTTCACATTTGGAAAGATTTCAAGCATAATGAAAGCACATTCATATCTTTGATTCTTTCCAAAAACAATACCCTAATTTGATTCACATACATATACAGAGGTATTGTGAACCCTAACAAAGAGAACACAGACGCGCAACCTGCTTCAAGGATTCAAACAAAGTTCCAAATATTTAAAGAAAAGTGCAGATCAAATCTTTCTCTACATACCAATTCAAGCAATTTCAAAGCCAGCAATCCGTTCCTGGACGTGTTCTGAAGCTAGTCCAATCATTCTCAAGTCACAAAACATCCAGAATCGTAAGATACAGGATTTGGTTTTCCAACTTTTTTTGATTTTCGATTACATGCATACATGCTTTTTCAATGATATTTAACCATGCATTCTTGTTTATTATAAGGTTTCAATGCTTTCTGAATTGTTTGATTGAGTTTTAAGTGCAGGAATCGAAGGATGCCATTCTTAGAGTTTCCAAACTCGTTTTAAGGCTTCCTGATACAAGCAAAATTAGGGTTAGATATGGGTACCATGGTGTTCAGGGCTTCAAGCCCGGTTGATTCATGGTCTCCATTAAGATTTATGTTGCTTGTATTTAATTTTTGAATGATGCAGGGTTATAGCTACAGACATCGTCCGTAGGTAAAAGTTCAGGCCTAAAACGACAGTCTGAGGAAGAAGACAATGATGTGGCAATGTCCTACTGGCCGGTTTGAATGTTGGCGCATTTTATTTTGGGGCATGCCACCTGGTTTACATTATATTATTATTTGTTCATTATGTTAACAGATGATTCACGTAGCATGAATGGCAAGGGGTAATGTTGGTGAGAGAAGGGACCTGGGTTCGATCCCAGGCCCAAGCATTTTGTTTTTTCCATTATTTCTTTACAAGATTCAGTGCGTGTTACCCATGAGGTCCACCTTGCATCCTCTAGATCCAGCCAATGGATCATCCCTGGATCCAGATCCAACACTCAGTGAGTGCAGCGCATGATGGAAATTCCAGATCTGATTGCACTGAAACAAACAAGTGGTTGGGCTTAGGAATCTTAGGCCCAGTACAAAAAAGAAGGCGGACCCTCCCCCCCCCCCCCCCCCGATTACTAACAACATCATCAGACCCATTTCTTTTTCTTTTTTGTTTTTGATTTCATAACAAAAAAATTATTTGCTTTAATTATTTTTATATTTCTTAAAATAAATCATTTTTTTATTAATCATGAAATATAAAATCACAAAAATGTAGAATTAGGTTTTTTTAATTTAAATTAATTTTATTGAAAATAAATTAATCTAATTAGATTAACTTGATTGTTTTTTTATTAATTAAAATTAACTAGAAATTAGGTTTAATTTGCAATTTAATTATTTTCTCAATAAAATTGCTTTGTCTTCTTTTTCTTTTTCACACTTATGTTTTATTTGAGAAACGTCCAATGTTTTGTTAAATAGGCATATGCATTTAAACATAATCATTTTCTTACAAATCAAGAAAGATGATTACTGATAGGTTGAAGGTACAGATAGATATCTTGATGCCCTTTCGGAAGGAATCCCCAGCGGAATTAAGCTCCAAATTCCTCAACAAAGTAAAAATCCAGAACTTAATTCCCTAAAACGGAGTTAAATTTCAGGATCCTCAGCAGAACAAAAGCTTTCTCAAAGCTTATTTCCCCCAGCCAGAGAACCTTCCAGAATCTAATTCCCCTCAGAGTTAAGTTTCGGGATTCCCAGTGGAGCCAAAACTGTTAATCCCCAGCAGAGCTAAAACTTCCAACTATCAATCCCCTGTGGAACCAGATTAGTGAACACTCTCCCCACAGAGATACTTCCCATCAGATTGAAGATTCTCAGTCTTACTTCTCCAGCATGAGTCTCCCAGGTTCTGAACTCCCCAGTAGAGATCATCATAATTCTCACTCCCCATAAGTCACCAAGGATTTCTCAATCCCTAGCAGTGGTCCTAAGATCCCTCAAACAATTGAAGATCTTGTTCCCCAAGCAATCAGCAGTCAACAAGGATTTCTCACCCTCAGTAATCAAAGGATTTTCAATCCCCAGCTTTGGTTATTGGTTTATTTCCCCAACATTTGTCAAGGATTTATTCTCCAAAACAAATTACATTTCGAATTGATCGGTCGTTCAAAATTTCCTTCATCACCTGTTGGAAGTTACGATCGTCAAAGATCAAATTCTCACAAAATTCAAGTTATGAAGCCCGAATTCGACCGGATAGTATCTTGATCTCTACAGCATATTGTGAAGCCCGGATTACGACCAAATAACAGTGTTAGAATACTACGAAGCCTGGAGTCGACCAGATAGTGGTATATCTTTAACACAAGCCGTGAAGCCCGGATTTGACCGGATAACAGCTTAGCAAGTTATTGTGAAGCTTGGATTACGACCAAATATCAATGCAAGTTTCTGTGAAGCCTGGATTACGACCAGACAGCAGCCAAGAATACTACGAAGCCTGGAGTCGACCAGATAGTGATATATCTTTAACACAAGCCGTGAAGCCCGGATTTGACCGGATAACAGCTTAGCAAGTTATTGTGAAGCCTGGATTATGACCAGATAGCAATGCAACTTTCTGTGAAGCCTGGATTACGACCAGACAGCAGCCAAGAATACTATGAAGCCTGGAGTCCACCAGATAGTGGTATATCTTTAACATAAGTCGTGAAGCCCGGATTCGACCGGATAGCAGCTCAACAAGTTATTGTGAAGCTTGGATTACGACCAAATAGCAATGCAAGTTTCTATGAAAGCCTGGAGATCGACCAGATAACGGTTAATCGTTAACAGAATGAAGATTCTCATCCTTGAAACCTCAGAAGATTGGTATGCTCCCAATTTCTGACCTTTGACAGAATGAAGACTCTCATCCTGGAATCCCCAGTAGATTGGCATACAACTCAAGCTCCTGATTCCCCAACAGCGGTCCCAGGACTTCTCATTTTCAATGATCAAAGGATTTTCAATCCGCTGCAGCAGTTAAGGATTTACTTTCCCCGACAGCAGTCAAAGATTTCACTATCCAGGATTCATCCATCCTCAGCAAGACAGCTCATCAGCTTACATGCGCATTCATTACATTCATATCATACATTGCATCATACATTTCATGCAACATAACTTTGTGTTTCATCTAATATTTACCCTTTTCAGGATAAGATTGATAAGCTCAGGCTTCTGAAAACAGTTCACGGATTCTCCAAACACGGATGTTAATCTATCGCTTGTTCAGATTCAACTTCTGAAAACAGTTTACGGATTCTCCAAACACGGATGTTAATCTATCGCTTGTTCGGATTCAAGACTTCTGAAAATAGTTTACGGGTGCTTTCAGACACGGATGTTAATCTATCGCTTGTTCAGATTCTCAACTTCTAAAAACAGTTTACGGGTGCTTCCAGACACGGATGATAATCTATCACTTGTTCAGATTCAAGACTTCTGAAAACAGTTTACGGATTCTCCAAACACGGATGTCAATCTATTGCTTATTCAGACCCCCAGTCCAGAGATATTCCAAACATGGATACCTTTCTGATACTCACTCACTCATCAACGACATACAATTCAACAAACATTCCAGATGGCATCTTTAAGCCCATCCTCGACAAGATCTTGTCACCTATCCAGATGGCATCTTTAAGCCCATCTCCAAATGGAATCTTTAAGCCCATTCCCTCACCTATGTTTTGACGAGTGCAAATTTACGGGCACTCTAGTGTCCAATCTCCTATTACCTTCGAGACGCGAAAGGCAAACTTGCCAATCTAACTCTTCAGGTTCAAGAAGATTGAACAGGGGCAACTGTTGTACCCCAAAATTTTCCCTCTCATTTCATCAACATTTTCTCATCACAAGACTCTTGGAGCTCAAGATCAAGTTAGGGTTTGCTCTGTTCAAGGCCCCTCCTTGCACTGTTGACCCAAATTAGGGTTTGAGTTTTCACAGGGATGTTTTGACCTAAAGTGCCCAAAATGACTTTCATGCTTCATGTTGGACTCACAAGTTTATCCATACCAAGTTTCAAGCCTTGATTCCAATCTTTGCCCAGTCAATTGGGCAGTTGACCTAGAAATCAGCTGTATTGGGGAAAAAGTCAACTGTGGCCAATTGACAGTCAAACCTCGTGATTTTTGACCCACTTCAACATAGTGAACTCATATGAACCATTTGGTCAAGTTTGGATCACAATTCCACAAGAAATTTGATCAGATCACCCAAAGGGCAAAATGGTCATTTTTAGGGTTTTGACTGCACAAAGGCAATTTTTGACTGTTTGACCTAACCAATGGCAAACCAAGCTCACATATGGACTCAAGGAATCAATGGAATTGTCTTGACCCATTCAACAAGTTCAAAAGATCTCAAATGCATAGGATTGACAGATGAATTTTTCAGTCAATTGATCAAAATTTGACTGTATACTGAAAAGTCAAACTTTGACTTTTTGGTCAAAATCAAGTGCCAAGATTCATTTTTCATCAAGACATGTCAAATTATGAAACTTGTTCATCAAGAAAATCCAAAATTGCAAATTAGGGTTTAAAATGAGAAAATTTCATAACTTAGAATTTTTCTAAGTTATGAAACTTCCTTATTTTTTCCTAACTTTGTCCCATTTTTTCACCAAGATGCAATTGGATTCAAACAAAACTTTAAACATGAAAGTTGTATTCCATTACAAAATCTACAACTTTTATTCACAAAGTTTTCTCAAAGGAAGCTTGTATCTCAAGTTATGATTTTTGGAACAAGGCTGCAAAACATTTTTAACTTAGAGAAATTTTGCCCTATTCTAGGCAGGATTTTTGTCCAACTTCTTGGCCATTTTTCACATGGTTCCACTTGGAGTTTAAATTTTCATTGCAAAGATGGATTGTAGTACACATTCCAATCTTTCCAAATTGTCCAAGAACTCATCAAACACCCTTGTGGTTAGAGATAATCGAATTTGCAAAGTTGGCCAAAACTCACTTTTGTTCATGGCCAAAGCTTGCTCATAACAACTTGCATTTTCAAATCAGCTTGTACAATGCTAGCTTGAAGGCCTCAAAACCAGTTTTACACACCTTAATTTAATGCCTAACCATTGCGTTAAGACATTATTTCATCCATTTGGGCATTACACATAGAATTAATCCTTATTTGGAAAAAGCTAACTTGCCATTTTGGAAAAGTAACACTTTATGTCAAATTCCAAATCCTTGAGGTACAGGCCATATCTTTGAGGAAAAGTTTGGTAGACAAATCTCACTGATCAAGAGAAAATGCTGCAGCATGCTTGAGAGTATTGGACAGGCCTATATCACAACTTGCACTTTCTTGCTTCAAGTGAAAGAAACATTGCAAAAACTCTCCATCTTTCATTCCTGTAAACACCAGCCAAAACAAACTTTGTACACAGCTTCCACACATCAAAACTGACCTAAGGCACGATTCAACCATCCCTCATACCTCCCAAAACACAGAAACACTATCTTGCTGCAAAAATAGGGCACCTGCTGCAGATTGAGTTGCACAACTCAATCCACTCGTGCACTTTGGCTAAAAACCTTTCAAACACCTTCCATATCATCCACTGAAACTATCCCAAGCCTTGAACTCAAGCTGTAACACCCCTAACCACATTTGCCATTTTTATTTTCAAGCTGTGCAGGTGAACTTCTACAGCACGATATAGGCAATTTCAAAGCAGGCTAGGTACTTGGGAAGCTTCCTTGGACTTCAGGCAAGCTATACAGAAGCTCAAACTCCATTGAAGTTGGCCACATTGTTGTACACGATTCAAGCTGAAACAGGTAATCTATGAACTTCTATCTCTCAATCTAGGAAGAGTTAGGCTTAGGTTTGTGAATGAAACATGCCCTACTCATAGCCCTGAAGCCATACATATGATCACTTTTCATTTATATTAAGCATGTTGTGAGAATTTTAACCATGAACATTGAAGAAAAACTAGGTCAGAAATTGGGGGTGAAGAAATTCTCCTTGGTTTCTTAGAGTTAGATTTAATGCTTTATATGGTTGAAATCGTGGCTTCAAGCTCTACAAGTTTCATGTTGTAAGATTTGTCAAAGGATCAAAGAATCAGGAGATGGCAGTTGTACAAGGAAGCGCGCGCGTTTTTTGAAACAGAAGCTGGAGGTTGAAGAAGGTTGGCTTGGGCTGGGCCTGAGTCTGTCTTGCTGTTCACACCTCTTTTTTCCATTTGCACCCCCTGGCCCATTATATGAAATATTTGTTATTTTTGCATTTTTCTTTTTGATTCTGACTTAATATTTTTATTCAAACATAAAAAAAACACTAAAAATGTTTTTCCACATTTTTTTGCATTTATTTGGGCATTTATTTGTTTTATTTAACATATGTATGTAAATAAATATATATACTTTTTTACTAAAACCCTAAAAAATAATACAAAAAAGTATATTTATTTTCAGTTATTATTTTTATTTACACCTTGAAAATATTTTCTTAAATATACTTTTTTTTTATGTACATAAATAATTAATTTTATCTTTTTATATTTAATAGGTTTAGTAAATATATATATAAATACTTGTATATTATATTTATTAGAATACTTAGGATAAAAATATGAAAATAATACATTTTTATTTTTATTAATATATGACACTAAAAATACTTTTTTTTACAATATACTTTTTATTTTTGTATAAATTAATATATATTGTATATAATTAATAAATATTACTATTTATTTAAAAACTAGGGTTTTGCCCTAAATGACAAAAATATTCAAATTTGACCTTTTTATTTTTGTTTATATTTCACATTGAAAAATACTTTCACATACATAAAAAATCATTTTGTGCATAATACATTCTTATTTATTTATTGTATTTACTTAAATATTATACAATTAAATATTTGTATCCTATACATTCGATATGGTTGTAATAACTTATATTTTATTTCCTTGTCAAATATCCCCAATGCAAACTTGTACCCCCCTCCCTATATCATGTTGTAATAGCTTAGCATTTAAATTTTCGCATTTAAAAGCTTTCAATTATGCCATGATAGACTTAGGGTTTGTATGCAAAATCAATCAACAAGTAGTTTGACCTAAATCCAAGATAAACATGCATGAAAAACAAACACAATGCACACTTGCACCCCTAGGGTTACTCTACTTGTTGCCTTCAAAAATGGGCCATGGTTGCATGTTAAGTGTCTTTGGCAAAATAAAAACAAATCAAATGATCATAGTCGAACACGCTATCAAGTTGCCTAAAATGGTCAAGTCCTTAAGAAAAATGCCAAAGATACTTGACACTATTGCCTCTATGGTCTAAACGATGACCCGCGCCCGTCCCGTTAACATCCTAACACAAGGTTGTTCACCAAATACAATGGTGAAACAACACTGTTAAAAGGGTTAAAACATAAGAAAGATCTTTGAGAAATTTAGGGTAGATAGCTCTTGGTTACTTGACCAAACTTGCAAAACAATCCTTGCCATTTTTCAAAACACACATCACAACACAACTTCAAAACAAACTTTTAAAAAACATTGAAACATCTTTTCAAAAAGACAAACACCTTTGTAAAACATTCAAACAAGAATTGTTACAATGGTTTCCTAGACAAGGCATCTTTTTCAAAACATTTTCAAAACCACACACACAAAGCACCATTTCAAACAATTGAAAAGCAAAGGCAAGTGATCTAAGCGAGTAACTAAGAGCCCATGGATAACCATGGATAGAAAGGGTGCTAATACCTTCCCTTTCTATAATCTACTCCCCGAACCCACGAAAACATCTCAAAGGTTTTTCCTGTGCTTTTTAACCTTCCTTAGGATAAAATAAAAAGTCGGTGGCGACTCTTGCTAAACCGAACATTTGCGAACACAAATGCAAAACCTCAAGTCAGTTCTCCCACCGTATCACAGAACTGGCGACTCTGCTGGGATTCCTTTAAAAGTGGAGTAACCTTAGGGCTTAGATCACCCTTTTGCGTGACTAATTATTTGCTTTGATTGCTTTACATTTTGGTTCTCTTGTTTGGGCTTGAAATCCTACACCCGGATTTGGGAAACATTCATAGATAGCAATACGTTGTGGAAACTGTGTGGGGTATACCGACACGGTCGAAGCAATAGTTATATTAGTGCGACATATTTGTGAGTACCGGTAACCCTTGAGTTCAATCAAGGAGAGTACGGGGCCGCTGAGTGATGTCACTAAGCACTAATGACCTAGAACCTTACTTGACCATCTTGGCCTTTTATTAGGGGTAGTGAGATGACCGGCTTTGGTGCAGTCTGAAGTTGGTAGATACTCGATACTACACTCATTGAGGGTTGTTTTCTTGGAATATTTTGGTCGCTAGTTAAGTGGCTAAACCAAAACAATGAACATGGAAAACAATCCAATGATATTGAGCTCCTTAGAACCCGGTTACTATTTATAGGACAGGTTTTTAAGCCAACTACACTCAAGAGGGTACTTACCTATGAAACCGCATGCAAGCCTGAAACTAGGGTTTTGTGTGACTTGCTTGTACATATGTTTGTGCATACATCATGAACATCATAAAGCATCATATGCATCCAGTAACCATTTCAAGGGTTTGGATCTTCATCTTTGTTCTTGTTTTGTAGGTCATGGAAATTCTTCGCAGGAAAACTATCCAAGTCAACCTTGTGAGAATCCCTCCTCAACTCAAGGAGCTTACATCCAGAATTACAGAAAATTCTCTCTTTAGTGAAAGACATGGTAGACTGCTCGGCCTAGTCAACACCAGCATTGAAGAAGACATGGTGAAAGTGTTGTTCCAGTTCTTTGACCCCCTTCACCACTATTTCACATTCCCCGACTACCAATTGGTGCCTACTTTGGAGGAATTTTCTCAACTCCTGAGAATTCCTATTCTTAATCAACTACCCTACAACGGTACGGAAAAAGAACCAAAACCTGAAGATGTTGCTCAAGCACTACACTTGCAACCATCTGACATCAAGGGGCATTGGGAAACTAGAAGTGGTGTCAAGGGCTTCTTGGAAAAATTCTTGTTTGAGAAGGCACAAGAGTGTTGGAATTCTTTGGATCTGCAAGCCTTTGAAGAGATTGTGGCACTCCTTATTTATGGGTTGGTCTTGTTCCCAAATCCTGACCAACTTATAGACGTGAATGCTGTCAAGATTTTCCTATCCAGGAACCCCATACCTACATTGCTTGGGGATATCCTCCACTCATTTTACACACGAACAATGAGGAAGAGATGTGTTCTCATGTGTTGTACTCCTCTCCTTGCAAGGTGGTTTATTTCTCACCTTCCACAATCTGTTTTAAAGAATGAGCAAGGTTCAAGGTGGTCACAACGATTGATGACCCTCACACATTCTGATGTACATTGGTGTTCTCGGTCCAGAGAAAATGTCATCATCATCGATCATTGTGGTGAGTTCCCTAATGTTCTATTACTTGGCATTAGAGGAGGCATTACCTACAACCCTTGTCTAGCTTTGAGACAATTTAGATATGCTCGGAGGGATGGCCCTCATGACATGCTGATTCCTGACCTAGTTTTTGACTTCGACAACGATGCGCAAGGACTTCGCCAAAGATTCATCAGAGCTTGGAGGATGCCTAACAAGGTAGATAGCAAGGCACTGGGACACAAGAACTCCATCCCTCTTGAGCCTCACCTCAAGTGGGTACGAACCCGCGCCCAGAATCTTATGATGCCTTACCCTCACATTATCCCTTTGATTAAAGAGCCTGTTAAGGAAGGAGAAGTTCCATACACTATCCTACATCCTGACATGCCAACATCATGGGAGGAGATGCAGAAGAGTTGGATCCAACTCAAGGAAGAAAGGGATACTTTTGAAGCCAGCTTCTACGCCAGTGAGAAGAAGGTTTTGGAGCTTACCCGCCGACTTCACGAGGAGGAGACCCTCAACACTTACATCGCACCAAAGAGGATGTGCAACTTCTTTTTACCTTAAGAAGTTTTTGTAATATTTGGCCCATGGGGCATTTATGTACTAACAAAATTTCTTCTTATTAATATGACATGTGTTCTTTTTGTTTGCAACATTTTTGAATTTCTAAATCCTTGAATGCATTGCATGAATAAACATATCATTCATCATATGCATAAACAGGTCTTCACACCAGGTTTCCTTATCTCTCTACTGTTTATTTCAGTAAGATGGATATTGAGCAGACGGTCAAAGATCTGCAGGCACAAAACTTGCAGTTTCAACAGCTCCTTATGACCTTGGCAAAGGGTCAGGAGGATCTTAAAGCACTGTTAGGGAATAAAGAGCAAGAAAAAGGAAAAAAGAAGAAGAAAAGAGTTGGGGTAGCTACACCGGGAAGAAGATTTGAGAATGAAGCCAGGAGAGTTCTTGAATTCCCCTCCACATCTGATGAGGGGACCGGTAAGGAAAAAGGGGCTGCATTACCTTCTGAGTCCGAGGCTGAAGAAGATGAGGTTGAGGAAGATGAAGACTACTCAGAGCAGCAATACCCGCCAGCGGACGATAAATACAAAAACCTGGAGGATAGACTGGCAGCTATGGAGCTGCAAAGAGTTCTCGGGTTAGATTTTGAAGAATTAAGATTGATTGCTGGGATTGTGATCCCTCCAAAGTTCAAGGTACCAATTTTCGCAAAATATGATGGTCTGTCTTGCCCAAAGATGCACCTGAGGTCATATGTCAGAAGAATTCAACCTCATTCATCCGATATAAATCTTTAGGTACACTTCTTCCAGGACAGCTTGTCCGGTACTCAGCTAGATTGGTTTTACCAGCTTGAGAGGTCAGAAGTGCATAGTTGGGAAGACTTGGCAGCTGCCTTTTATCGCCAGTATCAATACAATGCCTACTTGGCGCCAACCCGTACTCAGCTACAAAGTATGGGGATGGCCTCAAATGAGGGATTCAAAGAATACGCCCAGAAATTGCGCGACTTGGCCGGAAGGGTGCAACCACCGCTTTCAGATAGGGAGCTAGTTGATATGTTCTTGGGGACCCTATCTGGCCCTTTCTTCAACCATTTGATCGGGAGCTCTTCCGCAGGGTTTACTGAATTGATTCTGACTGGAGAAAGGGTGGAAGCTGGTATTAAGAGTGGGAAGATTCAAAGGGATGCCTCTGCCTCCACAACTGTTAAGAAACCATTCCCGGCCAAGAAGGAGACGGCTGCCATATACTCTCAGAAAGCATTGAGAAGAACTGAGCGATGGCGGACTGTAGGGGCAGTGATGATTCAAAATTCGTCAAATGATCAGCCTCGTAACAATCAGTCTAGACCTAATCAGCAACGGGTAGAACGGCCACAACGGTAGTTCACCCGCATCAACATGACGCCTACACAAGTTCTTCCCCATTTGTTGAAGCTAAATCTCACCAGTATTAGAGAGGCACCAAAGATTGTGAATACCACTTCCCCACACTATCATCCCAATGCTAAATATGCATATCATTCTGACAGCACCGGGCATGACACCAACGATTGCTGGGCGCTTAAGAATAAAATTCAGGATTTGATAGACGCAAAAGAGGTTGATTTCAATGCCCCTGAGAAGCCGAATGTAATCTCCGCTCCGATGCCAAATCATGGTCGCAATGTCCATGTTGTTGAAGAATATCTGTTTGTTTCTACTGTTGATGATCTGATAACCCCACTACTGACAATCAAGTTGAATCTGTTGAAGGCTGGGATTTTCCCAGGTTGTAAAGAAGATTGCTACCTTTGTTCCTCCCTACCAATCGACTGTCCATTGCTGAAGATAGGCATCCAACGCCTAATGGACAACCAACAAATTCTTTTCGAAAAGACTCCTGTTACTCCAACTCCTATCAATTAAGTTTCAATAATAACCATTTCCGCCAATCTTTTCAAGGTCCCCAAAAGGCCTGTTAAGATTACATCTGCTCCCAAGATTGTACCCTTGAAGATAACCATGCCTGGGCCCATCCCCTACAAATCTGACAAATCAATACCGTGGAATTATGGTGGAGAAATCTACTACCACGGTGTTAAGCAAATTGAGATAACTGAAGAGATCTCTGATGAAGAAACTGCCGACATTGGAAACATTGCCAGTACGAGCAAAATTACCCAAAGTGGAAGAATTTTCTATCCAGAGATTTCCCCTCCAAAGGAAATCTTTGGACCCTCAGCTGCTCCCAAGGTTACCCCTGCACCGGTAAAACTATCTGCAAGAACTCCAATGATTGAAGAAGTTGTTACTCATGTGGTTGTCCCTTCTACTTCTGCTGATAAAGGGAAAGGAATCCAAGAAGAGCTCGTCAGGACGAGGGTTCAGCCGTTGGTCATCCCCGAAACCTCTAAAAAAGAAATGGAGGAGATTCTGAAAATAATTAAGAAGAGTGATTATGATGTTGTAGAGCAACTGGGGCAAACCCCCTCGAAGATCTCCATGTTGGCCCTACTGCTTTGTTCGGAGGCTCATGCCAAAGCTTTGATAAGGTTTTTGAAGACAGCCCATGTGCCCCAAGAAACCTCAGCCGACCAATTCCAGGATTGTGTAGCCAGCCTTACCGCCGACAACGGCCTGGGTTTCTCTGATGTTGACCTGACTCCGAAGGGAAGAAAGTACAATGACGCACTGCATGTGTCAGTTGAATGCCGTGGAACCACTCTCGCCCATGTCTTGGTCGACACTGGTTCTTCTCTAAATGTGCTGCCTAAGAAAGCTCTGGACCGGTTGAATTGTGAAGGCTTGGAGCTGAAACCAAGTAATATCATTGTTAGGGCCTTTGACGGGTCTAAAAGAATGGTGCATGGGGAGGTCGACATTCCCATCAAGGTAGGCGTTGAAGTGTTCCACTCCACATTCTATGTGATGGACATCCGCCCATCATACTCTTGCTTGCTAGGAAGGCCGTGGATTCATAATGTTGGGGCAGTCGCTTCCTCTCTACATCAGATGCTGAAATACCCTGTTAAGGGTAAAATCATAATTGTACACGGTGAGGAGGAGTACATGATCAGTCATCTAAACTCCTTTCAGTATGTGGAAGTGGATGGTGAATTCATTGAAACACCATTCCAACACTTCGAGGAAGTTTCTCACGAGGTTGCTGTAGCAAAGGTAGTAGCTGAGGTACCCAAGCAGGTGGCCAGGATGGCATCTCTGAAAGACGCAAAGGCTGCAATGAAGGAGGGGAAGAGCTCAACGTGGGGACATTTGCCTGACTTTCCCCACAAGACAGACAAGTTTGGGTTGGGATTTACGGCTGAGGGGCAAAAGGCTATGTGTCGCTCAAAAATTGAAAAGGCACCCATCAAGATTTCTCCTCATGGAATCAATGCTTTGGAAGACGAAGATGAAGAGGGTAACATTGAAGATTGGATCTTCCCAACCATTGAAGGGGGACTGCACAACTTGGAGGCGAAAGACTTCATTCCCATTACTTTCATCAATCAGTAATTTATCTTTCGAACATTTTCTGTTGGTCTGTAATAATGACTCTTAAACAATCTGCACACTATTTTTAACCTCATGCCTTGCCCGGGGCATGTAGGTCCATTTGTAAGGGCTTGATTCTCTTCATAACCATATGCCATGTTTAATGAATCATTGGACGTTTTTCATTTATAAACTGTTGTGTTCATTTTCTTTCCTTTTGCATTTTTGTTTGTTTAAGGATGGTTATCCCTTACACACACCCACACTCACAAATGCAGGTACCCATCCACTTCGGATTCCATGGGTGACTATTCTGTTGTATCCTTCAATAACTCTGAAGATTTGGTCAATCAGGCTAAGTACGAAGATGACGAAGATTGTAAAGTACCGGGAGAGCTAGCCAGACTTCTACAACAAGAAGAAAGGGCCATCTTGCCTCATGAAGAGTTGTTGGAAACAGTCAACTTAGGAACAGAGGAAGACAGGAAGGAAGTACAAGTGGGTGCCAATCTGGAACCAAGTGTCAAGGAGCGCTTAATACAGCTGTTGAATGAATACGTTGAAATCTTCGCCTGGTCTTATGAAGACATGCCGGGGTTAGACACAGACATTGTGGTTCACCGTATCCCTACAAGAGGAGACTGTCCACCGATCAAGCAAAAAGTCCGCCGAATGAGGCCCGACATGTCTGAGAAGATTAAAGCTGAAGTAATGAAGCAATTCGACGCTGGATTTCTGGCTGTTACATCCTATCCGCAATGGGTTGCTAACATTGTGCCTGTTCCCAAAAAAGACGGCAAGGTCAAAATGTGTGTGGACTACTGGGATTTGAACAGGGCTAGCCCTAAAGATGATTTTCCGCTACCACATATCGACATTTTGATTAACAACACAACTCAACACAAGGTATTTTCCTTCATGGATGGATTCTCGGGCTACAACCAGATCAAAATGGCCCCCGAGGACATGGAGAAAACAACCTTTGTTACACAATGGGGTACCTTCTGCTACAAGGTGATGCCGTTCGGACTGAAGAATGCATGGGCAACTTATCAACGCGCCATGGTAGCTTTGTTTCATGATATGATACATCATGAGATCGAAGTTTACATAGACGACATGATAGCTCGATCACAAACAGAGAAGGAACACCTTGAACATTTGAAAAAGTTGTTTGCCAGGTTGAAGGAGTACAAACTCAGGCTGAATCCAAGTAAGTGCACTTTTGGAGTTAGGTCTGGTAAACTTATGGGATTTATTGTCAGCAACAAAGGCATTAAGGTCGATCCAGCAAAAGTAAAAGCTATACAAGAAATGCTTGCCCCCCGTACTGAAAAGGAGGTTAGAGGATTCTTGGGACGCTTGAACTATATTGCCAGGTTCATCTCTCACCTGACGTCTACCTGTGAGCCAATTTTCAAACTATTAAAGAAAGATCAGGTAGTCGAATGGAACGATGATTGTCAAACTGCTTTTGATAAGATCAAGGAGTATCTGCTAGAACCTCCTATTCTGATGCCACCCGTCGAAGGAAGGCCGCTGATCATGTATCTGACTGTTTTGGACAACTCAATGGGGTGCGTACTGGGACAACATGACGAGTCTGGTCGAAAAGAGCATGCCATTTATTACCTTAGCAAAAAGTTTACCGACTGTGAGACTCGCTACTCACTGCTCGAGAAAACTTGTTGCGCTTTGGTATGGGCTGCTCGCCGACTAAGCCAATATATGTTGACTCATACCACTTTGCTGATTTCCAAAATGGACCCGATCAAGTACATCTTCGAGAAGCCTACTTTATCTGGAAGAATCGCTAGATGGCAAATGATCCTGACTGAGTATGACATCCAGTATACTACCCAAAAAGCTATAAAAGGGAGTGTACTAGCTGACCATCTAGCTCATCAAGCTATCGAAGATTATCAATCCATGAGATTCGACTTCCCGGACGAGGACATCATGACATTGGACAACATTGAAGGTAACAGACCGTATGACGGACCTGAAAAAGGATCCCGATGGACCCTGTACGTTGATGGTGCTTCAAATGCACTTGGAAACGGTATCGGTGCGGTACTCATTTCTCCAGAAGGTTGCCATACACCTTTCATTGCCCGACTTTGTTTCAGCTGTACCAACAACATGGCCGAATATGAAGCTTGCATCTTTGGTCTCAAGGCTGCTATAGACTTGGGGATCAGATCTTTGATTGTATTTGGGGAATCGGCTTTGGTTATCAGTAAAATCAAAGGAGAGTGGGACATCAAACATCCTAATCTTATCCCATACAAAGAACATGTCCTAACATTGCTGCCTCATTTCGAGCAGATTACTTTCGAGCATTTCCCGCGAGAAGAAAATCAGCTAGTAGATGCTCTGGCTACAATGTCTTCCATGTTTAAACTCAACTGGGATAACGAGGCTCCCCAAATCACCATCGAGCGAATGGATGAACCTACGCATTGTCATGAGATTAATACCGAAGAAGTAGTGGAACAACCCTGGTTTCATGAAATCAAAAGGTATCTCCAGACTAGAGAATATCCCGAAGGAGCTTCCGTCAATGATGAAAAGTTCTTAAGGAGATTTGCTGCCAAGTTCTTCCTAAGCAATGGCATCCTTTATAAGCGCAGCCATGATTGTGTTTTACTCCGATGTGTAGACAAAGCTGAAGCAGAGTTAATCATGACTGAGATACACAGCGGCATATTTGGCACCCACTTGAGCGGACATACGATGGCTAAGAAGATTCTAAGGGCAGGCTATTATTGGTCTACCATGGAAGCTGATTGCCATCAACATTCCCGTACTTGCCACAAATGTCAAGTCTACGCCGACAAGATTCATATTCCTCATGTTCCTCTCAACGTTTTGACAGCTCCTTGGCCATTCGCAATGTGGGGCATTGACATGATTGGAGAGATCAAGCCCACGGCATCCAATGGACATCGCTTCATCTTGGTCGCTATTGACTATTTCACCAAGTGGGTCGAAGCAGCTTCCTTTTCCTCTGTTACAAAAAATGTGGTTGCCCGCTTCATCAAGCAAAACCTCATATGCCGGTATGGTGTCCCCGACAGGATCATCACAGACAACGGTACAAATCTGAACAATACTATGATCACCGCTCTATGCGAACAGTTCAAGATTTATCATCACAATTCATCTCCCTATCGGCCGAAGATGACAGGTGTTGTTGAAGCTGCGAACAAAAACATCAAGAAGATTATTCAGAAAATGACAGTCACCTACAAAGACTGGCATGAGATGTTACCGTTTGCTCTGCATGGATACTGTACCACGGCACGTACTTCAACTGGGGCAACCCCATTTTCTTTGGTATATGGCATGGAAGCTGTCCTACCCATGGAAGTTCAGATTCCTTCTTTAAGGATCATGAAGGACGCTGGTTTGAGTGAAGACGATTGGATTCAGACCCGACTTGATCAACTCAATTTGATCAACGAGAAGCGACTCACTGCTGTTTGCCATGGTCAGACATACCAAAAACGGATGATCAAGGCTTTCAACAAGAAAGTCAGACGTCAAGTATATCAAGTCGGAGATCTTGTGATCAAGCGGATCATCTTGCCGCAAAGTGATCCCAGGGGCAAATGGACTCCTACTTACGAAGTACCATTTGTAATCAAGAGCATCTTTTCTGGTGGTGCAATGATTCTAACCACCATGGACGACGACGATTTGCCACACCCTGCGAACGCAGACATAGTCAAAAGATACTACGCATAAAACAACCCGACAAGTTGAAAACCCGAAAGGGCGGCTTGGGCAAAAATGGGCATCCCGGTGAACCGAAAACCCGAAAGGGCGGTTCAGGCAAAAATTAGGGATAAAACAAAAAAATCTGTACACCCGACAAGTTGAAAACCCGAAAGGGCGACTTGGGCAAAAAAGGGTTTCCCGGTGGATTGAAAACCCGAAAGGGCGATCCAGGCAAAAGTTAGGGAATTAAAGCGTATGACTATGTCTCATCGGATCACTTTAAAGAACAATCTCTTCATCAACAAGCTCCGAGCTTCTGATCAATCCAATCATCAGCGGACGAAGCATTGAATGGACAAGATATTCAAAGTTGTGAAGGCTATAGCAGAATGGGAATCCCATGGAATTATTACACATAGCCATCTTTCTTTTGTATAAAATTTTCAATTTTTACGACAACATCCTCTTACTAGGATGCCTGTCTCCTTTGTACAAAGATACTCATAAAAAGTTAATACAAATACTTTTCCAAATACAGAAATTTGCTTTGTCTTCTTTTCTTTTTCACACTTATGTTTTATTTGAGAAACGTCCAATGTTTTGTTAAATAGGCATATGCATTTGAACATAATCATTTTCTTACAAATCAAGAAAGAGGATTACTGATAGGTTGAAGGTACAGATAGATATCTTGATGCCCTTTCAGAAGGAATCCCCAGCGGAATTAAGCTCCAAATTCCTCAAAAAAGTTAAAATCCAGAACTTAATTCCCCAAAACGGAGTTAAACTTCAGGATCCTCAGTAGAACAAAAGCTTTCTCAAAGCTGATTTCCCCCAGCCAGAGAACCTTCCAGAATCTAATTCCCCTCAGAGTTAAGTTTCAGGATTCCCAGTGGAGCCAAAACTGTTAATCCCCAGCAGAGCTAAAACTTCCAACTATCAATCCCCTGCGGAACCAGATTAGTGAACACTCTCCCCACAGAGATACTTCCCATCAGATTGAAGATTCCCAGTCTTACTTCTCCAGCATGAGTCTCCCAGGTTTTGAACTCCCCAGTAGAGATCATCAGAATTCTCACTCCCCACAAGTCACCAAGGATTTCTCAATCCCCAGCAGTGGTCCTAAGATCCCTCAAACAATTGAAGATCTTGTTCCCCAAGCAATCAGCAGTCAACAAGGATTTCTCACCCTCAGTAATCAAAGGATTTTCAATCCCCATCTTCGGTTATGGGTTTATTTCCCCAACATTTGTCAAGGATTTATTCTCCAAAACAAATTACATTTCGAATTGATCAGTCGTTCAAAAGTTCCTTCATCACCTGTTGGAAGTTACGATCGTCAAAGATCAAATTCTCACAAAATTCAAGTTATGAAGCCCAGATTCGACCGGATAGTATCTTGATCTCTACAGCATATTGTGAAGCCCGGATTACGACTGGATAATAGTGTCAGAATACTATAAAGCCTGGAGTCGACCAGATAGTGGTATATCTTTAACACAAGCCGTGAAGCCCGGATTTGACCGGATAACAGCTTAGCAAGTTATTGTGAAGCTTGGATTATGACCAAATAGCAATGCAAGTTCCTGTGAAGCCTGGATTACGACCAGACAGCAGCCAAGAATACTACGAAGCCTGGAGTCGACCAGATAATGGTATATCTTTAACACAAGCCGTGAAGCCCGGATTTGACTGGATAACAGCTTAGCAAGTTATTGTGAAGCCTGGATTATGACCAGATAGCAATGCAAGTTTCTGTGAAGCCTGGATTACAACCAGACAGCAGCCAAGAATACTACGAAGCCTGGAGTCGACCAGATAGTGGTATATCTTTAACACAAGCCGTGAAGCCCGGATTCGACCGGATAGCAGCTCAACAAGTTATTGTGAAGCTTGGATTACGACCAAATAGCAATGCAAGTTTCTGTGAAAGCCTGGAGATCGACCAGATAATGGTTAATCATTAACAGAATGAAGATTCTCATCCTTGAAACCTCAGAAGATTGGTATGCTCCCAATTTCTGACCTTTGACAGAATGAAGACTCTCGTCCTGGAATCCCCAGTAGATTGGCATACAACTCAAGCTCCTGATTCCCCAACAGCGGTCTCAGGACTTCTCATTTTCAACGATCAAAGGATTTTCAATCCCCTGCAACAATCAAGGATTTACTTTCCCCGACAGTAGTCAAATATTTCACTATCCAGGATTCATCCATCCTCAGCAAGACAGCTCATCAGCTTACATGTGCATTCATTACATTCATATCATACATTGCATCATACATTTCATGCAACATAACTTTGTGTTTCAGCTAATATTTACCCTTTTCAGGATAAGATTGATAAGCTCAGGCTTCTGAAAACAGTTCACGGATTCTCCAAACACGGATGTTAATCTATCGCTTGTTCAGATTCAACTTTTAAAAACAATTTACGGATTCTCCAAACACGGATGTTAATCTATCGCTTGTTCAGATTCAAGACTTCTAAAAACAGTTTACGGGTGCTTCCAGACACGGATGTTAATCTATCGCTTGTTCAGATTCTCAACTTCTGAAAACAGTTTACGGGTGCTTCTAGACACGGATGATAATCTATCACTTGTTCAGATTCAAGACTTCTGAAAACAATTTACGGATTCTCCAAACATGGATGTTAATCTATTGCTTATTCAGACCCCCAGTCCAGAGATATTCCAAACATGGATACCTTTCTGATACTCACTCACTCATCAACGACATACAATTCAACAAACATTCCAGATGGCATCTTTAAGCCCATCCCCGACAAGATCCTGTCACCTCTCCAGATGGCATCTTTAAGCCCATCTCCGAATGGAATCTTTAAGCCCATTCCCGCACCTATGTTTTGACGAGTGCAAATTTACGGGCATTCTAGTGTCCAATCTCCTTTTACCTTCGAGACGCGAAAGGAAAACTTGTCAATCTAACTCTTCAGGTTCAAGAAGATTGAACAGGGGAAACTGTTGTACCCCAAAATTTGCCCTCTCATTTCATCAACATTTTCTCATCACAAGACTCTTGGAGCTCAAGATCAAGTTAGGGTTTGCTCTGCTCAAGGCCCCTCCTTGCACTGTTGACCCAAATTAGGGTTTGAGTTTGCACAGGGATGTTTTGACCTAAAGTGCCCAAAATGACTTTCATGCTTCATGTTGGACTCACAAGTTTATCCATACCAAGTTTCAAGCCTTGATTCCAATCTTTTCCCAGTCAATTGGACAGTTGACCTAGAAATCAGCTGTATTGGGGAAAAAGTCAACTGTGGCCAATTGACAGTCAAACCTCATGATTTTTGACCCACTTCAACATAGTGAACTCAAATGAACCATTTTGTCAAGTTTGGATCACAATTCCACAAGAAATTTGATCAGATCACCCAAAGGGCAAAATGGTCATTTTTAGGGTTTTGACTGTACAAAGGCAATTTTTTACTGTTTGACCTAACCAATGGCAAACCAAGCTCACATATGGACTCAAGGACTCAATGGCATTGTCTTGACCCATTCAACAAGTTCAAAAGATCTCAAATGCATAGGATTGACAGATGAATTTTTCAGTCAACTGATCAAAATTTGACTGTATACTGAAAAGTCAAACTTTGACTTTTTGGTCAAAATCAAGTGCCAAGATTCATTTTTCATCAAGACATGTCAAATTATGAAACTTGTTCATCAAGAAATCCAAAATTGCAAATTAGGGTTTAATATGAGAACATTTCATAACTTAGAATTTTTCTAAGTTTTGAAACTTCCTTATTTTTTCCTAACTTTGTCCCATTTTTTCAACAAGATGCAATTGTATTCAAACAAAACTTTAAACATGAAAGTTGTATTCCATTACAAAATCTACAACTTTGATTCACAAAGTTTTCTCAAAGGAAGCTTGTATCTCAAGTTATGATTTTTGGAACAAGGGTGCAAAACATTTTTAACTTAGAGAAATTTTGCCCTATTCTAGGCAGGATTTTTGTCCAACTTCTTGGCCATTTTTCACATGGTTCCACTTGGAGTTTCAATTTGCATTGAAAAGATGCATTGTAGTACACATTCCAAGCTTTCCAAATTGTCCAAGAACTCATCAAACACCCTTGTGGTTAGAGATAATCGAATTTCCAAAGTTGGCCAAAACTCACTTTTGTTCATGGCCAAAGCTTGCTCATAACAACTTGCATTTTCAAATCAGCTTGTACAATGCTAGCTTGCAGGCATCAAAACCAGTTTTACACACCTTAATTTAATGCCTAACCATTGCGTTAAGACATTATTTCATCCATTTGGGCATTACACATAGAATTAATCCTTATTTGGAAAAATCTAACTTGCCATTTTGGAAAAGTAACACTTTATGTCAAATTCCAAATCCTTGAGGTACAGGCCATATCTTTGAGGCAAAGTTTGGTAGACAAATCCCACTGATCAAGAGAAAATACTGCAGCATGCTTGAGAGTATTGGACAGGCCTATATCACAACTTGCACTTTCTTGCTTCAAGTGAAAGAAACATTGTAAAAACTCTCCATCTTTCATTCCTGTAAACACCAGCCAAAACAAACTTTGTACATGGCTTCCACACATCAAAACTGACCTAAGGCACGATTCAACCATCCCTCATACCTCCCAAAACACAGAAACACCATCTTGCTGCAAAAACAGGGCACCTGCTGCAGATTGAGTTGCACAACTCAATCCACTCGTGCACTTTGGCTAAAAACCTTTCAAACACCTTCCATATCATCCACTAAAACTATCCCAAGCCTTGAACTCAAGCTGTAACACCCCTAACCACATTTGCCATTTTTATTTTCAAGCTGTGCAGGTGAACTTCTACAGCACGATACAGGCAATTTCAAAGCAGGCTAGGTACTTGGGAAGCTTCCTTGGACTTCAGGCAAGCTATACAGAAGCTCAAACTCCATTGAAGTTGGCCACATTGTTGTACACGATTCAAGCTGAAACAGGTAATCTATGAACTTCTATCTCTCAATCTCGGAAGAGTTAGGCTTAGGTTTGTGAATGAAACATGCCCTACTCATAGCCCTGAAGCCATACATATGATCACTTTTCATTTATATTAAGCATGTTGTGAGAATTTTAACCATGAACATTGAAGAAAAACTAGGTCAGAAATTGGGGGTGAAGAAATTCTCCTTGGTTTCTTAGAGTTAGATTTAATGCTTTATATGGTTGAAATCGTGGCTTCAAGCTCTACAAGTTTCATGTTGTAAGATTTGTCAAAGGATCAAAGAATCAGGAGATGGCAGTTGTACAAGGAAGCGCGCGCGTTTTTTGAAATAGAAGCTGGAGGTTGAAGAAGGTTGGCTTGGGCTGGGCCTGAGTCTGTCTTGCTGTTCACACCCCTTTTTTCCATTTGCACCCCCCTGGCCCATTATATGAAATATTTGTTATTTTTGCAATTTTCTTTTTGGTTCTGACTTAATATTCTTATTCAAACATAAAAAAAACACTAAAAATATTTTTCCACATTTTTTTGCATTTATTTGGGCATTTATTTATTTTATTTAACATATGTATGTAAATAAATATATATACTTTTTACTAAAACCCTAAAAAATAATACAAAAAAGTATATTTATTTTCAGTTATTATTTTTACTTACACCTTGAAAATGTTTTCTTAAATATACATTTTTTTTATGTACATAAATAATTAATTTTATCTTTTTATATTTAATAGGTTTAGTAAATATATATATATAAATACTTGTATATTATATTTATTAGAATAATTAGGATAAAAATATGAAAATAATACATTTTTATTTTTATTAATATATGACACTAAAAATACTTTTTTTTACAATATACTTTTTATTTTTGTATAAATTAATATATATTGTATATAATTAATAAATATTACTATTTATTTAAAAACTAGGGTTTTGCCCTAAATGACAAAAATATTCAAATTTGACCTTTTTATTTTTGTTTATATTTCACATTGAAAACAACTTTCACATACATAAAAAATCATTTTGTGCATAATACATTCTTATTTATTTATTGTATTTACTTAAATATTGTACAATTAAATATTTGTATCCTATACATTCGATATGGTTGTAATAACTTAGATTTTATATCCTTGTCAAATATCCCCAATGCAAACTTGTACCCCCTCCCTATATCATGTTGTAATAGCTTAGCATTTAAATTTTCGCATTTAAAAGCTTTCAATTATGCCATGATAGACTTAGGGTTTGTATGCAAAATTAATCAACAAGTAGTTTGACCTAAATCCAAGATAAACATGCATGAAAAACAAACACAATGCACACTTGCACCCCTAGGGTTACTCCACTTGTTGCCTTCAAAAATGGGCCATGGTTGCATGTTAAGTGTCTTTGGCAAAACAAAAACAAATTAAATGATCATAGTCCCTCGATGACTCTATCAAGTTGCCTAAAATGGTCAAGTCCCTTAAGAAAAATGCCAAAGATACTTGACACTATTGCCTCTATGGTCTAAACGATGACCCGCGCCCGTCCCGTTAACATCCTAACACAAGGTTGTTCACCAAATACAATGGTGAAACAACACTGTTAAAAGGGTTAAAACATAAGAAAGATCTTTGAGAAATTTAGGGTAGATAGCTCTTGGTTACTTGACCAAACTTGCAAAACAATCCTTGCCATTTTTCAAAACACACATCACAACACAACTTCAGAACAAACTTTCAAAAAACATTGAAACATCTTTTCAAAAAGACAAACACCTTTGTAAAACATTCAAACAAGAATTGTTACAATGGTTGCCTAGACAAGGCATCTTTTTCAAAACATTTTCAAAACCACACACACAAAGCACCATTTCAAATAATTGAAAAGCAAAGGCAAGTGATCTAAGAGAGTAACTAAGAGCCCATGGATAACCATGGATAGAAAGGGTGCTAATAACTTCCCTTTCTATAATCTACTCCCCGAACCCACGAAAACATCTCAAAGGTTTTTCCTGTGCTTTTTAACCTTTCCTTAGGATAAAATAAAAAGTCGGTGGCGACTCTTGCTAAACCGAACATTTGCGAACACAAACGCAAAACCTCAAGTCAGTTCTCCCACCGTATCACACCTTCGGTAAATGGTCGTGAAGTATAGGGAGTTTTATTGGTTTCCCTCTAGTCCCGAAAGATCAAAATGACCCATTCAGATATTGCCTCGGAAAGATCTTTAGGACTTTAGGGTAACTACTAAGGTTTCCTAACCATTGCTTTTGTGACCGTACTTGTCCCTTCGAATGTCCCTTTAACTGTCGTAATTGACATATAGAGACAGTGTTTACGACAGTTGACACCAACCGTCCCTAATATTTATTTTGCGACGGTATATTTAACCATCATAATATTATTATTACGACGGTAAAACAACCGTCGGCCCCCATTTAACACTTTTAACATTGATTTTTCACCAACAACTAGTCACGACGGTAAAATTAACCGTCCTAAAAGGCATATCACGACGGTAAAGCACCCGTCGCACCCTTAAACCTTTCACGACGGTAAAATTATCCGTCCTAAAATTCATTTCACGACGGTAAAACAACCGTCGCACCCTTAAACCTTTCATTTGAGTTTGAATATATTGAATTGATGTTAGATTTTCTAATTTGTTGTTTTAGGGTTTTATTTTTTTTAATGATTTTTTAGGATAATATTTGGTTAGGATAAAATATGTATCGTCCCTTATCCATTCTATGATACTGAATTTTGTCCAAACTCAAGCCATAAATCTTTCAACAACAACCGATAACATCATCCTCATCATCAATGACAACCTTTTCAACTGAATTCTTATCACACACTCTCAATTTCAGAAACCACCCAAACCGCACTTCTCGCCGTTCAAATCCCAACACTATCGTCACTTCCTCAACCCCAGACAACACCAACAACCGAAGAACAAGAATCAGGGTCAATGAAACAAGGCCAAAACTTGATCAAGATTACGATGAAGCTCTCATTAGGTCATTCAAATCAGCTAAGTACAATCGAGCTCTCCGCTTTCTTAAGCGCATGGTTGACAGGGGTTATAAACCTGATGCCATTCTCTGCCATTCTCTTCATCATCTTCCTCTCCATCTTTGATATTTCACTTTTCTTTATAACTGAGCAGAGATTTCTGAGTTTAGTTTCTGTATCATCTATTCTTTTTTAGCCACTATCCATGTTTTAGCCCTTTTCATTAAACTAGCCTTCATTGTTTTCATTTTCCTTGTGCTTTTGGTATATTAACTTGTTCATCTGTTTCTTATTCCTGTTCAGTTTTAATTTGAGTTATCAGGTTGTAGTTTCTTGGGGTGTAAAATTATGGTTTTTAGATGTGATTCAAAATTTGCCATTTAGGGTTGTGGTTTTTGGGTAGGGGTTACAAACAGTTTCTGAGTATGGCATCTTTGACTGCTGGGGAAATTCCTGCAAACTATTTTGATCCTATTGATCAATAAGATTTGAGCCGTTGAACACCATCTGCACTTTCCATCCACAAATTTTGTCGAGTCTGTATACGAAATGCAAAATCATTAGCATCACCAAAGTATGAGAAGTTTACAAGTTTTAACGTAAAAAAACTTTGGAACAATCTCACATGCAGGAAACTTTAGCAAGTAAATTACCTGTGACATAGAACAGAAAGCTAAGCAGTGTCTGTTGCGGGTTGAGTCACTCCGGACTTCACCAACAGCTTAGTCAAATTCTCTGGGGAGCAAACTTGATACTTAACTTTTCCAGAGGGTGAAAGAAAAACTTCTGCAAGTTCAAGCTTATCCGAGGTAAGACTAGTGGTGTCCATAGTTTTACTCAGTACCTTCAGTGCAAGTTGAACTGCTTCTTCCCTTGTGATATCATCCTTGTAGTCCTGTTTTAGAATTGACTGTGCTGCCTGATTGTTGGCACCAATGGCACAGCGCTAGTCCTGTTTTAGAATTGAATTGTGTGTAACCCTGCTTAGTATCACAGAGAGATTGAACCAACTGCTCAACGGGCATAGGCTCTTGGTACCCAAATGAGTAACGCTGTGCTTCTCCAAGATGTGAGATGTCTATATGGGCCAGTAACTAAATTACTTTTCAGCTTCATTCCAGCAAGGAAAGTGTTTCCAGGATAATCAAAACTTTCCCATAAAAAGTTCAGAGTGTTGTTTGCATCTTTCAGAACAAGATTTCCTGAATCCAAAAGCTGAACAACTGGTTTCACCACAATTCTTGATGAATTGGAGGACCAAACAACGCCTTTGGAGTCATCAAGAATAACAAGATTTCCCTGATCAGTGAGTTTCAGCAATCCTGTTGAGTTTTGTACAGGAGTATCTCTATTGGCAACCCACACAATAGTCTTAGGTGATATGGTTTTGTACCATATACCAAAGTATTAACGTTGTGGATCTCCAAAGTTGAAAAATCCTGCTTCAAAGGTTCCAGCTGCAGAAACAAGTGTTTCATGATGTTGGATAAACTGATTTGGAACAAGAGTGTACTGTTTAGAGAAAATAGGTATAATGGAGCAAAAGAAGATTAGCACTAACACCTCATGTCTGTTCTCCATTGTGTTTGTGTGAGTTTGTACCAATCATTTTCATTACAGATTCAAAGTTAAAAAAAACAAAGGCAAAAGAGACAAAATTATATATCCTTCATTACACCTTTTGTGGTCATTGGCTTTTGATTTATGGATGACGTACAGACAGGTAATAATGCATTTGTTAAGAACAAGTCAAGTTTCATCAGCATCTATATAAATTTATCCATTTGTTTTTCATAAATTCCTATAGCAATGTCAATAACGGTATTATATATAATGTATATTCCTCACACAATCCAATGTTGATTCAGATTATGATGCTAAACCCAACTTTACACAGATCTTGGTAATCTCATCTATTGGGTTGATATTTTTCATAGCATTGCGTTATCATCTCAAAAAGATTCGAGATCAAAAGATCATTCCGCGTTTAAGATTATCGCGTGCAGGTCACCCCCCAAAGCTTGAAAGATTCTCTCATTACGTAGGTATACAAAAAAATATGTATTCTATTCAATTACATACATTGATGGATCCGTTATTATTTTATCATTTGGAAATTGGAATGAATCTATATGTCATTTTCTTTGATTTGTTACAGCTATGAAAATGGGGTTCAAGGATAGGAGAATCGGTTCTGATATATGTAGATTGGCTTCTGAATACATAAGCAAATATGAAGGGTTTGAAGATGATATATATGCCTATTTTGAGAATGAACCAGATGCTGATTCACTTTATGTCAAGTTGGTGGAAGAGTTTGAGAGATGCATTCTTAGTTACTTTGGATTTCATTGGAACCATTGTGACATATTGATAAGTCAGGTATCAGGGTTATCTAGTTATTAACAAAATATCAGAGGTGTTAGCAGCAATACACTCTCTAAAACTGATTTTTTGGCTTTGCAGGTTTTGAGCTCGGACATTTCTGAGCCAAAAAAGAAGCTAAAGAACATAGTTATGGCTGCTACTAGGTTTGTATTTCTAACATTCTTTATGAACACCTAGTATAATATATTTTAAAATGAGATGAGAATCATTATTATGTTCCAAAGAATTGTTATTTTTTTCTAAAGGTGAATAGTATTCTTTGCACAGGGATCAAAGGTTCGAGAGAGTTGCCAAGATTCTGAAGGTGGCTAGTGTTTTTAATACATTAGTGGAAGAGATGAAAGAGATGGGTATTGCAGTAAACGATGACTCTCAATGTACAGAGGTAATGGCTCCTGTGGCTCACAGTGATAGGAGCCCGGTCCTTCTTCTAATGGGGGGAGGTATGGGAGCTGGCAAGAGCACTGTACTCAAGGATATTCTCAAAGAGTAAGAATTACAGCAAGAAATTACAGTTTCTGAGCAAAAACTAAACATTACTTTGTTAGCTTAATTCTGTATAAAGTCTGCACATAATGGATTGTTTGAGTATATATTAATATTTAACTAGTTTAGATTCTCCAAAAAGAAGTTCATAAATGTGTTGTTTTCTTGTTTCAACTATCATTAGTGTTTATCTAGCTTTAGAGTTTTGATGTACAAGACTACTCATCATGAAATCGTCAAAATAAACAGTTATAAGAACCTAATGTTGTTTCTTTATGAATGAAATTTAAACAGACCTTTCTGGGCAGGAGCATCAGGAAATTCCGTAGTCATTGAAGCAGATGCCTTCAAAGAATCAGATGTCATCTACAGGGCACTTCGCTCAACAGGTCATCATGACATGATTCGAACAGCCGAATTGGTGAGATAGTTGAGACTCTTCTCCACTCTTACCCTGTAACTTTAAGTCTTGTTTGTAGACTGAAGAAGACATACACATCATGAGTTATTTTAATAGATGGGATCTCCCTTTGGAGGAAAATCTTCAAAATTATCCAAAATGCATAGGCATTCCTGAAAATGACTGGGCTGTTTATGTTCAATATAGGCGGAAAGAAAAAACACAGGTAACATTAGTGTTTTTATTTTTTAGATTTCTCTGGTTTGTATGTTATCCCTATCTATAATGCATGTTTATAACAAATTGTGAAGTGTGTCCATATAAATTTGCTGGAATTAAAATTTTCCTGATAAATATTTATTTATTGCAGCTTTTGTAGATGTGTCTCCAGAAGAAACTATGCAGAAGAATGCTTTTGAAAGATTTAAAGATGTTGATGAATCAAGTTCATTCAAGGAAGCCCGTGCTCTAGCTGAAGTGAGTTTACAATTCTAGTTTTTTCTAAATATGTTTAGTGATTTGTCTTACCCTTAACATGTAATAACAATGGATATTATTGAAGTCTTCTCAAAATGGAGCTCCTTTTAACCAAGGTTTTGGCAATTCACCCGGTTCTCTATCTGCACGTAAGTAAGGAGTCAGTTGAAATTGAAAATATTTACATATCTGCTTTATTGCTGAAACCCTGTGTAGTGTAATACATCTATTCAAGCGATTTCAAGGAAATATAATGGCACAATGTAGACCGGGCCTGTTAAATAGATGACTGTTCATGTTATTATAGTCGTGCATATTGATTTAATATATCTGTCATCATCGATTTTACGTAGGATTATGTAAACTTACCATTGTCCTTGTACTTTTGATGATTTGATCTTCTATATAAAAGCCTTTCTTGTCAATATCATTTACTTTTGACCCTGTGGTAGGATCTAAGTTGGGAGAATTCTCTCTTATTCTATCATATTTCTTAATAAAAAAAGTGTTCTTTCTTTGGAACTCAATTCTTGGGTTTCTAACACATTGCATACTGATTTCCAGTCCCTGGGTTAAAACAGCGTCATAAATCATAAAGGAAATGCAAGAAGAAATTAATGCACTTAAAGAAAAAAATTCAAAAATTGATGAATTAACACAGGCAATCATATTCTTAACGCAAAGGGACAAGGCGAGGACAAAGGAAATTGAACTCTTAATGCAAATGCAGAATTTTAGTGGAAGACAGGTATATTATTTTGACGCATTTAAAGTTAAATTTTATGAGTATTATTTTAAAGATTATTATTTTAATACCTTTTTTTAGGGATTGGAATCACCCGCTGATGGTAGACGTTCATCTGAGTCTAGCTACCGTATTGGAGATAATGGAACTTCAGGGGGGACAAATTAGACTTTGCTATGATCGAGATAATTAGATTGTGAACTTTCTCATGTATTTTTGGCATAATGATACTTATTATTATAAGATTAGGAATTGATATATTTTGGGTTTTTTGTACTACTTGACATGATTATGGAACTCGCATTTTACATGATTATGGAACACACATTTTATTGGATATTATAATGCTTATTTGATGTTAAATATTTTTTATTGAAATTATTTTTACTATATTACAAAGTGATAGAAAATAAAACAAAAAATAATACTATAAATAAATATGTTAAAGAAGAAATAATTTAAAGAAAAAAATAACACAAAAAAAAACTATATTTAAATTTTTTTACATAGATAATAATTTAAATAAAAAATATATATAATAGAAAAATAAAAAAAATCAATACATAAACAAAAGTCATGGCGACAGTACCGAACCGTCGTAATCAACAATTAAAAATAATCAACAAAAGTCATGACGGTATCGAACCGTCGCCATAAACAATTTAATCAATTTCAAAAGATATTCACGACAGTATCGAACCGTCGCCATCAATAATTAAAAGAAACTCAAAATATAGTCACGACGGTATCAACCCGTCGTAAACTTGAACGACAGTTTTTGTAACCGTCGCGAAATAGGTTGGGGACACACACTTCTGCGACGGTAAAGCAACTGTCGTGGAAAGCAAATTGCGACGGTTTTAACCGTCGTAATCTACAAAAATACCTGTCGCAATCTGCCAATTTTCTTGTAGTGAGTCCCTTAAGAAAAATGCCAAAGATACTTGACACTATTGCCTCTATGGTCTAAACGATGACCCGCGCCCGTCCCGTTAACATCCTAACACAAGGTTGTTCACCAAATACAATGGTGAAACAACACTGTTAAAAGGGTTAAAACATAAGAAAGATCTTTGAGAAATTTAGGGTAGATAGCTCTTGGTTACTTGACCAAACTTGCAAAACAATCCTTGCCATTTTTCAAAACACACATCACAACACAACTTCAGAACAAACTTTCAAAAAACATTGAAACATCTTTTCAAAAAGACAAACACCTTTGTAAAACATTCAAACAAGAATTGTTACAATGGTTGCCTAGACAAGGCATCTTTTTCAAAACATTTTCAAAACCACACACACAAAGCACCATTTCAAATAATTGAAAAGCAAAGGCAAGTGATCTAAGAGAGTAACTAAGATCCCATGGATAACCATGGATAGAAAGGGTGCTAATACCTTCCCTTTCTATAATCTACTCCCCGAACCCACGAAAACATCTCAAAGGTTTTTCCTGTGCTTTTTAACCTTTCCTTAGGATAAAATAAAAAGTCGGTGGCGACTCTTGCTAAACCGAACATTTGCGAACACAAATGCAAAACCTCAAGTCAGTTCTCCCACCGTATCACACCTTCGGTAAATGGTCGTGAAGTATAGGGAGTTTTATTGGTTTCCCTCTAGTCCCGAAAGATCAAAATGACCCATTCAGATATTGCCTCGGAAAGATCTTTAGGACTTTAGGGTAACTACTAAGGTTTCCTAACCATTGCTTTTGTGACCGTACTTGTCCCTTCGAATGTCCCTTTAACTCCAACGATGGAGCTACCTACTCCTTAATAGTGGGATAGCTCTGTCTAAAGGAATAAGAAAATGAACATACTTTTTCTAGTAGGTAGAAACTCCTAGGTACTTACTCAAAACAATAAAAACTCTTTCACACAAACACTTTCAAAACAGTTTTCAAAAACAACTTCGTCACACTCTTGAGGACAGATACAAGGGTTACCACGAAGTTAAACAAAAACTTTTCAAAACACACACAAGCAATTTAGAAATGAGCAAGTACCTAAGAGCCCGTGGAAAACCATGGATAGAAAGGGCGCTAACACCTTCCCTTTCTATAATCTACCCCCCATACTCAGAAACATCTCGAAAAAGGTTTTTTTCTGTTCTTTTTCCTTTTCCTTTGTTGGATGAAATAAAAGTCGGTGGCGACTCTTGCTTATCGCGACATTTGCGAACAAAAAATGCAAACCAGTATTAACAGTCAGTTCAACCACCGTATCACACTCTAATCAAAGGTGTCGCGGTTAAGGAGCCGTCAGAGTGGATCCTTGCTTGGGAGAAGCATAATGAGAATTTGACGGTGAGTAGTATGAATTTGAGTAGTGAAGGTAGTTTGGAAGATGATGATTTAATGGGGAGTCAGAATTTGCAATGGGCTCAGGGGCAAGCTGGGGAGGATCGTGTTCAGGTTGTTGTGTCGGAAGAACATGGTTGGTTTTTGTTGGGATTTATGATGGTTTCAATGGTCCTGATACGCCTGATTATTTGCTTTTGAATCTTTATACTTTTGTTCATAAGGAGCTTAAAGGGATGCTTTGGGATGATGGGGTTTCGTCAAATAATTCGAATTCGAAAGAGCGTGATTCAATTGATGATGTTGATGTTGTTGAAGAAAAATAAGGTAAGGTGTTTGATGATTGTTCTTAATGTGCTGATAAGACGCTGATGGAGAATCCAAAACTTGCTTTGATGGGTTTGTATGTTCTTGTAATGTTTATTAAAGGGGAAGATGTTTATGTGATGAATGTGGGAGATAGTAGAGTTGTGTTAGCGCAAAAGGCGGAACCTGATTATTGGATTGGAAAAGTTAGGCAGGATTCAAAAAGGATTAATGAAGAGACAATGCATGATCTTGAATCATGGGAGGATGCTGATAAATTAAATTGTTTTCCTAGTTTAAGTGCTTTCCAGCTTACCAAAGATCATAGTACCAATGTTGAAGAGGAAGTAATCAAAATAATAAAAGAGCACCTGAATGATCCTTGTGTCGTAGTCAATGATCATGTTAAAGGATCTCTCAAGATTACTCGAGCATTCATTGTCAGATTTCTCAAACAACCCAAATGGAACAATGCACTTCTGGAGATGTTTAGAATCGACTACGTTGGAAACTCTCCATACATCACTTGCCTACCATATGTTAAACACCACATATTAGGCCAAAAAGACAAGTTTTTAATTTTATGTTCCGATAAAATCTATCAATACTTATCAAACGAAGAGGAAGTAATTGAAGTTGAACTTTTCATCACATTAAAACTTGAAGGAGAGATTCTTCATAACGGTTCAGGATCTGATGTGAATAACGTTCATGTTACTAATACTGTTGCGGAGGTTGGTAACAATAGTGGATTCAAAAGTGTTCAAAACGGTGTCTTAGTAGAAGAGGAAGAATTAAAGGTTAAGGATCATGAATTGGAGAGTGTTTACAACATTATCGTTGGGGAGATGACATATTAGGCTGATATGTTTCTGGATAAAAACATGGATTATATGGTGGCAGAACAACAGGATTTGATGATAGCCTTAAAATGTTTTTTTATGAAAAGTGAGAATCAACTTGATAATGTGATGAAAGCATTAGAACTGAACAAGGATGAACTTGAATATTAAAAAGTGAGAAGCATGTTGGATTTAGTACTTAAGTCGTTGTCATATGACTCTAAGGAGCCGCAAACAACATGCATTCTTCTGTATAAGTTATTTTATGATCAGACTGAAGAAGGGATAACTTAATTCTTCTTGCATTTGATCAAATCATTTGAGACACACAAACAATGAAAAAGTGATCTTGCAGATTTGGTTGAAATCATTTGCAAAGTTCTAAAGCTAACATATTATCTTCAGTCTCGAGGAACATTAAGGGTGTGCTATTTATCTAGTTGTTTTGTTCTTAGCATTGTGTTGGGAAAATATCACTATGTTCTCTACTTCCTTGTTTTGGCAATGCAGACGAGGATGTTGTTGACCGTGGATGAGAACTTAAAGCCTCTATCAGTGTCTGTTCGGGTTGGTCAAGCAGTGGACGTTGTTGGACAGGCAGGTCATCCTAGGACAATCACTGGATTTCAGACCCTTCCACCAGTGACCCAAGATAAATTGTCTGTTATGATTGTTCAGTTTAAGCAATGAGATCTAGAGTAATTTTAGAACCTTGAGGACAAGGTTCAAGTGGACCCGACGACAATGATAAAGAGTAGAATTATGAGTTAAATTAAGTTAGAATATTAATTTAGTAAGTCATTTATATTATTAGCTATTAGTATGGTTATTGGGCTCTTAGTAGTATTTGAGCTTTTAGTTTATTATCCATTAAGAGTATTATATAATATAGTCTCATAGAGACATTTGGAAGTAATCAAATGTAAAAGTTTTTTTATCTTCCTTTATTTTATTTAGTCAATTTAATGTTATTCTCTTTTTAGTATAGAAATCCTAGTTTATAGCTTTCGATAGGAAAACTTCTTATCAGACGTATTAGAGGGTAATTTAGTATTTGTCATTTGTAGGATATTCTCATTAGGCCCTATGTGGCATTCTTATCCTTACTATTTTTATGTATAAATAGGTGTACTAGGTTTACATTTAATACAATCAATTTCCTTCAATCATTAGTCGCAGCTTTTACCATTTATTCCTTTTTCTCTCTTCTTCCTCAATTTCATCACCTTGCACTAACAAATTGGTATCTAGAGCTCTTGGTTTGTTCTGAAATTCTGGGAAACACGAGTGATAGTGAGCTGTGTGTTTGATTTTTGAATCTTGAACAAAAATCTAAAACAGAATCACACTGATTCTGTGGGTTTGGGAAACACTGAGTGAGAAATCTGAGATCTGAGTTTTTGTGCAAGGTTTAAGATGAATGGAGGCAGTAGTTTGAACACTAAACTTCCAGTTTTTGATGGCAAATACTGGAACAAATGGAAGATACAAATGCGTGTGTTGTTTGGTGCTCAGGATGTTCTGGATCTTGTTTCTGAAGGTTATGTTCCAGTTGCAGTAGATGCTACTGAAGAACAAAAATCAGAAGAAAGAGATGTGAGGAAGAGGGATCAGAAAGCTCTGTTCTTTATCCATCAGTGTGTGGATGAAAATGTGTTTGAGAAGATTGTTGATTCGACGACGTCGAAAGGGGCATGGGATATACTGACCAGATGTTATGGTGGTGACGTGTCAGTAAAGAAGGTAAAGCTTCAGTCCCTGCGAAAACAATATGAAAATTGCAGCATGAAGAACAGTGAGAAAGTTTCTGAGTACATCTCCAGAATGATTCTGGTCACTAATGAGATGAAGGCTTGTGGAGAAACACTTTCTGAACAGGTAATCATAGAAAAGATTCTGAGGTCACTTACTCCTCAGTTTGATTACATTGTTGTTTCAATTGAACATTCTAAAAATCTGGAAACCATGAGAATAGAAGAGTTGCAAAGCAGTCTAGAAGCGCAAGAGTTGCGTCTGACTGAAAGAACTTCTGAGATGGAAGTGGAGCAAGCTCTGAAAGCTTCTTTTGTCAAGAAGGACCAGAAGAAGAATAGACATGGTGATAAATTCCAGAAGTCAGAAACCTCAACTTCTGATGAAAAGAAATATCAGAAGGGAAAGGAAAGGTATGACAAGAAGAAGGTTCAATGTTACTGCTATAAACAGTTTGGCCATTTTGCCAGAGACTGTAGAAATAGAGGAAGGAAATCAGAAGAAGCAGATATAGCCAGAGAAGATTCTGATGATGAATCTGTGCTACTGATGGCTTCTGATTCTGATGGAAACTGTTCAAAAGATTGGTGGTATATGGACATTGGCTGTTCGAACCACTTGAATGGGAACAAACAATGGCTGATAGACTTTGACTCCAGAAGGAGAACAAAGATCAGATGTGCTGATGATAAGTACCTTAATGTAGAAGTTATGGGAAATGTCAGAGTCAGAGTGAAGAATGGAAAAAACATACTGATCAAAGATGTTTGGTATGTTCCTGGAATTAAAAGCAATCTGATGAGTGTAGGTCAGCTTATTAAAAAAGGTTTTTCAGTGGTTATGAAGGACAACCTCTTGAAGTTGTATGATTCTAATCAGAAGTTGATTATGAAGTCTGAGCAGGGAAGCAACAAAACATTCAAGGTGAATGTAGAAACTTCTGAAGCGGAGTGTCTTAGTGCAGAAGGCGCTGAAGCTGACAGTAAGTTGTGGCACAAGAGGTTGGGGAACTTGAAGTATAAAAGCTTAGGGCATCTAAGTTCTAAGAAGCTCGTACATGGCATTTTGAAGATTATGAAGCCTTAGAAGTCATGTGAGATATGCATGAAAGGCAAGCAACCCATATTTCCATTTGCATCAGAAGTATCCCCCGGAGCAAAGCATGCTCTGGGAGTAGTACATTCTGATGTGTGTGGACCATTTCCAGTATCTTCACTTGGAGGAAACAAATATTTTGTGTCTTTTGTGGATGAGTTCACAAGAATGACATGGGTAACACTCATCAAGTTCAAGCATGAAGTGTTTACTAAGTTCCAGAAGTTCAAGGTGAAGGCTGAGAAGCAGAGTGGTCAGAAGCTGAAGATTCTGAGAACAGATGGTGGAGGTGAGTATAACTCTACAGAGTTCTAGAAGTTCTATGAGGAGAATGGAATAGAACATGAGGTTACTGCTCCATATACTCCTTAACACAACGACCTTGTTGAAAGAAGAAACATAACTTTGCTTGATATGACCAGAAGTATGCTGAAAGAGAAGAAGCTACCTCACGTGTTATGGGGAGAAGTTGTTGCCACATCAGCATATGTTCTGAATAGGTGTCCAACAAAGAAGCTGAAGGAAATTGTTCCTTTAGAAAAATGGACTGGAGACAAGCAAAGTGTTAGCCATCTGAAGGTGTTTGGTTCTGTATGCTACAAACACGTTCCAGAGGCTAGAAGACAAAAACTGGATGATAGAAGCAAAACAATGTTACTGGTGGGGTACCATAGTACAGGTGCCTATAAGCTTTATTGTCCAGAAACCAACAAAGTTGAAATCAGCAGAGACGTCATTGTGAAAGAGTCAGAAACATGGGATTGGAACAAGCTTCAATCAAATTCTGGTGTAGCGCCAACACCAGGGTTAGTTTCTGAAGATCCTTCAGAAAGTTCTGAAGACGAGTCAGAGTCAGAAGATGAAGACTCTGAAGATGAGTCAGAATCTCAGGGAGATTCTGATAGTGGATCTGATTCTGATCCAGAATCTGGTGGTGATTATACTTTTGGAAGGGAAAACTCTGAAGACATGGGGTCTGGAGAACAAGTTTCCAGAAGTAACTCTGAAGGTGGTAATTCTGAAGGAAATAATTCTGGACAAAGTCCAGAAGCTAGCACAGTTTCGAGTTCTGGAGAAGCTTCAAAACAAGATCAGAGGCCACAGAGAATCAGACGAATACCAAGTAGGTTTGCAAATTTTAGCATGTTGCATGATACTGAAGTAGATTCTAAAGGAGAAATCGTTCAGTGTGCCATGCTAGTAGATTCTGAACTAGTGGGTATTGAAGAAGATCTCAAGAAGATAGGATGAGGTATTTGATATGTTTAAAAGGTTCAAGTCCATGGTTGAGCGGCAAAGTGGTCACAAAATCAAAATTCTCAAATGAATGGTGGAGGTGAGTATACCTCGAATGTTTTTGAGAATTATTGTGATTATGAGGGTATAGTGCGTGAGGTTGTGCCACCTTCTACGCCTCAACAAAATGGTGTTGTTGAGAGGAAAAATTGTTCAATAATGAATATGGTTCGTAGCATGTTGAAGGGAAAAATCTTGCCGAAGGAACTATGGGGAGAAGTCGTTTCTACAGTTGCCTATTTGTTGAATAGGTGTCCTACAAAGAAGCTGGACAAGGTGACTCCAGAAGAGGTATGGTCTGGACTTAAACCAAGTTTGAGTCATTTGAAAGTTTTCGGTTCGATAGTATTTCAACATATTTTGGGTCAACTTTGAAAGAAGTTGGATGAAAAAGGAGAGGCGATGTTACTTGTTGGTTATCATTCTAATGGAGGCTACAAGTTGTTTGATATGAAAATCAAGAAGATTATAATAAGTCGAGATGTTGTAGTGGGTGAATTAAGGTTGTTTGACAGCAGAAAAAAGATAATCAGAGTTCATGAAATTGATTTCCTAGACGAGGGTAATCGATTTCCTTCACAATTTTTGCATACAGAAGCTGTTGGAACTAGATTTTCAAAAGCGGAAATCGATTCCCCCAATTCTGGAAATCGATTTCCTAAAGCAAATGCAGAAATTCTGGATTCTGCAGGTCCTGTGCAACAGCCTATTAAGATTGAAAATGGTGAATCTAGTAGATGACCAACAAGGCGCAAAGGTCTACCTAAAAGGCTCAGAGATTGTGAAGTATTCCATGATAATGAGATCAACAATGATGGTGATCTTATTCACTTTGCGCTTATGGCCAAATTCAAGCCCGTGAGCATGGAGAATGCATTAAGCAATCCAAAGTGGGGGTGTGTGATTAAAGAGAAGCTGGAATTAATTGAGAAAAGCAGTACTTGGAGTTGGTCGATCTACCGAAATGGAAAAGGCCAATAGGAGTGAGATGGGTCTATAAAGTGAAGGCAAATCCAAAAGGTGAAATTGTCAAGCATAAGGCTCGACTAGTTGCGAAGGAATTTTCGCAAAGAGAAGGTATAGACTATGATGAGGTGTTTGCACCTGTGGCTAGATTAGAAACCATATGTCTGGTTGTTGGTATTGTGAATAGCAATAATTGGCCAATTTATCAAATGGATGTGAAATCCGCATTTTTAAATGGTCCACTTGAGGAGGAAGTCTATGTAGAGCAGCCAGATGGTTTTGTTGTCAAAAATCAAGAGGGGAGAGTATACAAATTGAAGAATTCACTTTATGGTTTGAAATAAGCTCCTAGAGCTTAGAACAAATGCATTGATTTTTTTCTAGTTGAAGTTTGCCTCAAGAATTGTGTTTTCGGACATGGTGTCTATGTGAAGACGGATGCAAGCAAATATGTGATCATATTTTTCTTATATGTGGACGATTTATCGATCACGGGAAGAAATGAGGTGAATATTTCTAAGTTCAAGAGTGTGAGTGTAACTACACTATTAGATGTTTTGCATAATGTCAAAACTCATAAAGCTAATATTTCAGTATTGTAGACGTATCCATATGTCTTGTGGCACTCCTCTGCATTAAAGGTCTTAGGAATCATTAAAAAACATTTTGAAATTGATCCAAGTCATTAAAAATAGTTTTCTGCATAATTTTTTATTACATGTGTCGACACATCCGCTTTTTAGGTCGACACATACAACTCATTTTGATGTTTGTATCCTCTAGAAGACTCAAGTCGACACATGCATTGTATAGGTCGACACATACTGAAGCATTTTTGAAATTGCATAAATTTTTATTTTATGTATCGACACATATGTTTTTCAGGTCGACACATTTAGTATCGTTTTAAAGCTTGTAGCCTATGACTTGTTTCAATCGACACATAGCCTTATGTAGGCCGACACATACAATTTAAAACTTACATATATGTAGACACATACGATATATAGGTCGATACATTCTGTTTGTTTGGCCTATTTTTCCAAATATTTTTAATTTCGAATTTTTCCTTTTTTCCCTAAAAAGTTCCAAAACTATAAATACTCTTTCACGCATCATTTATAACTTGGGAAAACCATAAAATTAGCCTACTTTTCTCATCATCTTCAAGCTCCAACCTGTACATACACTGATATTACATTGTGATGATATTCCATTGGGGTGTCGTCTAAACGAGGATTGATAGTGTCCAATTGAGTATTAGGTTGAGCTTTGTAGGGGTTTCATCCGGAAAAACTCTTCGTTAGGGTTTGCCGCCCAAGATCTGTGTTGGTGCGGGGGTTTGCGACAAGATTGGTCAAGAAGAAATCAGCCATGTGAATCACCTTGGAGTGTTTAAAATATTTACAAGTTAGTAGCAATAAGTGGCAGATAGAATTGAAGATCTTGTGTGGATAAAGTGAAATCAGATTTACTTGAGTGAAATCCCTTGGAGTGTTTTAAATATTTGCAAGGACCCTTTGAGTGTTTAAAATCTTTGCAAGGAAGTAGCTTAAACGAAGAATAGGTTGCATCTATCGATGTTGGTCTTGATCAAAGATCAAAATAAGAGAAGGGGTTGAATCAACAACAAGAATTAGGGTTTATGGAGTTACTCTTGAATACTTCTCTTGTATAAACTTTTTGCATAGTAAGAATTATCCTAATTCTATTGGAATTAGGCACAGACGTATCCACATGCGAGGACGGAAGTGGGGAACTGTGTAGACAAATCCTTGTGTCTCTTTTCTTTTATCACTTTTACTTGCTTTAATATTCTTCAATAAATTTATCAAATAGCATTGCGTTATCAATTGAATTGTAAGTAAATTTACAAACTATTTTTTGATTTACATCAAGTGTTGATATTGCTAATAATCACTTTTGATTATAAGTGTTTTTGCGCATCAACACAACTTAAAGAAAAATTCTAAAAATTCACTCTCACATCAAGTGTTTGACAAATTGTTTAGGTTGTTAAACTCAAAGGAAAATTGCAATTATCTATCACTTACTCTCATTTACTCTCTATGTGCAATTTGTTGAATGTGTTGTTTGATTGATCAATTCATATAGAATTTTTCTTTGATTATTAAAGTTTAAATTGCTTTGTTGATTAGCTTGTAATCACTTTCATTGTAAGTGATTTTTCATATCAACTAAGCTCAAAGAAAATTCTAAACAATTAATTGCGCGCGACATGTTCGATGAAGTGTCGAGTTATGTTTTTAATATGATTTCATTGAAAATATGAAACGGTTGTGTTTGACATTAAACTATTAACTGAGATATTATTATGTTGATTTATTTTTTCATTATCTTAATTCCATATGGCTTGTGCATATCCAAGTGTCCAATAACTAGGTTTGTTTAGACTACTATTTTGATCTATGCTAATAAACCTTCCTCTCAACATTGTTTTTTAAATAAGTTTTTAAGTAACCATTTTGAAATGTCAATTTTATTATGGACATCTATTCAACCCCCCCCCCCCCCTCCCCCTCCCCTATAGATGAGTTTTTGTAGTCTAACAAGTAGTATCAGAGTCTTGTTTATTTTGTGCTTCGAAGTTCTTAGTAGAAAATGGCGTACTAATCTAAAGTGGATTTCAAAACAGTCTCAATTTTTTTTTTGGAAGAAAACTATAGTTATTGAAAAGCTTGTATGCACATTCATGTTAATTCATATGACAAGGATATATGTGGCGCTATTACTCTAAACAATACTAATGGTGTTGTCACATCTAAGCCGGAAGCCCTATGAAATAATAATGATAAGAAAAATACATTAAATCTCATAGTTTGAACGCACTTGGTAATCTTATTTCCAATGCGATTGCTACTAACGAAGTTGTGAGATGTCTTATTAGGAATGAGTAACCGAAAGTCACCGCGATCAAGAAAGCTAATGATCTTACAACACTTGATCTCACTATATTCTTTGGTAAGTTTGAAGAACATAAGCAAGAACTTACTTGCTTAGAGAGGCATAAGAAAAAGCTTGAGAAGAAGAAAAATAAGAAAGACACAGATAAGGAGGAAAGAACAAAGTCTAAAGCTCTTAGAGAGTCAAGTTCTAGGTCCTCTAAACGTGAGCACGTATACGATAGTGATTTTAGTGACGGTGAAGATTTAAATTGTCACTATGGTTGTATGAAAGGCTTGCCCGAATGCAACCAATTGTTTCACTAACCCCTAAGGACCTAATGAAGATTGGGTAACTAGCTTGTCTTGTTATTTTTGCAGGAACATTTTTCTTAACTCTATGAAGAGAATATGAGTTTTCATTTATGGTGGCTCAAGACATATGAACATACTCTAATTCTATTGTATATGGGCCAAGATGATGGATTATGTGATCTAGAAAGCAACAAAAAATTTGTTTTATTGGTAAAATATACATAAATTACGTTTGATGTTGTATCCAAGAATACTCGGAAAAGGTATTTCATTTCATGTTGTAGATGTATCTTAGAGAGACATACTCAATAACGTCGAAGAAGGATTTGATCAACCCGAATCGGTGAAACATGAGGAGGATAAAGATAACTAACATGAAAAGGATAAAGATGAGAGTTCAATTAAAATGAATGATCATTAAATTCATGACCTTCTTGGGCTCATCACAAGTTATACTTTTGGATTATTTGTCAAAGTGAAAAGTGGTAAGATCATGTTGTTCTAAAATCTTTGTGGCATACTTTACATTTGGTTCAACTTTCTTTCGAGAGTTTCTTGTAAAATGCAAGTGAATCCTCCGTCATATTATACGATGAAGTAGTATCGATTTAACTTTCACTTTGTTAGTAAGTTCTCTCTTTTACTTGTTTATTTCTCTAAGTACATGACATACTTAGTGTATGACATATATATTATGAGTATTCATTTGCAAAATAATTTTTAATTGATAATCATGGTGACTTATCAATTTATATACTTATAATAATCTCATCATATTATATTTTCATGTATTTTTTATACACATATGTGTACATAAGCATGTTTAGCTTCATTAAACATCAAATATAACACATTTGACATTACATCATATTTGATTCTACTAACATGTGATTTGTCAAAGATTTTTTTAAGCTTATGCATAGATTATTTGAAATGAGTCTTATGGAGAGTTGAACTATTCTCCCGGACTACAAATAAAGTAACTCAAGGAAGTAACACATGCGTGGAAAATTACCTTCGCGATCATGTTGAAAAAAGAGATGTTGTGTTCGAGCACTTTGATAATAAAAAATAATTTGTCGGTGTTTTCATTAAACGTTCACAACCAAACCATTTTTCAACAAACATAAATAATTGAGGATTATTAATTTCTCCAATGTTGCCTTATTTATTATGATGCTTGCACTTTTATACTTTTGCTCTAACATCTTATTTGAGTATTTACATTATGTGAGTGTAACTTTCATTCCATCAATTAAGAGCAGTTAATTTTTTAAAATTTTATAAATAATATAAATTAAATTTATTAAAATATTTGCATTAAATGCATTTAAATTAAATAAAAGATATAGTAAGAATATTTTTTTTAAATAAAATGATATATATTAATAACTAAAACAAGTCACTCTAATATAAAATGTACTAAAAATGATTTAAAAAAATATAAGGTACAATTCAAAAGACTAATAAAAGCAAAAAGCAAATTACAAAATAGATTATAAACCTGATAAATGATTTAATCTCCAAAATTAATAATTATAATTAAAAAAAAATTATATATATATATATATATATATATATATATATATATATATATATATATATATATATATATATATATATATATATATATATATATATATATATATATATATATATATATATATATATATATATATATATATATATATATATATATATATATACTTTAACCACTAATGCAAATGAAATTTTATCCTTTCAAATAACGTCTACAACAGTTCCGTTTTATTCTGAAAAGTACGCCTAATGTACTCTTTTCAAATAATCAACACCATAACGAATGAAATAATGTTAAAACTTAAAAGCTAATATGCTATTTTTCGAGAATCCACCGGAACCACCAAATTACAACTAATTGTCTAGAATTTTTCTTTGAAATACTTTTGAGAATTCTAACCAATTAAAAATAATACTCCACAATCTGCCAAAAAAATACGTGTTATAAATAATTGATTTATGTCTTCAACCACTCTACAATTTACCACAAATAAATAATTATTAGTAAAGGACCCGTGCATTTGTACGGGTCGTAAAAAGTCGATATAAATATTTAACAAATATTATATAGTTATGATTAAGAAATTTATATAAAAATATATACGAATTAACAGAAGAAAAAAAATTTCAATGATGATTGTCATATAAATATTAATTTAATTTATCAAGTTGTAGTAGTTGTCAGCATATACATAGATTTAGTAATTACTATTAAACCAAATACACAATGCAAAAACAAGTTTGACTCGTTGGGTATGCCTATAATTTTTATAATTGCTTATAATTTTAATTTTATAATTTCTATTAACAAATATTATAAAATAAAACATATTATACACCAAAAAAACATATTGATTTAATAACAAATTAAAATTGATAATAATATGATTAGATTTAATGAATTGAATAATATTATGTTTGTTAAATTTATGTAGTAATTTAGAAGTTATATGCTATATAGTAATTCAGAAGTCATTAAACATATCATCTCTAATATATGTTCAATTTAAGTAAATATTTTGTCAGCCAATTTTTAAATTCTTCTGTATTGTAAATTTATAGATGTTATTGATATTATATGATTTTAGCATCTAATAGAAAATAAATTTAAACACAGTTAAGTTTCAAAATTTAAACATATGATTTTGCGACTCTCTTAAATAATAAATTTAAATTTTATAATTATTTTATAAAAGGATAAATAAAAAATCAATTATTTATAGTCTTACAGTTTTGTATGTATGCGCCACTGCTATGCAACTTTCATATTTTAGTCTTTAACTTTATGAATTATTGACACATTTTTAAACATAATTTTTTTTAAATATATAAATTCGTTTATATTATTTTAGGGTGATAAAAAATGCATTAATGAAATTTATTTCATTTTTAACTCCTAAGAATTGTTTTAACGATATACATAATTAATAATAATAATAATAATAATAATAATAATAATAATAATAATAATAATAATAATAATAATAATAATAATAAATATCATTTAATTTTATAATAATAGTCATTGATTTTATAATCAATTTAAAAGTTGTAAATTTTTTATTTATTAAATATATAAAATCTTTCCTTATTTATTTAAACATTGAAACGAATATATTTCAATCTAAACATATTTTTTCAACTTTACATATTTGTATTAATAGTCTTAAAACATGTAGTTTAATTACTCGTAGTTCAATATAGTTATGCAGTTCACATTAGTAAAGGGAAAGACTATAGTCTAATATAGTTATGGAGATTACGTTGATATATGAAAATGCTATTTAAGATAGTAAATAAAAAGGCAAGTCTCAATATTGCATTAAAAATTAAAAACTGACTTTCAATAAAATTTCTTTAACACAATACACACTCCAAAACAAATTAAAAAGAATAGTAAAAAAATAGCAAATACCTACATATTTTCATAGGACCAAAAGTATCCTATCTAATTTATGTATTCATCGATCATTATTATTCTGTATTTTTTTTATCAAAAACAAATATTTGTAATATTTTTTGGTATAATTGATAATATTTTATCATAAAAATAATACTAAAGTTTTTTTATAAATTAAAATTTAGATATCATTCAATTATTGCCCTTTTAAAAAAATAATATTAGGAATTAAATTTAGAGCACATTATCACAAAACAATTGAGAGCGGGTCTAAGTGGTAAACCAATTTTCATCTCACAAAACAATTGAGAGTCAGTACAAAAATTTATATCTATACTATAATATCTTGATACTCAGTATGCATCCCCTCACAATCTCACACTCGCAGCATCGGCACCAAGTAATGTTGTATTCTTTATCTCCATGGACTTCTCGCTTTTGCGTTCATTTCAGTGTGTCCCTTCTTCCTATTCAAACATTAAAAAGAATACTTATTAAAAACATTTTTGAAAATGAAATATAAAGATAGGGTGAGATGTGAATTGCATTTTTTAATATAAAAAATGCAGTTATATTTCTTCCATTTTGATTTCAATAAAGTAAAATGTACATTAATAAATTATAAAGCAACAAAAACCTCTCTTTTTTCGTGACAAATGCAGTTACCGTTCTAAAAGTCCAATGAAGGGTAGATGATAACTTTGATCCAGATTACTTGATACTATTCATTAATGCCTTGAGATTAAAAAAAAGATTTGTAATATTTAGAATGAGTATAATTGAAAAAGATCTAAATTACCAAACTGAAGCCTTTTGTTTTATAAAAGAAGATTGAAAATTATCTAAACCGGACACAACCATCAAGAAACAACATTTCATCGTCGGAACTTCACCACAAAATTGTTAGAATTAATTTAGATTTTATAATTAATCAGATATTAATTTATATTTATGAATATCTTTTAGATTGTTTATATCTTTGTTAGAAGATATATATCTTAGATCTTCTTATATCTTTGTTAGAAAATATATTTTAGATTTAATTTTGTGTATAAATAGCCTAGTGGAATAGGTTATTATAATTCATTGTAAATCCTTATTTTGAAGTTGTCAATAAATATTCGTTTTGTATTTTATCTTCCTTGTGCACCAATAATTGGTATCAGAGCTTCGGTTCGAAATCTATGGAGAAAAGAAGTATTGTGATTAAGAATTACAATATTCTGATTCTGGGGTTTTGAGAAACATTAATTTGGGAAACTCTGCGTAAATTGCTCAAAGGTAGAAGATGAACGGGAACGACGCCGATATTCATTCCAAGCTTCCAGTATTTGATGACAAAAACTGGAATCGTTAGAAGATTCAGATGCGCGTGTTATTTAGTTCTCAAGATGTGTTAGATCTTGTCACCGATGGCTATAATCTGTTAGAAGCAGACGCAACAGAGAGACAGAAGGTAGCATAGAAGGCACTGAGGAAGAAAGACCAGAAGACGTTGTTCTACATCCATCAATGTGTGGATGCTAGTGTATTTGAGAAGATTGCTGATTCTGAAACAACAAAGGCTGCGTGGGACACACTCGTCTGATGTTACGGTGGTGACGCATTAGTGGAGAAGATGAAGCTCTAGTCTCTCAGAAAGCAATATGAGAATCTCAATATGAAGGACAACGAGAAGGTTTCTGAATACGTCTCTAGAGTGATCCTGATCACTAATGAGATGAAAGCTTGTGGAGAAACTCTGTCTAAACAAATAATTATTGAGAAGATCTTGAGATCTTTAACTTCTCAGTTTGATTACATTGTGGTAGCAATTGAACATTCCAAAGATCTGAGCAACATGAGAGTTGAAGAGCTACAAAGTAGTCTAGAAGCGCATGAGTTACGTATGACCGCAAGAACTTCTGAGAGGGAAGTAGAGCAGCAGGCTCTGAAAGTAACTTTTGGTATGAAGCATCAGAAGCAGACTTGGTTAGAAGCTAGGAAGAAAACTTATGGTGGTCAAAGGTCAGAAGCTTCAAACTCTGATAGGCAGAAGAATGTCTAGAAGGGAAAGGAGAAGTTTGACAAGAAGAATATTCAGTGTTACTGTTACAAGAACTTTGGTCGCTATGACAAAGATTGCTGGTCCAACAAAGAAAGGAAGTCAAAAGAAGAAAATATAGCAAAAGGAGAGTCTGATGATGAACCTGTGCTATTGTTGGCTTCTGAACCTGATGATCTAAATTCATCAGAATGGTAGTATATGGACACAGGGTGTTCAAACCATCTTACTGGAAACAAGAAGTGGTTGGTTAATTTTGACTCTGGGAAGAGTACAAAGATCAAATGTGATGATGATAAATACCTCAATGCAGAAGGTATGTGAAATGCCAGAATCATTCTAAACAATGGGAAAGCAGCAACGATCCAGAATGTATGGTATGTACCTGTTGGATGAAGATTTTGATACTGTGATTCGAAATATGGTTAAGTTTGGTTTGAATAAAGAAGATTTGACGATTTGGAATGGAAGAGAATGCTTGTTTCAAATGGAAATATTAGAGTTCAAGGTTTCGAATGATAAATTGCGGAGTGTAAGTCCAAAGCCTTGTTCGAAATAATCATAAAAGGATATTTATGAAGGTCATTTTGGGAAATAACCTATGAACAAACTCGAAACGAAAAAGTTCCAAAACATTTGAAATTCAAACGTAAGCGGGATATTGGAAATTCAAATACACAAGCGTAAGAGTGTTCGAAGACGCGTGGGGGCTAGAGGGAAGCAATGCTCTGCATGTTTCGAACGTGGCAGATTCTGATAGCAAGACCGTTATGGTCGAATAGTATAAATAGAAGTCTTATTGTTAGAAATTAGGGTGTCATATCTGTTGTATAAATTCAAGAAACATTCAAAATACCGCATGGATAGGGAAACGAATGCTCGAAAGATGTACGTATGATAACACCAGCATTTACAATTCAATGAAAACTCTTTACATTTTCCAATTTTATCTTTCACTTCCGTTTCATTTGTGTTTCAAGCAATTTTATGTTTATGCCTTTACATTAATACCTTTGTACTCAAAGTCATTTATTCCTTTCTGCATTTAAATACTTTTCTTATGGTCGAAACCTCCAAACATTTAGTAACTTTTACATCCACTCATTTAATCCTTCCATTTATCCAATTTGAAGTCTTTAAACTTTTCTCATAAATATTCCTAATGCCATATAGAAGTTATTTTTCGAACCATTCAGTATAGTAATCGAAGCGGATTGGATATCTTTGGAGCAACTCTAATTCGAAATCCTAAATACAAATGTCAGTTTTACAATTAGACTTAGCCAAACAATTATGTTCCATAGGATCAATCTAGTTGATCCTGTAAGTTACCAAAGAGATTGAATAACACTAATTAAGTTTATTTGATAGTTTAGAAGACTAGCGGTTGTTCACCAGAAATCACTGTGAACAAATTGGCACACCTGATGGGACCCGTTGTTAAGTAAGTTGAAAGTGAAGATTTTTTAGGATATAATCTTGTTGCGTAAGTTCTTTTCTGGATATCGATTTCGCTGTTATATGAGCTTTAGAAGTGGTAAAACAACTAATAGTAACCAACCTTTACCCAGAAGAAAACATAGTATTGGGATGTCTAATCCAAATAATCAACAAGGGGAACAAAATATCCCACATGGAACATGCACCAATGCGTCTGTTTCAACAGGGACGTCTAACGCGATCCCCACGAACGCACAGTCTGTTGCATTTTCTACCAGTAGTGTGGCCACAAATGGAGCAAGTGGCATGACGACCAACGGTTCGACCCTAGGAAATACAGGGACCACTGGTTATCTTGTGGGATTTGTCCCACCATCAGGGACACAAGCCCATTTCGCCACCCCACTAACTAGACCACCCAGTTTCGATGGTAGCAGACACATAAATCCTTCTTATGGAATGCCAACATCTTTTATGGCAGGTTTACACAATTCCACATCAAATTCGTCACCACAATTTGGATCCGGATCTGGGGCCAACCAGTTTATGACAAATACCCAAGGTTCAGTGGGTCACAATACATTGCCTATCTTAACCACAGAAAATCAGATGGCCTTTAGACAATTAATGGATGATAGTAACCATAATATGATAGGAGTGTTAGCACAGACTATGCAAGAAATCTTTGCCCCAATAGTACAAAATGTAACTGTGACAAACAGAGAAAACACGGACAACATGAGTCAAATAGCAGATTTTTTCGCTCTGCCAGAAAGGCGTAGGCAGAATCAGGCGGGGGTTAGAGCGAACATACCCATCATAGAACAAATTGCTGATGACCCACCCTATAGACCAGCCAGAGAGGGGGTTAACTTGGGGGCAAGGGCACAAAGGTTAGAAGCCCCAGTGATTCGAGACCCACAAAGGGGAATTATAGAACCAGGGGCAAGGGTCGAAAGGTTAGAAGTCCCAGAGTTTCGAGAAGAACAACCTAGAGGAGTTGTCATGGTGGGACGACACCAAGATGCTAATGAAGTCGTTCATAGAATTCGAAATGACAACATCTTGGCAGAAAATAATTTAACCACCATGATAGAAAGGATTATGGATCAAGACGGTCTCAATACAAGTATTAGAAGGCCAAACTATTCCTCTCCCATAATAGATTATGTGATGCACACTGATTTACCAAGGGGATATAAAGTCCCTAAATTTACAAAGTTCGCTGGAGACACCAATGAATCAACAGTTGAACACATAGCCAGGTATCTAACCGAAGCAGGAGATATAGCAAATAATGAAGATCTTAGGATTAAATATTTCCCAAGTTCCCTAACTAAGAACGCTTTCACATGGTTCACCACTTTGCCTCCTGGGTCCATAGATACTTGGGCTCTGTTGGAGAGGTTATTTCATGAACAATTCTACATGGGAAAATCTAAAATAAGCCTGAAAGAGTTAGCCAGTATCAAGAGGAAGTTTACTGAACCCATAGATGATTATCTTAATAGGTTCAGACTCTTGAAGTCTAGATGTTTCACAGTAGTTCCCGAACATGAGTTAGTCGAAATGGCTGCTGGTGGCCTAGACTACTCCATTCGAAAGAAATTAGATACACAACACTTGAGGGATATGGCCCAACTAGCAGACAGGGTTCGACAAGTCGAAAGACTAAAAGCCGAGAAGGCCAGAGTTTTTAAAAATAACAAGAAAGAAAGGGTCTCCTATGTCGAAACTGCGGAAGCAGAAGATTACACTGAATTCGAAGAGGTCGGAATTGATCTCGCTGAATTAAAACAGGCTCCCCCTTATTCCTGTAAATTACTAGTTCCCACAAAAGGGAAAGAAATTATTGAAAATGAGAAAAGTGACAAGTTCCCAAAGAAGGTTTATACCTTCGACGTAACGAAATGTGATGAAATTTTTGATTTGCTTGTCAAAGATGGCCAACTAATAGTGCCATCAAATGTCAAATTACCACCTTTAGATCAAAGAAAGAAAAGAAGATTTTGTAAGTATCATAGTTTCTTAGGCCACAAAACCTCACAATGTTTTCTTTTCAGGGATCTGATTCAGAATGCAATCAAGGATGGTAGACTAAGGTTCGCTGACAAGCCAAAGATGAAGGTGGATGATGACCCTTTAGATGTTGTTGACACCAACTACTCTGAACCTGCATACATTGGAGAGATAAACATGGTTGGAGTAGGTGAAGGTGACGCTCCATCAGATAAGGAAAACACCGAAGATGAGAACTACGTGTTAGTGGAGGTCGAAAAGGAAGTTACTGAGGACTTCCATAAGGAACAAGAGGCTTCGATCGAAGCAGTTCCTTTGATTGCTTCGAAAGAGATCCAAGCTAGTGAAGGCCAGGAAAACCAGAAACAAAATTTGACACAGGCTACTGAAGGTTTGAGGCAAAAGTTGGAGAAAGTACAGATCACAGTGCCAGTTCTCCCTCAGAGGGAAATATGGGATACTTTGGGGGAACCCAGCGGAAAGTTCGATTACATGGTGAGGTATACCGCCCCAGAAAGCTCAAAGACCTTAATTGAAGACATCAAACCTACAGGTTGGGGAGATACTGCTATCAAAGGAGAAGATGTGGATGTTAACATGGTAAACATGGAGCAACCTTGTTCTGAAATGGAAGAAATGGAAAGGTACTTAGAGAAAGAAAAATACAAGATGGAAGACAGGTATGCTAGTGGTGCCAGTCTCAAAGATTACCTTATGATGTGCCACAAAGAGAATGCTGCAATGATGTTGTGTCCCAGATGTAGCATCATTTGTAATCAGAGAATTGCTGCAGACTTTGAAAAAAGACAAAGGGGATGAGCAGGCGTTAACTGGCGCCAGAATAATCAGTTGTTCAGATGCTACCCTAAGGCTGGAGAAAGCCTTATGGGGTTTTTAGTTCGTTGTTACAAGGGGGCAACCAAATGTTTAGTGTGTCCAAGATGTTCTGCAGTATATGATCAGAAAGTGGTTGAAACCTTCGAAACAACCCCTTTCGCCCCATGTTGGAACCACAGAGAGATTGGTCAAATGGGCCAACGTTTCGAGAACAACTACACCCAACGGAGGCCTGACAGCCCCTATCCTAGAGGCGCTCGAAGGGTAACGTTTAAAGTTTCTGCTGACGCACCAACGGACAAGTGGCTACAAGTTAGAGCTGACAATGGGAGAGACAAGTGGAGGAATAATGAAAGGAACACACGCCATGCCATGACGTACAAAAGGCAGTTCAATATGGCAAAAAGAGAAGAAGTAAGGTTGGAAAACTACAAGGGAAAGAACCTTATGTCCAGGTCACAATGGTGAAGGCAACAAAGAGTTCGAAAAGCTGAGAGAGATGTTGCGCTAAACAAAGGAGTGGCTTCGAGCAAAGACAAAGAGGAATCAAGCACCAACAAACCTACACCAAACAATCAACCTGGGGACCATCCTCCGGTTAGCAGGAGACTTTTCTTTGAAATGAAGCAAAATGAATCAAAGGAATATACGCCAGGACCAGAGGAGAATGAGGATATGTTGACTGACAATTTCGAATCAGAAGGGGAATCTTCACTCAACATCAACTGCAATGTGGTATCTGTGTTGCCTTGCGAATTTGGGCAAGAGACTGAAGTCGAAGAACACGGAGAGGATGATGCAATAGACCTGACGAAACACAGGCCAGTATGTTATTACGTGATGGATAATGGGGCTGTCGAAGAGCAAAATGCCTTCTTCGAATACCTAGAACCAGCCATGCAAAATCACCTAAAGCCATTGTTTATTCGAGCAAAAGTTGGTACACATGGCGTAAACAAAGTCCTGGTGGATGGAGGCGCTGCAGTGAACCTGATGCCTCATTTCATGTTGAAGAAGTTAGGAATACAAGATGTTGACATGAAACCACACAATATGGTACTGTCAAATTATGATGGTAAAGTAGGCCACACATTGGGGGTGATCCAAGTGGATTTGACAGTAGGATCAAGTTGCAGACCCATTATGTTCATGGTAATCGAAGCTAAGGCCAACTACAATTTACTGTTGGGCAGAGAACGGATCCATGGCGTTGGAGCAGTCCACTCATCAATGCATCAGAGGTTAGTATTATGGAGAGAAGATGGCATTGTTGAGAACATAGAAGCTAACCAAAGCTACTTCATGACAGCAGTCAACTTAGTTGATAAGAGAAATTATGACAAACACTTGGCCAAGATTGCTCCTTGTGCCCCTAACGACGAGATCAATGAGACCAGGAATGCACATTATTACATGACCCTTCGTCATGACGGAATGTATTGGGATCGAAGGATAATCAAGGGAGATGGAGAAGTCGAAGGAACTGCACAAAGACGGCCAGCAGGCTGGGAATTCGATAATCCTGCCCATGACTGAGTCTTCTTTCTTCAAAAAGATTTCTGCCTACATGGCTGAGAACGAATGGAAGGCGGCCTTAGAAGTTGAAATGGATAGTATGGCTGCAGAAGTAAACAAAACATATGGGGATGGCTCAAAAGGCTTACCCTTAGAAGAACAAGAAATAGTTGATATAGATCAAAGGCTAGATGCCATTTATGATAAAGAACCTTTAGGCTTCGAAAGGGATCCCGCAGACTCAGGTGCTAAAATGTTAGCGTAAGATCCGTTAGAAGAGGTGAACTTGGGAGATGAAAACATAAAAAGAATAACTTACGTGAGCGCAAAGCTCAATTCAAGCCTCAAGCAGAAAGTGATCGAAGTCCTTAGAAAGAACAAAGATTGTTTCGCATGGGATTATGATGAAATTCCTGGTTTGAAGAGGGAGTTAGTGGAACACAGACTTCCAATCAAGGATGGCAAGAAGCCCATCAAGCAGACCCCTAGAAGGTTCGCACCAGCAGTTCTCACGAAGATCAAGGCTGAAATTGAAAGGTTGTTGCGCTGCAAATTCATCAGGACCACAAGTTATGTCGAATGGTTAGAAAATATAGTACCTATTATTAAGAAGAATGGCTCTCTGAGAATTTGCATAGATTTTAGAGATTTAAATACTGCTACCCCCAAAGATGAGTATTCCATGCCTGTGGCAGAAATGTTAATAGATTCGGCTGCAGGATTTAAGTATTTAAGTATGTTAGATGGATACTCTGGGTATAACCAGATCTTTATTGCTGAAGAAGATGTTGCTAAGACAGCATTTCGTCGCCCAGGAGCCTTAGGCACCTACGAATGGGTAGTAATGCCTTTTGGCTTAAAAAATGTTGGAGCAACTTATCAAAGGGCAATGAATTCGATTTTTCATGATTTCATTGAGACTTTTATGCAGGTGTACATTGATGATATAGTCATCAAGTCAGTATCTGCAGAAACTCATTTGCATCATTTGAGCCAATCATTCGAAAGAATGAGAAAACATGGCTTGAAAATGAATCCCCTTAAGTGTGCATTTTTCGTGCAGGCGGGAGATTTTATTGGCTTTGTGGTTCATAAGAAAGGCATCGAAATCAACCAAAACAAGACCAAAGCCATTGTTGAAACGAAAGCACCTACATCAAAAAAGGAGTTACAGTCTTTGTTAGGCAAAATAAACTTTTTAAGAAGGTTCATTTCGAATTTAAGTGGAAGAACCCAGGCTTTCTCTCTGTTGCTTCGTTTGAAGCAAGGACAAGCTTTAGAATGGAACGAAGCACATCAGGAGGCATTTGACAATATAAAAAGATACCTTACTCAGCCTCCTATCTTGTCTCCACCTTCGCGGGGAAAACCCATGAGATTGTACATATCCACCTCTGAATTTACTATAGGTAGTATGTTAGCACAAGAAGATAGCAATGGCATCGAAAGAGCCGTGTACTATTTAAGTAGGGTGTTGAATGATGCATGTGATCGGTGGATTTAGAACTGACTATTTTTAGCTGGTTTCGCGAAATGTCGCGGTAAGCAAGATTCGCCACCGTCTTTTATGTTCTCCAACAAGGAAAGGACAAAAGCACAGCAAAATTCCTTATGAGATATGTTTCTCGGTTCGGGAGGTAGATTTATAGAAAGGGAAGGTGTTAGCACCCTTTCTATCCATGGTTATCCATGGGCTCTTAGATACTTGCTCTTATGTTTTCAAAGTGTTTGTTTGCTTTTCAAAATGTGAGTGGGTTTTGCAAAAGTTTCGTTGAAAGATTTCTGAATAACTCTTGTATCAGTCCTCAAGAGTGTTTGAAAAATTGTTTTGAAAGCTTTTTGAAAAGTGTCGGTGTGAAAAGATGTTTTGTTTTGTTTTTAAAAAGAGCAAGTACCCATGAGTCATCTACCTACCCTAAGGAATTAAGCTGTGTAAGTGTCCTTTAGGTAGTGCCATCCCACCATTGAGAGGTAGGTAGCACCACCGTTGGAGGTGTTCGGGTCAATTCGATTGTAGGGACAGTGTGGTCACCGAAGCAACAGTTAGGACATCTTAGAAGCTACCCTTATGTCCTTGATCCTTTTTTAATCCGAGGCAACCGTTTCGAGGCAACTGTTCTGAGGCAACTGTTTCGAGGCAACTGTTCCGAGGCAACTGTTTCGAGGCAACTGGATCATGGACATAAGGACCGCTAAGACGTCCTATACTTGACGACCACGTTTCGAAGGCAACAAGTGAGGCGTACCCTAGAAGTGGTGTGTGTATTTGTGTGTTGTATTCAGTTAATGTTTGTCTTGTTAATTAGTGAGCTACGAGTTGTTTTTATTTACATACATTCTTTCATGCAAGTTTAGCAGTTAAGGGGTGCAGAAAGTAAATTGCGGAAAAATAAATCCTACGCTATTACAAGGCGCGGGTCTATACATCGCCAAAAAATTACAAAGACCCGTTTTTTAGTAAATAAGTACGGAAATTAAATAAAGCGATAAACTTATTTAACTATTACATTCTTGAAGGCAATTACATAATAATCAAATAAAGTAAATGCGCGCGAATAAAATAATCGGGAACGTCTTAAGGGTGTTGACCCTTTTTAGAAAAGAAATTGATTTTTTGTCTTTTTGTCAATTAAATGCAATTAATTAAATAATTAAACTAATTAATTAAAAGAAAATATATTTTTGTGTTTTTTATGTTTTTTATGAAATAAAATAAAAAGAAACAAAGTTAAGTCAACCTAATTCTAAATTATTTTAATTATTAAAAGAAAAGTCAAAATTGCCTAATTAAACTATTTCAATTAATGTTTATTTACAAAATAATATAATAATAATAATAATGATGTTAGTTCTATTTTTTTGATTTTTTATGAAAATATGTTAATTATGCTAATTATTAAAAAAATAAAATAAGGCAAATAAATAAAAGAAAAGAAAATGACAAAACAAAATAAAATAAGAAAAAAGTAAATAAACCCAAGGGGGGTGAGATGGCCTTCATGGAGGTTTTCTGAAGTAATTCTGGCCCAACAACAAGAAGCCTTATTTGACTTTTTTCGGTTGCCTACGCATGCGCTGACTCCAGAGCATAATACTCTTGCGTTTTGGGCCTTTAGATCTGCCTCCAATGACACTTGGCTTGTTGGATGGGTGAGGCTTATGGTGGAAACTACTTGAGAAACTGCACAAGAACGCGTTAACAAAAATGGTATGAGAATTATGGGGGACCTGGGAAGAACTTACAGCGCGGTATGAGCCTCAGGACTTGGCAAAGGTTGCTTTAGCCGCGTGCTTGTTTTGATCTGAAAATGCTCGCAACTATGTTTTAGAACTCTCACTTTTTGAATAATTTTTGGTTTTACTCTTGGCCGTTTCTGCACACACTATTTTTTTGAATGAGGTTGGGAAGGCTTGTATATATAGTGTGTAATGTGTATCAAACAATATTATGGTCATTGAAGCCTTGCATTCATGTTTGAGATTTCCTCCATAACCAACTTTGAACCATTTTCCATATTTGTGAAATTTTGAATTTTTATGCCCATAATAGGCCATGCACGAATTTGGAATGTGTTTTAAGGTGTATCAAAGCTAATCAACACAAAATATATCCCTCCATTAATTTCTTGGATTTTTATTTGAATTTTAAAGATTTAAAATGAATTAAATCAAATAAAAATGAAAAAATTAATTTTAAATCTTGAAATAAATTGTGGGACACGTGGGAGGCATGGCCAAGCTGAATCAAGTGGAAAAAGTGGGCCCCTTTTGTCAAAAATGAAGTTTCAAGGATAATTGACTTTGGCCATTTCACAAAAATTTCCCAACTTCTCCAATGCATATCTTGCTCAATTTTGAAGCTATGAACATGTTCTTGGACATTTTGGAAAGGTCTTGAAGTCCTCTAACCAATGTCTTTGGTCCCATGTCATTTTGATTTACCAATCTCAAGTTATGGTCTTTGACTTAAAGTCCCTTTTGTTGACTTTTGAAAATGACCTATAATGTTGAAATTGATAACTTTTTGTGAGAGCATTTCTTGGACTTGGAATGTGAAGATGAGTTGTAGTAAATGTCCTCCCCTTCAAGATGAGCATTGGATGAGATTTTTCTGATGAACCATGAAAAAGTTATGACTTGGTCAAGTTACAGTTGACTTTTCAGCTGTCCAAAAATAGAAACTTTTGACACCTTGATGATTTTTGAGCCATTCTTGTGAAATCATGATCAAGACTTGATCAAATGATGATTGTGGCTTCAAAATAAGATGTTCACCAAAAAATTTGACTTTTGACTGCCAAATGACCATTTTGCCCCTACAGTTGACTGTTGAGCAAATGGGACTTTTGACTGTGCAACTTGACCTTGTGAGCCTTGAAACTTGACATGTAGGTGCTTGACAATGTATATGAGCATATGTGACTTGATTGAGCCCTTGGAAACCTCAACTTCCTTGCAAGAACCAAAACCCTAATTTGACTGGCCTGGGAGAGTGGTTGACTGTGCAGCCCTTGAGTAGACTTTGAACCATTTGCTTGTCATAACTTTGAAGATTATGGGAGGGCAAATTTTGGGGTACAACAGTTGCCCCTGTTCAATCTTCTTAGACCTGAGGATGTAGATTGGCTTGTGTGCCTTTCGTGATCCGAGGGTGGAAGATGATTGAACACTAGAGTGCCCAGAAATTTGCACTCACATAGTAGAATATCAGCAGTGTGATGTCGGGAATGGGCTTACAGATGCCATTTGGAGAGATGATGGATGGGAGGATGGGCTTAAAGATGCCATCTGAAAGTGTGACAGAACCTTGTCGGGAATGGGCTTATAGATGCCATTTGGAAAGATGGTGGATAGGTGAATCTGAATAAGAAATAGAATAGCTTTCGTGTCTGGAGCATATCTAGTCTGTGTCTAATTGCTGACGTCTGAATAAAGGGTAGAATGACCGCCGTGTCTGGGGTATATCCATACTGTGTCTGAATGAGTGACAGAATGTCATCCGAATCTGGATCGTATCTGGAATGTCTTTTAAATGAATCTGGACTAAACAATAGAATAACATCCGGGTTCGGAGCATCTCTAAGTTGTCTTTAGAAGTTGGGCAGTAGAATAGCGTCCGGGTCAGGAGCATCTCTAAGCTATCTCTGGAGGGAAATCTGGAATAAACAATAGAATAGCATCCGTGATCGGAGCATCTCTAAGTTATCTTTAGGAGTTTGACTCTGAATAAGCAATAGGACATCATCCGCGTCGGGAGCATCTCTAAGCTATTTCTGAAAGGAAATCTGGAATAAGTATCAGAACGTCGCCATGCCTGGGTCATATCTGAATTATCTCTAGAAGGAGTCTTGAATAAGCAAAAGAACAGCATCCATATCTGGAGCATTTCCAAGCTATCTCTGAAAGGAAATCTGGAATAAGTATCAGAACGTCGCCATGCCTGGGTCACATATGAACTATCTCTAGAAGGAGTCTTGAATAAGCAAAAGAACAGCATCCATATCTGGAGCATTTCCAAGCTATCTCTGAAAGGAAATCTGGAATAAGTATCAGAACGTCGCCATGCCTGGGTCACATCTGAACCATCTCTAGAAGGAGTCTTGAATAAGCAAAAGAACAACATCCATATCTGGAGAATTTCCAAGCTATCTCTTGAAACGAAATCTGGAATAAGTATCAGAACGTCGCCATGCCTGGGTCACATCTGAACTATCTCTAGAAGGAGTCTTGAATAAGCAAAAGAACAACATCCATATCTGGAGCATTTCCAAGCTATCTCTGAAAGGAAATTTGGAATAAGTATCAGAACGTCGCCATGCCTGGGTCACATCTGAACTATCTCTAGAAGGAGTCTTGAATAAGCAAAAGAACAGCATCCATATCTGGAGCATTTCCAACCTATCTCTGAAAGGAAATCTGGAATAAGTATCAGAACGTCGCCATGCCTGGGTCACATCTGAACTATATCTAGAAGGAGTCTTGAATAAGCAAAAGAACAACATCCATATCTGGAGCATTTCTAAGCTATCTCTGAAAGGAAATCTGGAATAAGTATCAGAACGTCGCCATGCGTGGGTCACATCTGAACTATATCTAGAAGGAATCTCTGAATAAACAATAGAATAGCATCCGTGGTTGGAGCATCTCTAAGTTATCTCTGAAAAGAAACCCTGAATAAGCAACAGAATAGCATCCATCTGGAGCATATCTGAACTATTTCTGAACAAGTAACTCTGAACAAGCAACAGAATAGCGTCCATCTGGAGCATATCTGAACTATTTCTGAACAAGTAACTCTGAACAAGCAACAAAATAGCGTCTATCTCTGGAGCATTTCTAGCTATCTCTTTAATCTCTTTAATGTAGATATGCCCTGGCTAGATACAGGTATCGAATCCATAATCAATCGCTCACAGATATGCCCTGGCTAGATGCAGGTATCGAATCTGGAATTGCAACAGTTGATAGTAATCGTCTTTGGATTGACCTTTTTCCTGAAAAAGGCAAAACATCAGTTATGCAATGCATGATGTCATGATGTTCTCAGGGAGAAATGAGATTGTGTGATATGATGCGTATGTGCATGCATTGTGTATGTAAGCAAGATGTATGAAAAGTGATATGTTTATGAATGTATTTTCGTCTAGGAAAATAAATCCTTGACGAATGCCGGGAAGTTGAATCCTGGGCTGATGTTGAAGAACAAAGTTCTTCGTTTCCGCTGGGGATGATGGTTGCAAGAATAAACCGGTAGGAGAAGATGACTCTGTTGGGGAATAAACTTGTTGGAGAGATTACTCTGCGGGGAAGAGATACTTCGCTGAGGTTTTGATGAGAACTCCGCTGGGAATTCTGTTGATATGTTATGTTGGAAGCTTTGATGAACTCCGCTGGGGGGTAGGAAGAACTTCGTCGAGGACGATCTTTCCGTGGCAATTAGCTAAGGATAACCCAGTTATAAAATCTGGTGGAGCATAACCTTTGAATAAAGTCCGGGGAGAGACGTGTGTACTCTGCAGGTGATAAGCTTCCAGAATCTATTGGGGATAAGCTTCCTACTGGGGAGATTTTTTGAGACTGTACTGGGGAAGTGGCTCCACTGGGGTGTCCGGTATTCCGCCGGGGAACAATCTTAGGATAAGACTGTCGGGGATGCTTGTTTAGGAACATCTATATACTCCGCTGGGGAATATTGAGATCTTCTGGGGATACCCATCTTCCTTAAGGCTGACAGTAGATTAACTCTGCTTGGGGAGAGTATGGCTGAATCTTGTCTTACTCTGGGGAGTGAAGGTATCTTGGTCATGTTCTTCAGCCGAACTTACCTTGTACCTGGAGGAAAGCAGCTGTACAGTTTGAGCAACTCTTATTGCCCCAGCTTATGTGGGAGAAGGTACCTGTAGAGGTGCTTGAGGACTGCCGATTGACAAATCTTCTTCTGGTAGACAAGTGACGAGATGACGGAACATAGTCATACGCTTTTGATCCCTAACTTTTGCCTGGACCGCCCTTTCGGGTTTTCAGTCCACCGGGATACCCATTTTTGCCCAAGCCGCCTTTTCAGGTTTTCGACTTGCCGGGTGTACAGATTTTTTTATTTCATCCCTTATTTTTGCCCGAACCCTTTTGGTTCGCCGGGAAGCCCTTATTTTTGCCTAGGTGTGTCAACCTAGCGGGTCTTTGATTGTACGTAGTATTTTTTTCGACTATGTCCACGCTCTCAGGATGCGGGGAGGTGCCCCTGTCAGAAGTGTTTTGCCATGCCACCAAAAGATGTTTGATCAGGCAAGATTCGTTGCTGGAATGCCCCAAGTGACTTAGGCGGAGATTTGCCCCAGGCTATTTGGCATTTTGAGAGATTCCTTGAATCTTGACTGGACTGCCCCAGATGATAGACAATGACCATGTCGTGCCCCTTGATTGGAAGTGCTTTTGTTCGCTGGATATTCTTCGTGCGAATTTCTATGTTGTTCGAACAAATAGTCATATGCAAACAATGTTATTTTAAGAATGCAAATCTTATGTCTGTCTTGAAGTTTTTGAGAAATGCATTTTTCATAAAAACAAGTAATTTTTGTAAAATGTGATGTCAACTCATTATTTTATAGCAAACCTTAAGGAGTCAGGATACCTTTCGTAACAGTATGCTTTCGAACTAACCCATGCTTCAGCTAGGACTTTTTAGGGTTGTAACGTGGCCTAGTTCACGGTTTAAGAAACAAAGGATAAAGGCTCAAATTATTTGTACCCACCCGTTCTTCGTAATGTCCTTCAAACCTAAACTCAGCTGATCGTGCGTTAGACCTTGTTTGAGTCTTCGTCCTGATATACCGGTGATGGTTCGGATGTTGACAATCTATTTGGAATAGGCAGTCATTCCTTTTTTGGTTGAGGGTTTGTAGGACCTCTTTCTTTTTTTTTTGTTATCCCTGTTTTTTGCCTGAACTGTTTCTTTCATGATCACAGTCAGCGGGATGCCCCAGTTTTTGTAAGTCTCCTTCATAGGTTTTGACTTATTGGGCTTTAGTTTTTTTTTTTGGTAATGATTGCTTGTCCTTTATAATTATTCAGGACCATCACTGTCTTTTGTTTTGTAAGGACTTCTTCGGCGCCACTCGTTGTGCACCTGGATCAAACTGAGAGAACTACCCTGCCCCAGGTTATGATTAAGGGTTTTAATTTTCGAAAAGAAAAAACTCCGACTTCTTTGGCTCAAAGGGGTTGACGAAGGATTATCATCCTTATAACTCCAGTGTTTAGGAATTGAAACAATGCATGTACCTCATCAGCGGGGTTTGTTCAAAAGCATACTGTAGATTATGGTATCATTTTCGTCATCCTCCCTCAAGAGGCTTAGAATTATTAATTGAGAGTTGATCATCAAAAAATGAAAGCAATTTGAATATAATGAAAATAATTGGATTAATTCAAAAACAGACATATGTAGTGCATTAGTGAAATAAAAGAGTTTGCTATGACATTAATTGTTTGTATAAGCAAAAAAATTACAACTCGGAAATTCAAATAAACAAAAGCCTTCAATGATTGGGCAAAGGAGCATCGATTATGTTTGGAGTCTCTGACGCTTCAAACTGAATCTCTCCGGCGTCGATCATGTCTTGAATCTTGTTCTTCAAAGGCCAGCAGTTGTCCGTAGTATGACCCGGGCTATCGGAGTGGTATGCGCACCTCTCATTAGGATGGTAGTTGGGAGCAGAGGTGTTTGGATTCCGGAGAGGAGCCCTCAAGGTAATCAGTCCTGCCTTTAACATTTGCTGTAGCACTTGATCCAGTGACATGTTGATCTTAGTGAACTGTCTCTTGGGTGCGACCTCCTTACGCTGATGCCCCTGTCCTTGTTGAGCAGGCCTAGGATTAGAGATCTGGATTGCCCCTACATGTTGATCATGGCGACCCTTTTGGCTGTACGCAGCATGGGCCTCTTTCTTCCCACTGTAAGGCTTTTTACGAGCATCAGCAGGTGTAGCTTCTTGAATCTTTCTAGCCTTGATGCCAGCTTCGATCCTCTCCCCGGTCAAGATCAAATCTTTAAACCCAGTAGAAGAATTTCCAATCAGATGGTTGAAGAAGGGACCAGACAGGGTCCCCAAGAATATGTCAACGAGCTCACGGTCAGTCAAGGGCGGCTGCACCCTTCCAGCCAGATCTCTCCACCTTTGCGCATACTCCTTAAAACCTTCACTCGTCCCAAGTGACATACCCTGGAGTTGGGTACGCGTGGGAGTGAGGTCGGCATTATACTGATACTGCTTATAAAAAGCAGTTGCCAAGTCCTCCCAGTTACGAATACTGGTTCCATCCAACTGATAGAACCAATCGAGATGAGTCCCTGAAAGACTCTCCTGGAAGAAATGGATCCATAGATTTTTGTCTGCCGTGTAGGGCTGGATCTTCCTTGCGTATGAACGGAGGTGCAACTTAGGACAGGAAGCCCCATCGTATTTTGCAAAGGCAGGTGCCTTGAACTTGTGAGGGATCACCACCCCATAAGATAAGCCTAGGTCTCCGAAGTCCAACCCGGGCACCTGTTGAATCTCCATGGCATTTAACCTGTCCTCCAGCTGTTTGTACCGGTCCTCAGCAGGAGGGTACTGTTCATCGTTGAAGTCTGTCTCGGTGTCAGAGACCACAGGACTATGAACCCTTCTCTCTTGGTGACTGCCTTCCCCAACAGATGGAGTAGTTCGCTCAGCTTCATTCTGCAGTGTATTCCCAGATCTGCGTCTAGGGTTGAACAAAACAGTCCTCTTCTTCTTTTTCTTCAAAAGCAGAGTCTTCAATTCCTGTTGTCCTTGGGCTAAGCTCATGACCAGCTCCTGGAACTGGGCGTTCTGGGCCTGGAGGGCCTTGATAGCTTTCTCATTGGATGATTCAGGATTCATGATGACTGCTGAAATAAACAGCGAAGAAGGTAAGCGACCTGTAACAAGGGTACCTGTAATGCAATGATATGTATGATATGTATGCAATGTTTTCAAGGATCTCGCGATGTAAACAGAGAAACTTGTTAGAATTTGAATTTGGGTAGCTTGATTGAAGGAACTTCATGTTGTTGAGAGTCCTTCTTCAAGAGTCAAGGCTCACCATATCGAGTGGGTCATAGCCCCTGACTCAAGTCATTAACCTTGGCTAGAGGAAAATAAATCCCCTTTGCCCCTTGCTAGACATTTGATTCATCATGACCTGCATCACAAGCCCTTGAGATCCTTGAAATGGATTAGTCCTTATGTAGGATGTATGCAATGGTATGATGGTATGATGTTATGCTGTGGAGCAATGTAGGTAAACCCTGTTATGAGTCCAGATTAAGGACTGTAAACAAAACCTGCAAGAAACTCAAGTGTCAGATAACAAGTATGCAAGTAGTCAAGTTTTGAAGGCACACAAGTCACACAAAGAGCCCTTAGAGTTTAGGCCAGCACGGAGTTCAGGTACTACCCTCTTTCAGTTTGTTGGTTAAGACCTATCCTAATCAAAAGTAATCGGGTTCTAGAGGATCCCAATATCACTGACTACTCTCAATCGGTCATAACTCCAGCATCGCAATCTTTTCTTGCGGCCAGAACCATCGCGAGAGTTTAGCCTCAATGGGTGTAGCATACTGCTACTATTCTATTGGCCAAGTTGGGTCATTTAAGGTTCTAAGGTCGGTTGGTGCTTAATGACTCCTCAGAAGACCCATATTCTCCTCGTTGCGACACAAGGGATATCGGTACAGACCAAGGTGCCACACCAACGTAGCCACTGCTTCACCCATGTCGGTCTACGCCGGACAGGTCCCTCACAGCTTATGCTACCTAACAGGGTATCCCCAGATCCGGGTTAGGATCTATGTAACTCCGATGCAGCCCACAATAATAAAGCAAACAAACACAGCAATTGAAAACACAAGTCTGAGCTATCCTAAGGTACACCTCACTTTAAGTATATCCCCAGCAGAGTCGCCAGTTCTGTGATCGGTGGATTTAGAACTGACTGTTTTTAGCTGGTTTCACGAAATGTCGCGGTAAGCAAGAGTCGCCACCGTCTTTTATGTTCTCCAACAAGGAAAGGACAAAAGCACAGCAAAATTCCTTATGAGATATGTTTCTCGGTTCGGGAGGTAGATTTATAGAAAAGGAAGGTGTTAGCACCCTTTCTATCCATGGTTATCCATGGGCTCTTAGATACTTGCTCTTATGTTTTCAAAGTGTTTGTTTGCTTTTCAAAATGTGAGTGGGTTTTGCAAAAGTTTCGTTGAAAGATTTCTGAATAACTCTTGTATCATTCCTCAAGAGTGTTTGAAAAATTGTTTTGAAAGCTTTTTGAAAAGTGTCGGTGTGAAAAGATGTTTTGTTTTGTTTTTGAAAAGAGCAAGTACCCATGAGTCATCTACCTACCCTAAGGAATTAAGCTGTGTAAGTGTCCTTTAGGTAGTGCCATCCCATCATTGAGAGGTAGGTAGCACCACCGTTAGAGGTGTTCGGGTCAATTCGATTGTAGGGACAGTGTGGTCACCGAAGCAACAGTTAGGACATCTTAGAAGCTACCCTTATGTCCTTGATCCTTTTTTAATCCGAGGCAACCGTTTCGAGGCAACTGTTCTGAGGCAACTGTTTCGAGGCAACTGTTCTGAGGCAACTGTTTCGAGGCAACTGGATCATGGACATAAGTACCGCTAAGACGTCCTATACTTGACGACCACGTTTCGAAGGCAACAAGTGAGGCGTACCCTAGAAGTGGTGTGTGTATTTGTGTGTTGTATTTAGTTAATGTTTGTCTTGTTAATTAGTGAGCTACGAGTTGTTTTTATTTACATACATTCTTTCATGCAAGTTTAGCAGTTAAGGGGTGCAGAAAGTAAATTGCGGAAAAATAAATCCTACGCTATTACAAGGCGCGGGTCTATACATCGCCAAAAAATTACAAAGACCCGTTTTTAGTAAATAAGTACGGAAATTAAATAAAGCGATAAACCTATTTAACTATTACATTCTTGAAGGCAATTACATAATAATCAAATAAAGTAAATGCGCGCGAATAAAATAATCGGGAACGTCTTAAGGGTGTTGACCCTTTTTAGAAAAGAAATTGATTTTTTGTCTTTTTGTCAATTAAATGCAATTAATTAAATAATTAAACTAATTAATTAAAAGAAAATATATTTTTGTGTTTTTTATGTTTTTTATGAAATAAAATAAAAAGAAACAAAGTTAAGTCAACCTAATTCTAAATTATTTTAATTATTAAAAGAAAAGTCAAAATTGCCTAATTAAACTATTTCAATTAATGTTTATTTACAAAATAATATAATAATAATAATAATGATGTTAGTTTTATTTTTTTGATTTTTTATGAAAATATGTTAATTATGCTAATTATTAAAAAAATAAAATAAGGCAAATAAATAAAAGAAAAGAAAATGACAAAACAAAATAAAATAAGAAAAAAGTAAATAAACCCAAGGGGGGTGAGATGGCCTTCATGGAGGTTTTCTGAAGTAATTCTGGCCCAACAACAAGAAGCCTTATTTGACTTTTTTCGGTTGCCTACGCATGCGCTGACTCCAGAGCATAATACTCTTGCGTTTTGGGCCTTTAGATCTGCCGCCAATGACACTTGGCTTGTTGGATGGGTGAGGCTTATGGTGGAAACTACTTGAGAAACTGCACAAGAACGCGTTAACAAAAATGATATGAGAATTATGGGGGACCTGGGAAGAACTTACAGCGCGGTATGAGCCTCAGGACTTGGCAAAGGTTGCTTTAGCCACGTGTTTGTTTTGATCTGAAAATGCTCGCAACTATGTTTTAGAACTCTCACTTTTTGAATAATTTTTGGTTTTGCTCTTGGCCGTTTCTGCACACACTATTTTTTTGAATGAGGTTGGGAAGGCTTGTATATATAGTGTGTAATGTGTATCAAACAATATTATGGTCATTGAAGCCTTGCATTCATGTTTGAGATTTCCTCCATAACCAACTTTGAACCATTTTCCATATTTGTGAAATTTTGAATTTTTATGCCCATAATAGGCCATGCACGAATTTGGAAAGTGTTTTAATGTGTATCAAAGCTAATCAACACAAAATATATCCCTCCATTAATTTCTTGGATTTTTATTTGAATTTTAAAGATTTAAAATGAATTAAATCAAATAAAATTAAATAAAAATGAAAAAATTAATTTTAAATCTTGAAATAAATTGTGGGACACGTGGGAGGCATGGCCAAGCTGAATCAAGTGGAAAAAGTGGGCCCCTTTTGTCAAAAATGAAGTTTCAAGGATAATTGACTTTGGCCATTTCACAAAAATTTCCCAACTTCTCCAATGCATATCTTGCTCAATTTTGAAGCTATGAACATGTTCTTGGACATTTTGGAAAGGTCTTGAAGTCCTCTAACCAATGTCTTTGGTCCCATGTCATTTTGATTTACCAATCTCAAGTTATGGTCTTTGACTTAAAGTCCCTTTTGTTGACTTTTGAAAATGACCTATAATGTTGAAATTGATAACTTTTTGTGAGAGCATTTATTGGACTTGGAATGTGAAGATGAGTTGTAGCAAATGTCCTCCCCTTCAAGATGAGAATTGGATGGGATTTTTCTGATGAACCATGAAAAAGTTATGCCTTGGTCAAGTTACAGTTGACTTTTCAGCTGTCCAAAAATAGAAACTTTTGACACCTTGATGATTTTTGAGCCATTCTTGTGAAATCATGATCAAGACTTGATCAAATGATGATTGTGGCTTCAAAATAAGATGTTGACCAAAATTTTTGACTTTTGACTGCCAAATGACCATTTTGCCCCTACAGTTGACTGTTTAGCAAATGGGACTTTTGACTGTGCAACTTGACCTTGTGAGCCTTGAAACTTGACATGTAGGTGCTTGACAATGTATATGAGCATATGTGACTTGATTGAGCCCTTGGAAACCTCAACTTCCTTGCAAGAACCAAAACCCTAATTTGACTGGCCTGGGAGAGTGGTTGACTATGCAGCCCTTGAGTAGACTTTGAACCATTTGCTTGTCATAACTTTGAAGATTATGGGAGGGCAAATTTTGGGGTACAATAATGCAGAAACCAGATATAGCAACATAGAAAAGCTATGTCTTTGTTTATATTTCTCTTGTATGAAACTTAAATATTATATAAAGCCTGTTGATGTTTATGTTTCATCTCATTTCGATGTTATCAAGCACATGCTTTCGAAACCAATAATGCATAGCAGAATTGGTAAATGGGCTTTGGACTTGACAGAGTATTCTTTGACTTTCATGCCTTTAAGAACTGTGAAAGGTCAAATAATTTCTGATTTCATTGTTGATCATTCACTGAGCGAAGATACTGTCATGGGTTATGTTGAAATGCAACCTTGGAAATTGTACTTTGATGGTTCGACCCATAGAGATGGTAGTGGTGTTGGGGTTCTTATAATTTCTCCTGAAGGAATTCCAACAAAATTCAAGTATAAGTTAGACGGTCCTCGTTGTTCGAACAACGAAGCTGAATACGAAGCGCTTATCATTGGACTTGAAGCTTTGTTAGAATTGGGGGCAACTAGAGTCGAAATTAGAGGAGATTCAGAGCTAGTGGTCAAGCAAATAACCAAGGAATACAAATGCATAAAAGACAATTTGATTACATATTTTGTCATAGCTAATATGCTACTAAAAAAATTCGAATACATGGATATTAAACATATTCCAAGAATAGAAAACCAAGAGGCAAATGACCTAGCACAGTTGGCTTCGGGATATAAAGTTTCCACCAAAAAATTAGAAGATTTGGTTGAATTGAGAGGAAGAGTTATGGCTACTAGACTCATACCATCAGATTTAGAGAATGTAAAGTTAGGTTGTGCTGACAAGCAGAAATTCGGAGTATTTGCCATAGACACCTTGACAGATGCAGATTGGCGAAGTCCAATAGTGAGTTATTTAAAAAACCCAAAACTGAATGTTGATAGGAAGATAAAATACAGAGCGTTATCATACATCCTCATGGGAAATGAATTGTTCAAGAAGACCCAGGAAGGCGTATTAATGAAGTGCCTAGGAGAAGATGAGGCATACTTAGCATTATCAGAGGTTCACAATGGGGCATGTGGGGCACATCAAGCAGGCCATAAAATGAAATGGTTGTTATTTCGATATGGCATGTATTGGCCCAGCATGCTCAAAGACTGTATAAATTTTGCTAAAGGGTGTGAAGAATGCCAGAAACATGCAGGAATTCAACATGCTCCTGCAAGTGAGTTACATTTGATCATCAAACCATGGCCCTTTAGAGGATGGGCATTAGATTTAATAGGAGAGATCAATCCTGCTTCGTCTAAGGGACATAAATATATCTTAGTGGGAATTGATTATTTCACTAAATGGATCGAAGCAATACCATTAATAGTTGCTGATCAAGAGGCCATTATTGGGTTCATACAGAAACAGATAATTTATAGGTTCGGATTACCAAAAAGTATAACCACAGACCAAGGTTCTGTGTTTACTGGTAGAAAGATGCAGGAATTTGCTCAGGAGATGGGTTTCAAGTTATTAACATCAACGCCATATTACGCTCAAGCAAATGGTCAGGTCGAAGCAGCAAACAAAGTGATAATAGGGTTAATAAAAAAAACATGTGGGTAAGAAGCCAAAAAATTGGCATAATACTTTGGACCAAATACTCTGGGCTTGTAGAACATCTCCTAAAGAGGCTACTAACACCACGCCTTTCCAACTAACATTTGGCCATGATGCTGTTTTACCAGTGGAAATTCATCTGCAGTCAGTTCGAATTCAAAGGCAAAGTGAGATCCCATCTGCATTATATTGGGAGATGATGATGAATGAGTTAGTTGAGTTAGACGAAGTTAGATTGCATGCATTGGAAATCCTGATGAGGCAAAAGGAAAGGGTAGCCAGGGTATACAACAAAAGGGTGAAAGGTAAAACATTCATTGTTAATGACTTAGTTTGGAAAGTCATATTGCCCATGGACAAGAAGAATAAAGCTTTAGGTAAATGGTCACCTCATTGGGAAGGACCCTTTCGAATACTAAAGAGTTTCTCAAACAATGCATATGAAATCGAAGAGTTAACTGATGACAGACAAATCTTAAAGGTTAACGGAAAGTATTTGAAAAAATATAGACCTCGCCTGCAAGAGATTCGAATAATAGCAACATAGTCGAAATATAACAAGGAGGTGCCAAAATGGTGTCATATATTGCCAAAATGGCATTGTTTAAATATTACAAAACCAAGTGTAAATCAATTCAGATAAGCAAAAGTTTAAAAGTAAACGTTGTTTCTTAGTCTTGCGAAGGTGCTTCTAAAAGACTCAAGCCTTTATTGGGTGTAACGTCTTGCTCCTTCCAGAGTATTTACTTCCGCTTTGATGCGCTCTACTGCTTCTGTTTCGGAAAGACCCCTGTTAAGGAGTTCTTCGAATTGGTTACTTACGCTGCCAGTTTCGTAAGCCAATTGCTGTTGTTGAGCTTCTTTGATCTTTTGCTGGAGCTCTTGAATTTGTCCTTCCCAAAAGAGAATAGAGCATGCTCGAACTTCATAGTCAGCCTTCGCTTGTTTTAAACGCGTTGCTTGATCTTCTGCCTCTGTAGAAAGTTTTGAAGCACGCTCATAAGTAGCATCCATGGTGTTCCGTTTCTCCTGAACTTTAGCAGCAGCCATTTCATCTTGTAGGAGACATCCAGTTACATCGTCCAATAAAACTTGGAGATCAAACAGAATAGTGCTGATTGGAAAGGAGCAAGTTGTAGAATTAACCTGAGTAAGAAGTTCCTTCATGGTATAGCAAGCAGTGCTATCCTTTTTAATAACTTCGAATAGGTCTACATCAAGGATTGTTTTCCTGACTTGGTTAATAAGTTCAGCTCTAGCATCTGGGGACATTGTTCTGCTAGTTGAACTTGTGCCAACCCTAGTGAGAGGAACGTCCTTCTAAGCCGGTTTAATTTTCATGTACCCAATTGGGTCATTGAGCTTTAGGAGAGCTAGTTCCTCTTCAGTCAGTCGAGGCTGGGAAGTTGGGGAAAGTTCCTTGTTTAAAGGAGTCACGTCCATTTCGACCCTCATAGTTTCTTTAGTCTTACCCCCATCATCTTCATCCTTGCCTTGCTCCTCGCTTTCTCCTTCGTCACATGGATCCACCACATCGATGGTATTGGTCTCGCTGCTAATAACATCAGATTTCGTTCCACCAGCTGAACCACTTTGGGTTTCGTCTCCACCAGAACTTTCTTCTGCAGTTTCTTCACTCTCTTGAGAAGAATCAGTTTTGTTCTTTTCAGCTTCAGTGATTGTTGGAGTCTCTTTAAGGGTTTCAAGAGGAGATCTCAGAAGGGAAGTTTCTGGTGGATTTTCTTTGGACTTATGGGATGACCCTTCGTTTGCTTCCTTCAAAGGGGGCGAGGTGCCTTGGTCATCGTGTGCCTCCGAAGCTCCAGTCAGGACCGCCATGTTGGAGGATCCTTTGTTTTGCACATAATTGCTGGAGTCCCCATGAATAGAGGAAGTGATTGGAGCATGAATCCCGGTTGGAGGATTTGAAGCAGTGGGGTTTGCATTCGAAGTGTCCTGCATAAACAAAATTAATTAAGAGTATGCACTAAGGTATGAATAACTATCTTTGTTATGAATTCGAATTTAATTACCTGTGGGTTATCGGAAGGAATGTTGCTGTCAATATGTTCCAACGTTACGTTGGAGGTCGAAGGTGGAATTTTGGATGTTGTTGAGGGAGCAACGTCTTTAGGATCAAGCCCAAGAACATTAGTAGGCTCAGGGCCTTTGGAACTTTCTTTCTTCTTCTTCTTCTTAGAAGCTGTTGGAGAGTTTTCACCAGCTTTGGGGTCCCTGTCAGTAGGGCCTTGTTTCCGTTTCTTGGGAGTTGTTGGTGGAAGTTTTCTAGTCTGAAAAGGGTTAGACAAAAGTTAGGTCTAATTCATAAACTTCAGTTTACTCGAAACAACAGGGTTAGTTGATTACCTTTGGAATGGAGATTTCTGCTGCAGCCGGTGTTGTTGTTGTAGTAGTTGTTGTTGTTGGTATTGTTAGAATTGCATCATCACTAACTTCAATAGCCTGTTGAGAAGTGTTGCCTTCCTTGGATTTTGAAGTAACACTCTTTATCCTAATAGCTGAAAAGTGAAACAATTGAGGTAAAGTGTTAAGGATAAGGGAATTAGAATACAATTGGAATTTTCCCAAGCATTCGCACTTGTGCCTTAATTAGATGTAATCGAAACGGCAGGAAGGTCATAGCGAAGATGTCCTGGGAAATTATGAAGCCAGTAACAAGCCCATGTCACAGTCTCAGATGGCTTTGGTTTCTTTTGGGGCTGGTATTTGAACATTTCTTTGCAAGTGAACCACCAAGGGTATGGAGGAAACCAAGCCAGAGCCAGTTCTGAGGTAGGAAACATAGGAAATTTAGGTGGGTGCATTTCGAGTGCCAACCTATACCTATCCTCAGGTGACAACCCTGAAGGAAGTTTGAGCTTAGAAATTTTTTCTTTAAATTTTTCCTTCAAGGTCTCGGCCGCTTGATGTATAGTGGTTTCCAAGTGTTTGGGATCATAAGTGGTTTCGAAATAATTTTGAAAAGCCCTAATTTCTTTGACGTGAGTGAACATACCTTTCTTGGAGTGTACCTGCACATTGAACGCGTCAGTTAGCTTTTGTTGAATGGCGAGTGTGTCAAACATATAGGTATGGTAGAACTTAGTCCACCATTCAAGAAATCCTTTCGCTGTGAATTATGTTGGCTCGAAAGGTAAAAGCTCGAACTGAGCGAAATCTTGGTATTGTTCCTGTTGCAACTTGGCCTCTCTTGCTTTGAATGTTTTGCCTGAAGTGATGGCACTTTGTGTTTGGAACAAAGGTTCAGGGATTAATTGGCACAGGCCAAATTGTCTAGAAACAAAATTGGGTTGATAAGCTAAGAGGAAAATCTGATTCTTGTTTGGGGTGATTCTTGAGGAGATTAACCTAGGAAGAAGAAACGCTTTCCAGATATTTTACATCTCTTTGCTCTTGGTAGCTTCTGAGAGAGGCATTGTGAACCATGAAGGTCCACAAGTCCTTTGAGCAAAAGGTGCCATAGATTCTTCAAACTTATGTCTTTTGGAGAATATCATGATGTATTTAGAAAATTGGATTTTGAAATCATCCTTGTCGTCATTCGGGGTGAGCTTTCGAAGTCTCGTGCCTTCGATGCTCCTGTCAGCTATTTCTGGATCTTGTTCAATGATGGTATCAGCGGTTGACAAAGAAGATTCGAACATGGAATTAAGCCATAATTGGAGCAACCAAAAGGGTCCGGCCAGAAGAATGTTTTTTGGAGTGTGGGATTTTAAACTAGAAACTACTGACCTTAAACTCTCATAAAGGTCAACAAGTAACAGTTCACTCAGGCAGACTTTCCTATTTTCATGGAAATCCCTGGCTAGAGGAATGAACCTACTTGCTACTTGTAAAGATCTACTGCAAAACACATATCGTGATAGCCACAGGGTGAGGAAAGCGATATGTTCTACATCTGAGACCTCATCTCCCTCAGTGTGATAATGGCTGATAAATTTTGAGAAGATAGCCAGTTTGACATCGAAGTCAATAATGCTGGAATGTTCTTCGTTGTCAGGAATGTAAATTTCCCCCACTGGTGAGAGACCAGTGATGGCAGCTATATCAAAAAATGTAGGTGTTATCATTCCACCTGGAAGATGGAAAGTGTTGTAAGTATTGTCCCAGAAGTACAATGAAGCGAATAGCAATGGGTGACTATAGGTAAAGCCTGTTTTCAACAGTTTGATTAGGTTATAGATCCCTAATTTTTTCCATTGTTGAGACTTTTTGGATTCTACCTTGGTGAACCAGTTTTGGTATGCTATGTCTGAAGTGGGGCAGGATCGAAAGGGTTTGAAATTACTTTTGATATAATCTAAGATAAAAGGGTCTTTTGGAGGTAAGGCCGGAGTTTTAGTTGTTTTTGAATCAGATGATTCGCTTAGGTCTCCAGTCCCTGCCCTAGGGGCATCCATTTTGTTGAAAAGGGGTTTGAATTTATAGCAAACAGGAAAAATTTTCCTAGTATCTTTCAGAATTTCAAAAACTGTTAAAGGACCCATTAGAAACCTTTTTCCAGCAACAGTGGTAGGGATTAATACCTGAGAGGCGTACAACATTTCTTTCTCCTTGGAGATCATTTGAGGATTGAGTACAGATTGATTCTGATAAATACTCACTTTTCTCTCCATGATGGTTTCCGTGTTGGTTTTCTTGTTCTTCTTCTTTGATAATTTCTTCAGTTGTGATGATGTTGATGAAGACATTGTTAAGATTGCTGGAAGTTTTTAGGTTTAGCAAAGAGGAGGAAGATTTCAGAAATTTTGGAGAAAAAGAAGAAAAGACTAAACTGATAGGTTTTATAGAGTGAGTGTAAACACCCACTAAAAGGACTAGGAGTACGTGGAAGTTGTTGATTGGATTCAGAAGGAGGTGGCGTAAGATCCAGTGTTGATAATAAGTGTGATTAATAATAATCATTATTTTTAAACCGCACCATGCTGTGGTAACTGGTCCAAAATGATTGAGTACTCAAAAAGGTGTCTTGATTGACGTGGGTTAAATCATGTGCAGTGAGTGTCATGATTCATTCAAAAAGGGTTATCAAAATCTTGTGAATCTATTTAAAATAAGTACTTCTCAAAGGGTTCGAAATACATATTTTAAAGGGGCATTTTGTTGGCTGAAGATTTTGATACTGTGATTCGAAATATGGTTGAGTTTGGTTTGAATAAAGCAGATTTGACGATTCGGAATGGAAGAGAATGCTTGTTTCAAATGGAAATATTAGAGTTCAAGGTTTCGAATGATAAATTGCGGAGTGTGAGTCCAAAGCCTTGTTCGAAATAATCATTAGAGGATATTTATGAAGGTCATTTTTGGAAATAACCTATGAACAAACTCGAAACGAAAAAGTTCCAAAACATTTGAAATTCAAACGTAAGTGGGATATTGGAAATTCAAATACACAAGCGTAAGAGTGTTCGAAGACGCGTGGGGGCTAGAGGGAAGCAATGCTCTGCATGTTTCGAACGTGGAAGATTCTGATAGCAAGACCGTTATGGTCGAATAGTATAAATAGAAGTCTTATTGTTAGGAATTGGGGTGTCATATCTGTTGTACAAATTCAAGAAACATTCAAAATACCGCATGGATAGGGAAACGAATGCTCGAAAGATGTACGTATGATAACACCAACATTTACAATTCAATGAAAACTCTTTACATTTTCCAATTTTATCTTTCACTTCCGTTTCATTTGTGTTTCAAGCAATTTTATGTTTATGCCTTTACATTAATACCTTTGTACTCAAAGTCATTTATTCCTTTATGCATTTAAATACTTTTCTTATGGTCGAAACCTCCAAACATTTAGTAACTTTTACATCCACTCATTTAATCCTGCCATTTATCCAATTTGAAGTCTTTAAACTTTTCTCATAAATATTCCTAATGCCATATAGAAGTTATCCTTCGAACCATTCGGTATAGTAATCGAAGCGGACTGGATATCTTTGGAGCAACTCTAATTCAAAATCCTAAATACAAATGTCAGTTTTACAATTAGACTTAGCCAAAAAACTATGTTCCATAGGATCAATCTAGTCGATCCTGTAAGTTACCAAAGAGATTGAATAACAGTAATTAAGTTTATTTGATAGTTTGGAAGACTAGCGGTTGTTCACCAGAAATCACTGTGAACAGTACCTGGCATGAAAAGCAATCAGATGAGTGTGGGACAACTGATTGAGAAAGGTTTTTCAGTTTCCATGAAGGACAATCTTCTGAAGATGTATGACTGTAATCAGAAGCTGATTATAGAGTCAGAACATGGAAGGAACAGAACATTCAAGGTGAATGTTAGAACTGCAGACTCTGAATTTCTTAGTGCAACAAGTGTTGTCAAGGAGAGTGAGTTGTGGCACAGAAGATTTGGTCATCTGAATTTCAGAAGTTTAGGACATTTGAAATCAAAGAATCTGGTACATGGAATTCCTACAATCAAGAAGCCTGAAAATTCATGCAAGGTGTGAATGGAAGGGAAGCAACCAAGATTACCATTTGCATCAGAAGTAGTTTCGAGAGCAAAGCAAGCCTTGGGAGTAGTACATTCTGATGTGTGTGGTCCATTTCCAGTAGCATCGACTGGAGGGAATAAATATTTTGTGTCATTTGTTGATGAGTTCACCTGAATGACATGGGTATCTCTCATAAAGTTCAAAGATGAGGTGTTTGCTGAATTCAAGAAGTTCAGACTGAAGGCTGAGAATCAGAGTGGCCAGACTCTGAAGATTCTTATAACTGATGGTGGTGGTGAGTACAACTCCATAGAATTTAGAAGTTTCTGTGAGGAGAATGAAATTGAGCATGAGGTTATTGTTACCTATACTCCTCAACACAATGGTCTTGCTGAAAGAAGAAACCATACTTTGCTTGATACGGTGAGAAGCATGCTGAAAGAGAAGAAGCTTCCTCATACTCTGTGGGGAGAAGTTGTTGCACCTGCATGTTATGTGCTCAATAGGTGTCCAACTAATAAATTGAAGGAAATAGTTCCTATTCAGAAGTGGACTGGAAATAAGCAAAGTTTTAGTCATCTGAAGGTGTTTGGTTCTGTATGTTATAAACATGTCCCAGAAGCCAGAAGACAGAAGTTGGATGATAGAAGTAAAGTGATGTTGCTGGTGGGGCACTATAGTACAGGTTCGTACAAACTTTATTGTCCAGAAACTAACAAAGTTAAGTTCAACAGAGACTTCATTATAGAGGAATCGGAAGTTTGGAATTGGGAAAAGTCTCGTCCTGACTCTGATGAGAGAACTTTTGAAGAAAAGTCAGAAATACATGTTTTTGAAGCTGGTAAAGACTCTGAATCCGAAGAAGATACAAAAGGAGAAGATGATTCTGACTCTGACTCCGGTGGTGATCCAGACTCTGAAGACACAAGGTTCTGGAGAAAGTCCAAATTCTGAAGCAAGTGCTTCTGAAGGAGATATTTCTGGTGTCCAAAGTTCTGAAGGTCCAGTTCAGAGGCAACAAAGACTCAGAAGGATTCCAAGAAGATTGGTAGAGTTTGACATGTTACGAGACACTGAAGTAGACTCTAAAGGAGAAGTTATTCAGTGTGCAATGTTAGTAGAATCTAAACCTTTGAGTACGAAAGAGGCTCTTAAGCAGCAAGTCTGGTTGCAGGCCATGAAAGAAGAACTTGATGCTATAGAGAGAAAAAAGACTTGGAAGCTGACTAAACTTCCAAAAGGCAAGAAAGCCGTTAGCATCAGATGGGTTTTCAAGCAAAAGCTAAATCTAGATGGATCAATTGGCAAACACAAAGCAAGATTAGTAGCAAGGGGCTTTCTACAGAAGTCTGGGCTGAATAACTTTGAAGTGTTTGCACATGTAGCGAGACATGAAACAATCAGACTAGTGATTGCAATAGCTGCTAACAGGAATTGGCCTCTTATGCATTTAGATGTAAAATCTGCATTTTTGAATGGTCCATTACAAGAAGAGGTGTACGTTTCATAACCTCTTGGATTTGAGAAAAAGAATCAAGAAGGGATGGTGTTCAAATTACACAAAGCATTGTATGAATTGAAGCAAACGCCTAGAGCCTGGAATTTGAAGATTGATTCGTTTTTCAAGGAGCAAGGGTTTCAGAAGTGTGAGATGGAGTATGGTGTTTATGTTCAGCATACTTTAGAAGGTAATATGATTCTGGTCTGTTTGTATGTTGATGACATATTACTCATAGGAAGTTCTGAACAAGAGATATATGAGTTCAAGAAAGTTCTGATGAATGCATTTGAGATGACAGATCTTAGAAAAATGAGTTTCTTTCTAGGGATGGAATTTATGTACTCTGAGAAAGGAATCATTTTGCATCGGATGAAGTATAAACTAGAGCTTCTGAAGATATTTCACTACAAGAAAATTAGTGTTTAACGACACAAAAATTGCGACAGTTATGTGATAACTGTCGTAATTGACATATAGAGACAGTGTTTACGACAGTTGACACCAACCGTCCCTAATATTTATTTTGCGACGGTATATTTAACCATCATAATATTATTATTACAACGGTAAAACAACCGTCGGCCCCCATTTAACACTTTTAACATTGATTTTTCACCAACAACTAGTCACGACGGTAAAATTAACCGTCCTAAAAGGCATATCACGATGGTAAAGCACCCGTCGCACCCTTAAACCTTTCACGACGGTAAAATTATCCGTCCTAAAATTCATTTCACGACGGTAAAACAACCGTCGCACCCAAAACCTTTAAAAATTCTCATGGGCACGACGGTAAAACACCCGTCGCCGTAAAAAAGTTAAAAAGCTCTTAAAAAGCTCTTATTCATTTCATTATTCTTGTTACAATTTTATTTTTACAGGGAACCCTTCATCTCTCTCCCGCGCAGCCTCTCACCCCCCAACCTTCAAACCCTAGCGTCATATCCTCTTCGCGACGACGGTGTACCCAGTTCTCCCTCAATCAAAACCCAACCACCAAAAACAAACAAAAAGCTAAAGATCTTACCCCTTTCGCGATTGCTTTATGACTTTCTGTCCGATTTGTTCTGATCTTCTTTCTCTCTTGCTTTGTAGATTCTGGCGAGTTCGAATGGAATAGCGGCGGCGAAGCTACGGTGATTAGCAATTAGGGTTTTAGATGTTTAAATACTAATTGCTCTTTCTCTTTTCGTCTTCAACGACAACGCTGGTATCTCCTTCTTCGCGTTTTAGATGTTCTTATCCTATGTTGCAGTGAATCAGGCCATTACACTTATTTCAAGTGTATGTTGGTAGAAGAGTTAGTGGTGTAACTCCAAAAAATTTAAGTTTATACCCAGGTTGGTGGAACTCTGTTGCATTGGCCATCTAGCACCAGAAATTCTTAGTTATGTGAATATTTAATTGAAGAAGGAGCGGATGTAAATGATGTTGATAGAGCTGGTGAAACTCCTCTAATGAATGACATCCTTTGACATAACAAAGAGGTATGCTTATTCTACCCATATACATATGTTCATTAGTGCATCACTTTCCATCTTTTCTTTCATCTTATCACTTCTTCTACTATTCAATTTCAGAATCTAGGTTGAGTTATTAAGAACAAAATTTCTAAGATGGTTCTGAAATTCTATTTTACTGTTGTTCTAGATCTGACTCTGGTTTCGTCAGTTTATAGGTATTTTAGTTGACACCTAATAAATGAGCACATCTAATACCCTAAGTACCAATATCAGTAATTACACTCTTTTTGATAAAAATAGTTATAAGTTAGGAGAAATCTTCTATCTGATGATGGTAACTTACAGTGGATAATGGACTATTATATTTCCATATGGAATCACTAAATTGATTTGTATTTGGTTTTGATGAAATGCAGTAGTTTGATTTTACAGATAAATATAGAGGAAAACATGACAGCAACATCATAGTTGCACAAAAGTACTACATATCTATCAGTGGCTATAATGTAAGATTTTTTGGTTCAATGCAATTCTGGATCAATATAAAAAAAACTATACATTTGAAATTTGAAATGAATATTCGAATTATAATTGAATGCACATGATGAATTTCTATGTCCTGCTGCATGGTTGTATTAAGCATCTAACAACCAATATTACTTGGATTACCTTGGTAGAAATGGCGACTCCATGGGAGAAATTGGTTCGCAAATGACTTCCCTGAAATGCTTGAGCCTCATTGAACTCGGACAACAATCCTGCTTGTGCATTTTTTTCATCTTCCCCAGTTACATTACCACTTATGCATTGCACCTTCTTCTGAATCATTGTGTCGTCGTGAATATTAAAAGATAAGTGATTCTTCATAATCTCTATTTGATTCACAATATTTACACTGCAACTTGTCATGTCAATTGCTTTGAAACATGATGCCTGACTGTTATAAATAATTTATGATGCAGGTCAGTTCATTGGTTGATGGCATGTGCAACATAGCATGTGGTATGTTGGACTCCTTGCTCCATAATTCTGCCAAAATTGCCCTAATTGCTCCACAACACGCCACGTCTTATGTTTTCAACATGACACGTCTTATGTTTTCAAACTATCAACTACACCTCTTTTATTTATCAAAATGTAAAGATGCATTTCAAAACAAAAACTTCTGCTGCCCTACTTGATATCAAGATTGATCGAGAAATATTGGATTCAGTTACAGTTGCCCTTAAAGAATGTTTGTTTCTTTCATATCAGAATATGCAGAATATTATTCTATTGTTTTCTATTGCTGTGAGTTTTTAAACTTCCAATGTTAATTTATTTGTTCTAAAAAAAATTATACAGATTTTCGCAATGACGTCTCATTAGTCTTGTTGTTGGATTGGTACTGCTGCTATTGGCTCCTATTATTAGCAGTTGGGTTTCGTTTTATTATAATAGTTCAATGACCATATGAATCTTTCTTGTGCTTACAATATTTTTTAATGTATATTACATCATCTTATATTTCATTTATTTGCATCAGGCTCTACGTTTGGAGTAACTCGACGTCGATTTCGGGTTTATGTACATGCTATTATTCTATTTACATATTATTATTCTATTTGCAGGTTCAGCATCTGATTGCAGAAGTCAGTGAAATTATGACTAATGATACTGTAGATAAGGCTGGTTTGTGGAAAAACAAACTCATTGATCAGTCATTGGAGCTTTTAGATTATTTACCTCAAGCAATTCAAGACATTTGCTTCTTGAAAGAGATCCACATGGAAATGTTCAAGTACCTAAAGTTGCATATCATTATATTTTGTGTTCATTTGTCTTCTTTATCCAATTTTGAATCAATATCATTTTCTACCATGACAATTTGAGAGTTTTCTTGTACAGGCCAGGGTTTACTTTAATAAAATACAATGCTTCTATTTTGAGGAGCAGCAACTAATTCTTGGAGAGCAGATTGATATGCCATTAAGTAGTTTTCTCAGTCTGAACTCAAGTATTCAATAATATTCCTGCCATATTTAGTTTGTAATATATTATTGACATTATCTTTATCTTCTACATAAAGGTATGGGAAAAGGAGCCATATCCAGTAGCGGGGACAACAACTGAGATGCATATTTGAATATGTCGATTGCAGTTCTTGCTACCCTTTGTCGTGTTCCAGAGATTATATCCTCTGAAGACTTGATTTCCAAGATCCCAGTGATATTGGAAGTAATTTCCACCCAGTATAATGTTTTTCTTTTCTTTCGCATTACTTATTCTAATTTCCACTATCGCTGTGTCAACGAGTCTCTCAGCCCCTACACATTTTGTTCGCTATTCTCACAGTCAACTATAGTATTTCCTTTCTTAACTGATCCGTTAAACCAAACCTGCTTTACATGTACCTCAGGAACCAAACACGTTCTTTTCAAAGAGAAAAGGGAACGAGAAGGAAATTCTAATCGCTTCTTTTCAGGTTCTCATCTTAAAATGTTGTTTAATCTTCTATAGTTGCTTAATTGTTCATTTATTCGGTTATTTGACGAATCTTATCGTAGGTTGTGAGGAAAATTCAGTTGCAAATTCATGAATTTGATTCTTCTTCGAATAAAGAGGACTTGCACGGTTCAGAGAAGCACTGTTGCATCCATCAATGTCTACCAAAAATTGTGACTAAAATAGTAAGTGTCAGAACCAACAATTCATTGGCATTCTTTCTGTTATTTGTATTTTCTATGTTGTAGGTGAATTTGTTAGCTGTTGAAATTTGTTCAACATGTTGCGATTAATAATTACTTTCATTCTACATGCTGTGATACCTAGACAAATATTATTGAGTCAATACGAATTTAGGAAATTATAGACATTTTATTAGTAAGCTCATGCTGCCCTGTTATGAAAAAAGTTGGTATTGACTCAAATCGACCTCAAGTCATTTTTGTCATTAAAGATGTAGGGATTTTGTAACATCTGTTGACTCTTTGTTTCTTTTGTTAATATTTCCTTTATTCTCTAATGATTGTATTTCTAATTCATGTTGACTTGTGCAACCAATCATCTATTGTGTCATTTTCATCTCAATGACACCAAATTTACATTATTTTTTGTTGTTTGACTGAATTTCATATTAATTTATACCTTGACACTCATTGCATGGGTTGATCTGGGTAAACTTGCAAGTTGTATTGATAGATGTAGAATTGATAAAAGTTGTATTGTAGTTATCAAGACTATGTAAGATTTTATCTTCCACAGGTAAAATAGAGCTCTTTTCCTGTGACTTTTATTTAGAACAGGTATTTGAATTTACATTGATCATTATCAACATAACATGTATTGCACATGTAGTTTACAAATGTTTCCAAAAAACTGAACATGTCAGCTTTACTAGGTGGCATGGAATCATTGGAAGACTAGTTCAAAAGAAGATAACTGGGCTATATGGAACTGAATTTCTTGTTTTTTCAGCATGCTTTGCACTCAACAATACAATGCCGAAAAAAGGTAATAGTATTATTCTTGAACTTCTCACAACAGTCATAGAACCTTATAAACAAGATGCAAAAAGATGCTAATGCGTTTGTTTTTTGCAGGACAACCTTTGATCATTAGCAATAACGGAGCAAGTGGCGTTTATCCAGGTTCTACCAATCTTGCTTATCAACAAGCAATAGACGATGGAGCTGACATTATAGATTGCTCGGTTCAAATGACAAAAGATGGAATTTCATTCTGCTCAAATACAGCAGACCTAATGGCAGATACAACTGCTATGACTAAATTCATGTCGCGGACTTCCAATGTTCCAGAAATTCAACCAAATAGTGGAATTTTCTCCTTCGATCTCACGTGGAACGAGATCCAAAGCTTGCAACGTAATGCTTCCGTTTGACTTCAAAAATTCATGAAGAATGGTGGATAGCAACGTAATGATTATGGAACTCGCATTTTACATGATTATGGAACACACATTTTTTTTGGATATTATAATGCTTATTTGATGTTAAATATTTTTTATTGAAATTATTTTTACTATATTACAAAGTGATAGAAAATAAAACAAAAAATAATACTATAAATAAATATATTAAAGAAGAAATAATTTAAAGAAAAAAAAAACAAAAAAAAAAAACTATATTTAAATTTTTTACATAGATAATAATTTAAATAAAAAATATATATAATAGAAAAATAAAAAAAAATCAAGACATAAACAAAAGTCATGGCGACAGTACCGAACCGTCGTAATCAACAATTAAAAATAATCAACAAAAGTCATGACGGTATCGAACCGTCGCCATAAACAATTTAATCAATTTCAAAAGATATTCACGACAGTATCGAACCGTCGCCATCAATAATTAAAAGAAACTCAAAAGATAGTCACGACGGTATCAACCCGTCGTAAACTTGAACGACAGTTTTTGTAACCGTCGCGAAATAGGTTGGGGACACACACTTCTGCGACGGTAAAGCAACCGTCGTGGAAAGCAAATTGCGACGGTTTTAACCGTCGTAATCTACAAAAATACCTGTCGCAATCTGCCAATTTTCTTGTAGTGTTTGAGCTAGAAAATTGCAAGGTTGCCATCACAGTTGCTGATACGAATCATAAGTTGGACTCTGATTCTGATGGAAATGGTGTGGATGCTACAACCTTCAAACTGATGGTTGGTTCTCTAAGGTATTTGTGTAATACCATACCTGATATTTGCTATGCAGTTGGAATGGTTAGTAGATTTATGAGAAAACCAAAGTGGTCTCATTACCAAGCTGCTGTCAGGATTCTGAGGTATGTAAAGGAAACTCTGAAATATGGAGTGTTATTCCCGTCTGAAAGAAAGATCGAATTAGAATTTCTGAGTTATTCTGATTCTGATTGGTGCGAAGATAAAGTTGACAAAAGAAGTACTTCTGGATACTGATTCAAATTTTTGGGAGGTCCTATTTCTTGGTGTTCCAAGAAACAATATGTTGTTGACTGTCAACTTGTGAAGCTGAATATATTGCAGGCGCTCTGACTGCATGTTAAGCTGTGTGGATTCTGAACTTGCTGAAAGATCTGAAGATCGAGGTAAATAAACCTCTGAAAATGATGATTGATAACAAGTCTGCAATCAATCTTGCCAAGAATTCAGTGTTGCATGGGAGAAGCAAGCATATTGAGACCAAATATCATTTTCTGAGGAATCAAGTTCATAATGGAATTTTAGAAGTTGTGCATTGTAGCACCCAGAAGCAGCTGACAGATGTTCTGACAAAGGCTATCAAAATTGATCAATTTCTTGGTTTAAGGGATGAAATTGGTGTTGTCAGTTTTGGATAAATATAAATTAGGATGGTGTTAGAATTAATTTAGATTTTATAATTAATTAGATATTAATTTATATTTAAGAATATCTTTTAGATTTTTATATCTTTGTTAGAAAATATATCTTAGATCTTCTTATATCTTTGTTAAAAGATATATTTTAGATTTAATTTTGTGTATAAATAACCTAGTGGAGTAGGTTATTGTAATTCATTATAAATCCTTATTTTGAAGCTGTCAGTAAATATTCTTTTTGCCTTTTATTTTCCTTGTGCACCAACAAAAGCAACATTGACAGTCGCACCGGAAATTACGTTGAAAAAGCTCCTCCGATCACGCATGCACCAGGGGCGTCGCGCTTCACAAACGATTTACCTTTAATTCAAATATTGTTGAAGAGGATTTAAAAATAGGGAAAATTATGAAGTAAAGAATTGGAAGGATTGGGATTTTTCAAAGGAAAAATCAAAATTGTTCATGTTTCCAATGCTGAGAAGGAGAAATGTTTACGTGCAGTACTTACTCAAATAATGAGTACTATGAAATACATAATATTAATAAATTAGGATAAAAGATTAATTAATGGTTAAATATTATAATTACTTTTAAGGGCATGAAAAACAATATTAAAATTGGTTTAGTTAAGAATAATGAAATAATTATGGTAGTAATATTTTTTATTATATTAAAAGTAGATATACAATAAGAATCTGTTGCCTAGTCAAATTATTATTCATCGATATATGATTCAGAAACAACCTTCAGACAAAAATAGTTACAATATTTTAAGTGGCACAATTTTCAAACATAAAAATTAGAAATTAGTCTAATTATTAATGATGTAAATTTCAGTTCTATAATATGAATATTAATATTAAATAGTTTAAAGTTGATAATTTTTATTTATAATAGTGATCAAAATTATATTAAAAAAATATTTAATAATAATCTAAATGAATATTCATGAGAGATCGGGGATATTTATTTCTATCTCTTTGATTTTTTTAGCTTTAATAATTTACATATATTCTTAGGAAAAAACTAACATGTGTCCCAAAAACACAAGTTAATAAGATATTTGTAGAAATATTCTTTTAGAACGCGTGCATTTAATGTATTGAAACTTTAAATATGACTTTATTACATTTAAAATTTTCTAAACATATCCTTAACATGTATCCTTAGGACACATGTTAGCATGACCCATATTCCTAAACAATAATGCTATTCTTACACCAAGAACTTACATCTACATTGTATTTCACTGTTCACCAATACGATGAATAGTAAAATATTATAATAATAAAATATTTTTTAAAATAATAAAAATATTTTTTACATTTTTTAAAATTAAAGGAGTACAGATACAAAATTTTATGATTAACCAGCCTTTTAAATTTCATTAATCAACTTCATAACTATTAAAAATCTGAGTGTTTATTAACCAATTTCATAATTTCATTAACCAACTTTTTACGTTGTATTAACCAACTTTGTTTTACTGTTAAAAATTATTTTAATATCTGAGTATTTATTAATCAAATTCATCACTTTACTAACTAACTTTTTACATTCTATTAACTAACTTTATTTTATTATTAAAAATTATTTTTAATATATGAACATTTATTAACCAATTACATCACTTTATTAACTAATTTTATTTTACTATCAAAATTATTATTTATATATTATTCATTGACACCATTCACTAATACTATTCACGTACTGGTCTCGGTACTATTCATAGTATTGTTTATAAATATATATTTTTATTTAAAAAATATTATCCACTATATAAATACGATAAACATTATTTAGTATAACTATTTAATATACAAATTTGATGTAAGAATAGCTTACCTCATTTTTGAAGTATATCATTTCTCATGTTACATACTATTCCACATGAAATGATATGATGTGATATTAACTATGATACTTTGAGAATAACTTGGAAAAGTCTTAGGAAGCATATTGACTTTCCAAACACCACCATATTGCTTGCTATATATAACAAAGCACCTATGCTAAACATCAAAGTTCCAACAGAGAGTAGTACTATAACTCTATATACCTCAATTCATTCTACAGAACACCTTAAGGTTTGAATCATCTTTTGCTCTCTTTTGTAATGAAAGGAAATTATCCCTTAAATAAAATATTTTAAGCACTAACTCTCATATATTTGTGCAGTGCTGTTACTGCTGGTGATGATGGGTAGAGCACCATGCTGTGATGAAAGTGGTTTGAAGAAAGGACCTTGGACATCAGAAGAGGATAGAATATTGGTGGATCACATTCAGAAACATGGCCATGGAAGTTGGAGAGCACTTCCAAAGCTAGCAAGATTGAATAGGTGTGGGAAGAGTTGCAGATTAAGATGGACTAACTATTTAAGACCTGATATCAAAAGAGGAAAATTCACAGAAGAAGAAGAGAAAACCATCATCAATTTACACGCTGTTCTTGGAAACAAGTAAGTCATTAACCCTTCTCCTAAGTCCAATATATCCGAGTTATATTAAATGAGTATAAATTGTTGATTTAGTGTTTAATCTCAAACGACAATATTTATTTATATTTATATATTAATAAAAAAGAAATCGAAAAAAATATTATATAAATGAATAAATAATGTGAATATGATTTGAATTTTTGTTATTATTAGGTGGTCAGCTATAGCAGGTCATCTACCAGGGAGGACTGACAATGAAATAAAGAATTTTTGGAACACTCATTTAAAGAAAAAGCTTCTTCAAATGGGATTAGATCCAGTTACTCATCGTCCAAGAATCGATCACCTCAATCTTATCGCCAATCTTCAACACTTTCTTGCTGCAAACGTCATCAACAATTTATCAAACACTTTCAACATGACTACTAATAATGCTCTAAGGCTTCAATCAGATGCAGCCAAACTCCAACTGCTTCAAAACATGCTTCAAATTCAAGCCCTCACTACCAACAATACTCCTTCTACTTCAAACTTTGATTTACTCAATATCAATCCGTTTGTACAATATTCATCTTCTTCGTCGCAGCAAGAAAGTTTGTTTCAGAATGAACTTTTTGGATTGAATATTCAGTCCAATTTTCAAGGCTTTGAAGTACCTCAGATGCTGAATGGTGTAACCAATGGATATGATTATATGAATTATGCTTATGACAGCAATAGTAGTAGTTGTTTGAAAACTGATCAAAAGGTTGATGAACTATTTGATGTTACAACAAACTCTTCTTCGATGGTACCGATGAATTCGCTTCCAAATTTGATTTCGGTTTCACAAGAATGTTCTGATGTGAAAGAGATAATAGAAAATAATAAGGTTAACCAAAACGAGTGTTCTACTGATCCTTCTTCAACTTCAACTACCTTTGAAATATTAGAAGATTTCATTTACGAAGACCTAAGCGAAATTTATTGGAAAGATGTGTAAGTAAACTTTATCGTTATTATTAGGATTAAATACACATTTCCTCTGTAATATAATCAAATTTTATTTTACCTCATTTAATTTATTTTTTTGAAATGTTCAACTGAAATTTTAAAATATTAAGTCTTTTGGTCTTTAAGTGAAAAAATTATCTCCTATAAAAAAATTTGATTTACTCCTTTGATTCAGTGTTAAAATTATAGTTGAGGGGGTAATTTAAAAAAAATAAATTAAATTGGATAAAATAAAACTCGTCTATATTATAAGGGAAATTGTGCATTTAACTTTTATTCTTATTACTATTATTATTATTATTATTATTATTATTATTATTATTATTATTATTATTATTATTATTATTATTATTATTATATTAATTAAATATTAATTTTTATTCACAGTCCTTATAAAATTTATCATGATTTATATATTTTTCTCTTCTTTTGTTTGCAGCCAAGAGTCTAATGAGTAACCTGCAGTCATTATTCTACAGTTCTTTCACTCAAGATTTATCAGAGCGGTAATGGGAACTATCATTGATCTTTAGTTCATTTAGGTGTTGATTCATGTGTATTTAAAAATGGATTTCTTTATTAATTTATGTTATAAAAAGCTTGCGTTTGTATAGAGGATTTATAATACAACGTGGAGATTTTCATTTATTTTGTAGAATTGAAATCTTTCATATAATCTTTATGGAATCGAGTAGTTAATGAATTTCAGCTAAGAATAAATTATTGAGAAAGATTTGAATTTAAATTTTAAAAAGAATAATCATTAACAAATTTAATTTTTATTTTCGTAGAACTATAAATCATCGAGACCTCAATTTCTCCTGAAAATAATAGGTTTTCTAAGGTTACTCTTTTGAAGAACCAACAAGAATTAACAATGTATAGAACATGCTTATCGACAACACATTTTTCCTATACTGGGGAACATATCTCACAATGCATAAAATAAAATGATGGTTATCAATCATTCTACATCTGACCATACTAACTTTGTAAAGTTTACAAGTTTTATTGTAAAAGAGTTGGACGACTTAACTTTCTATAGCTTGAAAGTCTTAAAATATTCCCTACAGAAGTTACAAGTTCATCATCCAACTCTTCTTTATCCCACCACACCACTAGTAAATCACCACTCTTATAATCATCTTTATTTGAGACAACTACAATCTGAACTAAATTTTCATTTCTTTCTCTCCCTATATCAGGACAATCCTTTTTATAATGATAGCTTTTATGAAGAAAAAAACATAATCTTATATTATCAAAATCCATAGATTTAGACTACTCAGTACTCTTACGTTCTCCTCTTGAAATACATATTAATAGTATATTCTTTACCATAAATAAATAAGAGTATCTTTTAAACGCTCAAAATTTTTTTATAATGATATTAAAAAGAGTAGAGTTATATCCCGATCATCAACTTTCACCTTGTACAACTCTGTCAATTACTACCTTTATTCCTTTTTATAAGAGACAAATCACTTTTTAGGTTTATTAAATAACCAATATATTTGGTCTATTTATATACCAGATACATTAATTATTTAACGAATCTAAAAAGTGAATTGTCTTTTATAAAAAAGAACAAATATAGTACTTTATAACAAACTTGTTTTATACCATTTATAATGAGTAGAGTAGTTCTTTAAGACAGAGTATGTGATCCAATAATTTGGTCATATACAATTATTCATTTTTGGCACACATATAAGTCGTAGTATTGTTCTTGGCTATTTCCTTAAAACTTTAACTTAGAAGCACAAGATAATTATATTTTTGACCTTATTCACCTTCTTTATCTTCTCTATTTGTGTTAGGCGTATCACCATTAATACATCCCCCTTAAATGCTTCAACGCACTTTCGTTGAGTTAAGATTGTTTGCACCTTCATATTTCATAACTCAAAAATAGTTTCCTTCAAAAAAATTCTCAAGATCATTTAAACTATTGGTTCTCATTTGTGAACTTAAGCCATTTATTCCAAGGTGGATGTCACTGATTGTGAAATACTGTTGGGATTCAAGCGTGAATGGATAAGTCTTACATTGACTTGAAATAGAAGAAATGCTGGCTTTATAAGATAAAAGACTCATACCCCTAATGTCTTAAGATTTTTGGCAGATATGTGGTTTCAAGATCTCTTGTGTCATAAACATTTAGCCATTGACACTTCTGGAGCTCCTCGAACTCCCCAACAAGTGGTATTAGAGCCAAGTTAGACTCGGTAGAGGAGCGAAAGTAGAATCACAATATGGATCAAGGCTAGTAAAGTGTGGTGACACACACTTGTGGGGGTCATTTTTGGAATTTAAGTGTGAGTGATAAAGTCTCACACATCGACTAAAAATGGAGGAAATGTTGCATATATAAGAGAATGGACTCATACCCCAGACGCAATTGATTAATATACTGGCTAATATGTCAATGTAGTAATATCGGGAAATCCCATAATGTCGATCTCAAGGATTGTGTAATATTGTAGGGTTTATATTTTTATTCAATTGAACAAAGAGGTATTTGGGGGTTTTGAAATTTTTTTTGTTTGTAAAAGATAAAACTATGAAAAATTTAATAGAGTAGAAAATAACAATAAAAGTGCATGCTAGGAATGAGAGTTTAAACTTGAACTCACTTGACATCCTAAGTTGACCTTGTAACAACTGGATTTATCATTACAGATTAGAGGTTCTTAAGGGTATTTATTCATAAGCCCTTAGTGAATAATGTAACACCCCATTTCTACCCGACGAATATTAATAAAATCAGAGTTATAAAATATCCAACGAATAAATGAGATGCTACATATTCAGCTTATAATAACAACGTTTAATCGCTTTTAAAATAGATACATAACACTTAAAATTCGGATGAACTAAAAGCAACGTAAATTAGTCTTTTAAAATCAACAACTTTCATAACTACGCAGCGGAATTATAATATTCGACTTAAAAGGACATAATATTTTTGTCCAACTGAAACAACTTCAAAACAACAAGTACTTAACAAAAATCAGCTTAAAATTCAGCAACAGAAGTAAAATCAGCAATAAAACAATAAGTGTTCATTCCCCCGAGTGTTACGTATTAGAGCGACGACACCGACTCTAACCGCTGAAGGTAAACAACCTTCACTTTGGATTATCTGCACGTTACCAACATCAGAGTAACATTCAAACAGAAGGGATGAGATATCAAACAATATAATCGGATGTACGGTAATTAATATATTAGAATTAGATCATATAATTCCCTACTTCACAGCTTTTTATCAACATTAACATAATTAATTCATCCACATGATAACTCAGGATACAACATGAAATGCTACTTATTTTTATGCACATGCATGTGGTACCAATGGAGCATAACTCCCAACTTAGAAATTTGCCGATAAATATAGACATCAACAAGGCATAAGCCTTCAACTTGATATTTTCCAATCCAGGCCAACTTGATATGCTATGTATGCGACAACATGATAAAAAGCAACAAAAACTACAACAAAGTATAACATGTTGGCATAAGCCTACAACATAATTACTGCCAATTATAGAGGCAATACAACATGATTCATCATCACCTGCAACTTCAACGATTAAAAGCAACAATATCACATTAACTTATATACATACCGATTCTATTATCGACTAAGTCTTATCAATTTAATCCCATTGAAATATTCCACTGACGAATCATCATTAGTTGAATCAATGAAGCTATTATTTTATGACACTAATTTACCTCTACTACTATTTTAATTTATAAAAGCTTTTCTGTTATTTCTAGCCTACTACTATTGTTAAGGTCATCTTGCTAAATTCTAATTCACTACTCTGCTATATAATCCAGTGCTACCACTTGTGTATTTAATCTATGCTATTAACCAATTAGTAGGATATGTAACAGACACACATGAAACAGAGCATGCAAGAGAAAATAGAATGCATATATTTAGGGTGTGCTCCTCGTCACTCAAGTGTGCCCCTCGGCACAACACAAAGGAAACCATGCCGCTCACCATGGAGTTGTGCCGCTCGGCACACTCCTCTCTATACTATTCCGTTCGACATGCTTATGTTCCCCTCGGCACGTCCCTTCACTTTATGTTGTCTGACACAACACTTGTGCCCCTCGGCATGAACTATTTCCTTTTCCCCAGACTTACTGATTCGAACACAGAATTCTCTTCGATTAACAGTTTTTCAAATACCAGACCAATATACCATATGATCACATTAACATAATCCTTATAGCAACATCAATATAGGATAATTTTCCCACAACAGATTCATTGACAATAAGACAATTTCAGCAATTTCAGAAATAACCACAACAAATATACACACACAGTAACAATTTTACACGACCCGATTCCCACATGTTGTTCATCATATACCCAATTATAGAGTCAGAACCCCACTCTTACCTTAGATCAAAGGTCGCTCTATAATTTCCGATCGAATCTAACTTTGCCTCTTTTCCTTTTCCTGTTCTTTATAACTTCTCACGTACTGCTCTAAGACTTCTTCCTCTCTCTAATTAACCTAATACCTATTATTATTAATAAACCTAATAATAATATTATTCCTAATGGGCTCAACTTACACCCCCCCAATATACTACTTCCAACCAATAAAATAGACCCAACGCGAATATTTTATTAATTCCAACATTATTATTATAATCAACTAATTAAATAATTAATAATAATCTAACAACTTATACCAACCATTCTCAATATTTCCCAACTTTTCAACACATAATCCAAAAAAATAATTTAATTAAACAATTAATTAATTTAACGGGCGTTACAAATAAACATTTGACTATATAAATCAATTTCTATGGTCATAGTCAATTGTAGATGAATCCAAGTAGGGGTGACAAAATGGGTTTGGCTCGTCGGGCATGCCTGCTTTCCTCCACTTTTTGCAAGGCAGTCTAAGATTTTAGGTCTGCACCCTCTAATATGCATGCCTCGTCCTACCTTGTTTTTTTCCGGGATTTTGTGGATCCGAGCATTAACAAAATTTTCAATTTTTAGGCTTAAAAGGTGCAATGCATGCACGCCTTCCCCGTCCCGCACTTATTTTCTTGTAGGGAGGGACAAGATTTTAGGTCTTCACCCTGAACAAAGCTCGCCCTATATCGCCCCGTTCTTTTCTGGATTTTGTTGGGTCGGCCTAAATAGGGTGGGCAAGCCCGTTTTGCAACCCTAAATCCAAGCATTTAATAATAAATAACAAAGAAGTTTCTATATGATATCTCTAGTCCTATGTGATATCCAATATAAAATATTGCAATCAAGCATTAATGCTGAAAGTCCTTCCTAACATGTAATCATAAACCAATTATCAATTTGTTAGAAAGAGCATATCATTAAGTAGGGAAATAAATAAATCATATAGGAATGAAACCTCAATTATTACAAATTTCAATTCATAAATTCAAATTTAATCAAGAACAATGATTCATCCCTAGCATTGGAGCGTTTAGCTACTCATAATGTAAACAAAAGACATAATCAAAGTCATAAATGTTAAATGATGATCAGAAAGAATGAAGCTTCAATGGAGGAATCTGTTGAATTTGGTGCTTCCCATTGTTCCTATTGTTTTTATGTTGCTCCAAGATGATATTTTTGTTAGAACATAGTTTGATTCTACAACTCTCATAAGAGTTTTGATGATAACAAACACAAAGAACAAATATGCACTCTAAAATTATATTCTATTTTGTACAGAAATTCTAACGGAAGTGGATCAGAAGTTAAGCTACAAGGTTGTTCCTGCTGTAAACGTAGACTCTTTTTAGAATGTTCTGATGAACGAAGATCAGAATTTGTGCTAAGATAAAGACAATTTAACTCTGAACGGAAGTCTAACGCTGCAAACAGGACCTTATGATTCTGACCTTCCAAGTTCTGAAGCAAAGCAGCAAACAAATTCCTTAATGTTCTGAAGTGTTACTATTCATCAAAGCTGTATCAATTGCAACAGCTACAAACAGACAAGGATCTTCTAATTGAGGAAAGTGCATTAACTGACAATTATCAAGTTTCCATTTGCACAAGATTGTTGCGCCTATTTAAATAAGCAACAAGATTAAATCGTTTATGATTTACATCACTGTTATTTCATAATCTCTCAACCCTGCTACTGCTTATTCAAATTATTATCTAAATTGTGTAATACATCACAAGTTTGTGATACTGTTTTTGTGACGAAAACATACTGTACACTACATTGTTCTTACTTTTGTTAGTAAAATTCCTTGAGATAAATCGGGTTGTGGTTGTACTCAAGAAGACTTTGACAGTTGTCAAAGTAGATTTATATCAGTTTGATTAGTGAATTAAGACCTCGTTGGAGAGAGGCGAAATCACTTTGGCGGGTGAACTGGAGTAGTTTGAGATCAAACGAACCAGGATAAAAATCATTGTGTCATTTGCATTGATTTTTAAAGTTACAATTCAACCCTCCTTCTTGTGTTTTTCACTTCTTCAATTTTATCGTCCAAATTCAATATTTCACAAGAAAATTAGGTTTTCTTCATTTAAATACAAATTTTAGATGTTTGGATTATGCCATATGCGTATGAAGGCGTTTGGACAAGATTTGCGCATCCAAATGGTGAAAAAATGCATGGGCATTCGGGACACGTATGGGGCATCTGAGACGCATATGGATGTGTCTGGAAGCGTTTGGGAAAAACAAGAAGATTCCATACTATTCCTATATGCATACGACCAAATAGGAAAATGTTGAATCAACCTTTGGTGTCTTCATAAGAGTTGTATCTCTTTATGTTAGCTTTCAATTTTTACCAGTCCCACGTTAATGTGAGTTGTGATGCTCTATATGATCAAAATACGACACATACATCACGATGTAAAATATGCTGAAAAAATTGACTTTGTGAATCCTACTAAACCCTTCATCGTGTTCCTTTTTGGTCATTTCTTAGACTTCCTCCGATTGAGAAAACACGTTAATTCTTCCCCAAAATATGATATTATTAAGAAGATATTCCTGAATTCTTGTAAACCTCATTTGTTAATAAACTTGCAAAACTTATTAAGTTTATTATTCAAAAACACTTCAAAGTGTGAAGGGATTAGATGTACTTTTGATTGATAAGGAAGACTGGTAAAATCCTTTTTTTTTAAATATTTTGTTAGCACTATAATTGTTTGCATCTTATCTTCCTAGAAACATATCATTCTCAAAAGTTAAGAACATAGCTCAAAAACAAGAAAAATCTAGCAAGACTAATTCCCCCCCCCCCCCCCCCCCCCCCTTTCCCCTCTTAGGTTGCATCACCTAGTCACAATTGGCATCAGAGCAAGTTAAGGTAATTTTCTCTTCGACCTGGTGAGATATGTCTTCCGCAAAGCCCTTCTTAGAATATGGTATGAGTGTACATGGACTAGTTTGGGTTTGGCTTGGTCAAACCCAATATCTAATCTATATAGGACACTCTGGTTTGAGTGAGGTAAAATAACCACTCGCTATATCAATAGGTCGGTTTGGAAAAATCCACTAATGTTCGGGTTGGATTGGATTGGATTGAGTGGTGTGTTGTCCAAATAATTTTTCTATTTTATTAATATTAAATGTCTAAATAATGAGTCATCATATTTTTTTATAAAAATTACTCAACATTTCTATCTTAATAAAAAAATAGATAACTTATCTTTTTTCTATTTTTTAGCATCATAAAATAATAATAGTAACAACAACTAATAAAAATTATCATAAAATTCTAGTAATTAACTAAAGTTGCATGACATTAAATCGTATTAACATCAAAATAATCAAAGAGTAAAATATTCGAAATTAGTTAAAGTTCTAGTTCACTAAAATAGAAAATGTTCAAGATAATAAAATTGCAATAATTAAGTTAATATTCATCAAAATCATTAAAAATATAATAATAAATATTTGATTAGTGGATCAGTGAATTTTTTGGTTTGAGTCCAATTTTACCCGAAATCTGATTTTTTAAATAGGTTTTTTATTTTAACCCATATCTACCCAATTATCCAACCCACTTTTTGATTTTTTTTAAGTGGATTTGACTAGATTTTGTGGCTTGACCCAATTCATGTACACCCCTAGCAAATATGGCAATACCAATAAATAATGGTGTGTATTGTTGATTATTTTTAAAAAAACCAAACTATAACCATTTGTACACTATTTAAATGGTTTGGATTTATAATCTTAACCGTATTTCAATCAAAACTAATTATAAGTTTTGGTTATGGTTGTTAGAATAATAATGCAAGTGTGAGTAAGTGAGGAAATAGTCTCACATTGAATAGGAATGTGGAGACTGAAGTATATATAAGTGAGAGAATCCACTCACCTACCATCTTAAAATTTTATGTGGATAAATAGTGTGTCTCTCACAAAGGTTCTTAATCCTCAATTTTCTATCAATATCTCTAATAACTCTCTCAAGAATGATTTCATAACCAATTTTTTTTATATGAATCTGATTTTATATTTGGTTATTTTTATAATAAAAAAACATGTTGAAACCGATTATTCATAAAGTTAAATGAAAAACCCAATTTTTTGTTTTAAAATTTTTGTTATTTTTTCAAAACCGGTTTTTAAAGCTATTTTATTAATTATTTCATATCTTTATCAAAATTTATGAAATTTTGCATGGAAGAATGATAGAACTTTGTTAATGGTGATTGAGTGAAATGTAATCATTTAACAATATGTCCTAGGTGTTAAATTTTTGTTTTGATCAAAGGTGTTAAATTTATTTATTTATTCATATATTATTAAAATTTGGTTATTAAAAAATAAATGATTAAAAATATGGTTTTAAAAAAATTCAGAATATAAAAATATTGAAAATTTAAATTTGATATTTTGAATGTTTATATCAGAAAATAAAATTTAGTTATTATATATTTTCAAAATTACAAAAATCTTTTTTAAATTAATTTTTTAAATTATATAAAATGTATTATTAAAAACATATTTCTCTCTCTCTCTCTCTCTCTATATATATATATATATATATATATATATATATATATATATATATATATATATATATATATATATATATATATATATATATATATATATATATATATATATATATATATATATATATATATATATATATATATATCAGTAAGTCTGGGCATGCGCCCGGGCTCAACTCCTATTTTCTTTATATTTTTTCAATCTAATAGTCCATTTTAGACAATCAGGGACAAAATTAGTAAAATCAGAAGCAAAATTAGCAAAACCAGGGATAAAAACATGGGTATATACACCGTCAGAGGCGGTTAAATTAGTAAAAAGGCAAGGCATGACTAAATGACCAAGAAATACAATAGACAATCAGTTGGTTATATACCCCGGATATGGACCATCAGGCCTGGGCCGACCTATGAGGTCGGAGATACCAGTAGCCGGACATGGAAGGAGGCGAATAATTAATAGTCGGGCACATACCCTGGATCTAGAGGTTACTTCGAGTCCGACCTTAATGGATCAGTTACACAATGGCTGACCCATTTAAGGTGTAACCGCCCATTATTATCCAACGGAGCACGTTATAATAGCTAGCCATCATTGGCAACAACAGACATTACTTGCTTTAAGGGCAACCCAATTACGTAATATGAACAGTCACTTCAGTTACACGCAGTGATTATAGATGTCCATGCGCCTCTATAAATAAGGCTCACGACTGAGGAAGACATATCGCTTAGAGCATACGTGTTGTACCCTCAAAATTTGCCCTCTCAATTTCTCAAGAATTCTCTCACAAGATCTCCATTGATTCCAGACTGCACAAGGTTTGATCAGCTTAAGACACCTCCTCAAGCACTGATGACTCAAAATTAGGGTTGGAATTTGTATAAGGACAATTGGACTTTTAATGTTTCATATGACTTTTATAGATCATTTTGGAGTCCCAAGATTGCTCATGTCAAGTTTCAAGCTTTGGATCACATTTTTGCTCAGTCAATTGATCAGTTGACCTAAAATCAACTATATCGGGGGAAAAGTCAATTATGGTCAATTTACAGTCAAAATTCATAATTTTTTATCCATATCAATATTTTGAACTTATATATGGCAATTGATCAAGTTTGGATCACAATTCCTCAAAAAATTTGATCAGATCATCAAAAGGTCAAAATGGTCAAAATTAGAGTTTTGATTTGGGAGGTTCAATTTTTGACTCTTGACCTAACACATGACTTGTTGGTTTGAGAAATGATATCAAGGATTAAAATGTATCATTTTGACCTAATTACATGGCTTAAAACATTCCCCAAAGTTCAATTGATTGATAGTTGAAATTCAATCAACTGATGAAAAGTCAACTGATACACTAAAAAGTCAAACTTTGACTTTTTGGTCAAAATCAAGTTTCAAAAATCATATTTCATCAAGACATGTCAAAAGTTGAGACTTTATCATCAAGAAATCAAAAGGTCAAATTTTATCTTGAAAAGTCAAAATTTCTAAAACTTAGAAATTTTTCTAAGTGTTTAAAAACATGATTATTTCATAGCTTCATCTCAATTTTTCACTATGATGCAAGATGATTCAAGGAAAACTTCCAACATGAAAGTTGTTAATCTTAATGAGATATAAAACATTGTAGGATAGAACTTTTTCTATAAATTCTTGGATTTTAAGTTATTAATTCATAAAGACATGTTCATGAAACTTAAACACTTAGTGAAATTTTGCCCTAGTTAGGCAGATTTTTGACCTAACTTCTTGACCAAGTTTCACATAGTTACAAATTAAATTTTAACAAATTTCCAACATTGAAGTTTTATAGAATGTTACAATCTTTATAAAAAGTTCAAGAACTCCTTGAGATCATTCTTGAGCAAGGAGAATCGAAGGCAAGAAGTTAGGGTTTCATTCTTGTTTTACAAGGCGGATTTTTAGGATGAACATGAACCAAATCCATGCTAGGCTGCATAATCTTTGGTTTGAAGGCCTCAAACTTGTTTGTCACTCCATAATTAATGGTTTACACAATTGATTAGGCCTTTATCCAAGTGCTTGAAGCTTTTTCCAAATTGGTTTTCCATTTATGGCACAAAGTTGTCATTTCCATTTTGATAAAGCATTACTTTTACAATTGTCAACTTCTTGAGCCTCTCAATTGTTTTTTCTGCACACAAGAAAAGTAAAAACCTAAAGCAACATATCTAAGGCCTCTACCAACTCAGATCAAGCTTGTACAACACTTTGGGACTTGTCTTCTTACTTTTCTTCAAAAGCAAGTTACAGAGCCAGAAGGCTAGAACTCAGAAACCTTGAGTGAAATTGATCTCTAACATTTTCCATACATATACACAAGTCTATTACAACATAATACAACGAAAGCTCAAGCCCTGAAACACCCTAAAACATAGAATCACCAATAACACCTCAAAACTTGTCATTTTTGAGTTTTGAACCCAACCTTCAAATCTACTTGTCCGTTTCTTGGCCTTTTGGTTCCTAAAGCTTCTAAACATCACACATAAACAATCCAAACACCTGTTATCCAACTGTAACGCCATCTTCACCAACCTCCATTTTCAAAAATAGGGCATTGCATCTTGACTTCTCTGGCACGACTCAGGCACTCCTAGCATCAAGTAGGGGTTGCATTAGCTTCTTGGAAACTTGAGGAAGCTAACCTGATCATCACCATCACTTGAAACAACCTCTAACTCAAAACACGATCTCCAGCTATAAGGTGAGTTTTCTGATTTTCAAACTCTTCATATAGGCATTATTAGGCTTCCATTTTCAAAGATAAAATGTCGACATCATTGCCCCAAAGCTGACCATGTCATTAGATTTCATTTATATTGCTTGAGTAGTTAGAATTTTGAATTTGAATATCTTGAAAAAGTTAGGTCAAAATTTGGTACCATTAGAAATTATCATCAATCTTTGATTTATAGCTTTAGTTATTTATATTTCTGGAATGGTGATGAAATTTTACACAACTTTCATGTTTACATTTTCCATTTTGGATGAGAAATGAATGAGTTAAAGGAATTTTGGCTCGAGGCTGAAGATGAATTGAATATTTAGAACTTAGTTTATTTTAAGTTTATTGATTGGTGTCATTATACCGGATAAAACAACCACCCCATTGGCAAGATAAGCGCGCTAAAGGCATTGTTGTTTGAGGACCTGGGTTCCAGCCCCAGCGCGTCCCATTTTTTCCTTTTTCATGTTTTTATTTCTTCCAAGCACGCATGGGCCCTAAGGCTATTGGGCCTCTCCTTTTACCTCCAGCATCACCCCTATTTACTTTTTACAGTGCAGACCCAACTTGTTTCTTTTTATTTTTCTTTTTATTCTGATTTCAAAAAACCTTATTGGGCCAGGTTTCAAACAAAAAAAACACTTTTACTTCAAAACCACCCTAAATCAAAATTTCACCCTTGTTGTACCCCAAAATTTGCCCTCTCATTTCTCAAGGAATCACCTTGGATTCTCAAGTTTACTTCCATCCAATTCCAAGCCTTGAACTGCAATTTTTCAAGAAAATCATCCATAAGGGCAAAATGGTCATTTGCACGCTGAAAGGTCTAACTTTGACTTTTGGATCAAAATCAAGCTTCAAGAATCATATTTCATCAAGACACATTGAAATGTGAAGTTTTGTTTCATCAAAATCCAAGAAGTCAAAATTCTAAATACTTAGAATTTTTTCTAAGTGTTTAAGAAAATATGACAAATTCAGAAGTTCTGACCAGGTTATCACTATAACGCTCAACAAATTCTGGACACTCTCAAGGCAGAGTTTGGTCAGAACTTCTAGGCAAGTTTTCACAAAAGAGTTTCAGTCAGAGGTTACAAACATGGTTCAGAATATAGCCTTCAGTCAGAACATGGCTCTTCAGCCTCTACGCAAGCTCAGTCAGAGTTTGCAAGGTTAATTCAAAGAAGGCTAAGGAGCATGCTGCAAGCTTCCCAGAAATTCTGAAAGCTCCTTCAGAACATGCTGGAGCCAGAAGATAAGTGGATTAGAAGATTGGATGCTACGCTGAAGCAGAACTTCTGATCCAGAACTAAGCCTTGGTGTAGAGTTTCACGTTGCAGGATTTCTGGTTGTAATAAGTCTCATCATCATTTAATTCTCATTTAATGCTCACAACCACCTTCTGAGTCTTTATCCAAAGGATCTTCACCATGTGTACCTCTATTGTCTTGGGATAGCAACTTTGCTTTTGCTTTTCCTTAAATCCTGCTGACATCCACCATGCTTGCTTTAAAGACAAGGCAACGCTTCAGCACATGAAGGCTATTTTCAAAGCTTTGATCAAAACTTGACCAAATCCCAAAACCTTGCTTATACAACTTGCTGCAGACTTATGACCAACAGCTGGCTCAGCCTACGCCTGTATCTATGATTACACCAAACTAGCATACGAAAACTGTGATGAAAAAGCAAAGGAATAGGATGCCAAAACATGTTCAAATCCTATTTGTTTCCCCCCCACCCAAAGTCACATAAAATTCATCTATAAATACTTGGCTCTATCACACGTTCAAGGGGCTGGCTTTTGGAAAGAGAAAACTATCAAGAGAGAGAAGGAAGTGGTGAGACCTCCATAAAAATCCAGATTTCTCATACACAAAAACAAACCTTTGTTCTTCCCTTTGAACCAAAGAACACAACCACTCTTCCGTCTCTCTTGCTGACTTAGAACATCCAAAGGTAGCCACTCAAAGCTCCAAGCACGCTCCAGATAAGTCTTTCTGACTTTACTTGCTTTTCATTCTGAACATCATTAACATGTAAATATCATAATATTAATGTTGTACATATCATTGCATGATTAGAAAAACTATGGATCAGAACTTCTTGATTAGGCCTAGACTCAGATTTAGGATTAAAACTTCTATGAACTGTTGTGCAGTTTTTCTTCTGACTTGCTGTTTGTTAAAAAATGAATAAGTTGCTGACGTGCTGATTAATATGAGAAAATATTTGAAACGTAATATAGAACTTCTGATTTTTCACATGCTGATAACACACAAAACTTCTATGATTTTTTATCATTGTTAACACACGTTGAACTTCTGATTTTTATATGCTGATAATGCATTGAACTACTAATGTTCACTCACTGGCTCAGCATAATATAGAACTTCTGATGACTCATTCACTATTCTAACACAACACATAACTCCTGAGTTCTCCTCACATGTCAAATACACTAAATTTCTGATTTTCATGCACTGATAACATGCTGAACTGCTGACTGTTCGTTCATTGTCTTAGCACCATACAAAATGTTTGAGTTCTTCCTACTGTTTTGACACGCACAGAGTTTCTAAGGTTTTCACATTGTTCTGACATTCAGAAGTTCAGCACATGGCAATCCAGAACTTTTGTGTTTTTCCTCTAACATGTCTTGTAGGACCTCAGAGTTTACCAGTCCAAAACTTCTGATCCCACAGATGTCTCCTGCTGAGTCACAATGCTCTTGGCTTCAGAACTTCTGATCCTAGTTGTTCTGCTTACAGCAACACGTTGTTTCCACCTTGCATTTATTTTCCTTTTCATTTTTTTATGTTAACACAAAAAGACATAAAAAACATAGAAATATTTTCCTTTTAATTTATTTCCTTAAGACAAAAACATTCTTTTAAAACAAGTCCATTTCTTTCTTATGTTATGCATTCCAATATGGTTGTAATAATAACTTAGGACTTATTTTTACTTGCAATCCCCATTCGTACATATATATCCCCGTCCCCTAAATATTGTAATAGCGTAGAATTTCATTTTCCACAATTTCTTGTTTTCCTTATACTGTATAGTAATTAGGCGTGTATGGAAAGATAAAACCAACAAGTAGACCACCAAAAATCAAAGACAAATGTATGCAAACAAACACACTTGCACACTTACACCCTTAGGGTAATCTCACTTGTTGCCTAAAAATGGCCATGTTATGCATGTGGGATGTCTTAGCACAAACGAATCGAAAAATACAAGATCATAGTCCCTCGATGACGCTATCAAAGTTGCCTTTCAAAATGATCTTAGTCCCTAAAGGAAAAGTGCTAAGTCATCTCACAACATTGCTATCATGGTCATACTATGACCCAATGCTCGTCCCTTCACATCCAATGATGGGGCTTCTTACCAAAACAATGGTAAGATAGCAACATCTAAAGGAGGAGGAAAAACACATCTAAGACCTTTCGATTAGGTAGATTTACTCCTAGTTACTCGCTTGCTCAATTTCAAAACAAACATCCGTGCTATTTTCAAAAACAATCACATACAAAACACTTTCCAAACTTGAAATATTTTCAAAAAGCTTAACACTTTGTATACGTTCTTATGAACGAGAACTATTACAAAGTTTGCCTAAATGATGGCACATTTTCAAAATAATTTCAAGAACCACACAAAGCACAAATTCAAACAAAAGCAAGTGATCTAGAAAGTAACTAAGAGCCCATGGAAAACCATGGATGGAAAGGGTGCTAATACCTTCCCTTTTCATAATCTACCCCCCGAACTCAAGAAAACATCTCTAAAGGTCTTTCCTGTGCTTTTTCACCTTTCCTTATTGGGTAAAAGAAAAGTCGGTGGCAACTCTTGCTAAACCGCAACATTTGCAAACACAAAATCTCAAGTCAGTTCTCCCACCGTATCATAGAACTGGCGACTCTGCTGGGGAAATACTTAAAAGTGGGGTTACCTTAGGGCTAGATCACATTTAATTACTTATATTGTTTGATTTGTTTGCTTTACATTTTGGTTCCTTGTTTGGGTTTGTTTTAAATCCTACACCCGGATTTGGGGACACCTTTTAGGTAAGTAGCAATAGACTGCGAGGGAACTGTGCGGGGTATACCGACACGGTTGAAGAAGTAGCTATGTTGATGTGACACTTTGGTTGGTATCGGTAACCCTTGAGTCAGTTAAGGAGAGTACGGGGCCGCCGCGTGGTGTCGTAAAGCATCAACTGACCTTAGAACCTTACTTGACCAACTTGGCCATTAGGAAGTAGCGAGATAACCGACTTTGGTGCAGTCCGGGGTTGGTTGATACTCGATGCTACACTCATTGAGGTTTAACTCTTGAGTTTTATTTGGTTGTGAGTCAATCTCTTATTGAACGAAACTTGGGGGAAAGATCAGTGATATTGAGATCCCTAAGAACCCGGTTACTATTAACTAGGACAGGTTAAGCCAACTAAACTTCAAGAGGGTACTTACCTATAAACTCTGTGCAAGCCTAAAACTAAGGACTTGTCTACTTTGTGTATATATGATTATTTCTATATGAACTTGCTTACCTCGTATATCTGTACATAACATCATAACATCATACCATAGCATTTTCAATAATCATTTCAAGGATCTCAAGGGTCTTTGATGCAAGTTGTGATGAACCAAGCGTCTAGCAAGAGACAAGAGGATTTATTTTCTCTGACCAAATGCCATCAAAGATCAAGTACAACAAACTTGAGTCAAGGGCTATGACCCACTTGATATGGTGAGCTTAATCCTCGTGGAAGGACATCCACCAATACAAATTTCTCTAATCAAAGATGTTGATCAAAATTCAATCTCTAACTTTTTCTTGTGTTTACCCCGCGAGATCCTTGAAAACATGCATCCACATATCATGCATCATATCATGACAAGTTTCTCCCATACAGGTCTCCTTATCTTCCTACTGTTTATTTTAGTAAGATGGATATGGAACAAATGGTGAAAGATCTCTAAGCTCAAAACACTCAATTCCAACAAATGTTTCTGACTATGGCTAAGGGGCAAGAGGACCTGAAAGCTCTCTGTGATCGGTGGAAATAGAACTGACTGTTTTTAGCTGGTTCGCGAAATGTCGCGGTAAGCAAGAGTCGCCACCGTCTTTTATGTTCTCCAACATGGAAAGGACAAAAGCATAGCAAAATTCCTTTTCGAGAATGTTTCTCGGTTCGGGAGGTAGATTTATAGAAAGGGAAGGTGTTAGCACCCTTTCTATCCGTGGTTATCCACGGGCTCTTAGGTACTTGCTCTTATGTTTTCAAAAAATTGTTTACTTTTCAAGTGTGTGTGGGTTTTGAAAAAGTTTGGTTCGAAAAATTTCTAAGTAACTCTTGTATCTGTCCTCAAGAGTGTATGGAAAATCTGTTTGAAAACCTTTTGAAAGTGTAGGTGCGAAAAGTTGTTTTTGTTTGTTTTGAAAAGAGCAAGTACTTAAGAGAAATCTACCTACCCTAAGGAATTAGGCTGTGTAAGAGTCCTTTAGACAGTGCTATCCCACTATTGAGAAGTAGGTAGCACCGTCGTTGGAGTTATTCGGGTCAATTCGATTATAAGGGACATGTGTGGTCACCGAAGCAATAGTAGGACACCTTAGAAGTAACCCTAATGTCCTAGATCCTTTTTATCCGAGGCAACCGTTTCGAGGCATTTGGATCTTAGACAGGAGGGCGACCTCTAAAACACCCTATACTTGATGACCACGTCGAGGCAACCAGTGAGGCGTACCCTAGGTGTGGCATATGCATGTGTATTGTTTTACATGTTATATTTATCTTTGATCATGCATTTGTGAGCTACGGATTAATTTTTATTTGGCATACAGTCTTGCAGGCATTTTTAACGGTTAAGAGTGCGGAAAATAAAGTGCGGAAATATGAATCTACGCTATTACAAGGCGCGGGTCTATACATCGCCAAAAACAAAAACCCGTTTTGGAATAAAGTGCGGAGAATTTAAAGAAAGAAATAAATCCTAATTACTATTACATCCTTTGAGCAGATACATAAATAATCAAAATAAGAATAATATGCGAAAAGAAATAGAATCGGGACATCCTTAGGGCTTTGACCCTTCTTGAGAGAAATATGAGTTGTGTCCTTTTTTGCAATTAATTCAAATTAACCTAATTTACTAATTAATTATTTAATTAAAAGAAAAATGTTTTTTATGTTTTTAATGAAAAGAAAATAAAATAAAAGTCAAATGTTAGAAAAACCTAATTCTAAGTTAATTTTATTTATTTATGAAGAAAAAAGATTAAAATTGACCTAATTTAACTAATTCAATTTATTAGTATTTTATTTACAAAAATAATTATATTTAATAAATAATAATAATAATAATAATAAGAAAATATGATTGAAAATTGCCAACCCTAATTCTACATGATTTTTATTTATTGAGAAAAAGGTTAAAATTAAACCTAAATTAAACTAAGTTGATTAATTAGAATTTATTTACAAAATATAATTAGTAGTGAAAAATAATAATAAATAATATTTACATTTTTCAGAATTTGTTATGAAAAATAATTATTTATATTAATTAAATACTAATAATAATAATAATTACTAAAAAAAAAATGAATAGAAATTAAAAAAGAAGAAAAGGAATAAAGAAAACCAGGGGGGTGAAGGCCAAATTCTGGAGGTTAAGCCTGGAAATTTTAGGCCCAATAAGCCAAGCCTGTTGACTTTTCTGGATCCTCAAGAACGCTTGTTGACTGGGAGCATGGTGCTCCTCACCTTTTGGCCTTTGGATGGACGCTTGAGGACACTTGGCGTCTGGATGAACAAGGTGTATGATGGAACATGCTCAGCAGCCGTGTGACTTGTTCTGGCGTGTTCTTGGAGTGTCAAGGCTTGTTTGTGATTGCTATGCGTTCCTGAATGTCCCAGCAATGTATTGGAATCGTTCTAAGGCTTTGAATTGGTCTGCAATATGAAAAACAGTTTCAAGCTTTCTTTAAATTTTTTGGAATTTGGCTATGGTTCTTGCAGCAGTTTTGCACGTCCAAGGCTTTAGGGTTTGCTTCAGTATTTATGTTGGAAGGGAATTAGGGTACAAACTAGGTCAAAGATCCATGGAATAAAGTTTTGCATCTTTGATTTCCAATCAAATATTTTTGCATCTTTTGATTGAGAAAACTTGCCAAAATTGGATATTTTGGTCCCCTTGATTGGCAAACGAAATCTTCAGCATGTGTTGGTCATATTTGCTCCACAAAAGATTTGAAAACAATATCTTTTGAATTTTCCTACATTTAAAATCAATTAAATGAATTAATATTAATAAAAATTCAATTAATTAATTAAAAATAAGAAAATAAATCAATTTAGGCTCAATGGGTCGTGCATAGGCTTTGGACAATGTTTCAAGAAAGAATTTGAGGCCCATTAGCAAAAATGAAGTGTTTTAGGCAAAGTTGACTTTTGCAAATTCACAAAAATTTCCCAACTTATCCAATGCATATCTTGCTCAATTTTGACCCTATAACATGTTCTTGGACATTTTGGAAAGGTCTTGAAGTCCTCTAACCAATGCCTTTGGTCCCATGTCATTTTGATTTACCAATCTCAAGTTATGGTCTTTGACTTAAAGTTCCTTTTTGTTGACTTTTGAAAATGACCTATAATGTAGAAATTGATAACTTTTTGTGAGAGCATTTCTTGGACTTGGAATGTGAAGATGAGTTGTAGGAAATGTCATCCCCTTAAAAATGAGCATTGGATGGGATTTTTCTGATGAACCATGAAAAAGTTATGCCTTGGTCAAGTTACAGTTGACTTTTCAACTGTCCAAAAATAGTAACTTTTGCATCTTGATGATTTTTGAGCCATTCTTGAGGAATCATGATCAAGACTTGATCAAATGATGATTGTGGCTTCAAAATAAGATGTTGACCAAAATTTTTGACTTTTGACTGTAAAATGACCATTTTGCCCCTGCAGTTGACTGTGAACCAATTAGGGATTTTGACTGTGCAATTGGACCCTGTGAGTCTTGAGACTTGGTATGTAGATGTTTGGCAATGTATATAGGCATATATGACTTGATTGGACCACTGAAAACCTCAATTTCTTTGAAGGAACCAAAACCCTAATTTTGACTGGCTTAGGAGGCATTTGGACTGTGCAATCCCTTGAACCATTTGAAGATTGATCTTGACAATCTTTGAAGAATATGGGAGGGCAAATTTTGGGGTACAACAGTTGCCCCTATTCAATCTTCTTAAACCTGAGGATGTAGATTGGCTTGCGTGCCTTTCGTGATCCGAAGGTGGAAGATGATTGAACACTAGAGTGCCCTGAAATTTGCACTCGCATGATGTAGTATCAGCATTGTGATGTCGGGAATGGGCTTACAGATGCCATTTGGAAAGATGATGGATAGGAGGATGGGCTTATAGATTCCATCTGGAGATGTGACAGAATCTTGTCGGGGATGGGCTTATAGATGCCATCTGGAAGTGTCGATCGCGTAAGAGATTCCTTAGCGAGAACTTGCGTACCTAAGAAAGAAAGATAATTACCTGGCCTGTTACAGGGGTTGATCTTCAAACTCTTCATGTAGATATGCCCTGGCTAGATACAGGTATCGAATCTGGAACTTGGTCGTCTACAGATATGCCCTGGCTGGATACAGGAATCGAATGTCTAAACTCTTCATGCAGACATGCCCTGGCTGGATACAGGTGTCGAATATACAATCAGTCACTCACAGATATGCCCTGGCTAGATACAGGAATCAAATCTTGAATTAGTCGTCTACAGATATGCCCTGGCTGGATACAGGAATCGAATCTCTAAACTCTTCATGCAGATATGCCCTGGCTAGATACAGGTGTCGAATCCACAATTAATCGCTCACAGATATGCCCTGGCTAGATACAGGAATCGAATCCGGAACTTCAAAAGGTTGCTTACAGACGTGCCATGGCTGGATACAGGTATCGAATCTACAAACAATCGCTCACAGATGTGCCCTGGCTAGATACAGGAATCGAATCTGGAATTAGTCGTCTACAGATATGCCCTGGCTGGATACAGGAATCGAATCTCTAAACTCCTCATGCAGACATGCCCTGGCTGGATACAGATGTCGAATCTACAATCAGTCACTCACAGATATGCCCTGGCTAGATACAGTAATCAAATCTGGAATTAGTCGTCTACAGATATGCCCTGGCTGGATACAGGAATCGAATCTCTAAACTCTTCATGCAGACATGCCCTGGCTGGATACAGGTGTCGAATCTACAATCAGTCACTCACAGATATGCCCTGGCTAGATATAGGAATCGAATCTGGAATTAGTCGTCTACAGATATGCCCTGGCTGGATACAGGAATCGAATCTCTAAACTCTTCATGCAGATATGCCCTGGCTAGATACAGGTGTCGAATCCACAATCAGTTACTCACAGATATGCCCTGGCTAGATACAGGAATCGAATATGGAATTGCGACAGTTGATAGTAATCGTCTTTTGATTGACCTTTTCCTGAAAAGGCAAAACATTAGTTGTGTGCAATGTCATGATGTATGAAATGTATGATGTCATGATGTTCTCAAGAATAAATGAGATTGTGTGCTTATGATGCGTATATGCATGCGTCATGATGTATGATAATGTGATGTTTATGAATGTATTTTCGTCTAGAAAAATAAATCCTTGACGAATGTCGGGACGTTGTATCCCGGGCTGATGTTGAAGAGTAGAGTTCTTCGTTTCCGCTGGGGATGGTGGTTACAAGAATAGACCGGTAGGAGAAGATGACTCCGTTGGGGAATAAACTTGAAGATATTACTCTGCGGGGAATTACTCTATGGGGAGAGATACTTCGTTGAGGTTTTGATGATAACTCCGCTGGGGATAGGAAGAACTTCGCCGAGGACGATCTTTCCGTGGCAATTAGCTGAGGATAACCCAGTTATAAGCTCTGATGGGGAATAACCTTGAATAAAGCTGGGGAGATGCGTTCGTACTCCGCAGGGGATAAGCTTCCAGAATCTACTGGGGAGATTGATTCAACTCGCCTGGGGAAACCTTTGGACTGTACTGGGGAATGACTCCACTGGGGTGTCTGGTATTCCGCCGGGGAACAATCTTATATTAAGACTGCCGGGGATGCTGCTTAGGAACATCTGTATACTCCGCTGGGGAATATTGAGATTGTCTGGGGATATCCCACTTCCTTAAGGCTGACAGTAGCATATCTCTGCTTGGGGAGAGTATCGCTGACTTGCTGGAGATACTGTGCCTTTTCGGGGCTGATGGGAGACCAACTCTGCTTGAGGAGAGTATTGCTGAAATCTGTCTTACTCTGCGGGGAGTTTAAGGTATCTTGGTTACATTCCTCAGCCGAATCTACCTTGGTACCTTGGTGGACAGAGCAACTAGATCGCTTAGACAACTCATTATTGCCCTTGTTTCTAATGTCACCTGTAATTAGTCCTTTGTTTTGCATGCAAGTATTTATGAGTTAATGTCAAATGCATATATCAAAAATGAACATTGGACCTTCTTCGCAAAACAAGACAGATAAAGGAAAAACAGTTGGCAATTTGTCTGGAAAAGTGAATTTGTATTGATTTTTGAATTTGCCTGTAAATAGGCGTTTATGTACAAGAGGCTGACGTCCTAGTAAGAGAACGCCGCCGAACAAAATAGAGTTTTATACAATTTTGAAAAGGAAAACAAAACAGCTATGAAAAAATCCCACTGGGTTTCAACTCTGCTATCGCCTTTATGTCTTCAAGCGTCTCATCACTTTGCTGCTCAGTTGAAGATGAAGCTGACTGATCGATGTCGTCTGAACCTGATAGTTGATACTGAATTCTAGATGCAAGATGATCCAATGAGACATAGTATTACGCTTATCCCTAACTTTTTCCTGGACCGCCCTTTCGGGTTTTCAGTCCACCGGGATACCCATTTTTGCCCAAGCCGCCTTTTCAGGTTTTCGACTTGCCGGGTGTACAGATTTTTTCATTTCATCCCTTATTTTTGCCCGAACCCTTTTGGTTCATCGGGAAGCCCTTATTTTTGCCTAGGTGTGTCAACCTAGCGGGTCTTTAGTTCATGCGTAGTATCTTTTTACTATGTCTGCATTGGCGGGGTGAGGAAGGTCATCACCATCCATGGTGGTTAGAATCATAGCTCCTCCTGAGAAGATATGTTTAACCGCAAATGGCCCTTCGTACGTAGGGGTCCATTTTCCCCTGGGATCACTTTGAGGAAGAATGATGCGCTTGATTACCAGGTCTCCAACTTGATACTCTTGTCGTCTGACTTTCTTGTTAAATGCCCTGATCATCCGTTTTTGGCACGTTTGACCATGACAAATAGCAGTGAGTCTCTTTTCATCAATCAGGTTTAATTGATGAAGTCGAGTCTGGATCCAGTCATCTTCGCTCAATCCTGCATCCTTCATTATCCAGAGATAGGGTATCTGGACTTCAATAGGCAAGACTGCCTCCATGTCGTATACCAAGGAAAAGGGTGTTGCCCTTGTTGACGTCCGCGTTGAGGTACGGTACCCATGAAGAGCAAACGGTAACATCTCGTGCCAATCTTTATAGGTCACTGTCATCTTCTGCACAATCTTCTTAATATTCTTATTAGCCGCTTCTACAGCCCCATTCATCTTCGGTCGGTAGGGAGAAGAGTTGTGGTGCTGTATCTTGAATTGCTCGCAGAGCTCAGTGATCATCTTGTTATTAAGATTAGTACCATTGTCCGTAATGATCCTTTCCGGGACGCCATATCGACAGATCAGGTTATGCCGAATGAACCGTGCCACGGCATTCTTGGTTACGGTAGCATAGGAAGCTGCTTCAACCCACTTCGTGAAATAATCAATTGCTACTAGGATGAAGCGATGCCCGTTGGATGCCGTAGGTCTAATCTCGCCGATCATATCAATGCCCCACATTGCAAAAGGCCAAGGTGCTGTCAGGACGTTCAGAGGAACTGGAGGAATGTGCACCTTATCAGCATAGATCTGGCATTTGTGACACGTCCGAGAATGTTGGTAACAGTCAGCTTCCATTGTGGACCAGAAATATCCTGCCCGAAGGATTTTCTTTGCCATGGTATGTCCACTGGAATGTGTTCCGAAAGTACCCTCATGCAGCTCTGTCATGATCCTTTCTGCTTCGATCTTATCCACACAACGCAGTAAGATTGAATCATGGTTTCGCTTGTATAGAATGCTGTTGCTGAGGAAGAATTTTGCCGCGAACCTTCTCAGAAACTTTTTGTCATTAACAGATGCACCCTCGGGGTATTCTCGAGCTTCCAAGTACCTCTTCACTTCATGATACCAAGGTTTTTCAGTTACCTCTTCAACCTCAAGATCACAACAATGTGCAGGTTCATCCAATTTCCAGATAATGATCCGGGGAGCCTCGTTGTCCCATTTGACTTTGAACATAGAAGACATCGTAGCTAACGCATCCACCAACTGATTCTCCTCTCTTGGGAAGTGTTCAAAGGTTATCTCCTCGAAATGGGGGATCAATGTCAACACATACTCTTTATAAGGAATAAGGTTCGGGTGTTTCGTATCCCACTCGCCTTTGATCTGACTGATCACGAGAGCGGAATCTCCGAAGACACTCAGAAACTTGATCCTTAGGTCAATTGCAGCTTGAAGACCCATGATGCATGCCTCATACTCCGCCATGTTGTTGGTGCAGTTGAAACATAGTCGGGCAGTAAGGGGAGTATGGGTGCCTTTTGGGGATATGATCACAGTGCCAATACCGTTACCCAAAGCGTTTGAGGCTCCGTCAAAGTGCATAGACCATTGGGATCCTTCCTCAGGTCCTTCATCCGGTCCAGGTATTTCACAATCAGTCACTACCATGATGTTCTCGTCTGGAAATTCAAAGTTCATTGATTGGTAGTCATCCACTTCCTGGTGTGCCAAATGGTCTGCCAATACACTTCCCTTGATTGCTTTCTGAGTTGTGTACTGGATTTCGTATTCTGTCAAGATCATTTGCCATCTTGCTATTCTTCCGGACAAGGTAGGCTTTTCGAATATGTACTTGATCAGATCCATTTTTGAAATCAACAGAGTAGTGTGAGTCAACATATACTGTCTCAGCCGGCGAGCAGCCCATACCAAAGCGCAGCAAGTTTTCTCGAGCAGTAAGTATCGGGTCTCACAGTCGGTAAACTTTTTGCTAAGGTAATAAATGGCGTGCTCTTTTCGGCCAGACTCGTCATGCTGCCCCAGCACACACCCCATTAAGCTGTCAAGTACTATCAAGTATAAGATTAGAGGTCTCCCTTCAACCGGTGGCATAAGAATGGGTGGCTCTTGGAGATACTCTTTGATTCTGTCGAAAGCGGCCTGACATTCATCGTTCCAATGTACTACTTGATCTTTCTTCAGCAGCTTGAAGATTGGTTCACAGGTAGCAGTTAGATGCGAGATGAATCGGGCAATATAGTTCAGCCGTCCTAGAAAGCCTCTGACTTCTTTCTCTGTCTTTGGGACTGGCATCTCTTGTATGGCTTTTACCTTGGCAGGGTCCACTTGAATACCTTTGTCGCTTATGACGAAACCTAGCAATTTTCCAGATCTTACCCCGAAGGTACATTTATTTGGGTTCAACCTCAGCTTGTACAACTTCAGACGGTCAAACAGCTTCTGTAGATGGTCAAGGTGTTCCTCCTCAGTTTGGGACCTTGCAATCATATTGTCGACATATACTTCTATCTCATGGTGGATCATGTCATGAAACAAGGCAACCATGGCACGTTGGTAGGTGGCCCCAGCATTTTTCAACCCGAAAGGCATGACCTTGTAGCAAAAGGTGCCCCACTGATTAACAAAAGTGGTCTTCTCCATGTCTTCAGGAGCCATATTGATTTGATTATATTCGGAGAAACCGTCCATGAAGGAGAACACCTTGTGCTTAGCAGTATTGTCAATCAGAACGTCGATATGAGGCAGAGGGAAATCATCCTTAGGGCTTACCCTATTCAAATCCTTGTAATCAACACACATTCGGACCTTACCATCCTTCTTCGACACTGGAACCACGTTGGCAACCCACTGAGGGTAAGAAGTTACTGCTAGAAACCCGACATCAAATTGTTTCATAACCTCAACTTTGATTTTCTCGGACATCTCTGGACGCATACGACAGACCTTCTGTTTAACCGGAGGGCATTCTTCCTTGGTAGGCAAGTGATGAACCACAATGTCAGTATCTAACCCTGGCATATCCTCGTAGGACCAAGCAAAGATTTCCACATAGTCATGCAGCATCTGAATCAACCGTTGTTTCACACTGAGCTCTAGATTGGCACCAATCTTGACTTCCTTTCTGTCTGTCTCAGTACCCAGATTTACCGTTTCCACTGGCTCTTCATGTGGCTGAATGGCCCTCTCTTCCTGGAGTAGCCGTCTTGCAAGCTCGACAGGCACTTCGCAATCATCTTCACCTTCGTCTTCGGCTAAGTTGATCGGATTTTCGAAGTCATAACTGGCAGTAGCAGAGTCGTTACCAGTGAGATCCAGAGTGGATTGGAACCTGTATAGGTGAGTGTGTGTAAATATAGCTGTTTTGCAATATATATATATATAAAGAAAGAAAGGGAGCGCAAGATTTGAAATACGAAAAATGTCCAATGCTTTTATTCATGATATATGAAAATGACAAGTAATAAGCCCTCACAAATGAAGCCACGGTGCCCCGGGTAAGACACCGGGCCATAAAGTTTCAAATTATTGTTTGTTACAAATTCAAAACAAAGGAGTTCATTACTGAGTGACAAAAGTAATAGGTATGAAATCTTTTGCAGTCCAGTTGCTTAGTCCACCGTTGGTCGTTGGGTAGATCCAGCTGTCGAATTCAGATTCTTCCGCCTCGTCTTCAATAGCATTTACTCCCGGGTTGCTGATGAACATAGGAGGTCTTCCAATCCTTGCCTTACGCACAACCCTCTGAGCCTCTGCAGTGAAACCCAAGCCAAATTTGTCAGTCTTCGGAGTAAAATCAGGAAGTCGGCCCCAGTTTGCGCACTCACCCTTCTCAACCACAGCCCGGGCATCCTTCAAGGAAGCTGTTGTACCCCAAAATTTGCCCTCCCATATTCTTCAAGATTGGCAAAGAACATGCTTCAAAATCTCCCCAAGGGTTGCACAGTTCAAAGGCCTCATAACAGTCAAAAACTAGGGTTTTGGTTCTGACAAAGAAGTTGAGGTTTCCAAGGGTCCAATCAAGTCCCACATGCCTATAAACATGGTCAAGCATCCATATGTCAAGTTTCAAGACTTACAGCACAAAATTGCACAGTCAAAAACCCTAATTGCTCAACAGTCAACTGTAGGGGCAAAATGGTCATTTGACAGTCAAAAGTTCAAATTTTTGGTCAACATCTTATTTTGAAGCCACAAACATCATTTGATCAAATCTTGATCATGATTCTCAAAGCATGGCTCAAAAAGTCTCAAGATGCAAAAGTTTCCATATTTGGACAGTTGAAAAAGTCAACTGTAACTTGACCAAGGCATAACTTCCACATGGTTCATCAGAAAAATTCCATCCAAAGCTCATTTTGAAGAGAAAGACATTTCCTACAACTCCTCTTCACACTTCAAGTCCAAGAAATGCTCTCACAAAAAGTTATCAATTTCAACATTATAGGTCATTTTCAAAAATCAACAAAAAGGGACTTTAGGTCAAAGACCATAACTTGAGATTGGTAAATCAAAATGACATGGGACCAAAGGCATTGGTTATAGGACTTCAAGACCTTTCCAAAATGTCCAAGAACATGATCAAAGCTTAAAAATTGAGCAAGATATGCCTTGTAGAAGTTGGGAAATTTTTGGGAATTTTGAAAAGTCAACTTTACTTCAAATGCCTCAAAATTGCTAATGGGGCACATTTTCTTCCAAGATTCATCATCCAAAGGCTATGCACGACCATTTGGCCCAAAGGGGATTTATTTCATCATTTTTATTATTTATTTGAATTTTTAATCACCATTAATTCATTTAATAAAATAAAATATGAAAAAAATACTAAACAAATGCATTTGAATCTTTTTATGCAGCCTATGCCCTCATTGGTTACTCAAGATTTCGTGCACTTCAAAAAGGGAAGATTTGGTGCAAATTGGCATGATATTCATGTGGAAAAGATTTGAAAATATTCATTGAAAATCAAATATTTCTTTCATCAATGCAAAGGGTTTTGGACTCAATTTCTTACCCTAATCCATTGGCATACATATACAGATGCAAACCCTAGTGCACACAACCTGGAAGCTGCGCCCAAGAATCAAAACCAATTTTGCATTTTTCATCAAATTTTTCAAAACTGAAAACGATATTGCAGGGAGTTTCAAAGCTTCTAACCAATTTCAACAGCTTGCCAAGGCTTCAAGGAACCTAACTGCATCCTTTTTCAATCCCCACGCATCCAGAATTGGTATATAGAACTCAAAATTTCTCATACTTTATGCATGATCGTGTTTCAATTTCTGGGCATTTTCCATACAGTTTGATTGTTGTTTTACACTAATCTAATCATGCTGAAACTAACCATGCCATTTAATTGAGTTTTCGTGCTTTGTACGTGAATCTACCATTGAAGCTTGCTAGGGTTCCAGAGCTGTAAAATTAGGGCTTTCCTCTTCAGGAAAAATTGAGACACAAGAACCACGCCATTAAAATCAGAAGCTTATGACTAATTGATTCCATACCTCGCGATAAATTTATGATTAACAGAATTCTATTTGCTATTTTTGTGTGCATCATTTAGTGGGGGTTTAAAACCCCCGCTATCTCGTTTGTTTTTCAGGCAAAAATACAGAACGGGTGGAGAAGACGCTGAGGTGTCTCAATCATACAGGTCCATTCATATTTTCGCGCATTTTTTCATGTTTACCAAATAATGCTTTTTCTCTCTCATATGAATCAGATTCCATTAATGTTACAAAGAAAGCGCCTGGCACAGTTGGTTGATGTGTTGTCCAATAGGTACTGGGACCTGGGTTCGATTCCCAGGTCCCCCATATTTTTCAATGAATTTTGTTTTCACTTGATCTCATGCAGTGTACGCCCAGGGGTTCATCATACACCCACCATCCAAGCTTGCCACATGGCCAATGATCTCAATCCAATGGCCATGATCTGAGGAGCACCCTATGCACTGGTCAATGAAGCCACACGTGACTACCAGAAGTCAAACAGGCCTCCAATGATTGGGCCTAATTACTGGCCAAATACCTCCAAACTGGGGTCAACACCCCCAAGGGTTTGTATTTCTTTTCTTTTTTCCTATTTTATTTTTATTTGCTTTAATTTGTTTATTTCCTTTTAATTCATAAATTAATATTTTCATAACATAAAAATGCCAAAAAAATCAGAAAATATAAAAATAAAAAATATGTTTTAATATTTAATTCACTAACATTTTGTTGTAAATAAATTTAATAATTAATTTAGTTTTTAATTCTAGGTTTAATTCTAATATTTTTCTTAATAAACTAAAAAATGTAGAATTAGGGTTTTAAGTGCTTTTATTCTTTTTTCTTTTCTTTTATCCTTATTAAATATTAATTACTTTTATAAATAAATTGCCATGTGAATAATTAATTTAAATTAGGTCAAACTTGAATATTTTCTTAATAAATTAAAAATAGTTAGAATTAGGGTTAATTAACTTTTCTTTTTAATTCCAATTTAATTTTCTTACTAAAAATCCATAAATACAAAAAACTCAAAAATAACTTCTCTTTTCTCATTAAATTTAATTATTTTCATAATTGTGATTTAATTTCCTTAAAAGGGTCCAACGCCCTCGCATTCTCGATTTTACTTATTCTCGCATTTTATTTTTATTTCCTCTTTTTGTGAATATAATGTAATTCTCCCAAAGCTATGTAATAGATCAATTAGGGTTTTTATTTTCCGCATTTTGTTTTATTTCAAATCGGGTCTCGGATTAATTTGGCGATGTAGACCCGCGCCTTTGTAATAGCGTATGACTTTTAATTCCGCATCTTTTTAACTGTTAATTAATTTGCATGAAAGAATGAATGTCAAAATAAAAGCAACGCGTAGATCACCAATGCATGACAAGACAAAAATATCTGAAAACGATACACAAATCACACACCATCCCTAGGGTACGCCTCACTGTTGCCTTGCCCCTCGAAAGGTGGTCGTCGAGTAGAGGATGTTTTAGTAAGTCCTCATGTCCATGAACATGGCATGAGGGTAGCTTCTAAGGTGTCTTCCTATTGCTCCGGTGATCACCATGTCCCGAACCCTCGAATTGACCCGAACACCTCCAACGGTGGTGCTACCTACCCCTCAATGGTGGGATGGCACTACTTCAAGGACATTTACACAGACGAATTCCTTAGGGTAGGTAGAGAACTCGTAGATACTTGCTCTAATTTCAAAACAAATCAAAAATACTTTTCACACCGACACCTTTTCAAAAAGCTTTCAAAAGCAACTTTTCAAACACTCTTGAGGACTGATACAAGAGTCGAATTGAAATTTTCAAAGGAACCTTTTTAAACCCACAGTTGAAAAGCAAACAAATAACTTTGAAAACACAAATGAGCAAGTATCTAAGAGCCCATGGATAACCATGGATAGAAAGGGTGCTAACACCTTCCCTTTCTATAAATCTACCTCCCGAACCGAGAGCAATCTCTATAAGGAATTTTTCTGTGCTTTTGTCCTTTCCATTTGGAGAAAATAAAAGACGGTGGCGACTCTTGCTTCCGCGACATTTCGCGAACCAGCTTTAAAACAGTCAGTTCCAGATCCACCGATCACAGAAGCCATCTTCAAAGGAGAATTATCTTCAGTCACAGTCTCTGCTGCTGCCAATGTCTGAGGCACCTCTTCAAAGTGTTGAAAGGGGGTCTCTATGAACTCCCCATCCATCTCTATGTACCGGAATGAGTTAAGGTGGCTGACCATATATTCTTCCTCCCCCTGCACTGTAACAATCTTCCCTCTGATCGGGTACTTAAGCTTCTGATGTAATGTGGAGGTCACAGCTCCAGCCTTGTGGATCCATGGACGACCCAGCAAACAAGAATAGGATGGTCGGATATCCATCATATAGAAAGTAGAATCAAAGACTTGAGAACCAACCCTGATTGGAATGTTAACTTCACCATGTACCATCCTCTTCGACCCGTCAAAGGCCCGGACAACAATGTTACTTGGCTTGAGCTCTAAACCCTCACAATCCAGCCTGTCTAGAGCTTTCTTGGGCAATACATTCAATGAAGAACTGGTGTCTACCAACACATGGGCGAGAGTAGTGCCCCTGCATTCAATGGAGATATGCAGGGCATCGTTATGGTTCTTTCCCTTGGCGGTCAGATCAGCGTCAGAGAAACCCAACCCATTATCAGCAGTCAAGTTGGCCACACAATCGGTAAATTGATCAGCAGACGTTTCTTGGGGCACATGGGCCGTCTTCAGGAAGGAAATCAGGGCCTTGGTATGGGCCTCTGAACACAACAACAGTGATAGCATAAAGATCTTTGATGGGGTGTGCCCCAGCTGCTCAACTACGTTGAAATCACTCTTCTTGATAATTTTAAGAATCTCTTCCATCTCTTGCTTGGAAGCTTCAACATTGACGGTCTTCGGTGCCTCCGTCCGGGCAGGCACATCAGTAGCAATCCCTTTGCCCCGAGCGTCAGATGACACGGTAGCAGGGGTAGAAACAGGAACTTGGTCAGGAAGGGAAGCAGGCACACTGGCAGGTGTGATGATAAGAGGTCTTTGAATGGCTGGTGGCGCAATATCTGGTGAGAACAGCCCACCACTGCGAGTGACTTTGGTAGGCCCAGTGATGTTGCTGACACCGGTACTAGTATCAAACTCTTGATTTACTCCAAGAACATAAACATCTTCCCCATAGTGCCATGGGACAGCCTTGTCAGATTTATAGGGGATGGGCCCCGGAATAGTAATGATGATAGGAGCAATCTTCGGAGTAGATATGATTTTGACAGGCTTCTTTGAGGGAGCCTTAGGAGGGTTGTTGAAAATAGTAACAATGGACACTTCTTCAGCAGGGATAGCAGGAACATCAACTTTTTCAAACAAGATCTCTTTATTATCCATCAGGTTTTGGACGCCTGACTTCAACAAAGGACAACCAGCAGGTGAAACAGAACATAGAAGGCAACCTTTACTACATCCCGGAAATAAACCGGCTAGCAACAGGTTCCTTTTGACGGTCAGTAACGGAGTAACAATCTCTTCCACGGAGGCTACATACCGGTCTTCTTCCACAACATTCACTCCATGCTGGGGCATGGGAGCAGTCACAACATTGGGCCTTTCGGGCGCCTCGAACTGTATTTCCTTAGCATTAATAAGGTCCTGAACCTTATTCCTCAGAGCCCAACAATCATCAGTAGAATGCCCCGGGCTGTCAGAGTGATAAGCACAGCGGGCGTTGGGATTGTATTTCAGAGATGTGGTGTTTACTACCTTCGGAGCTTCCTTGACAGTTACCAGATTGGTTGACAGCAGTTGTGGCAATATCTGAGAGAGGGTCATACTGAGCCGAGTGTACTTCCTTTTGGGTCTCTCACCTCTTGGCTGGTTGTACTGCTGAGGAGCAGCAGCAGGCTTAGAAATAACCACCGCATTGACAGCTTGGCGGCGTTCCGGTTTATTTTGTTTCCTTGACCCATAAACAACACTAGCTTCCTTCTTGAAAGGCTTCTTTTCAGAACTTGAGGATGCACCTTTCTGTATCTTCCCCGACTTAATACCAGCTTAGATCCTCTCACCAGTCAGGATCAGGTCTGTAAACCCAGTAGAAGAATTACCAATCAGGTGGTTAAAGAATGGACCAGACAGGGTCCCCAAGAATATGTCCACAAGCTCACGGTCAGTCAACGGTGGCTGCACCCTGCCATCCAGGTCTCTCCACTTTTACGCGTACTCCTTTAAACCTTCTCCCGTCCCTAGCGACATACCCTGGAGTTGGGTACGTGTAGGAGCGAGGTCGGAATTGTACTGATACTGCTTATAGAAAGCAGTTGCCAAGTCCTCCCAGTTTCGAATACTGGCTCCATCCAGCTGATAGAACCACTCGAGTTGAGCCCCTGAAAGGCTATCCTGGAAGAAATGGATCCAAAGATTCTTGTCTGCGGTGTAAGGTTGAATCTTCCTCACATATGAACGGAGGTGTAGCTTAGGGCAGGAAGCTCCGTCATACTTCGCAAAAGAAGGTGCCTTGAACTTGTGTGGGATCACCACCCCGGAAGATAGACCCAGATCTCCAAAATCCAACCTAGGCACATGCTGGATCTCCATAGCACTCAGACGGTCCTCTAGTTGCTTATACCTGTCTTCAGCAGGGGGGTACTGTTCATCATTGAAATCTGTCTCGTTGTCGGAGACCACAGGACTAGGAACCCTTCCCTCTTGGGGACTGTCTTTCCCTACAGAGGAAGCAGCCTGATCAGCCTCATTTTGCAGTGTATTCCCAAACCTCCGTCCAGCGTTGAACAACACAATCCTCTTCTTCTTCTTCCCCAGCAGAGCCTTCAATTCCTCTTGACCTTGGGCTAAGCTCATGACCAGCTCTTGAAACTGGGCGTTCTGGGCCTGGAGGGCCTTGATAGCTTGTTCGTTGGTAAGTTCAGGATTCATGATGATTGCTGAAATAAACAGTGAAGAAGATTAAGCAACCTGTAGAAAAGAGTACCTGTTATGCATATGATGAATGGAATGCGTATGATTTATGTTTTCAAAGACAATCAGGATTCAACTTTGTAGACAAAAAGGGAAACACACTTTATTAGATTAAACTTTGAATTGTTCAAGAAATTGCCCTTAGGCGTTACATAAATGAAAATACTGAAAAGGAAATAAAAGCTGTAAAAGAATCATCCAAAGTCCATTAGTGCTCCCATGGCCTCCTCTTCTCAGAGCGAATATAGTCATTCAGGGTTCGTTCGTTCTCCAATTGCTTAGTCAGCTTCTGGATTTTTTGTTCTTGTTCATTGAACTTTTCCCGATAAGAATCCCGTTCTTCCTGTAGTTGCGCCCAAGACCTTTTTAGTGTATCCACATCAGTGGGTATCTGAGGAGGGAGAACAGTTGGAGAAACCCCATCTTTGTAAGGAAATTCAAGAATGATAGGTCTGACAGCTTCGTATGGCATACCTAACTTCTGAGCACGGATGCGGACCCATCTGCAGTAGGATTCCATAGGCAGAGAAGTCTTCGGTCCCAACTCATGTGGGTCAGCTTTATGAATTCTGTCCCAAGCCTTGATGAATCTACGACGCAGCTCGTCGCTGTCTACTTGAAACTCAAAACTGATATGAGGTACCAACATCTCATGAGGCCCTGCTCTTCTGGCTCTTCCAAACTGACGGAGAGCTAGACATGGATTATAAGATATTCCTCCCTGAGTATCGATCAAAGGAACATTAGGATATTCTCCGCAACGATCAATAACAGCTACCTCATCCAAACCTCTGAGAGTCCAAATGATGTCATTATCAGTGAGAGACATTAACCTATGAGCCCAACCTCTTCCTTCTTTGTTCTTTAGCACGAACTTAGGGAGGTGCGAAATAAACCACCTCACTAACAAAGGAGCACAACACCACAAAGTTCCCCGTCTTCGGGCAGTACGAGCATATAGTTGTTGTAAGATATCACCCAAGAGAGTGGGTACAGGATTCCGAGACATGAAGATCCTTATGTCATTGACGTGAATAAAGTTATCAGGATTTGGAAACAGTACCAGACCATAGATTAAGAGAGCCAGGATGTCTTCGTACGCCCTGAAGTCTAAGTCATTCCAGAAACTATTAGCTTTACTGATCAGAAACTTAGCCAAAAAGCCCTTAACTCCGCTTCTAGTCACCCAGTTATCCATTACCTCCTTGTTGGTCAAAGGAAGGGCCGCATCAATCTCCTCAAGCCTAAGAGTCTTTTCCCAGCCAGTGAATGGAGTCTGATCCAAGATAGGGATACCAAGCAAATCATAGAATTCTTCCAGGGTAGGAACCATCTGGAAGTCTTGAAAGGTGAAGCAATGGTACAGGGGATCATAAAACTGGGTCAAGACACTCATCAGTTGTTGGTCCCACTTTGAAGTGACTAAACCGAGAAGAGAACCATGCCTCTGGATGAAGGAAGTAGTGTTTAGAATTCTGTCAACCAATTCTTTGAGCAAATCAGGTGGGTGAACAAAGTTGAGCCGGATAGTGTTCCTTCGCATAGGCATCATAATGTCCTACAAAACAGAGCAAAGATGAAACCCTCTTGTCTTTGAAATAGGTCAGTTCTTATGCAGGATGCATGCAATGTTATGATGGTATGATGTTATGATAAAGCACACCACAAGTATTCACAAAGGCAAACATGATAAGGCACACAAGTCACACAAGACAGCCCTTAGGGTTTAGGCCAGCATGAAGCTCAGGTACTACCCTCTTTCAGTTTTGTTGGTTAAGACCTGTCCTATCAAAAGTAACCGGTTCTAGAGGATCCCAATATCACAGACTACCCTCAATCGGTCATAACTCCAGCGTCGCAATCTTTTCTTGCGGCCAGAACCATCGCGAGAGTTTAGCCTCAATGGGTGTAGCATACTGCTACTGTTCTATGGCCAAGTTGGGTCAATTTAGGGTTCTAAGGTCGGTTGGTGCTTAATGACTCCTTAGAAGACCCATATTCTCCTCGTTGCAACACAAGGGATATCAGTACAAACTAAGGTGTCACACCAACGTAGCCACTGCTTCACCCGTATCGGTCTACGCCGGACAGGTCCCTCACAGCTTATGCTACCTAAAAGGGTATTCCCCAGATCCGAGTTAGGATCTATGAAACTCCGATGCAATGCCCACAAATATAAATCAATCAAAACATTCAATTGAAAACATAAGTATGATCTAATCCTAAGGTACACCTCACTTTTATATTGTCCCCAGCAGAGTCGCCAGTTCTGTGATCGGTGGAAATAAAACTGACTGTTTTTAGCTGGTTCGCGAAATGTCGCGGTAAGCAAGAGTCGCCACCGTCTTTTATGTTCTCCAACATGGAAAGGACAAAAGCACAACAAAATTCCTTTTTCGAGAATGTTTCTCGGTTCGGGAGGTAGATTTATAGAAAGGGAAGGTGTTAGCACCCTTTCTATCCGTGGTTATCCACGGGCTCTTAGGTACTTTCTCTTATGTTTTCAAAAAATTATTTGCTTTTCAAGTGTGTATGGGTTTTGAAAAAGTTTCGTTCGAAAAATTTCTAAGTAACTCTTGTATCTGTCCTCAAGAGTGTATGAAAAATCTGTTTGAAAACCTTTTGAAAGTGTAGGTGCGAAAAGTTGTTTTTGTTTGTTTTGAAAAGAGCAAGTACTTAAGAGAAATCTACCTACCCTAAGGAATTAGGCTGTGTAAGAGTCCTTTAGACAGTGCTATCCCACTATTGAGAAGTAGGTAGCACCATCGTTGGAGTTATTCGGGTCAATTCGATTATAAGGGACATGTGTGGTCACCGAAGCAATAGTAGGACACCTTAGAAGTAACCCTAATGTCCTAGATCCTTTTTATCCGAGGCAACCGTTTCGAGGCAACTAGATCTTAGACAGGAGGGCGACCTCTAAAATACCCTATACTTGACGACCACGTCGAGGCAACCAGTGAGGCGTACCCTAGGAGTGGCATGTGCATGTGTATTGTTTTTCATGTTATATTTATCTTTGATCATGCATTTGTGAGCTACGGATTAATTTTTATTTGGCATACAGTCTTGCAGACATTTTTAACGGTTAAGAGTGCGGAAAATAAAGTGCGGAAATATGAATCTACGCTATTACAAGGCGCGGGTCTATACATCACCAAAAATAAAACCCGTTTTGGAATAAAGTGCGGAGAATTTAAAGAAAGCAATAAATCCTAATTACTATTACATCCTTTAAGCAGATACATAAATAATCAAAATAAGAATAATATGCGAAAAGAAATAGAATCGGGACATCCTTAGGCTTTGATCCTTCTTGAGAGAAATATGAGTTGTGTCCTTTTTTGCAATTAATTCAAATTAACCTAATTTACTAATTAATTATTTAATTAAAAGAAAAATGTTTTTTATGTTTTTAATGAAAAGAAAAGAAAATAAAAGTCAAATGTTAGAAAAACCTAATTCTAAGTTAATTTTATTTATTTATGAAGAAAAAAGATTAAAATTGACCTAATTTAACTAATTCAATTTATTAGTATTTTATTTACAAAAATAATTATATTTAATAAATAATAATAATAATAATAAGAAAATATGATTGAAAATTGCCAACCCTAATTCTACATGATTTTTATTTATTGAGAAAAAGGTTAAAATTAAACCTAAATTAAACTAAGTTGATTAATTAGAATTTATTTACAAAATATAATTAGTAGTGAAAATAATAATAAATAATATTTACATTTTTCAGAATTTGTTATGAAAAATAATTATTTATATTAATTAAATACTAATAATAATAATAATTACTAAAAAAAATTGAATAGAAATTAAAAAAGAAGAAAAGGAATAAAGAAAACCAGGGGGGTGAAGGCCAAATTCTGGAGGTTAAGCCTTGAAATTTTAGGCCCAATAAGCCAATCCTGTTGACTTTTCTGGATCCTCAAGAACGCTTGTTGACTGGGAGCATGGTGCTCCTCACCTTTTGACCTTTGGATGGACGCTTGAGGACACTTGGCGTCTGGATGAACAAGGTGTATGATGGAACACGCTCAACAGCCGTGTGACTTGTTCTGGCGTGTTCTTGGAGTGTCAAGGCTTGTTTGTGATTGCTATGCATTCCTGAATGTCCCAGCAATGTATTGGAATCGTTCTAAGGCTTTGAATTGGTCTGCAATATGAAAAACCGTTTCAAGCTTTCTTTGAATTTTTTGGAATTTGGCTATGGTTCTTGTAGCAATTTTGCACGTCCAAGGCTTTAGGGTTTGCTTCAGTATTTATGTTGGAAGGGAATTAGGGTACAAACTAGGTCAAAGATCCATGGAATAAAGTTTTGCATCTTTGATTTCCAATCAAATATTTTTGCATCTTTTGATTGAGAAAACTTGCCAAAATTGGATATTTTGGTCCCCTTGATTGGCAAACGAAATCTTCAGCATGTGTTGGTCATACTTGCTCCACAAAAGATTTGAAAACAATATCTTTTGAATTTTCCTACATTTAAAATCAATTAAATGAATTAATATTAATAAAAATTCAATTAATTAATTAAAAATAAGAAAATAAATCAATTTAGGCTCAATGGGTCGTGCATAGGCTTTGGACAATGTTTCAAGAAAGAATTTGAGGCCCATTAGCAAAAATGAAGTGTTTTGGGCAAAGTTGACTTTTGCAAATTCACAAAAATTTCCCAACTTCTCCAATACATATCTTGCTCAATTTTGATCCTATGAACATGTTCTTGGATATTTTGGAAAGGTCTTGAAGTCCTCTAACCAATGCCTTTGGTCCCATGTCATTTTGATTTACCAATATCAAGTTATGGTCTTTGACTTAAAGTGCCTTTTTGTTGACTTTTGAAAATAACCTATAATGTAGAAATTGATAACTTTTTGTGAGAGCATTTCTTGGACTTTAAATGTGAAGATGAGTTGTAGGAAATGTCATCCCCTTCAAAATTAGCATTAGATGGGATTTTTCTGATGAACCATGAAAAAGTTATGCCTTGGTCAAGTTACAGTTGACTTTTCAACTGTCCAAAAATAGTAACTTTTGCATCTTGATGATTTTTGAGCCATTCTTGAGGAATCATGATCAAGACTTGATCAAATGATGATTGTGGCTTCAAAATAAGATGTTGACCAATTTTTTTGACTTTTGACTGTAAAATGACCATTTTGCCCCTGCAGTTGACTGTGAACCAATTAGGGCTTTTGACTGTGCAATTGGACCCTGTGAGTCTTGAGACTTGGTATGTAGATGCTTGGCAATGTATATAGGCATATATGACTTGATTGGACCACTGAAAACCTCAATTTCTTTGAATGAACCAAAACCCTAATTTTGACTGGCTTAGGAGGCATTTGGACTGTGCAATCCCTTGAACCATTTGAAGATTGATCTTGACAATCTTTGAAGAATATGGGAGGGAAAATTTTGGGGTACAACACTCTCCTTTTCAAAGACAAGAGGAAGAAGTCCAAGAAATCAATAGGTATCATGAAATCGAGAAGAAGACCTGGAGGATCAGTCAAGAGAGCTCTAGATCTTTCAACTCCGTCCAACATGGGGGATAGTATTGAAGAAGACCACAGTCTGGAGATTGGTGAAGCCGAAGCTGACTATTCTGAGGAACAATATCCTTCCACTGATGACAAGTACAAGCAGTTGGAGGATCGCCTCAGTGCTATGGAGATTCAACAAATACGTGGCTTGGATCTAAGAGACATGGGTTTGGTTTCTGGAGTGGTCATCCCGCCGAAGTTCAAAATCCATACCTTTTCCCTGTATGATGGAGTCTCTTGCCCTAAGATGCACTTAAAGTCTTATGTCCGCAAGATTCAACCATACACAACTGATCCGAAGCTTTGGATTCATTTCTTCTAAGAAAGCCTGGTAGGAACTCAACTTGAATGGTTCTATCAATTGGAAAGTTCTCGCATCCACACCTGGGAGGATTTAGCTGCTGCTTTTTACAAACAGTATCAGTACAATGCTGATCTTGCACCAACTCGCGTGCAATTGCAGAACATGACCATGGGTTCCAAGGAAAGCTTCAAAGGGTACGCCCAAAAGTGGAAAGATCTGGCTGGTAGGGTGCAACCCCCTTTAACTAACAGGGATCTGATTGACATCTTAATGGCAACGTTGACAGATCCTTTCTTCAAACACTTGATCGGAAGCTCCGCAGCCGGGTTCACCGAGCTAATACTGACCGGAAAAAGAGTCGAAGCTGGCATCAAGAGTGGAAATATTCAAGGAGCTATACTTCCTAATGTTCAAAAATAGCCGTACAGTGGGAAGAAAGAGTCCAATACAGTGACTGGTCAAAAGGGTCGTCATGACCAACACGTGGAGGCAGTCCTGATCTCTGGTTCTGCGTCGCACCGAAAACAACAAAGGGGAAATCAACGAAGGCCAAAGGAGCCCAAAAGATAGTTCACTAACATCAACATTCCGCTGTCTCAAGTGCTACAACACTTGTTGAGGATGAATCTGATGACATTGATAGGACCTCATCCAAACCCCAAGACTTCTTCTCCTAACTACAATCCTAATGCAACATGTGCTTATCATTATGACAGTCCCGAGCATGACACTAACGATTGTTGGGCATTAAAGTACAAGATTCAGAATTTGATTGACGCCAAGGAGATCGAGTTTGACCCTCCGGAGACTCCAAACGTGATCACTACTCCTATGCCAAGTCATTTGAGAGCGTCTTGTTCATTTTGAATTTTCAAGTTGTAATCTCTTTTGTTATTCAAAATGTGATCGGTGGATCTGGAACTGACTGTTTAACGCTGGATCGCAAAATGTCGCGAAAGCAAGAGTCGCCACCGTCTTTTATTTTCTCCAACATGGACAGGAAAAAAGCACATCAAAATTCCTTATGAGATAGTTTCTCGGTTCGGGAGGTAGATTTATAGAAAGGGAAGGTGTTAGCACCCTTTCTATCCATGGTTATCCATGGGCTCTTAGATACTTGCTCATTGTGTTTTCTAAAGTGTTTGCTTTTCAATTGTGAGTGGGTTTGAAAAAGTTTCGTTTAAAGATTTCTGAATAACTCTTGTATCAGTCCTCAAGAGTGTTTGAAAAATTGTTTTTGAAAGCTTTTTTGAAAGTATCGGTGTGAAAAGAAGTTTTGATTTGTTTTTGAATAGAGCAAGTATCTATGAGTCATCCACCTACCCTAAGGAATTAGGCTGTGTAAATGTCCTTAAGGTAATGCCATCCCACCATTGAGAGATAGGTAGCACCACCGTTGGAGGTGTTCGGGTCAATTTGTTTGTAGGGACAATATGGTCACCAGAGCAACAGTAGGACACCTTAGAAGCTACCCTTATGCCATTGATCCTTTTTAAATTCGAGGCAACTTTTCCGAGGCAACTTGTTTTGAGGCATATGGATCAACGTACATAAGGACTTACTAAAATGTCCTATACTCGACGACCACGTTTCGAAGGTAAGGCAACAGTGAGGCGTACCCTAAGAGTGGTGTGTGAATTTGTGTGTTGCTTTCATGTTATGTTTTATCTTGTACATGTACCATGGTGATCTACGCTTATTTTTAATTTAGGCCATACATTCTTTCATGCAATTAGAATTTAAAAGTGCGGTAATTAAAATGCGGAAAGATAAATCCTACGCTATTACAAGGCGCGGGTCTATACATCGCCAAATTACAAAGACCCGTTTTAAAAAACGCGGAAAGTAAAACCTAGTGACTATTACATGGCTTGAACAATTACATAATATTCACAAAGGAAAAATAAGAATAAATGCGCGAAAAGAATAAAAATAGAACGTTCGAGGGCGTTGGACCCTTTTGAAATTAAAATTAAAAGCTAATTAATTATTAATTTAAAGAAAAGAAATGTTTTTTAGGTTTTTGGTATTCATGAGAGAAAGAAATTAAAATTGAAGAGAAACCCTAATTCTAAGTTGTTTTTAATTATTAATGAAAAAGTTAAAGTTTAAAACCTAATTTACATAATATTTAATGTACATGTTTATTTACAAAATATTTAATAATTAATAATAATAATAATGATGAGAAAATCATTTAAGAAAAAAAAATGATGAAAAGTTAAGAAACCCTAATTTCTACATATTTTAATTTGTTAAGAAAAATATTAAAGTTTTGAAACCTAAATTAATCTAATTAATGGTTTGACATTTATTTACAAAAAATAATAATGAATTAAATATTAATTAAACATATTTTTAGTTTTTTTGATTTTCTGGTTTTATATTATAAAAATTAATTTATGAAATTTAAAGAAAAAAACAATTAAAAACAATTAAAAGAATAAAAAGGAAAATCAAATAAAAAATAAAAATGATGCAAACCATAGGGGGTGTCTGGCCCATTTAGGAGGTGAATTTGAGCAATTTGGCCCATCAGAATCCAAGGCTTTCTTGACTTTCAGGAATCACGTGTGAAGTGGTTGACTAGTGTATATCATGGACTGCATGTTCTGGCCTTCAGATTGAAGCTCATGGGCGCGTGGCAGGCTTGGAGGTGAGGTTGTATGATGGACTCTGAAGAAGGCGCTACGTAGGAACACCTTAAGACAAAAATTATTAAACGTTTGGGGGGACCTGGGAATCGAACCCAGGTCCCAGTACCTGCAGGACACCTCAGCCACCAACTGAACCAACGCGTTTCTTTGTAATGTTAGTGGAACGTGATTATTATAAAAAAGAACAAAAGTTAGTAATATGAACAACAAAATCACGCGCCAAATTTGAATGGTCCAGTAACATCAAGCCACGCATGCTTCTTCTCCGTTTTGTACCTGCAAATATAATCAAATAGCGGGGGTTTTAAACCCCCACTAACTGCAATTCAGGAAAATAGCGATTAGCATATGCCTCAATATAAAAAAGGCGCGAGGTCATCATTCAGTTCGTCTTGTTGCCATGAATTCAATGGCATATGTTTGGTGGCCTGGTTTTTCCATATGAAGAAACCCCTAATTTTGAGCTTCTGAAAACCTAATATCCATCAATGGTAGATTTTGATATAGGCATTGTTAGGACAATTAAATGGTACCATTAGCTTCAGAACATCAATATTAGCAAGAATCAATAATTAAAACTCATGAATAATGTATGTAAATTAAAAAATGATTAGGGACATGTTCATGAAGAAGGCGATGTTGTTCTACCAATTCTTGGGGTCTGGAGACTGGTTCTTGATTGCAACACGTTCCTAGCAATGTCATGAATGTATTGGAAGGCTTGTTGTGCTTTGAAACGCCTTGTAACTCTGTTTTCAGATTTCAAAATTTTGGTGAAAAATGCAACTTTGTTCTATGGCCTCTCAGCAGCTTTTCGTGTGTAATGGAATAGGGTTATGTTATGCCTTTGTAGGTGAATGGAATTAGGTCAAGAAACAAGCCCATAATCCATTGAATTAATGATTCCAATCTTTGATTTTTTTCACATCTTTTTTCAATCTTTTTGCCATGGAAAACTTGCCAAATTGGGATGATTTTGCCTTGTTGATTGATGCACGAAATCTCTTACATGTGTGGAAGATATTTGCTGCATAAAAAGATTTAAAAAACATGATTTGGTATTTTTCTTATATTTAAATTTAATCAAATGAATTAATGATAATAAAAATTCAAATAATTAATCAAAAATAAGAAAATAACTCCCTTTGAGCTTAATGGGTCGTGCATAGCCTTTGGGTAATGATTCATGAAAGAAATTGAGGCCCATTAGCATTTTTGAAGCCTTTTGTGCAAAGTTGACTTTTCAAAATTCCCAAAAATTTCCCAACTTCTCCAAGGCATATCTTGCTCAATTTTGAAGCTATGATCATGTTCTTGGACATTTTGGAAAGGTCTTGAAGTCCTATAACCAATGTCTTTCGTCCCATGTCATTTTGATTTACCAATCTCAAATTATGGTCTTTGACTTAAAGTGCCTTTTTGTTGACTCTTGAAAATGACCTATAATGTTGAAATTGATAACTTTTTGTGAGATCATTTCTTGGACTTGAAGTGTGAAGATGAGTTGTAGGAAATGTCATCCTATTCAAAATGAGCTTTGGATGGAATTTTTATGATAAACCATGAGGAAGTTATGCCTTGGTCAATTTGCAGTTGACTTTTTCAACTGTCCAAAAATAGAAACTTTTGCATCTTGAGACTTTTTGAGCCATGCTTTGAGAATCATGATCAATAATTGATCAAATGATGTTTGTGGCTTCAAAATAAGATGTTGACCAAAAATTTGGACTTTTGACTGTCAAATAACCATTTTGCCCCTGCAGTTGACTGTGAAGCATTTAGGGTTTTTGACTGTGCAATTTGATGCTGTGAGTCTTGAAACTTGGCATATGGATGTTTGACAATGTATGTAGGCATGTGGGACTTGATTGGACTCTTGAAAACTTCAATTTCTTTGCAAGAACCAAAACCCTAATTTTGACTGTGTTAGGAGGCAATTGGACTGTGCAACCCTTGAGAGATTTTGAAGCTTGATCTTGGCAAATCTTGAAGAATATGGGAGGGCAAATTTTGGGGTACAACACAAACAATTATCTATTAATGTCAAACTTTGTTTTATTAATGCATTGCATATGTTTGTCTTGATTTGATCCACTCATTTTCATTACATTTAAACTATGCTTTTTTTACTCTCTTTATGACATTAAACTCTTGCTAAAAGTTACAAGCCTTTAGAAGGAGGATGACGAAAACAATGCCATAATCTCATACAGTATGCTTTTGAACAGATCTTGCTGATAATGTACATGCATTCCTTCAAATCCTAAACACTGGAGTTATAAGGAAGATAATCTCTAGTCAACCCCTTCGAGCCAAAGAAGTAGAAGTTTTATTTCTTACACAAATCGAAAACTTTAATCAAAACCTGGGGCAGGGTAGTCTCTCAGTTGATTCAAACGCGCGTTTAGCCGCAAACTCTCATTTTGTAATACAACGAATGACATCAAAAACATTCCTCTGAAATCAAAAGACAGTGAGGGTTCCCTATTGTAATACCCCAAATTTGTCCTACCCTTTTACTTCCTATCTGGCTTACACATTTTTGCATTTTTCTCACATTTATAATTTCCATTAGGTCATCTAACACATCATGCATCATTAATTGATAAATTGGCATAAGATCATGGATCTCGAGGAATAAGGGTTGGTGTATGGCTTTAAGGCTCCCATCTTCACACAAGCTTGTTTCGGGTGATTTCTCCATTAATAATTTGTTTGAAGCTAGGTTTTCATTTCGTGGATCTTATCATCATCAAGCTACGAGGATATTATTTTCTTCTCAATGTCAAGTTGCAAGGTTTTATGAGACGAAGCTAAAAATTAGGGTTTATACATTTTCATACTTGAGCTTGTCAGCATTCTACCTGAGGTTCATTCCATATCAAGGTATTCACATGTATCATCTTTCATATTCATCTGCAAAGAATCCCTCAGGGCATAGTCATTATCATCTATTGAGAAGGGGTCAAAGACGTTGTTGTTCTAGTGCTCATATAGTCGGGACATGGTACAAGATGTTGATTGTGATCAAGGTGTCATTATTTCAAATGCTTATTGCTTGACATGCAAATTTGGTTTAGATCAGAAAATTGAATTGAATTAGGGATTCACTGAAGTTGTAGTTTGATTAGAATTCATTCATTAATATTTGAAGTGGATTTGGAGAAAATCAAAGTTCTTAAATATTTGCGTGGCTTTTCTAGGAATTCAAACCACAAGTATGAAAAAGCATGCATCAAATTCATCCAACCATCAAAATATCGTCCAAATAGCCTCTCTTGGATTCATTCAAGATTCATGTCTCTTTTGATTACCTTGCAAATATTTTGGATTCATACCATTTATTTGAATTCATACAAAGGCCATTTCATTATGTGGAAATAAAGTCAACATACATTCCAATGTGTATTCAAATACATACAAGTCCAAATTCCATTACAATTATACATGACATCTATACATTTTTACCAAAACCTATCCTAATTTTCAATCATTCTTCATGTTTCAAACTTCAAGCTTCCAAAACTTCGTATTATGCGTCTTTTGTTCCAACTTCATATCATCTCCAAACTCATTCAAATCCTCACTTGGTGTTTTCCTTTTGCCTTTGCTTCCCAATAGCCCTGATATGAACCAAACCTGCAAAAATATTGGATAAACTGTCATAAGCATGAACCGCTTACACTACCGCTAGTACACTAACTTGCAACAGAAAATAACATAACAAAACTTCTAACGGTTTCTAACCATAACTAACCTCTAACATAATTCCATAGCCTCACTAACCAACTGAAAATAACAGATTTATGCAGTCCTCTAACTAATTTTCTAACCTCCTTAACAATCCAAACATCATAACAGCCCCTTAACTGCATAACCACATTAAAAAAATAGTTAACTCTCAAACCTTCTAACCGCTTCTAACAGATTCAAACTAACAGCTAACAAACTTCCATAACCCAAAAAATAGAAACAGCTCTGTAACCAACTGCATAATAGAATTTTTGATTTCCTAACCAACTAACAGTCCAACCAACCACCTAAACCAATTCATAACAGCCTTTAACCAACTTTCTATACAATCTAACAAACTCCCTTACAGAAAAAGGAGAGAGCATATAACAGAATTTCAGTTTTTAGATTGAGGAGACTCAGATTCATCATTTTTCAACTCTACAGTAGAGATTAAGACAAAAACTTACCAATTGAGATTCCCACTGGAATTCTGTAGAAGAATCTTCATCTTTCCCTGCTCTGATCTCATTCTCCCCTCCATAACCATCCTTCTCCCCTCTCTACAACAACCACATTGCACACCTTCAAACACCTTCTTCAACCTTCAATTCTTCATAACTACTTCACAATCACCTCTATCGCTTCTTGAACCTCCATTGTACTCTTCAAGCTTCTGCAAAACTCCATAGCAGCACCTTTAATTATCTTCTATCTTTAAACGGTTTTCATCTTCATCAGTGTCTCTGCACTCTCTTTGAATCACATCGTCATCTTCATATTTAAACCAAACCCTCATCTCTCAAAAAATCTTTCTGAAATTCTTGGAACTTCAGCATCACAATAATATCCCTTCAACTTTCATCTCTGAAACAAAATTCATTGTTCCTTCAACATCACCATCTTCGCATCAACATCATTGAGTCTTCACAATATATGTCATCAATCAACACGAATTCGCAACGCACATCAACAAACTGCATCAGTAGCAACATCACGACGCCGCAGAAGACGGAAAATTTGAAAGCGAGAAGAAGAAGAGGTGTATTCGTACCTAAGCTTATGGAATCTCATTTCTGGACTTCTGAGCATCGTCTTCGTCAAGAATGGCGGTGTGTGTTTGATTTGTTCTTCATTCATCACGTCAATAATTATGTTAAGAAGAAGGTGAAGCGGAGTTAAGACAAATGACGAAAGGCGAAGGAAATCGTCGGAGATACCTCCATGGTGGCGGTGTGCTGTTAGGAGAAAGAGAGAAAGGAATTTCTGCCGCGTTTTGAGAAGGAAATCGTGTTTGTAAGAAGTTGAATACGGCACGGTCTGAGAAAGAAGACGATGGTGAGATAGCCGCGCCGTTCGAGCACCGTTGATGAAGGAAGAAGAAGACGATGGTGAGATATCCGTGCCGTTCGAACACCGTCGATGAAGGAGAGAAGGGAAGGTAGCGGCACCGTCGTGGAGGAAGAAGGGAGACAGATCTCAGTCTTCTTAACCCTATTCCCTTTTCAATTTTCATATCTTTTCTTTTTTAGTTTTAATTGTTGCACTGTTTTATTTTTATTTATTTCTAATTCAAATTAATAATAAGTATAACTAAATTGATAATTATAAAATATGCTGGAAAATGAGGAATTATTTAGACTGGGCCTCACTTTTTGCTTTAGGCCCGTGTTGTTGTTTTTTAGCCTGAAGAAATTGAATAAAATTTTTTTTGGGCAAATTACTGCACTACACCCCTGAATTCAGCTCATACCTCCTGACTCTTCTAATTTTTATTTTTTATTATTTTAGTTTTCTTCTAGTTTAATTTTCTCTCTCAATTGATAATAAAAATAATAGAATATTTTAGAATTCTTTAGAATTTCTTTTTTAGAATTTCGATTAGAATTTTTTCTATTTTATTTTTCATATTCGATAATCATTTTTATTGCCATTTTCTAGTCAAGATTTTTGTAGCATCGACATAACTCTTGCAATGTGGAATGCTCGGGGTGAATTCTTCAATCACTTGCCCAAGGGAACTTTGGTAGAATTTTCTTACCGCTTGCACAATTTTGAAGAGGCAACGGACCTTCTCCGTTCGGTATCGTCACAACCCTATTTTATTCTTCATTTCGGCACTTTATCGCAATCCGTATGCATGCTAACATTAGGTAGAATTCCCTCAAAATTCTAACTTTAGGTCTAACCACGCATAATAGCATTAGGTTTAGAAGTAGGCTAGTCCCAAGTTGACTTTTCTTTCCCTTTCGCATACTCATCTAAAACTAAAACTTCTTTTCTTTCAAAATTCAAAACACTTTAAACTACTGATGAGAATCATGCTTTTGCTTAGTACGGGAAATGATAAGCGGGTCTCTTCTCGATCTTATTATTCTTCATCTCAAGCTTAGGTGTGGTTCAATTCTCAAAGACTCCTTTCATGACTAAGTAGAAAAATGGCTAATATCTCTCTCTTGAGGTCAGTCAGTCATCATCTACAACAAAAATACAAAACAAATTCAAACCACTTTTGTGCGTTCAAGCACCTTTCATAAAAAAAAAACCTTTTCAGGTAAGGACACGATTAATTTACTTCTGTGCCAACGTATAAGTCTCCAAACGTCGAGCTGCGGCAGAAGGCGGAATTAACTTCGTCCACAAAAAACATCTACAACAAAAATACAAAACAAATCCAAACCATTTTGTGCGCTCGAGCACCACCTTCTCTCTAAAACCCTTTTCAGGTAAGGACATGATTAGTTCACTTCTGTGCCAACGCATAAGTCTCCAAAGGTCGAGCTGCGGCAGAAGGCGGAATTAACTTCGTCCACCAAAAACATCTACAACAAAAATACAAAACAAATCCAAACCATTTTGTGCGCCCGAGCACCACCTTCTCTCTAAAACCCTTTTCAGGTAAGGACATGATTAGTTCACTTCTGTGCCAACGCATAAGTCTCCAAAGGTCGAGCTGCGGCAGAAGGCGGAATTAACATTGTCCATAAAAAACACAAACAAATAAAAACATAAGAGCCGAACTACGGTAGCTCTGATTCCTCAAAAAGGATACGTAGGCATTGGGGTAGGGCCCAGGCGAGCACAATTTTATTTTCCCTACATTCTTTTCTCCTTTCTTTTGCATGCATTTTCCCTCCAGTAGTATAGTAGACAGTAAGCATAGATTAAACACACCCATAAGATAGATAACAAGAGTGGATACCGTAGAGTACTACAGGCGTGTGGGGTGCTAATACCTTCCCCTCGCGTAACAGACTCCCTTACCCGATCTCTCGGTCGCAAGACCGTGACTTCTCCCTTCTCAGGTTTTCTCGATGTTTACCTTTCCCTACATGTGGGATAAAAGACGTTCGATGGCGACTTCATTGTTTGATGATTTTCAGCCGGTTGTTTCACCTATCACATAGGCAGTCACCATTTTTTAAAAAAAAAAGAGTAAAACCCACTAAGTCAAAACCTTCAAAGGAGACTTAAGAAAACTGGGGCGTCCCGCTGACTGTGATCTCAAAACAGGAACATTCAGGCAAAAATTAGGGATAACAAGTCAAAAGAAAGAGGTCACTACAAATCCTCAACAACACGAAAAATGTGCAAAAATGAATGCCTTCCGACAAACTTAACCTGTCTGAACTATCACCAAAACGTCATTCCAGACTCAATTGGAGTTCAAACGCATAATTAACTGAGCTTAAGACTGAAGAACATCACGAAGAACGGGTGGATACAAATACACTTTGAGCCTTTATCCTTTGTTTCTTAAACCGTGAACCAAGCCATGTTCCAACCCTTCAAAAGTTCTAATTGAAGTATGGGTTAGTTCGAAAGCATACTGTTACAAAAGGTATCGTGACTCCTGTAAGACTTTACTCAAAATCCAAAGTTGAATTACAAACTTCTTTACTTGCTGAAAATTCACTTTTCAAAACTTCAAGACAAACATAAACTTTTCATTACTTGAATATCACTGTTTGCATATGGCTATTTGTTTGACAACGGAGAAATTCACACAATGAATATCCAGTGAACGAAAGCTCTCTCAGTGAAAAAAATCAATTCAAGAAGGATGACACTTCCATTGACAAATCTCCTATCGACAGGGGGACATGACATGTCACTATCCAGCACACCTGGGGCAGTTCAGTCAAGATTCCAAGAAATCTCTCAAGAATTGTAGAGTAACCAGGGGCAGGTCTCCATCTCTGTCACTCGGGGCATTGTGCGTCAATCCCAACAAAGGGTTACGTACCGTCAAACATTTTCAGGCAGTGCCACAGACACTCACTACTAGGGGCAGTGACAAATCTCCCCAAAATCCTTCTCATAGGATGATTCCCCAGCCAGAGTTTAATCTCTGAAAACCTTTCCCCAGTTGAGACAACCTCAAGAGTCCTCGAAGACTCTCCCCAACGAAGTTGTCACCTCTCTAGCTGACTAGAAACAGGGCTTATTTCCCCAACAAACTACAGATTCCCCAGCTTGAGTTTGCCTCTCCGACTACTACAAATTAAAGGACCACAACTCCTCTTCCCCAGTAGACTACTCTACAATCCCCAACAAGTTACTGTGAAACTTGGACCCGACCAGATATCAGTTCAACTTCAACTCCCCAGTAGAGCAACGGACAACTGAGACTCCTGAACTCTTTTCCCAAGCAAGAATAAATGTTCTCCCCACAGAGTTTTCAATACCCCCCAGCGGAGTTTATCCTCAAAGAACAAAACAGGAATCCCCGGTGGAAACATTCTAAGCAAAGTTTGAAGACACACATACTCTTCAACAACAGTCCAGGATTTAACAAACTCCCCGACAGTTGTCTAGGATTTATTTTCCCAGACAAAAATACATTCATAAACATTTCACATTTCATACATCCTATTTACATACATGATAAGTGCATACGACACAATCTAATATATTTTGAGAACATCATGACATCATGCATTTCATACATCATGACATTGCATACAACTAACGTTTTACCTTTTCAGGAAAAGGTCAATCAACAAATGCCTACCATCAACCTTTTCAAGTTCCATATTAACACCAGTAACAAGCTAGGAAAACTATCTGTGCATGACTGATTGTAGATTAATACCTGTAACAAGCCAGGAAAACTATCTACATGAAGAGATTGAAGATTAACACCTGTAACGAGCCAGGAAAACTATCTTTCTTTCTCAGGTCAATGATTAACACATAAAATCAGACAGGACAACTATCTACTTGACCATCATCAGGCAACCCTACACCAGTTCCCTCTCTTTCCAAGATGAAGTTTTACACGGACTAATCATTGAAGCAACCCTACACAGGTTCCTTCTCAATTCAGGATGCGGTTTTACACGGACTCATCATCAGGCAACCCTACACCGGTTCCCTATCTTTCCAAGATGAAGTTTTACACAGACTCATCATTGAAGCAACCATACACAGGTTCCTTCTCAATTTAGGATGCAGTTTTACACGGACTCATCATCAGGCAGCCCTACACTGGTTCCCTCTCTTTCCAAGATGAAGTTTTACATAGACTCATCATTGAAGCAACCCTACACAGGTTCCTTCTCAATTCAAGATGCAATTTTACACGGACTCATCATCAGGCAACCCTACACCGGTTCCCTCTCTTTCTAAGAAGAAGTTTTACATGGACTCATCATTGAAGCAACCCTACACAGGTTCCTTCTCAATTCAGGATGCGGTTTTACACGGACTCATCATCAGGAAACCCTACACCGGTTCCCTCTCTTTCCAAGATGAAGTTTTACACGGACTCATCATTGAAGCAACCCTACACAGGTTCCTTCTCAATTCAAGATGCAGTTTTACACAGACTCATTGTGATACGGTGGGGGAACTGACTTGGGATTTTGCGTTTGTGTTCGCAAATGTTTCGGTTTAGCAAGAGTCGCCACCTACTTTTTATTTTATCCTAAGGAAAGGTCAAAAAGCACAGGAAAGACCTTTGAGATGTTTTCTTGGGTTCGGGGAGTAGTGTGATACGGTGGGAGAACTGACTATGGTTTTGCGTTTGTTTTCGCAAATGTTTCTGTTGAGCAAGAGTCGCCACCGACTTTTTATTTTATCCTAAGGAAAGGTTTAAAAAGCATAGCAAAAACCTTTGAGATATTTTCTTGGATTCGGGGAGTAGATTATAGAAAGGGAAGGTATTAGCACCCTTTCTATCCATGGTTATCCATGGGCTCTTAGATACTTGCTTAGATCAACTTGCCTTGGTTTTCAATTGTTTGAAATGGTGCTTTGTGTGTGGTTTTGAAAATGTTTTAAAAAAGATGCCTTGTCTAGGCTACCCTTGTAACAATTCTTTACTCGAATGTTTTACAAAAGGTGTTTGTCTTTTTGAAAAGATGTTTCAAGGTTTTTGAAAGTTTGTTTTGAAAGTGTGGTTTGAAAAATAGGCAAGTGTTTTTGTTTTGCAAGTTGACAAGTACTTAAGAGCTATCTACCCTAAAGTTCTCAAAGATTTTTGCTATGTTTTAACCCTTTTAACAATTTTGTTCCACCATTGCATTTGGTGGACAATCTTGTGTTAGGATGTGAAAGGGACGGGTGCGGGTCATCGTTTAGACCATAATTGCAATGGTGCCAAGTATCTTTGGGCAATTTTCCTTTAAGGGACTTGATCATTTTTAGGCAACTTTTCGAAAGCGTCATCGAGGGACTATGATCATTTGAATTGTGTTTGTTTTGCCCAAAGAGACCTAACATGCAATATGACCCATTATTGAAGGCAACAAGTGGAATACCCTAGGGGTGCAAGTGTGATTAGTGTTGTCCATTTTCATGCTTGATTATCTTGAAATTAGGTCAAACTATTTTTGTTGTTTTTATTCGCATACAAACCCTAATTCTATCATGGTATATTTAGAAAAACTTTAAAGTGCGAAAATTAAAGTTCCTAAGCTATTAAAACACAATATGAGAAGGGGGGTACAAATGTTCAAATGGGGGGGTATTTGACAAGGAATTTAAACCTAGCTATTACATCAATTTGGAATTATTTACAAGATATTTAATTGCACAAATTAAATAGAAATAAAATAAATATACAAGATGCAAAAAGGGTTTTTATATGTATGGAAAAAAGTATTTTTATATGTCAAAATAAAATAAAATGAAAAGTATTAATTTTTGGGAGTTTTTATGTATTTTAGGGAAAAACCCTAATTTTATTAAGTAAATGTATTAATTATTTAATATATACAAATATTTATCAATTATATACAAAATAAAATAAAAATGAAGTATATTTGTCAAAAAGGTTTTTTTTTGAGGTCAAATATTAATAAAAGAAAAAAATGTATTATTTTCATGTTTTTATCCTAAATATTGTAATAAATAAATAAGCATTTATATTATATATCAAATATATTAAATATATACAAAAAAAAAAATAATAAAATATTTATTATTTATAAAAAAGGTGTATTTTAAGAAAATGTTTTCAAAAGATGAAATAAAATAAAATCAGAAAAATAAATGTATTTACATTATTTTTTAGTATTTTAAAAAAGAAGTAATATATTTATTTATGTACAAAATATCCATTTAAACAAATAAATGCTTAATAAATACAAAAATGGTCTAAAAAATATTTTTAATATTTTTAATATTATGAGAAAAAATAAATAAGTCAGAACAAAAAAGAAAAAGTCAAAAAATCATAAAAATAAGCTCAATGGGCCTAGGGGGTGTAAAAGCAAACAGGTGGTGTAAACAGAAATAACAACACAGGCCCAGCCCACGTGGAGCTTCTTCAACCTCCAGCCATTCTTGTTCAAAAAACACGCGTTTTATATCCTGATTCAAACATCCTGATTCCTGGCTTTTTAATGAAAACTCACAACATCAAAAATGTTCAGCATCAAACAACGAATCCATACATACCAAAAACTTGATCTAACTCTAAAAAATGAGAGAGAATTTCTCCATTCCCAAATCTTAACCTAATTTTTTATCAATGTTCAGACATCAAATTCTCATGGCACACGTAACATAAATGAAAACTAACTACATGGGCATGTTCAGGGCTATGGATGTGACATATTTTCTTCACAAACCTAAAGCTAACAATGCCGGGATAGAGAGATACGAGTTCATGAACTTACCTGTTCAGTTGAAGTTGTATCTGGTGATGGAGGTACTTTCAGTGCAAGGTGATGATTGGTACAACTTCCTTGATGTCCAGGGATGCTATTCCAAGTTTTACTTTGCTTTGAAACTAGCTGAATCGAGTTATAGAACTCCACCTGCAAATCAGAAAAATGAAAATGGCCAAACTGATTAGAGGAGTTACAGTCCACTTCTAATGCTTTGGATAGTTTGCATTGATGGTAGGGAAGGTGTTTGGAGTGGTTTTAGCAAGAATGCACGATGGAAATGAGTTGTGGGATTCAATCTGCAGTAGGTGCTCTGTTTGGACAGTTTGAGAGTGATTCTGTGTTGGAGAGGGCAATGGAGGTGGATAGCTCGTGTTTCAGCTTGGGTTTGATGATTTAGAAAGTGTTTGACAAGTTTGCTTAAGCTTGGTTTACAGGAAATGAGAGTTGTGTTACAAAATGCAAGCTTTCTTACACTTTAAGCAAGAGATGGCAAGTTGGTCTTCTAGACAGGTAGAGGCCCCCAATCTATGCTGTACAACTTAGTCTTGATCAGTGCAATTAGTCCATAAACTTGTGCCAAAGAGATCTTAACTGTACTTGCTTGGATTTGCATTTTGACATAAAGTTCACTTTTGCAAAAATGGTTAAAATGCTTTATCTATTTTGGGACTAAACCATTATGCAATGCTTGAACACAAAAAATATGGTCTTGGCACAATGAGTTTGCATTAAATTTATGAGTGTAAAAGAGATTTGGGGCCTGTAATCAAGAAATGCATGCTGATTTGAAAATTGCCTAAGTGTATGAACATGGAAATTGGCCATAACAAAAGTGAGTTTTTCCCATATTGCAAAATTCGATTCTCTCAAACCATGAGGTTGTTTGATGAGTTCTTGGACATTTTGGAAAGCTTGTAATGTGTACTTCAACCCATATTTGAAATGCAAATTGAAATTCCAAGTGGAAGTATGTGAAAAATGGTCTTGAAGTTAGGTAAAAACCTTGCCTAAAATAGGTCAAATTTTCTCTAAGTTAAGAATGGTTTGGTACCCTTGTTCCAAAAATTGTAACTTGAGCTACAAGCTTCTTTTGGGAAAACTTTGTGAATCAAAGTTGTAGATTTTGCTATAGGCTACAACTTTCATGTTTTGACTTTTGCTTGAATCCAAATGAATCTTGGTGAGAAAGTGGGGCAAAGTTAGGAAAAAATTAGGGTTTTTCATAACTTAGAAAAATTCAAGTTATGAAAAATCTTCATTTCAAACCCTAATTTGCAATTCTTGATTTCTTGATGAACAAGTTTCATGATTTGGCATGTTTTGATGAAAAATGAATCTTGACACTTGATTTTGACCAAAAAGTCAAAGTTTGACTTTTTAGTATACAATCAAAATTGATCAATTGACTGGGAAATTCAACTGTCAATCTTGTGCATTTGGGATATTTTGAACTTGTTGAGTATGTCAAGACAATTACATGGGGTCCTTGAGTCCAAATGTGAGCTTGGTTTGCCATTGTCTAGGTCAAACAGTCAAAAATTGCCTTTGTGCTGTCAAAACCCTAAAAATGACCATTTTGCCCTTTTGGTGATCTGATCAAATTTCTTGTGGAATTGTGATCCAAACTTGATCAAATGGTCCATGTGAGTTTATAATGTTGATGTGGGTCAATTTTCATGAGATTTGACTGTCAATTGGCCACAATTGACTTTTTCCCCAATACAGTTGATTTCCAGGTCAACTGTCTAATTGACTGGGCAAAATTTGGAATCAAGACTTGAAACTTGGTGTGGATAAACTTGGGAGTCCAATATGAAGCATGAAAGTCATTTTTGGCATTTTTGGCCAAAACATCTTTGTGCAAACACAAACCCTAATTTGGGTCAACAATGCAAGGAGAAGTCTTGAGCAGATGAAACCCTAACTGGATCTTGATCTTCAAGGGCTTTGTGATGAGAAATCAATGAGAAATGGGAGGGAAAATTTTGGGGTACAACAGTTGCCCCTGTTCAATCTTCTTGAACCTGAAGAGTTAGATTGGCAAGTTTGCCTTTCGTGACTCGAGGGTAAAAGGAGATTGGACACTAGAGTGCCCGGAAATTTGCACTCGTCAAAGCAATGGATGCGGGAATAGGCTTAGAGATGCCATTTGGAGATGGGCTTAACGATGCCATCTGGAAGAGTGACAGAAACTTGTCGGAGATGGGCTTAAAGATGCCATCTGGAATGAGTATCAGCAAGGTATCCATGTTTAGGACCATCTTTGAACTGGGGGTCTGAACAAGCAATAGATTAACATCCGTATCTGGAGGCATCCGTAAACTGTTTTCAGAGGTTGAGAAGAGTCTGATCAAGTGATAGATTAACATCCGTTGTTGGGAAGAATCCGTAAACTGTTTTCAGAAGTTGCATCTGAACAAGCGATAGATTAACATCCGTTACTTGAGAAGAATCTGAACAAGTGATAGGTCAACATCCGTTACTTAGAGAACCCGTGAACTGTTTTCAGAAATCTTGAATTTGAATAAGCAATAGAGCAACATCCGTTGTTGGGAAGCGTCCGTAAACTGTTTTCAAAAGGTTGCATCTGAACAAGTGATAGATTAACATCCGTTGTTGGGAAGAATCCATAAACTGTTTTCAGAGGTTGAGAAGAGTCTGAACAAGCGATAGGTTAACATCCGTTACTTGGAGAACCCGTGAACTGTTTTCAGAAATCTTGAAGTTGAATAAGCAATAGAGCAGCATCCGTTGTTTGGAAGCGTCCGTAAACTGTTTTCAAAAGGTTGCATCTGAACAAGTGATAGATTAACATCCGTTGTTGGGAAGAATCCATAAACTGTTTTCAGAAGTCTTGGGAAGAATCTGAACAAGTGATAGGTCAACATCCGTTACTTGGAGAACCCGTGAACTGTTTTCATAAATCTTGAAGGGGAACCGGTGTAGGGCTTCCTAATGATGAGCTCGTGTAAAACTGCATCTGGATGAATCTGGAATAAGTATCAGAATGTCGCCGTGTCCGGGTCACATCTGAACTATTTCTGGATGAATCTCGGAAGATAATGATTTTTGTCTGTCGACTGATCTCACCTGCAAAGGAAAAGAGTTAGTTATATGCAATGTCATGATGCATGATACAATGTATGTTATATGATATGAATGTAAATGGATGCGCATGTAAGCTGGAGAGCTGTCTTGCAAAGGATAGATGAATCCGAGATGGCTGAAGATAAAAGCATCTTGACTGCTGCCGGGAAGAATAATTCCTGGTGGTTGCTGGAGAATAAGGAGCTTGGGTTGTATACCAATCTTCTGGGGAATTCCTGTCTTGAGGAGATCTTCACTGGAGAAACTTCGAATATACAATGAGGAACTGAAAACTGAAAGTCTTCAAATTTGCTTGGGGAATACCAGACCTTCAAACGTCGAGGGGCCTTAGAACCACTTGCGGGGACTTGGAATTTCCTTGGTGACTTGCAGGGTAAGAGAATTTCTGATGATGTCTACTGGGGATTTTAAAACCTGGTAGACTTAAGCTGAGGAGGTAAGACTGAGAATCTCTAGTCTAGTAAGAAGCCTTTCTGTGGGGAGAAGGTTCACTAGTCTGGCTCCGCTGGGGATTGATAGTTTGAAGTTTCAGCTCTGCTGGGGATACTGAAACTTAAACTCTAAGGGGAAATGAGTTCTGGAGGATTCTCTGGCTGGGGATAACAAAGATAAACTCCTCTGGGGATTGTATTGATAAGTTATGTTGGGGAACTCTGATGAACTCCGCTGGGGATAGGAAGAAATTGCCGAGTGCGATCTTCCGTGGCAATAAGTTGAGGATAACCCAGTTATAAGCCCTTGTGAGGAGTAACTTTGAATAAAGCTCGGGAGATACGTCCGTACTCTGCAGGGGACAAGCTTCCAGAATCTACTGGGGATAAGCTTCAAGACTTGCTGGGGATATGGATTCCAAATCTCTTGGGGGTTTCCTTTGAAAGGGTATCAAGATATCCAACTGCACCTTCAACCTGTCAGTAATCCTCTTTCTTGATTCATAAGGAAATGATTATGTTCAAATGCATATGCCTATTTAACAAAAACATTGGACGTTTCTCAAAATAAAACAAATAGTGCAAGAGAAAAGAAAAAGGAAATGACACAAATTTCTGGGAAAAGTATTTGTATTGACTTTCTATGAGTGTATTTGTACAAAGGAGACAATCATCCTAGTAAGAGGATTTCGTCGTAAATATTGAAAGATTTATACACAATAAAGATGGCTATGTGAAATAATTCCATGGGATTCCATTCCGCTATAGCCTTCACAACTCTGAGTATCTGTCCATCCAATGCTTCGTTTGCCAATGACTGGATTGATCAGAAACCTGGAACTGGTTGATGAAGAGATTGTCTTTGAAGTGATCCGACGAGACATAGTCATACGCTTTAATTCCCTAACTTTTGCCTGAATCTCCCTTTCGGGTTTTCGATCCACCGGGAAACCCCTTTTTGCCCAAGCCGCCCTTTCGGGTTTTCAGCTTGCCGGGTGTACAGATTTTTTTATTATTTTTATCCCTAATTTTTGCCTGAACCGCCCTTTCGGGTTTTCGGTTCACCGGGATGCCCATTTTTGCCCAAGCCGCCCTTTCGGGTTTTCGACTTGTCGGGTTATTTTATGCGTAGTATCTTTTGACTATGTCTGCATTCGCAGGGTGCGGCAAATCGTCGCCGTCCATGGTGGTCAGAATCATTGCACCACCAGAAAATATGCTCTTGATCACAAATGGTCCTTCATATGTAGGAGTCCATTTTCCCCTGGGATCACTTTGCGGCAAGATAATCCGCTTGATTACGAGATCTCCGACTTGATACACTTGACGTCTGACTTTCTTATTGAAGGCCTTGATCATCCGTTTTTGATACGTCTGACCATGGCATATAGCAGCGAGTCGCTTCTCGTCGATCAAATTGAGTTGATCAAGTCGGGTCTGAATCCAATCATCTTCATTCAAACCTGTGTCCTTCATAATCCTTAGAGAAGGAATCTGAACCTCCATAGGCAGGACAGCTTCCATGCCATATACCAACGAAAATGGGGTTGCCCTGGTTGAAGTACGTGCCGTCGTACGGTATCCATGTAGAGAAAACGGTAACATCTCATGCCAGTCCTTGTAAGTGACTGTCATTTTCTGAATGATCTTCTTAATGTTTTTGTTCGCAGCTTCAATAGCACCGTTCATCTTCGGCCGATAGGGAGATGAATTGTGATGATAAATCTTGAACTGTTCGCACAATGCGGTGATCATTGTGTTATTCAGATTTGTACCGTTGTCTGTGATGATCCTGTCTGGAACACCATACCGGCATATGAGATTTTGCTTGATGAAGCGGGCAACCACATTTTTAGTAACAGAGGCGAAGGAATCCGCTTCGACCCACTTGGTGAAATAGTCAATGGCAACTAGGATGAAGCGATGTCCGTTGGAAGCCGTGGGCTTGATCTCTCCAATCATGTCAATGCCCCACATTGCAAATGGCCAAGGAGCAGTCAGAACGTTGAGAGGAACCGGAGGGATGTGAACTTTGTCAGCGTAGACTTGACATTTGTGGCAAGTACGGGAATGTTGATGGCAGTCAGCTTCCATGGTAGACCAGTAATAGCCTGCCCTTAGGATCTTCTTGGCCATTGTATGCCCGCTCAAGTGAGTGCCAAATGTGCCGCTGTGTATCTCAGTCATGATCAACTCTGCTTCAGCTTTGTCTACGCATCGGAGTAATACACAATCATGGCTTCGTTTGTAAAGGATGTCGTTGCTCAGGAAGAATTTAGCCGCGAATTTCCTTAAGAACTTCTTGTCATTTACGGAAGCTCCTTCGAGATAATCTCTAGTCTGGAGATACCTTTTGATTTCATGGAACCAGGGCTGTTCCACTACTTCTTCGGTATTAATCTCGTGACAATGTGCAGGTTCATCCATTCGCTCGATGGTGATTTGGGGAGGCTCGTTATCCCAGTTGAGTTTAAACATGGAGGACATTGTAGCTAGAGCATCTGCTAGCTGATTCTCTTCTCGCGGCAAATGCTCAAAGGTAATTTGCTCGAAATGAGGCAACAATGTCAAGACATGTTCTTTGTATGGGATACGATTAGGGTGTTTGGTATCCCACTCTCCTTTGATTTGACTGATAACCAAAGCCGAGTCCCCAAATACGATCAAAGATTTGATCCCCAAGTCTATAGCAGCCTTGAGACCAAAGATGCAAGCTTCATACTCAGCCATGTTGTTTGTGCAGCTGAAGCAAAGTCGGGCCGTGAAAGGTGTGTGACAACCTTCCGGAGAAATGAGTACCGCGCCGATACCGTTTCCAAGTGCATTTGAAGCACCATCAAAGTACAGGGTCCATCGGGATCCCTTTTCGGGTCCGTCATACGGTCCATTACTTTCAATGTTGTCCAAATTCATGATGTCCTCGTCTGGGAAGTCAAATCTCATGGGTTGATAATCTTCGATAGCTTGATGAGCCAGATGGTCAGCTAGTACACTCCCTTTTATAGCTTTTTGAGTGGTGTACTGGATGTCATACTCAGCCAGGATCATCTGCCATCTGGCTATTCTTCCAGATAAAGCGGGCTTTTCGAAGATATACTTGATAGGATCCATTTTGGAAATCAACAAGGTAGTATGAGTCAACATATACTGTCTTAGTCGGCGAGCAGCCCATACCAAAGCGCAGCAAGTTTTCTCGAGCAGTGAGTAGCGAGTCTCACAGTCGGTAAACTTTTTGCTAAGGTAATAAATAGCATGCTCTTTTCGACCAGACTCGTCATGCTGGCCCAAAACACACCCCATTGAGTTATCCAAGACGGTCAGATACATGATCAATGGTCTTCCTTCGACGGGTGGCATCAGAATAGGAGGTTCTAGCAAATACTCCTTGATTTTATCAAAAGCAGCTTGGCAATCATCGTTCCATTCGACTACCTGATCTTTCTTCAAGAGTTTAAAAATTGGCTCACAGGTAGAAGTCAGATGAGAGATGAATCTGGCAATATAGTTCAAGCGCCCCAAGAATCCTCTAAACTCCTTTTCAGTACGGGGAGCAGGCATCTCTTGTATTGCTTTCACTTTTGCTGGATCGACCTCAATGCCTTTGTTGCTTACAATGAATCCTAGAAGTTTACCAGACCTAACTCCAAAAGTGCACTTACTTGGATTCAGCCTGAGTTTGTATTCTTTCAATCTGGCAAACAGCTTTTCTAGATGCTCAAGGTGCTCCTCCTCTGTTTGCGACCGAGCTATCATATCGTCTACGTAAACTTCAATCTCATGATGTATCATATCATGAAACAAAGCTACCATGGCGCGTTGATAAGTTGCCCCTGCGTTCTTCAGCCTGAACGACATCACCTTGTAACAGAAAGTGCCCCATTGCGTGACAAAAGTTGTTTTCTCCATATCCTCGGGGGCCATTTTGATTTGATTGTAACCCGAGAATCCATCCATGAAGGAAAACACTTTGTGCTGAGTTGTGTTTTCGATCAAAATGTCAATGTGTGGAAGTGGAAAATCATCTTTGGGGCTGGCCCTATTCAAATCCCGGTAGTCCACACACATCCTGACTTTGCCATCTTTCTTAGGTACTGGCACGATGTTAGCGACCCATTGAGGATAGGACGTAACAGCCAGAAAGCCAGCGTCGAATTGCTTCATCACTTCTGCTTTGATCTTTTCAGACATGTCAGGCCTCATTCGGCGGACTTTTTGCTTGATCGGTGGACAATCCTCTCTTGTGGGGAGACGGTGAACCACGATGTCTGTGTCTAAACCCGACATGTCTTCATAAGACCAAGCGAAGATTTCACAATACTCATTCAACAACTGTATCAGGCGTTCCTTGACACTTGGTTCCAGATTGGCACCCACTTGCACCTCCTTCCGGTCTTCCTCGGTCCCTAAGTTGATAGTTTCCAATGACTCTTCGTGCGGTAAGATGGCCCTTTCCTCTTGCTGTAGAAGTCTGGCTAGTTCCCCTGGTACTTCACAACCTTCGTCATCTTCATACTCGGTTTGATTGACCAGATCTTCAGAGTTATTGAAGGATATAGCAGAATCGTCACCCATGGAATCCGGAGTGGATGGGTACCTGCATTTGTGAGTGTGGGTGTGTGTAAGGGATAGCCATCCTTAAACGAAAAATGCAAAAGGAAAGAAAATGAACACAGCAGTTTATCAAATGAAAAACGTCCAATGAATCATTAAACCTGGCATATGGATATGAAAATAATCAAAACCCTTACAAGTGGACCTACATGCCCCGGGCAAGGCATGAGGTGAAAAGATAGTGTACGGATTGTTCGGAAATAAATATTACAGACCAATAGGAAATGTTTGACAGATAAATTACTGATGAATAAAAGTGATGGGGACAAAGTCTTTTGCCTCCCAGTTGCACAATCCTCCTTTGACAGTCGGGTAAATCCACTCTTCGATGCTGCTCTCTTTGTCTTCGTCCTCCAAAGCGTTGATTTCGTAGGGAGAAATTTTGACTGGCGCTCTTTCAATCTTCGAACGGCGCATAGCTTTCTGGCCCGCGGTAGTGAACCCTAATCCAAATTTGTCTATTTTATGTGGAATATCAGGCAACTGCCCCCATGCTGAATTCTTCCCCTCCTTTATTGCGGCCTTTGCATCCTCCAGAGATGCCATCCTAGCCATCTGCCTCGGTACTTCAGCTGCCAATTTCGCTACTGTTATTTCAGGAAGGACTTCTTCAAAATGCTGAAAAGGCATCTCAATGAACTCCCCCTCTACCTCCACATATCGGAAGGAGTTCAAGTGGCTGATCATGTACTCCTCTTCGCCATGGACGGTTATGATTTTCCCCTTGATAGGATACTTCAACATCTGATGTAAGGAGGAGGTGACTGCCCCAGCATGGTGTATCCAAGGCCTACCCAACAAGCAAGAGTATGACGGACGGATGTCCATCACATAGAAAGTAGATTTAAACACCTCAGTGCCTATCTTGATGGGAATATCAACCTCCCCATGTACCATTCTCTTCGAACCATCGAAAGATCTGACAACAATATCACTCAGTTTTAACTCCAACCCTTCACAATCTAGTCGGTCCAAAGCCTTCTTAGGCAGTACATTCAGCAACGAACCAGTGTCGACCAAGACATGTGCGGGAGTAGTTCCTCGGTACTCGACTGAAATGTGCAAAGCATCATTGTGGTTTCTACCTTTAGGAGTTAGGTCGGCATCAGAGAAACCTAATCCGTTGTCCGCAGTAAGGCTAGCCACGCAATTTTGGAATTGATCTGCAGAGGTTTCCTGGGGCACATGGTCTGCCTTCAGGAATTTTATCAGAGCCTTAGCGTGCGCTTCCGAGCAAAGTAGTAGTGCCAGCATGGAGATCTTTGAGGGGGTTTGCCCCAGTTGTTCTACCACATCGTAATCACTCCTTTTGATTATCTTCAAGATCTCATCCATTTCCTTCTTGGAAGTTTCCGGGATGACCAAGGGTTGAGCCCTCGTCCTGACGAGCTCATCTTGGATTCCCTTACCTTTATCAGCAGCGGAAGGAGGGACAATACTAGGAACAACAACATCTTCAATCAAAGGGGTTCTAGCGGAGAGTTTTATTGGTGCAGGGATAACCTTGTCAGTAGATGAGGGTCCAAAGATTGCTCTTGAAGGGGCAATCTCTGGAGAAAATATTCTCCCGCTCCGGGTGATTTTGCTCGTGCCTGCAATGTTTCCAATGCTGGCTTCTTCATCATCCAAACTTTCTTCAGTTATTTCGATTTGTTTAATACCATGATAGTAGACGTCACCGCCATAGTTCCATGGTATTGACTTCTCAGAAACATAGGGGACAGGCCCTGGCATTGTTATCTTCAAAGGAACAGATTTCGTAGCGGGTGTAATCTTAACAGGCTTTCTGACGGCCTTGGAAAGATTGGCGTGAATGGTTATGATTGAGACATCTTCAGTATGGGTTGGAGTGGCAGAAACTTTTTCAAACAAAATTTGTCGACTGTCCATTAGGCCTTGGATGCCTTTCTTCAGTAACGGACAATCAAACGGCAGAGAGTAACAACAATAGCAGTCTTCTTTACATCCTGGGAAAATCCCGGCCCTTAACAGATTCAGCTTGATGGTTAGCAACAGAGTTATCAGATCATTGACATCAGCAACATACAAATCTTCTTCAATGGCATTGACATTTCGGCCGTGCTTCGGCATGGAAGCAGATATCACATTAGGCTTCTCCGGAGCGTCAAACTCCACCTCCTTCGCCTCTATCAGGTCTTGGATTTTATGCTTGAGTGCCCAACAATCGTTGGTGTCGTGACAATCGTTGGTGTCGTGCCCGACACTGTCAGAATGGTAGGCGCATTTAGCATTAGGATGATAATGCGGAGAGGACTTATTCACATTTTTTGGTGCCTCCTTGATAGTGGCGAGATTCAACTTCAACAGATGAGGAAGCACTTGCACTGGCGTCATATTAATGCCGGTGAACTGCCGTTGTGGCCGTTCCACCCGTTGCTGATTTGGTCTGGACTGGTTATAGCGAGGCTGCTCACTTGAAGGGTTTTGAATCATTACGGCCCCCACGGTCGGCCGGCGCTCAGTCTTCCCTGCTCTTCTTTGGGAGTATACAACAACCGTTTCCTTCTTAAAAGGCTTCTTCTCAACAGTTGCAGCGACACCCTTCTGAATCTTTCCTGACTTGATGCCAACTTCTATTCTTTCTCTTGTTAAGATCAAATCGGTAAACCCCGCGGAAGAGTTACCAATCAGATGATTGAAAAATGGCCCAGATAGGGTCCCTAGAAACATATCAACAAGTTCACGGTCGGTTAAAGGAGGCTGCACCCTGCCAGCCAAATCCCTCCATTTTTGTGCATATTCTTTGAATCCTTCGCCTGTTCCCAGTGACATACCCTGAAGTTGGGTACAAGTAGGAGCAAGGTCAGAATTGTACTAATATTGTTTGTAGAAGGCGGTGGCTAAGTCTTCCCAGTTTCGGACGCTGGTTCCCTCTAGCTGATAAAACCACTCCAATTGAGCCCCAGAAAGGCTGTCTTGAAAGAAATGGATCCAAAGGTTCTTATCTTCCGTATAAGGTTGAATCTTCCTTACGTAGGACCTGAGATGCATTTTTGGACAGGACAGCCCATCATACCTCAAAAAAACTGGCACTTTGAACTTTGGGGGAATCACAATCCCGGCAACTAAACCCAAGTCTTCGAAATCCAAACCTGGTACTCTCTGTAGCTCCATGGCGGCCAACCTGTCTTCTAAACCTTTGTATTTATCATCAACCGGAGGGTATTGTTGATCAGAGTAGTCTTCATCCTCTTCGACCTCCTCTTCTTCCACATCGGACTCAGAAGGTACCGCAGCCCCACCTCCTTTACTGGTCCCTTCATCAGAAGTAGGAGGAAATTCAAGCACTCTCCTGGCCTCTCCGTCAAATCTTCTCCCTAAAGTAGCCACCCCGAGTCTCTTTTTCTTCTTTTTCACTGGGTCTTTATTCCCCAGCAAGGTCTTGAGATCCTCCTGACCCTTAGTCAAGGTCATCAGGAGTTGCTGGAACTGTGCATTTTGAGCTTGCAAGTCTTTGACTGTTTGCTCGAGATCCATCCTACTGAAATAAACAGCAGACAAATAAGGAAGCCTGGCGTGAGACCTGCTTATGCACATGATGAATGATATGCTTATGTATGCAATGCATTCAAGGATTTAGAACATTCAAAATTGTTGTAGACAAAAAGGAACGCACTTCATATTAATAAGAAGAAATTTGTTAGTACATAAATGCCCCATGGGCCAAATATTACAAAAACAACTTCTCAAGGCAAGAAGACGTTGCATATCCTCTTTGGCGAAATGTAGGTGTTGAGGGCCTCTTGCTCATGGAGTCGGCGGGTAAGCTCTAGAACCTTCTTCTCACTGGCGTAGAAGCTAGCTTCAAAAGTGTTCGGTTCCTCCTTGAGCTAAATCCAACTCTTCTGCATTTCCTCCCACAATGTAGGCATGTCATGATGTAGGATGGTGTAGGGAACCTCTCCTTCCTTGACGGGCTCTTTAATCATAGGGAGTACATGAGGATAAGGCATCATTAGACTCTGGGCTCAGGCTCGTACCCACTTGAGATAAGGTTCAAGAGGGATGGAGTTCTTGTGTCCCAATGTCTTGCTATCAACCTTGTTGGGCATCCTCCAAGCTCTGATGAATCTTTGGCGAAGTCCTTGCGCATCATTGTCGAAGTCAAAAACTAGGTCAGGAATCAACATGTCGTGAGGGCCATCCCTCCGTGCATATCCAAATTGCCTCAAAGCTAGGCAAGGGTTGTAGGTAATGCCCCCTCTAATGCCAAGTAATGGAACATTAGGAAACTCTGCGCAACGATCGACAATGATGACATTTTCTATGGACCGAGAACACCAATGTACATCAGAGTGAGTAAGAGTCATCAATCGTTGGGACCACCTCGAGCCTTGGTCATTCTTCAAGACAGATTGTGGAAGGTGCGAAATAAACCACCTTGCAAGGAGAGGAGTACAGCACATGAGAACACCCCTCTTTCTCATTGTTCGTGTGTAAAATGAGTGAAGAATGTCCCCAAGCAATGTTGGTATTGGATTTCTGGATAAGAAGATCTTGACGGCGTTGACATCTACCAATTGGTCAGAATTTGGGAATAAGACCAACCCATAGATAAGGAGTGCCACAATTTCTTCAAAGGCTTGTAGGTCCAATGAATTCCAACATTCTTGTGCCTTCTCAAACAAGAATTTTTCTAAGAATCCTTTGACGCCGCTTCTGGTTTCCCAATGCCCCTTGATGTCAGATTGTTGTAGATGTAATGCTCGAGCAACATCTTCAGGCTTTGGTTCCTTTTCCGTACCGTTGAAGGGTAGTTGATTAAGGATAGGAATTCTCAGGAGTTGGGAAAACTCCTCCAAAGTGGGCACCAACTGGTAGTCGGGGAAAGTGAAACAGTGGTGAAGAGGGTCAAAGAACTGGAATAGCACTTTCATCATGTCTTCTTCAATGTTGGTGCTGACTAAGCTGAGCAGTCTACCATGTCTTTCACTGAAGGATGAGCTTTCCGGAATTCTTGAGGTGAGCTCCTTGAGTTGAGGAGAGATTCTCACAAGGTTGACTTGGATGGTTTTTCTGCGAGGAATTTCCATGACCTACAAAACAAGAACAAAGATGAAGATCTAAACCCTTGAAATGGTTAGTGAATGCATATGATGCTTTATGATGTTTATGATGTATGCACAAACATATGTACAAACAATTCACACCAAACCCTAGTTTCAGGCTTGCATGAGGTTTCATAGGTAAGTACCCTCTTGAGTGTAGTTGGCTTAAAAACCTGTCCTATAAATATTAACCGGGTTCTAAGGAGCTCAATATCATTGGATTGTTTTCAATGTTCATTGTTTTGGTTTAGCCACTTAACTAGCGACCAAAATATTCCAAGAAAACAACCCTCAATGAGTGTAGTATCGAGTATCTACCAACTTCGCACTGCACCAAAACCGGTCATCTCACTACCCCTAATAAAAGGCCAAGATGGTCAAGTATGGTTCTAGGTCATTAGTGCTTAGTGACATCACTCAGCGGCCCCGTACTCTCCTTGATTGAACTCAAGGGTTACCGGTACTCACAAATATGTCGCATTAATATAGCTATTGCTTCGACCGTGTCGGTATACCCCGCACAGTTTCCTCAACGTATTGCTATCTATGAATGTTTCCCAAAATCCGGGTGTAGGATTGCAAACCCAAACAAAAGAGCCAAGATATAAAGCAATCAAATCAAACAATTAGTCATGCAAGAGGGTGATCTAAGCCCTAAGGTTACTCCACTTTTAAAATAGTCCCCAACAGAGTCGCCAGTTCTGTGATACGGTGGGAGAACTGACTATGGTTTTGCGTTTGTTTTTGCAAATGTTTCGGTTGAGCAAGAGTCGCCACCGACTTTTTATTTTATCCTAAGGAAAGGTTTAAAAAGCACAGCAAAAACCTTTGAGATATTTTCTTGGGTTCGGGGAGTAGATTATAGAAAGGGAAGGTATTAGCACCCTTTCTATCCATGGTTATCCATGGGCTCTTAGGTACTTGCTTAGATCAACTTGCCTTGGTTTTCAATTGTTTGAAATGATGCTTTGTGTGTGGTTTTGAAAATGTTTTGAAAAAGATGCCTTGTCTAGGCTACCCTTGTAACAATTCTTTACTCGAATGTTTTACAAAAGGTGTTTGTCTTTTTGAAAAGATGTTTCAAGGTTTTTGAAAGTTTGTTTTGAAAGTGTGGTTTGAAAAATAGGCAAGTGTTTTTGTTTTGCAAGTTGACAAGTACTTAAGAGCTATCTACCATAAAGTTCTCAAATATTTTTGCTATGTTTTAACCCTTTTAACAATTTTGTTCCACCATTGCATTTAGTGGACAATCTTGTGTTAGGATGTGAAAGGGACGGGTGCGGGTCATCGTTTAGACCATAATTGCAATGGTGCCAAGTATCTTTGGGCAATTTTCCTTTAAGGGACTTGATCATTTTTAGGCAACTTTTCGAAAGCGTCATCGAGGGACTATGATCATTTGAATTGTGTTTGTTTTGCCCAAAGAGACCTAACATGCAATATGGTCCATTATTGAAGGCAACAAGTGGAATACCCTAGGGGTGCAAGTGTGATCAGTGTTGTCCATTTTCATGCTTGATTATCTTGAAATTAGGTCAAACTATTTTTGTTGTTTTTATTCGCATACAAACCCTAATTCTATCATGGTATATTTAGAAAAACTTTAAAGTGCGAAAATTAAAGTTCCTAAGCTATTACAACACAATATGGGAAGGGGGGTACAAATGTTCAAATGGGGGGGGGGGGGGGTATTTGACAAGGAATTTAAACCTAGCTATTACATCAATTTGGAATTATTTACAAGATATTTAATTGCACAAATTAAATAGAAATAAAATAAATATACAAGATGCAAAAAGGGTTTTTATATGTATGGAAAAAAAGTATTTTTATATGTCAAAATAAAATAAAATGAAAAGTATTAATTTTTTGGAGTTTTTATGTATTTTAGGGCAAAACCCTAATTTTATTAAGTAAATGTATTAATTATTTAATATATACAAATATTTATCAATTATATACAAAATAAAATAAAAATGAAGTATATTTGTCAAAAAGGTTTTTTTTTGAGGTCAAATATTAATAAAAGAAAAAAATGTATTATTTTCATGTTTTTATCCTAAATATTGTAATAAATAAATAAGCATTTATATTATATATCAAATATATAAAAAAAAATAAAAAAAAAATTTATTATTTATAAAAAAAGTGTATTTTAAGAAAATGTTTTCAAAAGATGAAATAAAATAAAATCAGAAAAATAAATGTATTTACATTATTTTTTAGTATTTTAAAAAAGAAGTAATATATTTATTTATGTACAAAATATCCATTTAAACAAATAAATGCTTAATAAATACAAAAATGGTCTAAAAAATATTTTTTATATTTTTAATATTATGAGAAAAAATAAATAAGTCAGAACAAAAAAGAAAAAGTCAAAAAATCATAAAAATAAGCTCAATGGGCCTAGGGGGTGTAAAAGCAAATAAGTGGTGTAAATAGAAATAACAACACAGGCCCAGCCCACGTGGAGCTTCTTCAACCTCCAGCCATTCTTGTTCAAAAAACGCGCGTTTTGTATCCTGATTCAAACATCCTGATTCCTGGCTTTTTAATGAAAACTTACAACATAAAAAATGTTCAGCATCAAACAACGAATCCATACATACCAAAAACTTGATCTAACTCTAAAAAATGAGAGAGAATTTCTCCATTCCCAAATCTTAACCTAATTATTTATCAATGTTCAGACATCAAATTCTCATGGCACACGTAACATAAATGAAAACTAACTACATGGGCAGGTTCAGGGCTATGAATGTGACATATTTTCTTCATAAACCTAAAGCTAACAATGCCTGGATAGAGAGATACGAGTTCATGAACTTACCTGTTCAGTTGAAGTTGTATCTGGTGATGGAGGTACTTTCAGTGCAAGGTGATGATTGGTACAACTTCCTTGATGTCCAGGGATGCTATTCCAAGTTTTACTTTGCTTCGAAACTAGCTGAATCGAGTTATAGAACTCCACCTGCAAATCAGAAAAATGAAAATGGCCAAGCTGATTAGAGGAGTTACAGTCCACTTCTAATGCTTTGGATAGTTTGAATTGATGGTAGGGAAGGTGTTTGGAGTGGTTTTAGCAAGAATGCACGATGGAAATGAGTTGTGGGATTCAATCTGCAGTAGGTGCTCTGTTTGGATAGTTTGAGAGTGATTCTGTGTTGGAGAGGGAAATGGAGGTGGATAGCTCGTGTTTCAGCTTGGGTTTGATGATTTAGAAAGTGTTTGACAAGTTTGCTTAAGCTTGGTTTACACGAAATGAGAGTTGTGTTACAAAATGCAAGCTTTCTTACACTTTAAGCAAGAGATGGCAAGTTTGTCTTCTAGACAGGTAGAGGCCCCCAATCTATGCTGTACAACTTAGTCTTGATCAGTGCAATTAGTCCATAAACTTGTGCCAAAGAGATCTTAACTGTACTTGCTTGGATTTGCATTTTGACATAAAGTTCACTTTTGCAAAAATGGTTAAAATGCTTTATCTATTTTGGGACTAAACCATTATGCAATGCTTGAACACAAAAAATATGGTCTTGGCACAATGAGTTTGCATTAAATTTATGAGTGTAAAAGAGATTTGGGGCCTGTAATCAAGAAATGCATGCTGATTTGAAAATTGCCTAAGTGTATGAACATGGAAATTGGCCATAACAAAAGTGAGTTTTTCCCATTTTGCAAAATTCGATTCTCTCAAACCATAAGGTTGTTTGATGAGTTCTTGGACATTTTGGAAATCTTGGAATGTGTACTTCAACCCATCTTTGAAATGAAAATTGAAATGCCAAGTGGAAGTATGTGAAAAATGGTCTTGAAGTTAGGTAAAAACCTTGCCTAAAATAGGTCAAATTTTCTCTAAGTTAAGAATGGTTTGGTACCCTTGTTCCAAAAATTGTAACTTGAGCTACAAGCTTCTTTTGGGAAAACTTTGTGAATCAAACTTGTAGATTTTGCTATAGGCTACAACTTTCATGTTTTGACTTTTGCTTGAATCCAAATGAATCTTGGTGAGAAAGTGGAGCAAAGTTAGGAAAAAATTAGGGTTTTTCATAACTTAGAAAAGTTCTAAGTTATGAAAAATCTTCATTTCAAACCCTAATTTTCAATTCTTGATTTCTTGATGAACAAGTTTCATTATTTGGCATGTTTTGATGAAAAATGAATCTTGACACTTGATTTTGACCAAAAAGTCAAAGTTTGACTTTTCAGTATACAATCAAAATTGATCAATTGACTGGGAAATTCAATTGTCAATCTTGTGCATTTGGGATCTTTTGAACTTGTTGAGTATGTCAAGACAATTCCATGGGGTCCTTGAGTCCAAATGTGAGCTTGGTTTGCCATTGGCTAGGTCAAACAGTCAAAAATTGCCTTTGTGCAGTCAAAACCCTAAAAATGACCATTTTGCCCTTTTGGTGATTTGATCAAATTTCTTGTGGAATTGTGATCCAAACTTGATCAAATGGTCCATGTGAGTTTATAATGTTGATGTGGATCAATTTTCATGAGATTTGACTGTCAATTGGCCACAGTTGACTTTTTCCCCAATACAGTTGATTTCCAGGTCAACTGTCCAATTGACTGGGCAAAATTTGGAATCAAGACTTGAAACTTGGTGTGGATAAACTTGGGAGTCCAATATGAAGCATGAAAGTCATTTTAGGCATTTTGGCCAAAACATCTTTGTGCAAACACAAACCCTAATTTGGGTCAACAGTGCAAGGAGAAGTCTTGAGTAGATGAAACCCTAACTGGATCTTGAGCTTCAAGGGCTTTGTGATGAGAAATCAATGAGAAATGTGAGGGCAAATTTTGGGGTACAACAAGTAGATTATAGAAAGGGAAGGTATTAGCACCCTTTCTATCCATGGTTATCCATGGGCTCTTAGTTACTTGTTTAGATCACTTGCTTTGCTTTTCAATTGTTTGAAATGATGCTTTTCAATTGTTTGAAATGGTGCTTTGTGTGTGATTTTGAAAGGTGTTTTGAAAAGAGGCCATAGTTGTGGCAACCTTTGTAATGATTCTTGTTTGAATGTATACAAAGGTGTTTTTGTCTTTTGAAAAGTTTTCAATGTTTGAAAGTAGGGTTTTTAAATTGTATGGTGAAGTGTGTTTTGAAGATAGCAAGGATGTTTTTTGCAAGCTTTGATCAAGTAAATAAGAGTTGTCTACCCTATTTTACTCAAAGATCTTTCTTATGTTTTTAACCCTTTTAACAGTGTTGTTTCACCATTGTATTTGGTGAACAACCTTGTGTTAGGATGTTAAACGGGACATGCGCGGGTCATCGTATAAACCATGATAGCAATTGTGTCAAGTATTTTTGGCAATTTTCTTAAGGGACTTGATCATTTTGTTTAGGCAACCTATATAGCGTCATCGAGGGACTATGATCTTTTGTTTTGTTTTTTTGTTTTGCCAAAGTACTTGACATGCATACCATGGCCCATTTTTGAAGGCAACAAGTGGATTGAAACCCTAGGGGTGCAAGTGTGTATTGTGTTTGTTTTTCATGCATTTTTGTCTTTGATTAGGTCAAACTATTTGTTGGTTTTGATTTTGCATACAAACCCTAATTCTCTAATCATGGCATAATTGAAAGTTTAAAGGTGCGAGAATTTAAATTCTACACTATTACAACATGATATAGGGAGGGGGGTATAAATTTGAATAGGGGATTATTTTGCAAGAAATTAAACCCTAAATTATTACAACCAAATTGAATTTGCAAGGCATAATATTTAAATGTACGATATTTAAATAAAATACAATAAATAAATATTAGATAAAATGAATCATGCAAAAAAGGTTTTTTATGTATGTAAAGTATTTTTAATGGAAAGAAATGTAAAGAAATAAATAAAAAAAGTTAATGGGTAAACCCTAATTCCTTAAAGAAATGGTATTATTTAATATTTATATACAAAAATGTATCAATATGTACAAAAATAAAAGTATATTGAAAAAAAGTATTTTTTTTAGTATAAAATATCAATAAAAATAAAAATGTATTATTTTTGTGTTTTTTATTCTATGTTTTTTTAATAAAATAAAGTATATATATATATATATATATATATATATATATATATATATATATATATATATATATATATATATATATATATATATATATATATATATATATATATATATATATATATATATATATATATATATATATATATATATATATATATATATATATATATATATATATATATATATATATATATATATATATATATATATATATATATATATATATATATATATATATATATATATATATATATATATATATTAAATATATTAAGTGTGTAAAAAATAAAATAAATTATTTATAAAAATGTATATATTTCAAGAAAATATTTTCAAATGTGAATAAAAATAATAAATGAAAATAAAAGTATTTTTTACATTATTTTTAAGTTTTAACAAAATAATATAAAGTATTTAAACATTTTAATGTTGGAAATAATTAAAATAAATACCAAATAAATATAAAAATTTATGAAAATATTTTTTAGGAATTTTTTATGTTTGGAAATAAAATAATAAAGTCAGAAATGAAATAAAAATGCAAAAATAAATAAATATACAAGAAATGGGCCAGGGGGTGTGAAATTGGAAATGGGGGTGTCAAAAGCAGGAAGTAGCCAGGCCCAGCCCAGCTACTTCATCTTCTTCCTCTGTCCAACAGAAACGCGCACATGGCCAGTTCAAACTTCTATCTCTTGTTTTAGTGCTTTTTTGACAAAACTCAAAACATGAAACTTGTAGAGCATCAAATAACGAATCTAACCATATAAAAACTTAAGCTAACTCTCAAAGACCAGAGAGAATTTCTCTGGCCCTAATTTCTAACCTAGTTTTTTCAGAAAGTTCATGGATGAAATTCTCCTAACATGATTAATATAAATGAAAACTAAGCACACGTATGGTTTCAGGGCAATGATTACAACATCTTTCATTCACAAACCTAAGTCTAAATGTTCTTAAATAGAGAGATAGAAGTTCATGAAATACCTGTTTCAGTTGAGTTCGAGCTGGACAATGCAACAACTTTCAATGGGGCCTGAGGTTCTCTTGAGCTTGCTTGATGTCCCCTGAACCTTTCCCAATGCTTAGTTTGTTTTGAAGTGGCCTGAATCGTGCTACAAAACTCAACCTGCAAAGCTTCCAAACAAAAATGGTGATTTATGTAAATGGAGTTACAGCAACTTGTGAATGGTATGGACAACTTAGGTATATTGTTTAGAATGTGTTTCAAGTGATTTTGGATAAAACGCACGAGGGGATTTGATTGTGGCTTGTGATTTGCAGAACTGACCCTATTTTGCAAGAAAATGGGGTTTTTGAGTATTAGGAGGTTTGAGAGGTCAAAGGCTCGTGCTTCTGGCTTGCAAGGATATGCAAAACTTGTTTGAAAACTTTGCTTGAGTTCAATATATCAGATGTGTGAGTTATGAGCTTTTGGCCATTTGACTTGTTTTGAAAGCAAAGTTTGAAGTGAAATGAGATAGGCATGTACAGGCTATCTCCAAGCATGCACCAACTCCTTGTACCTTTGCCTAAGTTTGTGGAACTTGTTTGCTGCAAAGAAAGAAGTTCAAAGCTCAAGAAAGACAACTTTGCAAAAGTTATGCTTTATGAAAATGGAAGTGTTATCTTTATGCCCAAAATGGAATTATTCAATGTACAATGCTCCCTTGATCAGAACAATGCCTCTAACCAATGTATTTGCATTCAATTTTTGAGTGTTGAAGGGTTTAGAGACCTGTAATTATGTACTAAGCTAGTTTGGTCAGATTTGCAACTTGGTATGAACATGTATTGGCCATGGTTACAAAGTGAGTTTTTGCCAACTTCAAGCATTCGATTCTCCCTAACCACAAAGGTGCTTGAGGAGTTCTTGGACAATTTGGAAAGCTTGCAACATGTAATATAATCCATATTTGAAATGAAACTTGAAACTATAAGTGGAACCATGTGAAAAATGGCCAAGAAGATGAGTCAAAATCCTGCCTAAACTAGGGCAAAATTTCTCTAAGTTAAAAGTTTTAGGTACCCTTGTTCCAAAAATCATAACTTGAGATCCAAGATTCTTTTTAGAAAACTTTGTGAATAAAAGTTGTAGAATTTATGATGGAATACAACTTTCATGTTGTAAGTTTTGTTTGAATCCATTTTCATCTTGGTGAAAATGTAGGACAAAGTTAGGAAAAATTAAGAAAATTTCATAACTTAGAAAATTTTGAAGTTATGAAATCTTTCTATTTTAAACCCTAATTTGCAATTTTGGGTTTCTTGATGAACAAGTTTCATAATTTGACATGTTTTGATGGAAAATGACTCTTGGCACTTGATTTTGACCAAAAAGTCAAAGTTTGACTTTTCAGTGTACAGTCAAATTTTGATCAGTTGACTGAAAAATTCATTTGTCAATCTTATGCATTTGAGATCTTTTGAACTTGTTGAATGGGTCAAGACAATGTCATTGAGTCCTTGTGTCCATGGTTGAACTTGATTTTCCATTGGCTAGGTCAAATAGTCAAAAATTGCCTTTGTACAGTCAAAACCCTAAAATGACCATTTTGTCCTTTTGGTGATCTGATCAAATTTCTTGTGGAATTGTGATCCAAACTTGATCAAATGGTTAATATGAGTTCATAATGTTGATGTGGGTCAAAATTCATGAGATTTGACTGTCAATTGGCCACAATTGACTTTTTCCCCAATATAACTGATTTTTAGGTCAATTGTCCAATTGACTGGGAACAAATTTGATTCAAGGCTTGAAACTTGGTATGGACAAACTTGTGAGTCAAACATGAGGTATGCAAGTCACTTTGGGCATTGTAGGTCAAAACATCCCTGTGCAAACTCAAACCCTAATTTAGGTCAAGAGTGCAAGGAGGTGTCTTGAGCAGAGCAAACCCTAGCTTGATCTTGAGTTCCAAGAGTCTTGTGATGAGAAAATGTTGATGAAATGAGAGAGAAAATTTTGGGGTACAACACTCATCATCAGGCAACCCTACACAAGTTCCTTCTCACTTCTGGATGCAGTTTTACACGGACTCATCATCAAGCAACACTACACCGGTTCCTTCTCTTTTCAAGATGCAGTTTTACACGGACTCATCATGAAGAAACCCTACACAGGTTCTTTCTCAGGAAATTTCAGATGCAGTTTTACACGGACTCATCATCAAGCAACCCTACACAGGTTCCTCCTTTCCAAGATGCACTTTTACACGGACTCATCATCATGCAACCCTACACAGGTTCCTTCTCACTTCTGGATGCAGTTTTACACGGACTCATCGTCAGGCAACCCTACACAGGTTCCTCCTTTCCAAGATGAAGTTTTACACGGACTCATCATCAAACAACCTAACTTTCCAATACAATTCAGATGCGCTCCAGACACGGACACCATGCTGGCAATCATCCAATTCCAGCTTATAGATACGGTCCAACAATCGCCTCTGGATGGCATCTTTAAGTCCATCTCCAATAACTATCCATTACCTCTCCAAAATGGCATCTTTAAGCCCATTCCCCACATAATCAACTAACACATCTTCGAGTGCAAATTTTTCTGGGTACTCTAGTGTTCAATCATCTTCAACATTCAAATCACGAATGGCAGAATTACCAATCTAATTCTTCAGGTGTAAGAAGATTGAACAGGGGCAGCTGTTGTACCCCAAAATTTGCCCTCTCATTTCTCAAGGAATCATATTGGATTCTCAAGTTTGCTTCCATCCAATTCCAAGCCTTGAACTACAATTTTTCAAGGAAATCATCCATAAGGGAAAATGGTCATTTGCACGCTGAAAGGTCTAACTTTGACTTTTGGATCAAAATCAAGCTTCAAGAATCATATTTCATCAAGACATGTTGAAATATGAAGTTTTGTTTCATCAAAATCCAAGAAGTCAAAATTCTAAATACTTAGAATTTTTTCTAAGTGTTTAAGAAAATGTGACAAATTCAAAACTTCTGACCAGGTTATCACCATAACGCTCAGCAAATTCTGGACACTCTCAAGGCAGAGTTTGGTCAGAACTTCTAGGCAAGTTTTCACAAAAAAGCTTCAGTCAGAGGTTGCAAACATGGTTCAGAATATAGCCTTCAGTCAGAACATGGCTCTTCAGCCTCTACGCAAGCTCAGTCAGAGTTTGCCAGGTTAATTCAAATAAGGCTAAGGAGCATGCTGCAAGCTTCCCAGAAAGTCTGAAAGCTACTTCAGAACATGCTGGAGCAAGAAGATAAGAGGATCAGAAGATTGGATGCTACGCTGAAGCAGAACTTATGATCTAAAACTAAGCCTTGGTGTAGAGTTTCACGTTGCAGGATTTCAGGTTGTGATAAGTCTCATCATTATTTAATGCTTATTTAATGCTCACAACCACCTTCTGAGTCTTTATCCAAAGAATCTTCACCACGTGTACCTCTATTGTCTTGGGATAGCAACTTTGCTTTTGCTTTTCCTTAAATCCTGCTGACAGCCACCATGCTTGCTTCAAAGATAAGGCAGCACTTCAGCACATGAAGGCTATTTTCAAAGCTTTGATCAAAACTTGACCAAATCCCAAAACCTTGCTTATACAACTTGCTGCAGACCTATGACCAACAGCTGGCTCAGCCTACACCTGCATCTCATGATTACACCAAACTAGCATATGAAAACTATGATGAAAAAGAAAAGGAATAGGATGCCAAAACAGGTTCAAATCCTATTTGTTTTCCCCCCAAAGTCACAGCAAATTCATCTATAAATACTTGGCTCCATCACACGTTCAAGGGGATGGCTTTTGGAAAGAGAAAACTATCAAGAGAGAGAAGGAAGTGGTGAAACCTTCATAAAAATCCAGATTTCTCATACACAAAAACAAACCGTTGTTCTTCCCTTTGAACCAAAGAACACAACCACTCTTCCATCTCTCTTGCTGACTCAGAACATCCAAAGGTAGCCACTCAAAGCTCCAAGCACGCTCCAGGTAAGTCTTTCTGACTTTAACTCCTTTTCATTCTGAACATCATTAACATGTAAATATCATAATATTAATGTTGTACATATCATTGTATGATTAGAAAAACTATGGATCAGAACTTCTTGATTAGGCCTAGACTCAGATTTAGGGTTAGAACTTCTATGAACTGTTGTGCTATTTTTATTTTGACTTGCTGTTTGTTAAAAAATGAATAAGTTGTTGACGTGCTGATTAATATGAGAAAAGAGTTGAAACATAATATAGAACTGTTAGAACATAGTTTGGTTCCACAACCCTCAGTTAGAGTTTTGATGATAACAAAATACAAGATTAAATAAATTTTAAGATTTATAAGACATATATGCTACTTAAAATTATGTTGTGTATTTACAGAAACTCTGATGGAATCAGCATCAGAATATCAGTATCAACATCAGCATCAGAAGATATGTCAGCATCAGAAGATCAAATAACATGTGCTATACGCTGAAGCCTGATGAACAGAATCTGCGCATAACATACTCTGATCCTGATCAAGATCATAAGCAAATCATCAGCACTCAGAAGCGTCAGCATAAAGGAAAGAACACTCTGATTTTCATTAAGCAGAACATTCTGAAGTGTCAACGTTACTATGCATTCAAGACAGATTAATTACCAACGGCTTTATTCCAAGACAAAGATCTTCTCAAAAAGGAAAGAACGTTATGAGCATTGAAATGAATTTATGGACATCAACGTATCTATTCTTAGGCTACTTAAACAAGTCAGTGAGAAAAGAAATGGCTAATACTCTTTACGCACGCACGCATACGAAAACTCTCTCACTCAAATTGCTAAAGCTTTCAACCACGCTTACTCAATAGCATTAGCAGTCTAGTTTCATCTAAGCTTCATATTGTGTATTATCACAGTTGTGATATATAGTTTTTCTAGAAAACATCAAACACACATTTGTTCATTTATCTGTAAAAGAATTTCCTTGAGATAAACCGGTCTGTGGTTAGACTCAAGAAGGCTTTAACAGTTGTTAAAGCAGTTGTGTATTCAGTTGAATATAGTGGATTAAGACCTCGTTGGAGAGAGGAGAAATCACCTTGACGGGTGGACTGGAGTAGTTTGAGATCAAACGAACCAGGATAAAAATAACGTGTTGTCTGCATTTGATTTCAAGTTTTACAATTCAACCCCCCTTCTTGTGTTTTTCACATCTTCAATTGGTATCAGAGCTCCTGGTTCTGAGCTTATAACACTTAACCGTGTCAGTACAAGATCCAGCGTAAGAAAAATACAATGGCAGGACCACATCAAAACATCAACAATGACAACAATGAAGAAAGAGACAGATTCAGTGGCAAACCTCCAGTCTTTGATGGAGAGAACTTTGACTACTGGAAAGACAGAATTGAAAGCTTCTTTCTAGCTCATGATGCTGATTTGTGGGACATGGTGACTGATGGATACACGCACCCAGTGAATGCAAGTGGTCAGAAGATTGACAGGAAAGTAATGTCTGATCAACAAAAGCGTGACTTCAGAAATCATCACAAAGCCAGAACAATTCATCTCAGCGCCATCTCTTACCCCGAATATGAAAAGATATCAAACAGAGACACTGCAAAGAATATGTTTGACTCTATGAGAATGACGCATGAAGGCAACATTCAAGTTAAAGAAACTAAAGCTCTTGCGCTCATTCAGAAGTATGAGGCATTCAAGATGGAAGAAAGTGAATCAATTAAAACGATGTTTTCAAGATTTCAAATTCTGGTTGTTGGTCTCAAAGTTCTGGACAAAGGGTATTCTACTGCTGATAATGTTAAGAAGATCATCAGAAGCTTTCCAAAACAGTGGAGGCCAATTGTCACAGCGCTGAAGCTAGCTAAGGATCTCAACAAAATCTCTCTAGAGGAACTTGTCAGCTCCCTCAAAAGTCACGAGATAGAGCTAGAAGCTGATGAACCTCAAAAGCAAGGTAAGCCATTAGCTTTAAAATCTAACAGAAAATCTGACTCCAAAGTTTTGCAGGCTGTAGAAGAAACCTCTGATGGGTCCTCATCAGAAGAAGATGAATTGTGTCTCCTCTCCAGAAGGGTGAACCAACTGTGGAAGCAGAGGCAAAGAAAGTTCAGGAATCCAAGAAGATCAGAGAATCAGAATGAATCCTCCTCCAGATACAGAAGGTCAGAACCCTTCTCTGGATACAGAAGATCTGAAGGCTCTTCAGGAAGCAGAAAGCCAAACAACAAAGACATCATCTGCTATTAATGTAACGAGCAAGGACATTACAAGAGTGATTGCCCAAAGCTTCAGAGGGAAAAGCCCAAAAAGAAGTTTGGCAAGGAAAAGAAGAAAAGTCTCATGGCTACATGGGATGAATCTAACACATCGGAAGCTGACTCAGAATCATATGATGAGAGATCAAACATATCTCTCATGGCAAACATAACAGAAGACAGTGAAGCTTCTGAATCAGACTCTGAATCAGACACAAAAGAGGTATTTCCTGACTTTGCTATTAACTTTACTAAGGCTGAACTAGCTGAAAGCCTTAATGAAATTCTGGATAGATATCAGCAGATCAGAGTCAAATTCAGAAACCTGAAAAGGAACCTTGCTTCTGACTCTGATAAAATTGAGAGTCTCAAATTGGAGAATTCTGAGTTAAAAGATAAAGTTTCAAAATTAGAAAATCTATTACAAAACTCTCAGAAGGAAACAATTCTTGAAACTCCCAGTAGTGCTGATGAGATCATCAAGGAGTGTTGTACCCCAAAATTTGCCCTCCCATATTCTTCAAGATTTGCAAAGAGCATGCTTCAAAATCTCCCAAGGGTTGCACAGTCCAATTGCCTCCTAACAGTCAAGAATTAGGGTTTTGGTCATGGCAAAGAAACTGAAGTTTTCAAGGGTCCAAACAAGTCCCACATGCCTATAAACATTGTCAAGCATCCTTAGGCCAAGTTTCAAGACTCACATCACAAAATTGCACAGTCAAAAACCCTAATTGCCCAACAGCCAACTGCAGGGGCAAAATGGTCATTTGACAGTCAAAAATCCAAATTTTTGGTCAACATCTTATTTTGAAGCCACAAACCTCATTTGATCAATTCTTGATCATGATTTCACAAGCATGGCTCAAAAAGTCTCAAGATGCAAAAGTTTCTATTTTTGGACAGTTGAAAAAGTCAACTGTAAATTGACCAAGGCATAACTTCCACATGGTTTATCAGAAAAATTCCATCCAAAGCTCATTTTGAATAGAATGACATTTCCTACAACTCCTCTTCACAATTTAAGTCCAAGAAATGCTCTCACAAAAAGTTATCAATCTCAACATTATAGGTCATTTTCAAAAGTCAACAAAAAGGCACTTTAAGTCAAAGACCATAACTTGAGATTGGTAAATCAAAATGACATGGGACCAAAGGCATTGGTTATAGGACTTCAAGACCTTTCAAAAATGTCCAAGAACATGATCAAAGCTTAAAAATTGAGCAAGATATGCCTTGTGGAAGTTGGGAAATTTTTGGGAATTTTGAAAAGTCAACTTTGCTTCAAATGCCTCAAAATTGCTAATGGGCCACAATTTCTTCCAAGAACCATCACCCAAAAGCTATGCACGACCCATTGACCCAAAGGGGAGTTATTTTCTTATTTTTAATTTATTAATTGAATTTTTAAATCCATTAATTCATTTAATTAAAATTAAATATGAAAAAATACTAAACAAATGTTTTAGAATCTTTTTATGCAGCTAATAGGTCCCTTATTCACTCAAGATTTCGTGCATCACTAAAAAGGCAAGATTTCTCATGATTGGCAATGGTTTTACAACAAAAAGATTGAAAAAGATTACATTGAAAATCAAGATCCAAAATCATCAATGCAAAGGATTATGGACTTGGATTTCTACCCTAATTCATTCCACATATAAGCACAAACCTAAACCTAATCACAAGAACTCAGAAGCTGCGCCCAAGAATACCAAACGACTTTGCATTATTTTCATAAAAATTCAAAACTGTTTTCACAATTCCAGCATAATTCCAAGCCAAAGAACCATCCCACAAGCTTGCCAAGGTCACCAGGAATCTATTCCAATCAGAATCACGCTTCCATACTCAAAGAATTGGTAGATAGAAGCTTGACTTTCTTATAAAAATTGCATATTCGTATTTGAATTTATACACATTTTCCATGCATTTTAATGTTTGATTTATACTAATGTGATGATTCTAAAGCTAATGGCGTGATTCAATTGGAGAATGGCTGTCTGAATAGAAAGTTACCATGAACGTCTTTTAGGGCTTCAGGAACTTTAAAAGGGGGTTTCTTTCATAAGGAAAAATTAGGCAACGAGACCAGGTCCATTGAACTCAGGGCATCTGGACGATTCAATTCCACTAGTCGCGCCCTTTTTATATTTGCGTATGGCCTAATCGTTATTTTTGCAGGTTTGAGTTAGTGGGGGTTTAAAACCCCCGTTATCTATCTCATGTTTTCAGGTAAAACGAAGAAGCCATGAAGAAGATGCTGAGGTGTCTCAACCAGACAGGGCCATTCAAACATTCGCGCATTTTTTTTATGTTTACCACTAGCGCTTATTCTCTCTCATATCAATCACGTTCCATTAATCTTACAAACGAACGCGCTTGGCTGGTTGGTTGATGCGTTGTCCTTCAAGCACTGGGACTTGGGTTCGATTCCCAGGTCCCCATATTCCTCTATATTTTTTATGTTTACATGTTCAGGTGATCACCACACTCAAGGGAGTACCATAGGCCTCAACGTTTGTGCCTGCCACGCGCCAGGGAGATCCATCTAATGGCCAGATCACGTAGTCCACCATGTACCCTCAGTCAACCATGTGCATACAAGCTAGAAAAGTCAAAAAGGCCTCCTTCAAATGGGCTCAATTGCTGCAAATTCACCTCCTCCATTGGGTCAACACCCCCATCTGTTTGCATTTTCTTCTCTTCCTTTTTCTTTTCTTTCATTTATTTTAATTATATTAACTGTTTATTTAATTCCACAAATTAATTTTTTATAACATAAAAATACAAAAAAAATCAGAAACTATAAAAAATAAAAATATGTTCATTTTTTTTTATCAATATTTTGTAAATAAGTTTAATAACCAAATTAGTTTAATTTTAGGCTTAATTTTAATATTTTTCTTAATAACCAATAAAAACATAAAAATTAGGGTTTCTAGCTTTTTACTCTTTTTTTTTCAATAATTAAAATTTCTTCTTATTATTATTAATAATTAATTATTTTGTAAATAAATATGCCATTTAATTAATTAGGGTTAAATTAGGTTACAACTTAAACATTTTTTAATAAATTAAAAACAATTTAGAACTAGGGTTTTAATTAACTTTTAATTCCAATTTAATTCTCCTTAATTCCATAAACACAAAAACACCAAAAAAAAAGTTCTTTCTTTTATTTAATTTAATTAATTTATGATTTCGATTTAATTTCTTTAAAAGGGTCCAACGCCCTCGCATTCTCGATTTTTATTTCTTTTCGCACATTTACTTTTATTTCCTTTTTTAAATTTCATGTAATTGCCCCAAAGCTTTGTAATAGATAATTAGGATATTTACTTTCCGCATTTTATTTATTTCAAATCGGGTCTTGGTTTAATTTGGCGATGTAGACCCGCGCCTTTGTAATAGCGTAGGACTTTTATCTTCCCGCACCTTTTAACTGCTAATAATTTGCATGAAAGAATGAATGGCCAAAAATAAAATCAAAGCGTAGAACACTCAATGCATGACAAGACAAATGAAAATTGAAAATGACACACAATTCACACACCACTCCTAGGGTACGCCTCATTGTTGCCTTGCCCCTCGAAAAGTGGTCGTCGAGTATAGGACGTTTTAGTAAGTCCTCATGTCCATGAACATGGCATGGGGGTAGCTTCTAAGGTGTCCTACTATTGCTCTGGTGACCACACTGTTGCCTTGCCCCTCGAAACGTGGTCGTCGACTATAGGACGTCTTAGTGAGTCCTTATGTTCCATTGATCTAGTTGCCTCGAAACAAGTTGCCTCGGAATAGTTGCCTCGGAATAAAAGATCAATGGCATAAGGGTAGCTCCTAAGGTATCTTACCGTTGCTCGGTGACTACACTGTCCCTACAAACGAATTGACCCGAACACCTCCAACGGTGGTGCTACCTATCTCTCAATGGTGGGATGGCACTACCTTAAGGACATTTACACAGCCTAATTCCTTAGGGTAGGTAGATGACTCATAGATACTTGCTCTATTCAAAATAAATCAAAAAATCTTTTCACACCGACACTTTCAAAAGCTTTCAAAACAATTTTTCAAACACTCTTGAGGACTGATACAAGAGTCGATCTGAAACTTTCAAAGAAACTTTTTCAAACCCACTCTGAAAAGAAAACAAACATTTTTGAAAACACAAGTGAGCAAGTATCTAAGAGCCCATGGATAACCATGGATAGAAAGGGTGCTAACACCTTCCCTTTCTATAAATCTACCTCCCGAACCGAGAAACATCTCAATAAGGAATTTTTCTGTGCTTTTGTCCTTTCCATTTGGAGAAAATAAAAGACGGTGGCGACTCTTGCTTCCGCGACATTTCGCGAACTAGCTTTAAACAGTCAGTTCCAGATCCACCGATCACAAGGAGTATGATCACAGCTTTCAGAAGTTTCTAGCTAAAAACATAGATAGAAGCAAAATGGGTTCAATGATCTATGGAGTTAGCAGAAATGGCAGAAAAGGAATAGGATACCAAGGTAAGGTACCTACACCAAATAATGCCATGGATTTAGTGATAAAACTCACTTCTTTTGATTCTCACTTTGTATATGGGCACACATACGACATCAAATATACTAGTAGTAATTATTCTGTCAAACCAAAATTCAACCAGAGTTTTGGTAAAACTAACAAATAAGGACCTAAGAAAATATGGGTACCTAAGGATAAAATAATACGTGTTGCAGATATATTTAGCAGCAAAGCAGAAACACCAGTCATGGTACCTGGACTCTGGCTGCTCACGACACATGATGGGAAGAAGGCATATGTTCCAAAGCCTGGAACTTAAGCCTGGAGGCCATGTAGGCTTTGGAGGAAATCAGAGGGGAAAGATCATTGGCTCTGGAATAGTAGGTAATGGAAATCTTCCCTCTATAAGTAATGTTTTATTAGTAGATGGATTAATGCATAATCTGTTATCCATAAGTCAATTAAGTGATAACGGTTATGATATAATCTTTAATCAAATTTCATGTAAAGTTGTTAGTCAGAAAGATGGGACTATCCTATTTAATGGAAAGAGGAGAAACAACATTTATAAAATAAAACTTTCTGAACTGAAAAGTCAGAATGTAAAGTGTCTTCCGTCTGTTAACAACGAGCAATGGATCTGGCACAGAAGATTGGGACATGTTAGTATGAGAAGAATATCTCAGATTAACAAACTCAATCTGGTCAGAGGACTTCCTAACCTGAAGTTCAATTCAGATGCTCTGTGTGAAGCATATCAGAAAGGCAAGTTTGCAAAATCTGCTTTCAAATCTAAAAACGTTGTTTCCACCTCTAAGCCATTAGAACTTCTGCATATTGACTTATTTGGACCAGTTAAAACTGCTTCAGTCAGTGGCAAGAAGTATGGGTTAGTAATCGTAGATGACTATTGCAGATGGACATGGGTAAAGTTCTTAAGACACAAGGACGAGTCACACTCTGTGTTTGTTACCTTATGTAACCAAGTTCAGAATGAAAAGGATCTTAGAATCGTTAAAGTCAGAAGTGATCATGGTGGAGAGTTTAAAAACAAAGATTTTGAATCATTTTTTAATGACAAAGGAATTCTGCATGATTTCTCTTGTCCTAGAACTCCCCAGCAAAATGGAGTTGTAGAACGAAAGAGCAGAACATTGCAAGAAATGGCCAGAACCATGATCAACGAGACTAACGTTGCTAAGATCTTCTGGGCAGAAGCAATAAACACATCGTGTTACATTCAGAATAGAATCTCCATAAGACCTATTCTGGAAAAGACTCCATATGAATTGTGGAAGAACAGAAAGCCCAACATTTCATATTTTCATCCATTTGGATGTACGTGCTTTATTTTAAATACTAAAAATTATCTGAACAAGTTTGACTCTAAAGCACAAAAGTGTATTATGTTAGGATACTCTAAACGATCAAGAGGGTACAGAGTATACAATACAGAAACACAGATTGTGGAAGAATCAATCAGTGTTCGTTTTGATGATAAGCTTGACTCTCAAAAGTCAAAGCAGAATGAATTACTTGCAGGTATGGAATTTGAATTCACAGGTACTGAAGAAAAGTCATCAGAAGCTCTTAACAAAGACACTCCATCAACATCAGAAAGAGGCACTGCAAGTAATCCAGCACCTTCTGTTGATGAATCTCAGAAAAGACCATCTAGAAGCAGCATGGATCACCCTGAAGAAACTATCTTAGGAAGAAAGGAAGATCAAATCAGAGCAAGAGCCAGCTTCAGAAACTCTGAAGAATCCCTCATGGGACTTGTTTCTCTAATTGAACCATCAACAATTGATGAAGCACTTCTGGACAATGACTGGATTCTAGCAATGCAAGAGGAGCTGAATCAATTCACAAGGAATAACGTATGGGATCTAGTTCCTAAACCAAAAGGATTCAACGTCATTGGAACAAAATGGGTGTTCAGAAACAAACTGAATGAACAAGGTGAAGTCATCAGAAACAAAGCACGATTGGTAGCACAAGGTTATAGTCAGCAAGAGGGGATAGACTATACAGAAACCTTTTCTCCAGTCGCCAGGTTAGAATCTATCAGACTTTTAATTTCTTTTGTTGTTAATAAAGGGATCACTCTGTATCAGATGGATATTAAGAGTGCATTCTTAAATGGCTATATAGAAGAAGAGGTATATGTGCACCAACCCCCCGGTTTTGAAAGTTCAAAAAATCCAGAATATGTTTTCAAACTAAAGAAGTCACTGTATGGTCTGAAACAAGCTCCCAGAGCTTGGTATGAAAGACTAAGTAACTTCCTGTTAGAAAAGGAATTCACCAGAGGGAAGGTGGACACAACCTTATTTTGTAAGACAGTTAAAAATGACATTTTAGTCTGTCAGATTTATGTTGATGATATAATATTTGGATCTACTAAATCTTCTATGGGAAGAGAGTTTGCTAAGTGTATGCAGGCAGAATTTGAGATGAGCCTAATGGGGGAACTGGAATTCTTTCTGGGCATTCAGATCAATCAAACCCCAAAAGGAACTTACATTTATCAGATCAAATATGTCAGAGAACTTCTGAAGAAATTTGATCTCTCAGAATGTAAGCCATCAAAGATTCTAATGCATCCCACATGCATTCTGGAAAAAGAAGAGGTAGGCAAAAAGGTAGACCATAAGGTCTACAGAGGTATGATTGGTTCTCTTCTTTATCTGACAGCTTCAAGGCCTGATATTTTATTCCGTGTATGCATTTGTGCAAGATTCCAATCAGATCCTAGAGAATCTCACTTAACAACTGTTAAGCGAATTTTCAAGTATCTGAAAGGTACTACTAATCTGGGTCTATTCTATAGAAAATCTAGTGATTACAGCTTAGTAGGATACTGTGATGCTGACTTTGCTGGAGACAGAGTAGAACGTAAAAGCACTTCTGGAAGCTGCCAGTTTCTGGGAGAAAATCTGATCTCTTGGTCCAACAAAAGACAATCCACAATTGCTCTATCAACAGCAGAAGCTGAATACATAGCAGCAGCTGGATGCAGCACACAAATGCTCTGGATGAAAAGTCAACTTGAGGACTTCCAGATTTTTTAGAGTAACATTCCTATCCTCTGTGACAACACTTCTGCTATTTGCTTAAGTAAAAATCCAATTTTGCATTCTAGGGCTAAGCATATAGAAATAAAACATCATTTTATTAGGGACTACATTCAGAAAGGGATTTAAAATTTAAAATTTATTAACACAGACCATCAATGGGCTAATATTTTCACAAAACCACTTTCTGAAGATAGGTTCAACTTCATTTTGAAACATCTCAGCATGAAGCTCTGTCTAGAATAAAACTGTTTTAATTTTATATATTAACCTTCAGAATTGTGTTTATTTCTCTGTGAACCTCTAATCAATCCTCTTTCAGAATTTTAGAAATGCAGATTGTATCAGAATCTATCCATGAAGATCTGAGCTCTTCAGTTCAAGGATAGAAGTGTTGTTCACTCAAGCAAACAAGTGTCATCTAGTCATCAGCTGTTTTCTGAGGCTGAACACGCGTTCACGTTTCTGAAAAGGCAAAGCGCTGATTGGATGCATTGAGACACATGTCATGGGTAACCGTTTAAGTATCTTTCTGAATCCCCTAAAATCAGCTATCATTAAATGCTAATAATCATGATTTATTTCTCTCTCTTAAATGTTTACGTTTTCAAAAACTTTTTTTAAATCTATTTAAACACTTCACACCATTCACACCTTTTACCCTTACTTGCGTTTTCTCTCAATATTTCTGTTTTCTGTGTTCTTATTTACTCAAGAAAACCTTTCAATCTCTTTCAAAAACCTCGTGTGAACATGGCTTCTTCCAGCAATCCTTCTTCAGGTTCCCAGAAAGATGCATCATCTGAACAATACGAAGTACCATTCAGAACGCTTCTAACTCCAGTCAAGAATCTTGAAGTTCTGTCAGAAATTATAGTGGATTTCAACAGTCTCAAGGAGAATGGTTTTGATTTATCAGAAGAGATTAAAGCTCAAGGTTGGGAAAAGTACTTTGACAGGCTGGTGGGTCCAAATTTTCCTATTTTGGTAAAGGAATTTTGGATTCACGCTTCTTCTTCAAATCACCAAGTTACATCCTACATCATGGGGAAGAAGATTATGATTACTGAAGACCTGATTGCTCGTCTGATAGGGTACAATGGAGGTGGTATTCGCTGTATAGATATGGCAGAAAGGTGTGCAGATGCTGCTGTGATTGCAAGGGAAATTTTCACGCTGGGGCTTCCCTCCAGCAAGATTAGAGATTTGAAGGACAAGCACATAATTTGGGCCAAGATCATTCTGGGCTGTTTCAACCACAGGAAGCCTACCAGCTCTCCGGATTACATAAACATTGATCAGCAGTTTCTGATCTATTTTATTTCTCAGAAGGTCAAGATTAATTTAGCTCATCTTCTGTTCAACCATCTCAGAACAAGTGTCAAGGAAACAAGAGAAGATGAACGTACTAAAAGGGATTGGATACCCTTGGGAAGATTGATATCAAATATTCTGACTGAGAATAGGCTGATTGATCATTTGACAGAGGCACAAGAAATCAACACCCTGGAACCTTCTGTTGGCAAGCAGCTGAATGCCAAAAATCTGAAGAAAATGAAGCTGATAGAGAACATTAAGAAGGAGCCCAACGTCACTCTTTTTGCTGAAATATTTAGCAGAAGAGTCCCTCTGGACGACTTCCCTATGTTCTCAGAAATTGACTCTAAGCCTCAAATCATTCTGAGATATTTGGATGCGTGTAAAGCTGATGGTACAACACCAAATCTGAATATTCAAGATCTTCAGCAGAAGGCACCAGAGGTTGTTCTGAAGAAGACAAAGAAGAGAAAAGCTTCTACAGAAGGATCATCTCAGCAGACTCCGAAGAAAAGAGGTAATCCTGTTTCTGTAACTATTTTAGATTCAACTGCTGTTTCCACATCTATTCTTACTCCCATTCCAACTCCATCTGAAACCCCAACACCTCAAACCTTTGATGATTTTGACGTTGACTTTGACCCTTCTGAGTCATTAACCCTCAGAAGATCCCGCTCCAAACCATAAAATCCAAATACTGCAACCATACCAGAACCAAAACTTGCACAAGTTCTTTCTGATATAGACCAACACACTTCCGTTCCCGAACCAGAAAATTGAAATTCAAACACAGAAATTCCCATCTCACCACAACCTGACATTCCACTCTCACCAATACCAGAAACTCCACTCTCTCCAGAACCAGAAATCCCACAACCTTCCTCTCCTCAACCAGAAATTAATCCACCCTCTCCTCAACATGAACAATCTCCACAACCTGAGACTAAAACCTCTGAGGCTCAAACCTATGAATCCCCTGAACCACAACCTTTGGCCATTCAATTGCCCTGTGGTACCACTGTGAATATGTCTCAACTTCCCTCTTCACCAGAAACAACTCCACCAAATACCCCATCAAGTCCAATCGTCATTTCTGACTCTCTCACTCCCTCACCAAAAGCCAATACAGAAAACCACAGCAAGACAGTCATTGATCTAACAGTCTTTGAACGCCTAGCTGCAATAAACCAGAAAACAACCATCCCTAAACCGAAACATCCAAATGTTGGTTCCAGCATGTTGAACTTTGAAACAGTTATACATAAGTGGATCACTTCTTTGAAACAAGCAAGTCTGGAAGTGGTTGATCCTACTGTATCAGACTTCCTCTGGACACAATTCAGAAGATGGGTTTGCGCTGAAACCTTCAAGTTGCAAGACCAGAGCTATGGACATGCTCAACAGAACTTCAGCAATCTGCTGAAGGAAATGAAAGGTCTAGTTATGAGCAAGCTGCTGAAGGAAATGGAAGGTCCAGTTGTGATATATAGTTTTTCTAGAAAACATCAAACACACATTTGTTCATTTATCTGTAAAAGAATTTCCTTGAGATAAACCGGTATGTGGTTAGACTCAAGAAGGCTTTAACAGTTGTTAAAGAAGTTGTGTATTCAGTTGAATATAGTGGACTAAGACCTCGTTGGAGAGAGGCGAAATCACCTTGACGGGTGGACTGGAGTAGTTTGAGATCAAACGAACCAAGATAAAAATAACGTGTTGTCTGCATTTGATTTAAAGTTTTACAATTCAACCCCCCTTCTTGTGTTTTTCACATCTTCAAGAACTTCTGATTTTCACATACTGATAACACATAGAACTTCTATGATTTTTTCTGATTGTTAACACACGTTGAACTTCTGATTTTTACATGCTGATAACGCACTAAACTGCTAATGTTCACTCACTGGCTCAACATAATATAAAACTTCTGATGACTCACTCACTGTTCTAACATAGCACAGAACTTCTGAGTTCTCCTCACATGTGTAATACACTGAACTTTTGATTTTCATGCACTAATAACATGCTGAACTGATGACTGTTTATTCACTGTCTTAGCACCATACAGAACTTCTGAGTTCTTCCTACTGTTTTGACACGCACATAGTTTCTAAGGTTTTCTCACTGTTCTGACATTCAGAAGTTCAACACATGGCAATCCAGAACTTCTGTGTTTTTCCTCTAACATGTCTTGTAGGACCTCAAAGTTTACCAGTCCAGAACTTCTGATCCCACGGATGTCTCCTGCTGAGTCACAACACTCTTGGCTTCAGAACTTCTGATCCTAGTTGTTCTACTTACAACAACACGCTGTTTCCACCTTGCATTTATTTTCCTTTTCATTTTTTTTATATTAACACAAAAAGACATAAAAAACATAGAAATATTTTCCTTTTAATTTATTTCCTTAAGACAAAAACATTCTTTTAAAACAAGTCCATTTCTTTCTTATGTTATGCATTTCAATATGGTTAATTATAATAACTTAGGACTTATTTTTACTTGCAACCCCCATTCGTACATATATATCCCCGTCCCCTAAATATTGTAATAGTGTAGAATTTCATTTTCTGCAATTTCTTGTTTTCCTTATACTGTATAGTAATTATGCGTGTATGGAAAATAAAACCAACAAGTAGACCGCCAAAAATCAAAGACAAATGCATGCAAACAAACACACTTGCACACTTACACCCTTAGGATAATCTCACTCGTTGCCTAAAAATGGCCATGTTATGCATGTGAGATGTCTTAGCACAAACGAATTGAAAAATACAAGATCATAGTCCCCCGATGATGCTATCAAAGTTTCCTTTCGAAATGATCTTAGTCCCTAAAGGAAAAGTGCTAAGTCATCTCACAACATTGCTATCATGGTCATACGATGACCCAATGCTCGTCCCTTCACATCTAACGATGGGGCTTCTTACCAAAACAATAGTAAGACAACAACATCTAAAGGAGGAGGAAAAGAATATCTAAGACCTTTCGAGTAGGTAGATTCGCTCCTAGTTACTCGCTTGCTCAATTTCAAAACAAACATCCTTTCTATTTTCAAAAACAATCACATACAAAACACTTTCCAAACTTGAAATATTTTCAAAAAGCTCAACACTTTGTATACATTCTTACGAACGAGAACTATTAAAAATTTTTCCTAAATGATGACACCTTTTCAAAATACTTTCAAAAACCACACAAAGCAGAAATTCAAACAAAATCAAGTGATCTAGCAAGTAACTAAGAGCCCATGGAAAACCATGGATGGAAAGAGTGCTAATACCTTCCCTTTTCATAATCTACCCCCCGAACTCAAGAAAACATCTCTAAAGGTCTTTCCTGTGCTTTTTCACCTTTCCTTATTGGATAAAAGAAAAGTCGATGGCGACTCTTGCTAAACCGCAACATTTGTGCATACAAACGCAAAACCTCAAGTCAGTTCTCCCACCATATCACAACCCCCTTGACCAAACTTTTCTTATTTTTATTTTCTTTTCTTTTTTTTTAATTATTATTATAATTATTATTTTTTATTAATAAAAAGACAAAAAATTTATTTTTATTTTTATTATATACTTATGTTATTTTTCAAGACCAAAAGCACAAAATACTTATACAATTTAACTTCTTTTCTTAAATAAACTAATAATTAGACTTAGATTTAGTTTATTTTCTGTTAATTAAAATTAATTTAGAAACTTGGGATTTTTAATTAATTAATTAATTTTCATACTAGTTTAATTTAATTAAAACCTCTTCACAAACAAAACCCTAAAAAAGGATTTCTTTTCCTAGCTAACTTAATTGAATTTTCTTATTTTTATTTAAATTATTTTCTTTTTATTAGTTAGGTTAGATCTAAACCTTTTTCTTTAACAAAAAACAAACAAACAAAATTCATTCCTTATCCCTTCATACTTGTATATTATATTCATTCCATTTCTTGTACATTTATTTAAATTCAATATGGTTGTAATAGATAATTAGGATTTAATTTCTTGCAATCCCCATTTGTAAATTTGTATATCCCACCCCCTAATGATGTAATAGCGTACGATATTTATTTTCCACAATTTATCGCTTTCATATAAATGCTAGTAAATTAGGGTTTGTATGGAAAGATAAAATCAATACTTAGAAAACCCTAATTCAAGATAAATTCAAGCATGAAATACAAAACACTTACACACTTTGCACCTCTAGGGTTAACTCCATTTGTTGCCTCGAGAAAATGGTCATGTTACGCATGTGAGACATCTTAGCAAAAACAAACAAAATACAAGATCAAAGTCCCTCGATGACGCTACAAATGTTTCCTTACAAATGATCTTAGTCCCTTAAGGAAAATTCTAAGATATCTCACAACATTGCTATCCATGAATATACAATGACCCATGCACTTCCCTTTACATCCAAAGATAAGGCTACTTACCAATAAACGGTGAGATAGAAATATCAAATGAAGGAAGAAATGAACAAAAGACTTTTGAGTAGGTAGAACGTTCTTAGTTGCTCTCTCACAATCCATCTTCAAAACAAACATCTTTCAAAATACACCAAACACTTTCAAAAACATGAAATATTTTCAAAATTCCAACACTTTGTATGCATTCTTATAGAGATGAGAATCATTACAAAGTTTACCTAAACAAAGGTGCCTTTTTCAAAAATACTTTCAAAATCCACCACAAACACATTTCAAACAAAGCAATTTCAAAAGTGATTTAGAAAGCAACTAAGAGCCCATAGATAACTATGGACGAAAAGGGTGCTAACACCTTCCCTTTTCATAATCTACCCCCCGAACTCAAGAAAATATCTCAAAGGTCTTTCCTGTTCTTTTCACCCTTTCCTTATTGGATAAAAGAAAAATCGATGGGGACTCTTGCTATCTGCAACAATTGAGATCAAACACAAAACACCCAAGTCAGTTCTCCCACCGTATTACTGAACTGGTGACTCTATTGGGGAATACTTAAAAGTGGAGTTACCTTAGAGACTTTAAATGATTTCATTGTTTGACTTGTGTGATTTATATTTATGGGTCCTTGTTTGGGTTTGTATTGATCCTCTACCCAAATATGGGAACACCATTAGGTAAATAAAAAAGATTGTGGAGACTGTACAACATAGACCGATATGGTCGAGACAATAGTTATGCTAGTGTGACATATTTGTGGGTACCAGTATCCATTATGGCGAATTAAGGAGAATACGGGGCCACTGAGTGATGTCATGAAGCACTAACGAATCTTAGAACCTTTAATTGAACAACTAAGCCATTAGAAAGTAGTGAGATAGCCGTTTTCGGTGGAAAGCTGAAAATTGGTTGATACTCGATACTACGCTCATTGAGATCAAACTTTTGGGATATTTTGGCCGTAAGAAAAGATTGATTGTGCTAAAATCATTCCTAATAAAGAAAGATCAGTGGTATTGAGATTCCCTAGAACCTGATTACTTTCTAGGACAGGTTGAACCAACTAAACTTCAAGAGGGTACTTACCTATGAAACCCATGCAAGCCTAAACCTAAGGTTTTTGTATGCTTTGTTTGTGATTATTATTCATGTCATCATAAACATAATAACATCAAAAAGAATTCTCACTAACCATTTCAAGGATTTAGGAATTTATCTTTGTTCTATTTTGTAGGTCATGGCTTCTATTCGTACGAATACCATCCAAGTCAACTTCATGAAAGTGAATCCTCAACTTCAAGAGTTAGCATCAAAAGTTCCTGGAGATTCTCCTTTCACCAAGAAATATGGTTGACTTCTCAACTTGGCTACCTCAAACTTCTAAGAAGAAATGATGTGTATGCTTTTCCAATTCTTTGATTCTATGCATCATTGTTTCACCTTCCCCGACTACCAACTGGTGCCTACATTAGAAGAATTATCTCAATTTTTAGGAGTGATTGTGCTTGATAAAATACCATTCACTGGTTTAAAAGAGACTTTAAAAGCTGAAGTTATTGCCAAAGCTTTGCATATCAAGAGATCTGACATCGTAGAAAATAGGGAGACAAGAAGTGGAGTTAAGGGTTTCTTAGCCAAGTTTCTGTTAGAGAAGGCTCATTTATTCTGGGAAGATATGGATTTTCAAGCTTTTGAGGATGTCTTGGACCTTCTAATCTATGGTTTGGTTCTATTTCCCAATCCAGACTAATTCATAGATGTGAATGCCATCAAGGTTTTTCTCTCTCATAATCCCATACCTGCTTTTCTTGGAGACATTCTACATTGTTTCCACACTCGCACCATGAAGAGGAAGGGAACTCTTTTGTGTTGCATTCCATTACTCTCTAGATGGTTTATTTCACACCTACCTCGATCAATGTTGAATAATGATCAAGGCTTGACATGGTCTCAAAGATTAATGTCACTCACACATTCTGATATTTATTGGTGTGCTAGATCTATGGAGGACCTTACTATTATTAATCGTTGTGGGGAATTACCTAATGTCCCTCTACTTGGCATTAGGGGAGGTATCACCTACAATCCTTGTTTGGATTTGCGATAGTTTGGTTATGCTAGGAGGGATGGCCCTCATGATGTACTTGTCCAAGGAATTGCATTTGACTATGAGAGCGATGTCCAAGGTTATCGTCAAAGATTCATACGAGCTTGGGGCATGGTTAACAAGGTTGATAGAAAGACGTTGGGACATAAGAACTCCATTCCTTTGGAGCCTTATCTTAATTGGGTGCGAACTCGAACCCAAAACCTCATGATGCCTTATGAAGCCATCCTACCTATCATCATGGAGCTTGTTGTCAAAGGAGATATTCCGTATACACTCCTTTATCCAAACATGCCTACTTCTCTTGAAGATTTGCAAAGAGCTTGGATTCAGCTAAAGGAAGAATGAGACACCTTCAATACCCAGTTCTACGCAAGTGAAAAGAAGGTTTTGGAGCTTACGAGACAACTTCATGAAGAGTGAAGTTTGAATGCCTACATTGCACCGAAGAGGATGCACTCGACCTTTTTATCTTAGGAGTTTATTTTGTATTTATTTCCTTCATTGTAAGACCAAGAGGCATGTTTGTAATCAATTTGAACTTATTAATGCAATTGATGTTTGTTCCTTTTGTCTAAACAAATTTAAATCTTCTAAATCCTTTAAATCATTTGCATACGCATTTTCATGCATCATAACATGAACAGGTTTTTCACAACAAGTTTCCTTATCTTTCTACTGTTTATTTCAGTAAGATGGATATCGAACAAGTAGTGAAGGACTTGCAAGCGCAAAATTCCCAGTTCCAAGAGACCTTGCTGACCCTGTCCAAGGGGAAATAAGAGCTGATGACTATGCTTGTAGCCAAGAAGAAAATCAAAAAGAAGGCATTCATCAACATGGGTAAGAGATTCAAAGGTCTGGTTCGTCAGGTATAGATAGTCGAAGAGTCGTTTAAGGAGGACAAAAACCAAGACGAAGAGGCAAGGAGCGCCCGTGCTAGGGGTGCCAATAATCAAGCTTCTGAAGATGAAGATTACTTTGATGAGCAATATCCTCCGGCTGAGGATAAATACAAGTAGTTGGATGATAGACTAAAGGCTGTTGAAATTCAAGTCGTGCCTGGTTTGGATTTGGGTGAGCTGGGCTTAGTACTTGGGGTCGTCATTACCCATAAGTTCAAAATACCGGTCCTCGCCAAGTATTACGGGGTTTCCTGCCTGAAACTTCATCTAATGTCTTACATGCGCAAGATACAGCCGCACGCTACTGAGAAAAAGCTCTGGATCCATTTCTTCCAAGAGAGTCTGGCTGAGACTCAACTAGAATGGTTCTATCAATTGGAGGGTTCTCTCATACACATATGGGAAGATCTATCCATGTCTTTTTATCATCAGCATCAATATAATGTCGATCTAGAACCAACTAGAGTTCAACTTCAAGGTATGACAATGGGTACTAATGAGGGGTTTAAGGAGTACGCACAAAAATGGAGGGATCTTGCTGGTAGGGTTAAACCACCATTAACTAACAAATAACTAGTTGACATGTTCATGGGTACATTAACTGGACCATTTTTCAACCTATTGATTGGCAGTTCCTCGTATGGTTTCACCGAGTTGATCCTAACTGGTGAAAGGGTCGAAAGTTGCATTAAGAGCAAAAATGTACCCATGACATCTGCTTCTGCATCCAACGCAGTAAAGAAGCCTTTCAATGGAAAGAAGGAAATGAATTCCATATATGAGGCAAGGTCCCATATCAAGAAGGATCACCAACCCTATGTTAATGTTGTGTTAATCTCAAACCCTCCATCTTCTCAAAGGCAATCATCCAATAATCAATGATCCGAAGTTCCTCGAAGACAGTTCACGAGGATAAGCATGTCAGTGTCCTAAGCCTTACAACATATGTTGAAGCCCAACATAGTGACATTGCGCGATCCACCACCAATACAAACATTTCATCACCTAAGTATAATCCAAATGCCAAATGTGCGTATCATTCCAACAGCCCCGGGCATGAAACTGATCAATGCTGGGCTCTGAAGAATAAGATTCAAGATCTGATAGACAATAAAAAAATTGAATTTGATCCACCTGCTACTCCAAATGTGATAATCGCACCAATGCCGAATCATGGCAAAGGTGTTAATGCAATTGATGATACTACTTTTGTTTCTTCCATTGAGTATTTAACAACTCCATTACCTACTGTGAAGGATAATTTTCTAAGAGTCGGGGTATTCCCTGGCTGTTCTAGAGATTGTGTTTGCTGTGATCAACAAGTAAATGGGTGCAAGCGGCTGAAGGAAGGTGTGCAACGCCTGATAAATAGTCGCGAGATTCTGTTTGAGAAGATTCCTACCATCAAAAGTTTAACCAACAAAGTTGAAGACCTTTCCATAATAAAAATTTCCAACAAGCCTTTTAGGATCCCCTTAAAGGGTCCTATTAGAATTTCAAATGAACCAACCATTGCTTCTTTAATAATCACTGCCCCAAAGCTGATTCCTTACTCCTCTGACAAAGCGGTTCCATAGAACTATGGTGCCGAGGTTTATTATCATGGGATAAAACAAGATTCTTAGATCAACAAAGACGAAGCTGATGTCACTAATGTTGCAGGTTCTAGTAAAGTGAAAAGAACAGGGAGAATATTTCCCCCTGATATTTCACCACCCACTACTATAACAACTCCCGTCCGTATAACCTATGACAAGTATAGTGCCAACACTAGAGGAAAAGAGAAAGAAGGTGAGCCTGCTGGGATAGAGACACCTACCAAAAATACTGAAGCTGAAGAACCCTCCACTCAAGAGATGGAGGAAATCTTGAAAATCATAAAGAAGAGTGACTTCAAAATAGTTGAGTAGCAAGGGAAAACCCCTCTAAAATTTCCATGCTATCATTGTTACTCTGTTCGGACGTTCATGCCCAGGCTCTAATCAAGTTCTTGAAGAAGTCCCATGTACCCTAAGAAACCACAACTGACCAGTTTGAGAACTGTGTATCAAGTTTAACGTTTGACAATGGATTAGGGTTCTCCGATGCTGATTTAACTCCTATGGTAAAAAACCACAACAAAGCCTTGCATATATCTATTGAATACAAGGGGACAACCCTGACTCATGTCCTAATTGATACTGGCTCATCTTTAAATGTGTTACCCAAATGTGCTTTGGACCGGTTAGGTTGTGAAGGACTGGTATTAAAGCCAAGCGATATTGTTGTAATGGCTTTCGATGGGTCTAAGAGAATGGTTCATGGAGAGGTGGATCTCCTAATTAAAGTTGGATCACATATTTTCAACTCTACCTTTTACATAATGGACATACGTCCCACCTACTCTTGTTTGCTTAGACGCCCTTGGATCCATGGGGCAGGGGCAGTGTTGTACCCCAAAATTTTCCCTCCCATATTCTTCAAGATTTGCCAAGATCAATCCCCAAAAGATTCAAAATCTCTCAAAGGTTGCACAGTCCAATTGCCTCCTAACACAGTTAAAATTAGGGTTTTGGTTCTTGCAAAGAAAATGGGGTTTTCAATGGTCCAATCAAGTCCCACATTCCTATATACATTGTCAAGCATCCACATGCCAAGTTTCAAGACTCACAGCATCAAATTGCACAGTCAAAAACCCTAAATGCTTCACAGTCAACTGCAGGGGCAAAATGGTCATTTGACAGTCAAAAGTCAAAATTTTTGGTCAACATCTTATTTTGAAGCCACAAACATCATTTGATCAATTCTTGATCATGATTTCACAAGCATGACTCAAAAAGTCTCAAGATGCAAAAGTTTCTATTTTTGGACAGTTGAAAAAGTCAACTGCAAATAGACCAGAGCATAACTTCTTCATGGTTTATCAGAAAAATCCCATCCAAAGCTCATTTTGAAGAGAATGACATTTCCTACAACTCATCTTCACACTTCAAGTCCAAGAAATGCTCTCACAAAAAGTTATCAATTTCAACATTATAGGTCATTTTCAAAAGTCAACAAAAAGGCACTTTAAGTCAAAGACCATAACTTGAGATTGGTAAATCAAAATGACATGGAACCAAAGTCATTGGTTAGAGGACTTCAAGACTTTTCCAAAATGTCCAAGAACATGTTCATAGCTTCAAAATTGAGCAAGATATGCCTTGTAGAAGTTGGGAAATTTTTGGGAATTTTGAAAAGTCAACTTTGCACAAAAGGCTTCAAAAATGCTAATGGGCCACAAATTCTTCCATGAATCATTACCCAAAGGCTATGCACGACCCATTAGGCTCAAAGGGAGTTATTTTCTTATTTATGATTAATTATTTGAATTTTTATTATAATTAATTCATTTAATTAAATTTAAATATAAGAAAAATACCAAATCATGTTTTTAAATCTTTTTTATGCAGCAAATCAAACTAGGGCAAGGTGGCAAATTGTTTCTCATTCAAAAAGGAAAGATTCTACATGATTGGCAATAATTGGCATGGAAAAAGATTGAAAAAAATATGGAAAAATCAAATATTCAAAACATGAATGCATGGACTTTGGGCTTGTTTTCTTAACCTAATTTCACTCAAGTACATATGCACAACTAAGACCTAATGCATTGGACACGAAATATTGCATACAAGCTGCATACCAAATTGCAAATTTTCATAAAATTTTTGAAAACTGAAAACATAGCTACAAGGCGATTCAAGGTCCAAAAGCTTGTCCATTGTCTTCATGACATTGCTAGGAACGTGTTGCAATCAAGAACCAATCTTCAGACCTCAAGAATTGGTAGAACGAAGTCTCACTTTTCATAAATATGTTCATTATCGTGTTTTAATTTTCAAGCATTGTTCATGTGTTTTGTTGACTGATTTACACTAATATGGATGTTCTGAAGCTAATGGTACCCTTTAATTGAACTAACAATGCCTATATCAAAATCTGCCATTGATGGATATTAGGGTTTCAGGAGCTCTAATTAAGGGGTTTACACATATGGCAAAAGTGGACAACCAAACCTATGCCAACGGATTCGTGCCCTCAAGACGAAATCAATCCACACCTCGCGCCCTTTTTATATTTGCCTATGCTCTAATCGCTATTTTCATGGTTTGCAGTTAGTGGGGGTTTAAAACCCCCGCTATTTGTTTATATTACAGGGACAAAGATGAAGACGAAGCCTATGTGTCCAAACATGACTGGGTGATTCAAATATTGGCGCGTGATTTCTTGCTTTACACCACTAGTGCTTGTTTTCTATTATATTATTTATGTTCTATTATAATAACAAAGAAACGCATTAGCCCGGTTGGTTGGTGAGATGTCCTGCAGGTACTGGGACCTGGGTTCGATTCCCAGGTCCCCCCAAATGCTTAATGATTTTTGTCCTAATGGATTCATATGCAGCGCCTCCTTCAGGGTTCATCATACAACCTCACATGCTAGCTTGCCACGCGCCCCCGAGCTTTAATCCAAAGGCCACAAAAGAGGTTTACCATATGCCTCAGTCAATGGATGCACACGCAACCACAGAAAGTCAAAAGAGGGCCTTGATTCAGTGGGCCTAAATGCTTCAAAAACCTCCAAAAAGGGCATGATACCCCCCCCCCCCCCCATGGTTTGCATTATTTTTGCTTTTTATTTGATTTTTTTAAAATTCTTTTTAATGTTTTAATTATTTCTTTTCACCATAAAATAATTTCCACAATAAAAAATCAGAAACTAAAATGCTTATTTTTTTAATAATATTTATTTCACCATTATTTATTTTGTAAATAAACTTTAATAATTAACTAGTTAATTTAGGTTTTAAAACTTTAATATTTTTCTTAATAAATTAAAATAGGTAGAATTAGGTTTTTAGCATTTTCATCCTTTCCTTAATAAATAATTTTTTTTATTATCATTATTATTAATTACTAATTTATTTTGTAAATGAACATGTACATTAAATATTTAATAAATTAGGTTGAACTTGAATATTTTTTCATTAATAATTAAAAACAACTTAGAATTAGGGTTTCTCTTCAATTTTAATTTCTTTATTTCATAAATACAAAAAACCTAAAAAACATTTCTTTTCTTTAATAAAATAAATAATTAACTTTCTTATTTCAATTTAATTTCAAAAGGGTCCAACGCCCTCGAACGTTTAGTTTTTATTCTTTCACGCATTTATTTTATTTTCTTATGAACATTATGTAACTGCTCAAGCTGTGTAATAGTAACTAGGTTTTACTTTCCGCATTTTTATTCAAAACGGGTTTTTGTAATTTGGCAATGTATAGACCCGCGCCTTGTAATAGCGTAGGATTTTATTTCCCGCATTTAAATTTCCGCACTCTTACAACTGCTAACTTGCATGAAAGAATGAATGACTAATTAAAAGCAAAACGTAGCTCACGATACAATGATCAAAGACAAATATGAACATGAAAACAACACACAAATTCACACACCACTCTTAGGGTACGCCTCACTGTTGCCTTGCCCCCGAAACGTGGCCGTCGAGTATAGGACGTTTTAGTAAGTCCTTATGTCCATGACATGATCCAGTTGCCTCGAAACGGTTGCCTCGGAATTAAAAAGGATCAATGGCATAAGGGTAGCTTCTAAGGTGTCCTACTGTTGCTCTAGTGACCACACTGTCCCTACAAACGAATTGACCCGAACACCTCCAACGGTGGTGCTACCTATCTCTCAATGGTGGGATGGAACAACCTTAAGGACATTTACACAACCTAATTCCTTAGGGTAGGTGGATGACTCATAGATACTTGCTCTATTAAAAAACAAATCAAACTCTTTTCACACCGACACTTTCAAAAAGCTTTCAAAACAATTTTTCAAACACTCTTGAGGACTGATACAAGAGTCGATCTGAAATCTTTAAACGAAAACTTTTCAAACTCACTTACAATTGAAAAGCAAACACTTTTGAAAACACAAATGAGCAAGTATCTAAGAGCCCATGGATAACCATGGATAGAAAGGGTGCTAACACCTTCCCTTTCTATAAATCTACCTCCCGAACCGAGAAACTATCTCATAAGGAATTTTGTTGTGCTTTTGTCCTGTCCATGTTGGAGAAAATAAAAGACGGTGGCGACTCTTGCTTCCGCGACATTTCGCGAACCAGCGTTAAACAGTCAGTTCCAGATCCACCGATCACAGAACTGGCGACTCTGCTGGGGAATTAATTATATAAAGTGAGGTGTACCTTAGGACTAAGATCACTTGTGTTTTCAATTGTTGTGCTTTGTTTGCTTTATTATTGTGGGTTGCATCGGAGTTACATAGATCCTAACCCGGATCTGGGGATACCCTGTTAGGTAGCATAAGCTGTGAGGGACCTGTCCGGCGTAGACCGACATGGGTGAAGCAGTGGCAACGTTGGTGTGGCACCTTGGTCTGTACCGATATCCCTTGTGTCGCAACGAGGAGAATATGGGTCTTCTGAGGAGTCATTAAGCACCAACCGACCTTAGAACCTTAAATGACCCAACTTGGCCAATAGAACAGTAGCAGTATGCTATGCCCATTGAGGCTAAACTCTCGCGATGGTTCTGGCCGCAAGAAAAGATTGCGATGCTGGAGTTATGACCGATTGAGGGTAGTCAGTGATATTGGGATCCTCTAGAACCTGGTTACTTCTGATAGGACAGGTCTTAACCAACAAACTGAAAGAGGGTAATACCTAGACCCCATGCTGGCCTAAAATCTAAGGGCTCTTATGTGTGACTTGTGTGCCTTCAAACTTGACTACTTGCATACTTGTTATCTGACACTCGAGTTCTTTGCAGGTTTTGTTTATAGTCCTTAATCTGGACTCATAACAGGGTTTACCTACATTACTCCACGCATAGCATAACATCATACCATCATACCATTGCATGCATCCTATATAAGGACTAATCCATTTCAAGGACCTCAAAGGCTTGTGATGCAGGTCATGATGAACAAAATGTCTAGCAAGGGGCAAAGGGGATTTATTTTCCTCTAGCCAAGGTTGTCAGGGGCTATGACCCACTGGATATGGTGAGCCTTTGACCCTTGAAGAAGGACTCTCAACAACATGCAGTTCCTTCAATCAAGCTATCGGATCCCAACTCTAACAATTTTCTTGTTTACCCCGCGAGATCCTTGAAAACATTGCATGCATACATACATATCATTGCATTACAGGTATCCGTTTTACAGGTTGCTTACCTTCTTCGCTGTTTATTTCAGCCGATCGTCATGAATCTCGAATCATCTACTGAGCAATCCATCAAGGCTCTCCAGGCTCAGAATGCCCAGTTCCAAGAGTTGATCATGAGTTTGGCCCAGGGGCAACAAGATCTGAAGACCCTACTTTTGAAAAAGAAGAAGAGGACGGTGCTGTTCAACCCTAGACGCAAATCTGGGAATGGATCACTAAATGAAGTTGAGCAGGCTACCCCGTCTGTTGGGAAAGACAGTCCCCATGAGAGAGAGGTTCCTAGTCCAGTGGTCTCCGACAACGAGACCGATTACAATGATGAGCAGTACCCTCCAGCTGAGGACAGGTATAAACAGTTGGAAGACCAACTAAGTGCCACGGAGATACAAAAAGTGCCCGGCCTGGACTTCGAAGATCTAGGTCTGTCTTCTGGGGTGGTAATCCCACGTAAATTCAAAGCACCTGCTTTTGCGAAATATGACGGAGCTTCCTGTCCTAAGCTGCATCTCAGGTCATACATAAGGAGGATCCAGCCCTACACGGCTGACAAGAATTTGTGGATTCACTTCTTTCAGGATAGTCTGGCAGAGACTCAACTCGACTGGTTCTATCAACTAAATGGAGCCATTATCCGCAGCTGGGAGGACTTGGCCACTACATTCTATAAACAGTACCAGTATAATGCCGACCTTGCTCCCACGCGCACTCAGCTTCAAGGAATGTCTATGGGTGCAGGCGAAGGTTTTAAAGAATATCCTCAAAAATGGAGGGACCTTGCTGGAAGGGTACAACCACCTCTAACTGACCGCGAGCTCGTCGACATGTTCTTGGGGACCCTGTCTGGTCCATTCTTCAACCACCTGATTGGGAATTCTGCTGCTGGGTTTACAGATCTGATCTTGACCGGGGAAAGAATAGAAGCTGGCATCAAGTCGGGGAAAATACATAATGGTGACTCCTCAAACATTGAGAAGAAACCATCCAAGAGAGAATCTGGTGCTGTCAACGCGGTAACTATTGCAAAGCCGGCCGGTGCTCCTCAGCGTCACAATCAACAAAGGGAAGAGAGACCTAAAAGGCAATTTACTCCCCTCGGCATGACCTTGTCACAGATATTGCCACAGCTGCTGGAAACCAAGTTGGTAACTCTCATGGACCCTCCAAAGAATCCTAACAGGACACCTTCAAGGTACAACCCCAATGTTCGCTGCGCCTATCATTCTGACAGCCTGGGGCATGCTACAGATGACTGTTGGACTTTGAGAAACAGGGTTCAGGATCTGATCGATGCGAAGGAAGTCCAGTTCGACTCTCCAGAGACTCCGAATGTGACCACTGCTCCCTTGCCAAAACATGGCTAGGATTGGAATTTTTTTGTTCATTCGAATGTTCAAATTGTAATTTTCCTTTGATTGTTCAAACATTTTGTTTCATGTCAAACTTGGTTATTTCATTAATGCATTACACGTGTCTGTTTTGAAGTAATTATGTTTACTATGCTTAAAACTGCTTTCATTTTTTTGATGTCAACTCTCAATTAACAATTCTAAGCCTCTTGAGGGAGGATGACGAAAATGATACCACGATCCTTACAGTATGCTTTTGAACAGACCCCGCTGATGAGGTACAGGCATTGTTTCAATTCCTAAACACTGGAGTTATAAGGAAGATAATCCCTCGTCAACCCCTCTGAGCCAAAGAAGTAGGAGTTTTTCTTTTCGAAATTTAAAACCCTTAATCATAACCTGGGGCAGGGTAGTTCCCTCAGCTGATCCAAGTGCATAACAAATGGCACCAAAGAGGTCCTTACAAAACAAAGAAAGAAAATGATGGTTCCGAATAATCATAAAGATAGGCAGTCATTACCAAAAAAAAAAAAAAACTAAAGCCCAATAAGTCAAAACCTATGAAGGAGACTTACAAAACTGGGGCATCCCGCTGACTGTAATTCCAAAAGAAACAGTTCAGGCAAAAAACAGGGATAATGAAATAAAAAAGAAAGAGGTCCAACAAATCCTCAACAAAAGGAAAGGACTGCCTATTCAAATGAATTGTCAACATCCGAACCATCATTAGAATATCAGGACAAAGACCCAAACAAGGTCAAACGCACGATCAACTGAGTTTAGGTTTGAAGAACATTACGAAGAGCGGGTGGGTACAAATAAAATTTGAGCCTTTACCCTTTGTTTCTTAAACCGTGAACCTGGCCACGTTATAACCCTTAAAAGTCCTAGCTGAAGCATGGGTTAGTTCGAAAGCATACTGTTACAAAGGTATCCTGACTCCTTAAGGTTTGCTGTAAAATACTGAGTTGACATCACAGTTTACAAAAAATTCACTTGTTTTTATGAAAAATGCATTTTCGCAAAAAACTTCAGGACATACATAAGCTTTGCATTTTTAACATAACTTTGTCTGCATATGACTATTTGTTCGAACAGCAGAGAAATTCGCACGAAGAATATCTAGTGAACAAAAGCACTTCCAATCAAGGGGCATGGCATGATCATTGTCCATCATCTGGGGCAGTTAAGTCAAGATTCGAAGAATCTCTCAAAAGGCCAACCAACTTGGGGCAAATCTCCATCCGGATCATTTGGGGCATTGGACGATTAAACGAGGATCTTCTGGTGGTATGGCAACAAAACACTTCTGACAGGGGCAACTCCCTACATTCTGAGAATGTGGACATAGTCGAAAAAAATACTACACAAAAATCAAAGACCCGTTAGGTTGACACACCTAGGAAAAAATAAGGGCTTCCCGGCGAACCAAAAGGGTTTGGGCAAAAATAAGGGATGAAAATGAAAAAATTTGTACACCCGGCAAGTCGAAAACCTGAAAAGGCGGCTTGGGCAAAAATGGGTATCCCGGTGGACTGAAAACCCGAGAGGGCGGTCCAGGCAAAAGTTAGGGATCAAAAGCGTACGACTATGTCCTGTCATCTCGTCACTTGAAGAGTCGTCTATCGGCAGTAATCAAGCGCCTCCACAGGTACCTTCTCTCGCAGAAACAGGGGCAATAATGAGTTGTCTAAGTGATCTAATTGCTCTGTCCATCAAGGTACCAAGGTAAGTTCAACTAAAGAACATAACCAAGATGCCTTAACTCCCCAGAGAGTGAGCCAGCAAGTCAGCGATACTCTCCCCAAGCAGAGTTAGTCTACTGTCAGCCTTAAGGAAATTGGGTATCCCCAGCAGATCTCAACATTCCCCAGGAGTATACAAACATTCCTAGCAAGCATCCCCGGCAATCTTGACCTAAGATTGTTCCCCGGAAGTATACAAGACATCCGATGAAGCCACATCCCCAGTGCAACCTCAAGAGTTTCCCCAGGAGAACTTAATCAAACTCCCCAGCAGGAAGTTTATCCCTAGTAGATTCCGGAAGCTTGTCATCCGCACAGTACGAACGCTCCCCAGATTTATTCGAAGGTTATTTCCCCACCAGGATATAATTGGGTTATCCTCAGCCAAAAGCCACGAAAAGATCGTCCTCGACAAAGTTCTTCTTATTCCCCAGCGGAGTTCATCAAAACTTCCAACAGAGCACAACAACGGTATCCCCAACGGAGTTATCCTCATCAACCTCAATAAAGTACCTCTCTTTCCCCACAGAGTTAGCTCCCCGCAGAGTAATCTATTAGCCAAGTTTATACCCCAACAGAGTCATCTTCTCCTACCGATATTCTTGCAACCATCGTCCCCAGCGGAAACAGAAAGCACTATCCTTCAAACATCAGTCCAGGAGTTAACTTCCCGGCACCCGTCAAGGATTTATTTTCCTAGACGAAAATACATTTCATAAACATCACATTGTTATACATCATGATACATGCATATACGCATCATATCATACAATCTCATGTGTTGAGAACATCATTGCTTGATTCATATCATGCATTGCATATGACTGACCTTTACCTTTCAGGAAGGATACAGTTAAATGATCAGCTATGTAGACAAATTCAGTCAAAAGAAGACAAGTCCAGTTAAAATTAATTCCACTCGTCGTTATAGACACCCGTCGTTATAGACACTCGTCGTTATAGACACTTGTCGTTATAGACACTCGTCGTTATAGACACTCGTCGTTATAGACACTCGTCGTTATAGACACTCGTCGTTATAGACACTCGTCGTTATAGACACTCGTCGTTATAGACACCCGTCGTTATAGACACTCGTCGTTATAGACACTCGTCGTTATAGACACTTGTCATTATAGACACTCGTCGTTATAGACACTCGTCGTTATAGACACTCGTCGTTATAGACACTCGTCGTTATAGACACTCGTCGTTATAGACACTCGTCGTCATAGACACTCGTCATTATAGACACTCGTCGTTATAGACACTCGTCGTTATAAACACTCGTTGTTAAAGACCACTCGTCCATGAGGATACCCTGTCAGTAGAGACAACTCACCAACCTTTCTGAATTCCAGGCTCGATTCCTGTATCTTGCCAGGGCACGTCTGAAGAGTTTGAAGATCCGATTCCTGTATCTCGCCAGGGTGTATCTGTTAACGACTAATTCCAGACTCGATTCCTGTATCCTGCCAGGGCACGTCTGAAGAGTTTGAAGATCTGATTCCTGTATCTTGCCAGGGTGTATCTGTTGACGACTAATTCCAGATTCGATTCCTGTATCCAGCCAGGGCATATCTGCATAAAGAGTTTGAAGATCAACCCCAGTAACAGGCCAGGTAATTATCTTTCTTTCTCAGGTACGCAAGTTCTCGCTAAGGAATCTCTTACGCGATCGACACCCAGATGGCATCTATAAGCCCATCCACATACCAACAGCCTCCAAATGGCATCAATAAGCCCATTCCCGACAAGGTACTGTCACACTTCCAGATGGCATCTATAAGCCCATCCTCCTATTCATCACTTCTCAATATGGCATCTGTAAGCCCATTCCCTGCATCATACTGCTGACACTCTACTATGTGAGTGCAAATTTCTGGGCACTCTAGTGTTCAATCATCTTCCACCTTCGGATTACGAAAGGCACGACAGTCAATCTACATCCTCAGGTCTAAGAAGATTGAACAGGGGCAACTGTTGTACCCCAAAATTTTCCCTCCCATATTCTTCAAGATTTGCCAAGATCAATCCCCAAAAGATTCAAAATCTCTCAAAGGTTGCACAGTCCAATTGCCTCCTAACACAGTCAAAATTAGGGTTTTGGTTCTTGCAAAGAAAATGAGGTTTTCAAGGGTCCAATCAAGTCCCACATGCCTATATACATTGTCAAGCATCCACATGCCAAGTTTCAAGACTCACAGCATCAAATTGCACAGTCAAAAACCCTAAATGCTTCACAGTCAACTGCAGGGGCAAAATGGTCATTTGACAGTCAAAAGTCAAAATTTTTGGTCAACATCTTATTTTGAAGCCACAAACATCATTTGATCAATTCTTGATCATGATTTCACAAGCATGACTCAAAAAGTCTCAAGATGCAAAAGTTTCTATTTTTGGACAGTTGAAAAAGTCAACTACAAATTGACCAGAGCATAACTTCTTCATGGTTTATCAGAAAAATCCCATCCAAAGCTCATTTTGAAGAGAATGACATTTCCTACAACTCATATTCACACTTCAAGTCCATGAAATGCTCTCACAAAAAGTTATCAATTTCAACATTATAGGTCATTTTCAAAAGTCAACAAAAAGGCACTTTAAGTCAAAGACCATAACTTGAGATTGGTAAATCAAAATGACATGGGACAAAAGGCATTGGTTAGAGGACTTCAAGACCTTTCCAAAATGTCCAAGAACATGTTCATAGCTTCAAAATTGAGCAAGATATGCCTTGTAGAAGTTGGGAAATTTTTGGGAATTTTGAAAAGTCAACTTTGCACAAAAGGCTTCAAAAATGCTAATGGGCCACAAATTCTTCCATGAATCATTACCCAAAGGCTATGCACGACCCATTAGGCTCAAAGGGAGTTATTTTCTTATTTATGATTAATTATTTGAATTTTTATTATAATTAATTCATTTAATTAAATTTAAATATAAGAAAAATACCAAATCATGTTTTTAAATCTTTTTTATGCAGCAAATCAAACTAGGGCAAGGTGGCAAATTGTTTCTCATTCAAAAAGGAAAGATTCTACATGATTGGCAATAATTGGCATGGAAAAAGATTGAAAAAAAATATGGAAAAATCAAATATTCAAAACATGAATGCATGGACTTTGGGCTTGTTTTCTTAACCTAATTTCACTCAAGTACATATGCACAACTAAGACCTAATGCATTGGACACGAAATATTGCATACAAGCTGCATACCAAATTGCAAATTTTCATAAAATTTTTGAAAACTGAAAACATAGCTACAAGGCGATTCAAGGTCCAAAAGCTTGTCCATTGTCTTCCTGACATTTCTAGGAACATGTTGCAATCAAGAACCAATCTCCAGACCTCAAGAATTGGTAGAACGAAGTCTCACTTTCCATAAATATGTTCATTATCGTGTTTTAATTTTCAAGCATTGTTCATGTGTTTTGTTGACTGATTTACACTAATATGGATGTTCTGAAGCTAATGGTACCCTTTAATTGAACTAACAATGCCTATATCAAAATCTGCCATTGATGGATATTAGGGTTTCAGGAGCTCTAATTTAGGGGTTTACACATATGGAAAAATTGGACAACCAAACCTATGCCAATGGATTCGTGACCTCAAGACGAAATCAATCCACACCTCGCGCCCTTTTTATATTTGCCTATGCTCTAATCGCTATTTTCATGGTTTGCAGTTAGTGGGGGTTTAAAACCCCCGCTATTTGTTTATATTACAGGGACAAAGATGAAGACGAAGCCTATGTGTCCAAACATGACTGGGTGATTCAAATATTGGCGCGTGATTTCTTGCTTTACACCACTAGCGCTTGTTTTCTATTATATTATTTATGTTCTATTATAATAACAAAGAAACACATTAGCCCGGTTGGTTGGTGAGCTGTCCTGCAGGTACTAGGACCTGGGTTCGATTCCCAGGTCCCCCCAAACGCTTAATGATTTTTGTCCTAATGGATTCATATGCAGCGCCTCCTTCAGGGTTCATCATACAACCTCACATGCTAGCTTGCCACGCGCCCCTGAGCTTTAATCCAAAGGCCACAAAAGAGGTTTACCATATGCCTCAGTCAATGGATGCACACGCAACCACAGAAAGTCAAAAGAGGGCCTTGATTCAGTGGGCCTAAATGCTTCAAAAACCTCCAAAAAGGGCCTGATACCCCCCCCCCCCCCCCATGGTTTGCATTATTTTTGCTTTTTATTTGATTTTTTTTAAATTCTTTTTAATGTTTTAATTATTTCTTTTCACCATAAAATAATTTCCACAATAAAAAATCAGAAACTAAAATGCTTACTTTTTTTAATAATATTTATTTCACCATTATTTATTTTGTAAATAAACTTTAATAATTAACTAGTTAATTTAGGTTTTAAAACTTTAATATTTTTCTTAATAAATTAAAATAGGTAGAATTAGGTTTTTTGCATTTTCATCCTTTACTTAATAAATAATTTTTTTTATTATCATTATTATTAATTACTAATTTATTTTGTAAATGAACATGTACATTAAATATTTAGTAAATTAGGTTGAACTTGAATATTTTTTCATTAATAATTAAAAACAACTTAGAATTAGGGTTTCTCTTCAATTTTAATTTCTTTATTTCATAAATACAAAAAACCTAAAAAACATTTCTTTTCTTTAATAAAATAAATAATTAACTTTCTTACTTCAATTTAATTTCAAAAGGGTTCAACGCCCTCGAACGTTTTGTTTTTATTCTTTCGCGCATTTATTTTATTTTCTTATGAACATTATGTAACTGCTCAAGCTTTGTAATAGTAACTAGGTTTTACTTTCCGCATTTTTATTCAAAACGGGTTTTTGTAATTTGACGATGTATAGACCCGCGCCTTGTAATAGCGTAGGATTTTATTTCCCGCATTTAAATTTCCGCACTCTTACAACTGCTAACTTGCATGAAAGAATGAATGACTAATTAAAAGCAAAACGTAGCTCACGATACAATGATCAAAGACAAATATGAACATGAAAACAACACACAAATTCACACACCACTCTTAGGGTACGCCTCACTGTTGCCTTGCCCCCGAAACGTGGCCGTCGAGTATAGGACGTTTTAGTAAGTCCTTATGTCCATGACATGATCCAGTTGCCTCGAAACGGTTGCCTCGGAATTAAAAAGGATCAATGGCATAAGGGTAGCTTCTAAGGTGTCCTACTGTTGCTCTGGTGACCACACTGATCGCAAGACTTTATCGTCTGTTAATCGGGAGACTGCAAGTGCACAGTCCTATCGCGTAGTTTTAAAAGATATCGAACCCACAAAGACTATAAATCGATCTATTGTTATCCTAAGTTACGGTACACAGCTAAGGCGAATAGTTCTTTTAGAATATTGGTTAAGGAATATAAATATAAATAAAACGGATATCGGTACGTAAAGTAGTGAACCTAAGCGGTTTAAATTGAACTTAAGCGTATAAAGATGCTTAACTTAATTGTTCTGTAGAATTAATCAGTTTAAAAACCCTCAACTCACACTTTCATGGTCTTATCTCGGATTATACGTCTAAAGCCCTATACCTGCTTTCGCTAGCCTATAAGTGTTTAGAAGTATTTTTTGGAAACTTAATTAATTCTAATTTGGTTTAAAGCGCTTTCAATGTATTTAAATCAAATGCCTAACTTTAGCTATCTGGTTAAAAACCTCACACTTTCGTGGTCTCGATCTAACCTATTTACTCTTCTTACTTTCGTAACAAAGATTTTATTATTAAGCATAAAAAGTTATAACCAGAATTTAAATTAATTAGTATTTTAACTTATGAACAATTTAATTCCTACTCTTACTACTATTACTTACCGATACCCAAACGGTTTAGCCGGACATATTTATTAATTCGGTCATGCATAAATAATAAGGTTCAATATATTTAAACATTCCCATAATCAAATAAATAAATACCAAGCAACAATACTTAAATAAAATAAAATAATTATATTAAGAACCTGGAAATAATAATGCTTGAATAATCTTGTTCTTCGAAATAAACGAGCATTCCCCCACAAGTCGGTTGGATCTGCTCGGAGACTTCTTGAATTGAAAAGAAAAATTACGACAAGAAATAAAAAGCACTAGGTCTAACGTAAGGTTATATCAGTGAAAATTATAGAAACTTAAACTAAAATAAAAACTAAAGAAAGAAACTGAACTAGAAAAGTATGGTAGAAATACAAAACTGAAAAGAAAATACGAAAACAGAAAAATAAAGAAAGACTAAATAACGGTTGTTCAGTAAAATTGCCGACCCTTGCTCTGAAGGTTGAACTTGTATTTATAGGCTTCATTTGTAACTTCCCGTTTCCATGTTGTACGAAGGCTAGTGGAGATCATGGGAATAACTACCAGAATCATGGGAGAACATGGGACACGTCTCCAAGACGTGAGGAAGTTGAAATATAGCGCGTTACGGTCGTCACAGGTCTGTTACGGTCGTCACAAGGCTATTAGCGTGTTACGGTCGTCACAAGGCTGTTACGGTCGTAACACCTTGTGGACTGAACTTCTACTGGGCTTTTGCTCTTCTGGGCTTAGTCTTTTTATTTGTATAATTATTTCTTTCTTCTTAACTCCTCCTTTTTGCTATATCACCCCTTTGCTTCATTTCTTTGGCTTTTTAATCCGATTTTCCCTCAATTTATTTCTTTGCTCAATTGATCTTTTATTTAATACAAATACCTGAAACAAAAGAAATACCAACGTAATACAAAAATAAAATAGAATAAATAAATAAAAATACTAATATTATCTATGAAAATTAAGCCAAATATGTTATATAAATTCGTGTTATCAAACTCCCCTATACTTAAACCTTTGCTTGTCCTCAAGCAAAAATTAAAAATGAAAAATTACTTAAGCATAAGTCAAACGTAGATATAAAACACAATTCAATTCGTATTTGGTTGCCAGTCAATTCTTTTGTTTAGATAACTCAAGTTCAGACTTCGACACCAAAATTACCGTAATGACACTAGATACCCTCATTTATGTAGACCAAATTAAGTCATGAATTATAACTCGACCTAATACTTTCGTTTCGTTTCACCCGTTTTCATTCTGGTGCAATCACATTAAGCCCTTTACCTTACGCGCACATAGTGGAGTAACCGGTTAGTGACTTTGATCTTTATAATCTAGCTTGGAGTTCTGGTAGTTATATTTGGTACTCCTTTATCCAATTACAAATTGTGGGGGATCGGACCGTCGTCCGCCCTACCAAGTTCAGCACCAGAGACCACTGAACCAATTCATAATGGTTGTTTGCATAAATATTTTATAGTTTCTGCAACCGTTGAATTAAATGATCTGGTAAGGATCATCTAACTTAATAAGTGCATCTTCTAATAAAAATTTCTCTTTAAAAATCTTGATCAAACACTTATATTCATCGATTCTCCACGTAGTTTGTCGTTCAAGGCGGTGCTGACTGCTTTTATAAACTACTCGGGATTACTTTAAAACTAAGTCTTAAGGTGTTGGTATAATAAGTACTTAAATCAATCTAACACGTTGGGGTATTGAAGTGTTATGATGATAATAATTTTGCTTTAGTCGCGCTCGAGTTCTTATTTATAAAAATAAGCAACCTTAATACTAGTTGAATATGTTAATATAACGTTTGAATTTTTTCGTTATGGCTCAAGAATATGGAGGAATTTGAATAAGCACGAGAATTTTACATAAAAGGCTAAAATTTCATAAACATGTATTTTATTAAATGGAAATTTCGCAGTACATAGGAAAAAAAAAGGAAACTAAAAGGGAATACTAAATAGAGCAAAGATAATAAAAACGAAGTAAGAAATGTTCTGACTCCCCTAAACTTAAAGTAAGCATTGTCCTCAATGCGATAGTACCAGGAGAAATCAGAAAAGAGAAGGGTGATCACTCGTCGCTTGGAGAATTTTGTCCTCTTGCTCCTCTATTTTTATTTCGTTGTCTTCTACGTCTATCAGAGACGTAATCATGCAATCCATCGATTCTAAGGTTTAAGGCATGTATGGACTCGTTGAAATCCTCCATTTGATTTGATATCGCTTTGTAATTACGGTTATTCCAATGTGCGTAGTCGTGTTGGTCGCGTTGCATTTCTCGAACTAGGCGCAATGTTTCATTTTGAACGACTTCCATTGCTTGGAAACGTTGATCTTGTTGTAGAATCGGAGCATACATTGCTTCTAGAGTAGCCGGAGGATGATCATTATCTGGTTGTGCAGCCGGCTTGACTGGTGCATTCAAATTGAAACGCCAATTTTGGAAATTTTGCACATTAATCTGATTTGGACATGGAAGTATTATATTGGGAATCAGATGTGAATCGCGGCAGTACATAACATCTAGCGTCTGGGCCAACATCATATATTGTCCCAAGGACAAAAGCTCGTCGAAAAGGCCTAAAGCATATGCTAAAGATGTGATGATTCCACCAAAGACAAACGGGTTGGTACCAGCCGCATTTACGCATGTGTGAAAGTGGCTAAGAATGAAGGGAGCGGCGTTGACAGCTTGATCGTTGAGGGCACAGAAAATAAGAAACATCTCATTTTGGTTGACCTTGTGATTATTGGTCCTCCCAAAAATGATGTTTGCGAGAATTCGATGAAAGTACCTCACAGCGGGATTATGAATATGCGAAGCGCAGAGATCTCGCCAACTTTCCGTGGGTTGACCGGTTAGATCATCCCAAAGGGAAAAACCAACTTTATCCCAAGAAATGTCGCCTTCGAGGTCGAAAGATTTGCAATGAACGGTCAGACCTCTAGTGAATTCTAAAAGTTCAGCGACTCTTTCTTGATCAATTGAATATTCTTGATTAAACTTGTGGAAGTTCGCGGTACCGATTGTGAATGGATCGTCGGGAGGCGTATTGTATGAGAATGAACTGAGGAACTCAAGCACGAGCGGTTCGAAGGTCGGAGAAGGATTTAAACAGAGATTTAACAAACTCGTATTCGTAAGCATAAAAGTGATGCTTTCCGCCCTACCCAAGGCATCCAAACAATCGGTGTCCACATATTTAGTGGGGACAACCTAACGGGAATAGAATTTCATGTACTTTCCTCTTTGTTGGCCATCATCGTCTTCTCAGAATATAATCGTGGATATGTCGGGTGGTGGTCGGTCTGGCCTCACTTGACGTTGAGTGTTTCGTGGAGCCATGGAAAAGTATGAAATGAAGGATAGAATGGTAGAAAATGAAATGGATGAGAGAAAGTATATGAGAATTAGATGGAAGGGACGTGAAATGAGAAGAAATGTAGAAGAGTGTTTATAGAGGGTTAAGATTGAAGAGGAATTATTATAATAATAATGTGTTGGGAAATGAAGAGGGAAAGTTTGAATAAGAATTATGGTGGAAGATGAATAAGAAGAATATTTTGATGGAAGAGTAAATAAGAGTTGAATGGGAGTAATGTGGGAAAATGAAAAGAAGAAAAGGACGAAACAAACAGTCAGTCAAGGGAGCAGAAAAGACAACATGCATCTGGAGAAGCACGAGCTGAGGCGGGGGTTATGGAGGTAGTGGGACGGTTATGGAGGTAGTGGAAGAAGAAGAGTGGGAGGTTGAAGAAGAAGAAGAGATTCTGTCTGCTATAGGGGTTACTGATATAACCCGTGTTACGGTCATAACACGGGCATGACAGTCGTAACACGCTAAAAGGCGTGTGACGGTCGTAAGGGCTTTGTTACGGTCGTAACAGCTACAAATTTTGTAACTTTTAGTAGAACAGAGTTGTTTCTGTTCTGTGACATTTCTTTCTTACTACAGATACATTACAAAGCATTATTGCGTCCAGTATTTATTTTCAAACTAGTGCAGATATATTCCAGAGCATGGTGTGGGGACTTGCGGCGACCGTCTTGGGCAGCGATTTGAATTTAGGCAGAATAAGGAACAAGGAATTGTATTTCAGCTCACATGCATACATACTACATACTATATATATATATATATATATATATATATATATATATATATATATATATATATATATATATATATATATATATATATATATATATATATATATATATATATATATATATATATATATATGTGTGTGTATAATAGATAAATCTAGAATTTTAATTAATAGTATATATATATATAATACTAGTATATAATGCATTATGATTGATACTATAAATATTGGGAAGTATTAGTTCAGTATATTAATACGAGACGGGGAAATACGATAATTAAAATAATATTCAATCATAATTATAAATATTAACGTGAATTATTTAATTGAGTATAATTATCGGTATTACGGGGAAATAGTTCAAACGCATCAGATGAAAGGGTGCAACCGATAATCGACTTAAATATAAAATTTAACATAAAATAGAAAAAATGAAAATATGGAAGAGAAAATTTAAAATTAGAAACCAGGACGACTACTGGTTGATTTTCCATGGCCACTTATCAAGCCATCTCACATATCCCTCACCTTTTCTTTTCTTTCTTCTGTAGGGTGGTTTATTCTTTCGAAATTGTGGTAGTGGTTCTGGATCTATCACAAGTATAAGTTTTTCAAATTTGGGCTTAATGATTTCATCCATCGCCTCATAAGTTAACCTCACCCTTTTAATAGCAATTATACCATTAATTTTATGGTCCTCTAATTTTCGCTTTTTAGGCAAGACTTTAAATAGTGGTACATTAATGTGGATATTTTTTAATACCTCAACATACGTTTTAAATTGGGAGTCTACCGGAGTTTCCATAAAAAATTTCGGGAAAGAAATCAGTGGGATGTAGTGATTTGGGATTACAATTTGCGCTTCCTTCTCTACCTCGTTTACAACCTCTTTTTCGAACAACATTGGTGAATCTGTCTCAATCTCCACTATTTTCTCGTCAGAACTTTCCTTGGCCGCAATATCACTCTCTTCAAACTCATCATCACTCTCTAGATTTTCAAATAGTTTTTCTATAATGGTTGTTTCAACATCCACATCTTCTTTGGGGAATGGTCCTAGAAGGTTTTGTTCAAGTTGGGAGATTTGAGTTTCTAAGGCCAAGTTGTGAGTCGTGAGGGACTCAACCGCAACGGTTAGTTGGCTAAGTTTTTCATTATTTTGAAGACTTTGTTTTCTTACCTCTTCATTTTGGACTGTTTGTGTTTCTACAAAATGCTCAATCATAGACTCTAACCTAGCGTTGGTTATCATCTCATCAGAATCCTCTATTGGTGTTTCGAAGTTAAAATCTTGTGATTCTTCAGAGTCTTGGAAGTAAGTTAAAGTCTCCTTTTGTGTTTCCCCTAAGTGTTTTATCATCCTAGATGTTTCATTAAAATTTTCCATTAATATTTCGAGATCAGATTTATATGGTTCAGGTGATTCTTCAAAATATTGGGTGTGATAATTATAGAGAGAATTGGGTTGAGGAAAAGTTTGGTTGAAATTATAAGTTTCTTGTGGTTCCTCAAAATGTGGGGATTGGTAGTTTTGGAGGTAATTTGGGTAAGAGTAGGTTTGTGAAGCATTGAAATCTTCCATCAGTATTTCAAGGTTGGATCTATGATATTCTTGTGGTTCCTCAAAATACTGATAATGGGCGTAGGAAAAATTTGGGTTATACATAGTAAATAAAGTAAAGGTGCCTTAGTCTATACGGTGTAACACCAGAGTTACAATATCGACTTAAATAGTCCCCGGTAACGGCGCCAAAAACTTGATCGCAAGACTTTATCGTCTGTTAATCGGGAGACTGCAAGTGCACATTCCTATCGCGTAGTTTTAAAAGATATCGAACTCACAGAGACTATAAATCGATCTATTGTTATCCTAAGTTACGATACACAGCTAAGGCGAATAGTTCTTTTAGAATATTGGTTAAGGAATATAAATATAAATAAAACGGATATCGGTACGTAAAGTAGTGAACCTAAGCAGTTTAAATTGAACTTAAGCGTATAAAGATGGTTAACTTAAGTGTTCTGTAGAATTAATCAGTTTAAAAACCCCCAACTCACACTTTCATGGTCTTATCTCAGATTATACGTCTAAAGCCCTATACCTGCTTTCGCTAGCCTATAAGTGTTTAGAAGTATTTTTTGGAAACTTAATTAATTCTAATTTGGTTTAAAGCGCTTTCACTGTATTTAAATCAAATGCCTAACTTTAGCTATCTGGTTAAAAACCTCACACTTTCGTGGTCTCGATCTAACCTATTTACTCTTCTTATTTTCGTAACAAAGATTTTATTATTAAGCATAAAAAGTTATAACCAGAATTTAAGTTAATTAGTATTTTAACTTATGAACAATTTAATTCCTACTCTTACTACTATTACTTACCGATACCCAAACGGTTTAGCCGGACATATTTATTAATTCAGACATGCATAAATAATAAGGTTCAATATATTTAAACATTCCCATAATCAAATAAATAAATACCAAGCAACAATACTTAAATAAAATAAAATAATTATATTAAGAACCTGGAAATAATAATGCTTGAATAATCTTGTTCTTCGAAATAAACGAGCATTCCCCCACAAGTCGGTTGGATCTGCTCGGAGACTTCTTGAATTGAAAAGAAAAATTACGACAAGAAATAAAAAGCACTAGGTCTAACGTAAGGTTATATCAGTGAAAATTATAGAAACTTAAACTAAAATAAAAACTAAAGAAAGAAACTGAACTAGAAAAGTATGGTAGAAATACAAAACTGAAAAGAAAATACGAAAACAGAAAAATAAAGAAAGACTAAATAACGGTTGTTCGGTAAAATTGCCGACCCTTGCTCTGAAGGTTGAACTTGTATTTATAGGCTTCATTTGTAACTTCCCGTTTCCATGTTGTACGAAGGCTAGTGGAGATCATGGGAATAACTACCAGAATCATGGGAGAACATGGGACACGTCTCCAAGACGTGAGGAAGTTGAAATATAGCGCGTTACGGTCGTCACAGGTCTGTTACGGTCGTCACAAGGCTATTAGCGTGTTACGGTCGTCACAAGGCTGTTACGGTCGTAACACCTTGTGGACTGAACTTCTGCTGGGCTTTTGCTCTTCTGGGCTTAGTCTTTTTATTTGTATAATTATTTCTTTCTTCTTAACTCCTCCTTTTTGCTATATCACCCCTTTGCTTCATTTCTTTGGCTTTTTAATCCGATTTTCCCTCAATTTATTTCTTTGCTCAATTGATCTTTTATTTAATACAAATACCTGAAACAAAAGAAATACCAACGTAATACAAAAATAAAATAGAATAAATAAATAAAAATACTAATATTATCTATGAAAATTAAGCCAAATATGTTATATAAATTCGTGTTACCACACACTGTCCCTACAAACGAATTGACCCGAACACCTCCAACGGTGGTGCTACCTATCTCTCAATGGTGGGATGGCACAACCTTAAGGACATTTACACAACCTAATTCCTTAGGGTAGGTGGATGACTCATAGATACTTACTCTATTCAAAAACAAATCAAACTCTTTTCACACCGACACTTTCAAAAAGCTTTCAAAACAATTTTTCAAACACTCTTGAGGACTGATACAAGAGTCGATCTGAAATCTTTAAACGAAACTTTTTCAAACTCACTCACAATTGAAAAGCAAACACTTTTGAAAACAAAAATGAGCAAGTATCTAAGAGCCCATGGATAACCATGGATAGAAAGGGTGCTAACACCTTCCCTTTCTATAAATCTACCTCCCGAACCGAGAAACTATCTCATAAGGAATTTTGCTGTGCTTTTGTCCTGTCCATGTTGGAGAAAATAAAAGACGGTGGCGACTCTTGCTTCCGCGACATTTCGCGAACCAGTGTTAAACAGTCAGTTCCAGATCCACCGATCACAGGCAGTAACATCCACCCTTCATCAGAAATTAAAATACCCTGTCAAGGGGAAGATCGTTATTGTTTGTGACAAAGAAGAATTTATGGTGATCCATCTCAATTCCTTCAAGTACGTGGAAATGGATGGTGAATTCATAGAGACTCCGTGCCAGGACTTCAAAATTGTTCCTCATATGATTTCCGCCACCAAAATATCCTCCAACACATCAAAAGCTGATGAAGTTATAGGTTTCACTTAAGGATTCCCGTGCCGTGGTCGAAGACAAAAACTGTACTATATGGGGAAAACTTCTCGACATTCCATTTAAAGCAGACAAATTTCGACTGGGTTTCACCATCAAAGCTCAGAGAGAAGTCAGGCGTGCTCACGTGGGAAATCCACCTCCCCGCATCGGGAATCATGAAGCGAACATTGTGTAAGACTCTGATGATGAAAATACTTTTGAAGATTGGATCTACCCTACTGTCGAAGGAAAGCTCAACAACTGGCATACAAAGGATTTCACTCCTATCTCCTTCATTGAGGAGTAATTACTGTTTACTATTTTATGTCAATTCAAGAATTTTTGTTTGTAATTTTAAATTCCAAACAATGACCTTTAAGCCATGTACCTTGCCCAGGGCAATATGGTCCATTTGTTAAGGGTTTTGTTCATGTTCATTTATCATGTGATCATTTAATATAAACCATTAGACCTTTTGTATTAAAACTTTTGTGTTTATTGTCTTTATTTTCCTTTATTACATTTTTTCAATAGCCATGTATCTTACATGCACACACACACACTTGCAGATCTTCATCCACTCTGGATCTCATTGCCAACGACTCTACTATTGCCAGTTATGAATTTGAACATCCAGTTAACCAAGCTGAAGATGAAGGTGAGGAAGATTGTGAAATACCAGGAGTGTTATCCAGAATTATAATGCAAGAAGAGAAAGCTATTCAACCTCATGAAGAGCCAGTCGAAGTTATCAACTTAGGTACTGAGACAAATAGGAAATAAGTCAAGATCAGTGCCAACCCAGAAGATGGTATCAAGAGCAGATTGGTTTAGATGTTACATGACTACGTTGAAGTGTTTTCTTGGTCGTATGAAGATATGCTAGGATTGGATACCGACATTGTGGTTCATCGTCTACCAACAATGGAATATTGCCCTCCTGTTAAGCAAAAGGTTCATCGTACGCGGCCAGGCATGTCTGAAAAGGTAAAGGTTGGGGTAATGAAGCAATTTGATGCAGGTTTTCTGGCTATCACATCTTATACTCAATGGGTTGCGAACATGGTCCTCGTGCCGAAGAAAGATGGAAAGTGTAACACGGTGGGAGAACTGACTTGGGTGTTTTGCGTTTTATTGCAAATGTTGCAGATAGCAAGAGTGACCACCGACTTTTCTTTTATCCAATAAGGAAAGGCTGAAAAGAACATGAAAGACCTTTCGAGATATTTTCTTGATTTCAGGAGGTAGATTATAAAAAGGGAAGGTATTAACACCCTTTTCATCCTTAGTTACCTACAAGATCTTAGTTGCTTGCTAGATCACTTGCTTTTGTTTGAAAGTGTGCTTGTGGTGAAGGTTTTAAAGTATTTTGAAAATGTCTTTCTAATGGTTCTCGTTTCTATAAGAACGTGTACAAAGTGTTGTTTTTTTGAAAATGTTTCAAAATAAGAGTGTTGGTGTATAAAATGTTTTTGTTGTGAGCAAGCAAGCAACTAGGAGTAACCTAGCTAATCAAAAGGTCTTAAATCTCCTTTTACTCCTCCTTTAGATGTTGTTATCTTACCATTGATTTGGTAAGAAGCGCCATCGTTGGATGTGAAGGGACGAGCGTGGGACGTTTGTAAAGTCATAGAAGGCAACCTATGGGACATTTTAGCAATGTCGTTTTTAGGGACTAGATCTTTTACCAAAGGCAACATCGAGGGTCATCGAGGGACTATGATCTTTTATCGAAGGTCTTTGCCAAAACGCCCATGTTCGAGGGACATGACTAATTTTCCGAGGCAACAAGTGAGATTACCCTAAGGATGCATGTGTGAATAGTGTGTTTGATTACATGCATTTTTCTTGATTAGGGGTTATCTACTTGTTGGTTTTATCTTTTCATATACACCTAATTACTAGCATTTGTACAAAAGTAATAAAAAACGCAAGAAATAAAACCTACACTATTACAACCATATCGAATTGCATGGAAATATAAAGGCAAAAATAAAATAAATGCAAGAAAAATGGACGCTTCGATTTGGGTTGAAACACCCTTCGATTCTGTATTTCCTGGCTTCCTTCGATTTGGATTCTGAAGTGAGTGGAGTCATGCCTTTCGATTTGCTTTTCTGTCTCCTTCGTTTGAGAGTTGGAATCAAGATGGTCACGCCTTTCGATTCTGCCTAGAAATCAACGTAGTTCTTCCTTTCGCTTGAGACCTGGAAACAACCAAGTTTTGGACTTCGTTTGGGGCCTAGAAACAACAAGGTTTTAGCCTTCGTTTGAGGCATGGAAATAACAAGGTTTTGGCCTTCGTTTGAGGCCCAGAAGCAGCAACATTCATACTTTGCCACAAGTTCCTTGCTGACCCTTTGTATGAATATTGGGTCCTCAAAGTATGATTCGAAAGGCTTGTGCAACTAGCCAATCAAAGGGTACAACAAACCTGTCTTAAAGTCTAAAAATGCAATATCCAAATATAACTACAATCCAGGGGTTAACATGAAAACTAATGGGTCTCGAAATCCAAAGCATAACTAAACTAAGGTTGAGTTTTCAACATACAGGCAGTCAGAATCGAAAGCTAAAAAATAATCTAGAAATGTATACATTTTTCTTTATTGGCATATGCACATTGTTATACCTCAAAATTTTCCCTCCCATTTTCACACAAGACATACACCTAGAGGTCCTCAATTTCTCAAGTTGACTAAGGATTGGCCAGACAAATCCTCCTCTTAAGACAATAAGCCAGAAACGAGGATTTCACTCCTCATCAAGATGGTTGAGTTCTAAGGATCCCAAATTTTTTCCATTATCCTAATATGTCCTCAAGATCATCCGTGCTAAGTTTCATGCCTTGCACAACAAGTTTGCCCAATCAACTGCTCAAATGCCTGAAAATCAACTATACTAGGTCAAAAGTCAACTATGGCCCAAATACAGTCAAACTTCAAGATTTTTGGTCAACATCAACATTTTGAAGTAATATCCATCATTTTATCAAGGGTTGATCATGATTTCTCAAGAAATGCCCCTAACTCATCAAAATTCAAAAATGGCAATTTAGGGTTTCTATAGGAAAAGTCAACCAAACTTTGACTAGGCATAACTTTCTCATACTTTATTAGAAATTTTACAACCAAGACTAATTTTTAAGAGAATCCAATTCCCTACAACTGATCTTCATCCCTCAAGGTCAAGAAATGCCTTAATCAAAAGATATAAGCTCAGACATTATAGGTCATTTCAAAAAGTCAACAAAAACACCTTTTGGGTAAAAGCTCCTTACATGAACATGGAAGATCCAATTGAGATGAAACCAAAAGGGTTGTTTAGAGGACATCCCAAGCTTTTTAAAAAGTCCAAGAACACCCTCTTAGGGTAAAAAATGAGAGAGATATGCATTGCTAAAGTTGGTCGAATTTTGGAAATGTGCTTAAAGTCAACATTGATCAAAATTGATTTTTTTCCAAATGGGCCCATGTTTTCTTGTTTGAAACTTGTTCCTAAGAGGACCCACGATCCCTGAGCTTATCCACCTATTATTTTATTATTTTTATTATTTGTTTTGATTTTTTATTCATTTAAATCAAAATAAATCAATTTAAAATAATGGAATAATGAAATAAAATCAAAGATTGGATTTTATGAGCATATTATAGGTCTATAATCAGCTGGAAAATCATGTAATTCATACAAGGACTAATTGGATTGGAAAAGATCATGATTTGGCCAAATTTAGTAATAAAAAATACAAGATGCAAATCAAATCTCTTTTCCATAATTTTTCAAGATTGCATATGCTTTTGTTGACCTAATTCATTCTAATATATGTACACAACATTCCCAGAGAAAAATGAGGATTTGGCCGTGTAGAACTGACACAAGAAACTCCAATTTTTTGACAAAAAGTGGCATTCGGTTTGGCATTTGTAGGGAGATTCAAGGCATTCTAAAGCTTGCAATCGACTCCTGGGCACGTGTGGAAGCTATTTTGATCATTACCACCCCTCAATACCTTCAGAAACCATGCATACAGAACCACAATTTGCCCTTGTTTTCTTGAATTCGATTTTTACAATTTACACATGATAAATGAATTTTGACTACATATTCATGTTTGTATAATCATTTAGAACATGTTTGCATAATCAATTGTCTGTTTTGATGCTTGTATGGATAACTGCCATTGTTAGGGTTTAGAGCTTTGTTTTAGGGTTTCTTGTTACAGGTGAAATTAAGCCAAAAGATGAACACCATTACACTCACAAGATCAAACCCAATTGATCTAGGTGGTTAGATTTCCTTTTTATTGTTTGGATTTGATTTTTGAAATACGTAGGGTTATAGTTACAGCAGGTTGTTTGTAGGTAAAAGTTTTGGCTAAAACGACAGCCATTGGGGAAGACGACTACGTGGCAAGACCTGGTTGACTAGTTTGAATGGTGCGCACGTTTTGTTATAATTACTGCCAATTAATAAATATATTATATTTTGTTCATTGCTATTAACAAAAGGCCAATTGGCCCAGTGGCAAGCAGGAAGGGTTTAAGGCGCGCGCATGTGAGAGGTCAGGGGTTCGACCCCTGCCTCCTGCATATTATTTTTCTCATAATGTATTTCCATATCCAATGTTATCATGCCCAACGTGTTCATCCTACACCTCAAATTCATCACCATCAGATCAAGCAGCGCCAAATCATCTCACGTTTGCATTGGGCTTACAGGATCCTGGGCCTTGACAAATTCCGCATGCAACCCTCCAAATTGGGTTCTCACCCCCTCAAGCCCATTTTTGTAACCTCTTCATTCTTTTTATTTAATTTATATTTTATTTGTTTATTCTTTTTTTTTAATTATAAAATAAGAAAATCATCACAAAATATTAGGACTTAGTTTTTTAATAAATTAATTTTTTGCAAATTAATTAATTTCATCGAATTTAATTTATTTTCATTAATTAAAATTAATTAGAAAATTAGGTCAATTTCAAACCTTTTCATAAAATATCCCAAAATACTTTCAATGAGCAAATTATATTTTTAGGGTTTAAAACGTTTTTCAACTTTAATTCTCGCGCTTAATTATTTTTTCCGTACGACCTATTTTTCATTATTGATGTAATTGCGCCGGTTTTGTAATAGCTTAATTAGGGTTTACAATTTCCGCATCATATTTTTTATTCATTATTTACGTATCTATAACAAAGCCCTGTAATAGTTAGGTTTAATTTCTGCCTTTTAAATTCTCGCACTATTATTAACTGTTTAGATTAATAGGCGTGCATGACAAGATAAATCAATTAACCATTAGACCACTAACTTCAATATAATATATCTGGAAAAAAACACTATTGCACACTTGCACCCCTGGGGTATTACCTCACTTGGTTGCCTTTGGAAACAATGGTCATGTCCCTTGAAACATAGGGATACTCTTAGCAAAGACCCTCGGTTAAAAAGTCATCATAAAGATCATAGTCCCTAAAATGTCCCTCGAGTTGTCTGCGAGAAATGACCTTATTATGATAGTCCCTTCGAAATGCTAAGGTATCCTTACATGTTGCCTTCAATGACCATTACGTCCCTTTCGATAGTCCCTCAAAAATCCAACGATTAGGGTTACCTACTCACTAATAGTAGGATAACACAGTCTAAAGGATAGGAGGAAAAGAACGCCTGTTTTTCGAGTAGGTAGATAACTGTTAGGTACTTGCTCAAATAATCCTTTTACACCATACACTTTCAAACATAATTTTCAAATAAAAGTTTTCAAAAAACACTTTATCACACTCTTGAGGACTTATACAAGAGTTACTATAAAGTGAATCGCCACACTAAGGAATTTTTCAAAGCTTTTCAAAACACCCAAAGCACAAGAAATTTTAGAAAATGAGCAAGTACCTAAGAGCCTGTGGAAAAACAAGGATGGAAAGGGTGCTAACACTTCCCCTTTCCATAATCTACCCCCCCATACTCATAAATCTCGAAAAAAGGCCTTTTTCTATTCTTTTCACCCTTTCCTTTGTTGGATAAAATAAAATTTGGTGGCGACTCTTTCTTACCGCGACATTTGCAAACAAAAAATACAAACTAGTATTAACAGTCGGTTCTGCCACCGTATCACACACATGATATTAAAATAGAATAGACTCAAGCTTGAAATAAAACTTACTTCTTGAGGTCCTTAAATCGAAGGGAGATGTACTTGCTTTCTCTGATGGAAAATGAGAGTTCATTGGGACCCTCCCGAGGCTAGTCCAGTTGCTACTTTGTGAAAGCGGTGACTGGGTCGAAAGAAGTTGTGTGAGTGGATCGAAAGATATTTTATCACAAGTGATGGGACAAATCAAAAGCCTATTGTATGATAGCTGGGTGAGTGGGTCGAAGGGTGGTTTGATGGTCACTTGGAGGGTGAATCGAAGGGTTTTTCTTAGTGTATAGAAATGTTTGAAAAAATAATGTTGAGAAGTGTTTGAGAATTTTTGAGAATTTCACAAGTGTTTTCTTGCAAAATCGTTAAGGCACCCCTAATACGTGTGATGATGCATCCTTTTTATAGATGGCTTGAGCTGATGCTTTGGGAGGGAAAATAAAAAGTTCAAACAAAAAGGGGTATGTTGTGCTTGTAGCTTTCGAGGGGCAGTGTTTCATTTCCATTTTAGTGCAAGGAATAGGGCAGCAATGCAGGACTGCTGTGCAACAATTTTGGATTTTTATGGCCAGTGTGTCAGGCTTAATCCTGGCAGCGCGTGAGACTCAGTCAACAAGTACCTTTGGCATCTCAATATTTTGTCTTGACTCCCTAGCCTCTCCTTTAGACTAGACCTTTCAGTAACCATCTCTTTTTTCTAATCGAAGTGTCATTCGAATGACTCCCATGGATATCCTTCGAAGGGGCTAAATTAATGCTCTTAGGATGGGTCAGTAATATATGTCCTTCGATTAGGGGTATCCAGATATGCCTGACAAACTCTTCGAATGTACCACCATGGTGCTTTCTTCGCCTGAGGCAATATCATAGTAATGAGTTTGTATGTTTGGAACATGCTATTTCTACAGGAGATCCTGCCTACTCAAATTTGTCTGTAAAGGGGCCACATGGTTAAATGAAAGAATGTGTGACAGAGATTCCTCCCTTGCAAATATGTTCAAACAAAAGCTTGTAAAAGAAGAGTCAGATGCCCAAATGAAAGGCATGATAAAAGACTGCTGGTCAAGTATTCACACCCCCAAGCGAAGGATGCGTGCAAGGGATGGAAGGCTCAATCGAAGCTTTCAATGTTGGGAAAGTCATTGCCCCAACCGAAGGAGGCTTGCAAGGGAAAAATGTATGATCGAAAGAGGGAAAAAATGGGGGTTTTGTGGACATCAGCTAGTGTTGAAGGAATCATTTTCCTAAGTGAAGCTAACATGAGGCAGCAACCTTGTCCATTCGAAACAAGCATGCAGGCAACATACTTGTCCAGTCAAAAGGCTTGCCTTCTAGGGGATACATATGGCCAGCATGTCATGGCCTTCGATTGCAAGCATGTAAGCAGCATACTTGTCTAATTGAAAGGCTTTCCTTCCATGGGGGCATATGTGGTAGCGAAACTTGTCCATTCAAAACAAGCATGCAGGCAACATACTTGTTCATACGAAAGGCTTGAGGGAAGTATGTGCACTGTGAACTATGTGAGGCCAAGGATGCAATTGAAGGTGGCATGCAAGAAGTTCCTGACTTTTGAACCAAAACCAACCCACCAGAGACCTATGCCCAATCTAAGTATGAAAGCCAATCTTGCATTAAAAGAGGCCAAAAGGCCAATCGAAGGAGCTGAATCGAAAGGCTTATTTTTTTCCAGTTTTGTCAAAAGAATAATTTTATCTGTTTTCTTCTTTTTCTGACAGTTTCCTTTTAACCTTGGTACTGGAAAATCCAAATGTACTTGTGCAGGCTTGGATTTTTGAGAGCCCTTGTGGGGAAATGCCTTGAAAAATGAGAGGGAAAATTTTGGGGTACAACAGCTGCCCCTGTTCAATCTTCTTATACCTGAAGAGTTAGATTGACAAATCTGTCATTCGTGACTTGAAGGTGGAAGATGATTGAACACTAGAGTTCCCATAAACTTTCACTTGATAATGTGGTGGTTGACTGTGTAGGGAATGGGCTTACATATGCCATTTGAAGGGATGATGAAGAGTTATTGGAGATGGGCTTATAGATGCCATATAAAGGTGATTGTTGACATAAATTAGACTAAGTCTAAGCTTGACTACAACTAGAAAAGAATCAGAACAAATATTGGGAGCGATCTATCTGAACCAGGGAGAGTGTCTACGGGAAAGAATAAGGATAAACCAATTAGGGGTTTAACATGAACCAGTAGAGGTCTGGAAAAGAATCAGAATAAATCTTGGAGCGATTTATCTGAACCATAGAAAGTTTCTACGGGAAAGAATTAGGATAAACTGTTGAGAGATTTAAACTGAACCAACAGGGGTCTGGGAAGAATCACAATAAATCTTGGGGCGATTTATTTGAACCAGAGAAAATGTATACCGGAAAGAATCAAGATAAACCGTTGAGAGATTTAAACTGAACCGATAGAGGTCTGGAAAGAATCAGAATAAATCTTGGGGAGATTTATCTGAACCAGAGGAAATGTCTACGGGAAAGAATCAGGATAAACCGTTGAAAGATTTAAACTGAACCAGCAGAGGTCTGGAAAGAATCAACATAAATCTTGAAGCGACTTATCTGAACCAGAGAAGATGTCTGCAGAAAGAATCAGAATAAACTGTTGAGAGGTTTAAACTGAACCAACAGAGGTCTGGAGAAGAATCAGAATAAATCTTGAAGCGACTTATCTGAACCAGAGAAGATGTCTATTTGGAAAGTATCAGGATAAACCGTTGAGAGATTTAAACTGATCCAACGGGGGTCTAGAAATAATCAGAATAAATCTTAGGGCGATTTATCTGAACCAGAGAAAATGTCTACCAGAAAGAATCAGGATAAACTATTGAGAGATTTAAACTGAATCGACAGAGGTCTGGAAAGAATCAGAATAAATCTTAGGGCAATTTATCTGAACCAGAGGAAATGTATGCGGGAAAGAATCAGGATAAACCGTTGAAAGATTTAAACTGAACCAGCAGAGGTCTGGAAAGAATCAGCATAAATCTTGAAGTGACTTATCTGAACCAGAGAAGATGTCTGCGGGAAATAATCAAAATAAACCATAGAGAGGTTTAAACTGAACCGACAGAGGTCTGTAGAAGAATCAGAATAAATCTTGAAGAGACTTATCTGAACCAGAGAAGATGTCTATTTGGAAAGTATCAGGATAAACCGTTGAGAGGTTTAAACTGAACCAAAACAGGGCTGGAGAAGAATCAGAATAAATCTTGAAGCGAATTATCTGAACCAGAGAAGATGTCTGCGGGAAAGAATCAGAATAAACCGTTGAGATGTTTAAACTGAACCAGTAAGAGTCTGGAGGAATTAATTGTCATGTAGATTGTCACCCCGTCTTGTTTCAGTAATTGATCTGTAATTGATTTATCCACAAATAGTTGTCCTGTCTTGTCAGAAAATTTGATAATAATTTTCTGTTGATTGATCTTTCCTGAAAAAGGTAAAGAGTTAGTTGTATGTGATACCATGATGTATGAAATGCATAGTGCAATGAGATTGCGATATATGTATTTGTATCATCGGTGTTTATGATGTATGGGTGCGATGTATGCGCATGTAAGTTGTTTCTGCTGCAATGTTGTCGGATTAGGGAAAATAAATCCCTGACTACCATTGGGAATGAGGAATGTAAGTCTTCATATTTTGTTGAAGTTGAAGTGCTGATGGGTTTACATAATCAGAGAAATAAACTTTGTTGGGGGAGAGAAACCCCGTGTATTGCCTGTGGGCTTTATGAAATCCTGCTGGGAAATCCTGAGAAGCTGAATGACTTTTGCTGGTGTATCTTTGAGGTGGCAACGAGAAGTTTCGCCCCGTCGGGGACATGAAGGAAAAAGGCACCAATAGGCTACATGCTGGCGATATGACGAAGATCCTGTAGCGGGACGTTCTTGCTTCTTCCCCTGCCGGAGAAAATACCTGTGGGGGTTTTGTAGAATGGCTCATAGATGTTATCCTGTTTCTTAAAGCCATTAGTAATTGTCCTTTTTTTAGTTTTCTTTTTTATGTGTTCATTTATAAACAGTAATTAAATTTAAATGCATATGTTCAAAAATAAATACTTGACGTTTTTTGTAAACAAAACAGGAACAGTAAAAGAGAAACAAATAGTTTTGCATTTTCAAAGGAATATCTTTGTATTAACTTGAATAGGTGTTTGTACAAAGAGACGAACATCCTAGTAAGAGAATGTCGTTGTAAAAAATGAAAATTGATATAAAGAAAAGAACAACTATGTGAAATAATCCCATGGGGTTCCCATTCTGCTATAGCCTTCATGTCTCTGAGCGTCTCGTCTATTTGCTGCTTTGTATGAAGCTGATTGGATTAATTAGTACCATTTGAGTTTGATGATTGATGCTGAAGATTGGTTATAAGTTAATCCAATGGGACATAATCATACGCTTTGAATCCCTAACTTTTACCTGGACCTCCCTTTCGGGTTTTCAGTCCACCGGGATACCCTTTTTTTCCCAAGCCGCCCTTTCAGTTTTTAGCTTGTCGGGTGTATAATTTTTTTTTGTATTTTATCCCTAATTTTTGCCCGAACCCTTTTGGTTCACCGGGATGCCCTAATTTTTTCCTAGGCCAGTCGACCTAGCGGGTCTTTATTTATGCGTAGTATTTTTTAACTATGTCCGTGTTTACAGGATGTGGAAGATCGTCGTCGTCCATAGTGGTTAAGATTATTGCCCCACCGGAAAATACACTCTTGATCATAAATGGTCCTTCGTATGTAGGAGTCCATTTTCCCCTGGGATCTCCTTGTGGCAGTATGATACGCTTGATTACCAGGTCACCAGCTTGATATGCCTGACGTCTGACCTTCTTGTTGAAAGCTTTGATCATATGTTTTTGGTACATCTGACCATGGCAGACAACTGTAAGCCTCTTATCATCAATCAAGTTCAACTGGTCAAGTCGAGTTTGAATCCATTCATCTTCATTCAACCCTGCATCCTTTATGATTATCAAAGAAGGTATTTGGACTTCAATTGATAGAACAACTTCCATGTCGTATACCAAGGAGAAGGGAGTTGCCCCTGTTGATGTGCACGCCGTGGCACGATAATCATGGAGAACGAATGGTAACATCTCATTCTAGTCCTTGTAGGTCACTGTCATTTTTTGTATGATCTTCTTGATGTTTTTATTAGCGGCTTCTACAGCGCCATTCATCTCCGGCCGGTAAGGAGAAGAGTTATGATGCTGGATCTTGAATTGCATGCATAGTGTAGTGATCATAGTATATTTGAGATTTGTACCATTATTTGTGATGATTCTTTCCAGAATACCGTATCGACAAATAAGATTATGTTTGATGAATCGGGCCACAACATTCTTGGTGATAGAAGCGAAGGAAGCTGCCTCAACCCAGTTCGTGACGTAATTAATGGCAACCAAGATGAAGCGGTGTCCATTAGAAGCTGTAGGTTTGATTTCTCCAATCATGTCGATGCCCTACATCGCAAATGGCCAAGGAGCAATTAGGATGTTTAGAGGAACTAGAGGCACATGTACTTTGTCAGCATAGATCTGACACTTGTGACATGTTCGTGAATGCTGATGACAATCTGCTTCCATGGTGGACCAATAGTATTTTGCTCGTAGGATCTTTTTAGCCATTATGTGCCTACTAGAATGGGTGCCAAAGGTGCCTTCGTGTAAATCAACCATAATCTTGTCTGCCTCACTCTTGTCAATGCACCGAAGCAAAGTAGATTCGTGGTTGCGCTTGTAGAGAATCCCATTACCAAGGAAAAACTTAGCAGAGAATCTTCTCAGGATTTTCTTGTCATTGACTGAAGCTCCTTCCGGATACTCTTGGGCCTTGAGACATCTCTTAATTTCATGGAACCAAGACTTGTCCACTATTTCATCAGTATCGATCTCGTGACAGTAAGCTGGTTCGTCCATTCTCTCGATGGTGATCTGAGGAGCCTCATTATCCCATTTGACTTTAAACATGGATGACATAGTTACTAGCGCGTTCGCTAGTTGATTTTCCTCTCGTGGAAAATGCTCAAAGGTAATTTCTTCAAAATGTGGGATCAATGTCAACACATGTTCTTTGTAAGGTATGAAATTAGGGTTCTTCGTGTCCCATTCTACTTTGATCTGACTGATGACTAAGGATGAATCTCCAAATACACTTAAGGACTTGATTCCCAAATCTATGGCAGCTTTGAGACCCATAACACACGCTTCATATTCTGCCATATTATTGGTACAGTTGAAACAAAGCCTAGTAGTGAAGGGAGTATGACATCTGTGATACGGTGGCAGAATGACTGTTAATACAGGTTTGTGTTTTTTGTTTGCAAATGTCGCGGTAAGCAAGAGTCCCCACCTATTTTTCTTTTATCCAACAAAGGAAAGGGTGAAAAGAACATAAAAAGACATTTTTTCGATAATTTTGAGTAAGGGGGTAGATTATGGAAATGGAAGGTGTTAGCACCCTTTCCATTCGTGGTTTTCCATGGGCTCTTAGGTACTTGCTCATTTTTAAAATTGCTTTTTTATTTGTGTGTTTGAAAAGCTTTGAAAACGCCTTAGTACGGCGATTCACTTTATGGTAACCCTTGTGTTAGTCCTCAAGAGTGTGATAAAGTGTTTTGAAAACTTTTAATAGAAAAGTATGTTTGAAAGTGTTGTGTGAAAAAAGAGTTGTTTGAGCAAGTACCTAACAGTTATCTACCTACTCCAAAAAAGTTTGTTCTCTTCCTCCTATTCTTTAGACAGTGTTATCCTACTATTAGTGAGTAGGTAACCCTAGTCGTTGGATGTTGAGGGACTATCAAAAGGGACGTAATGGTCATTGAAGGCAACATGTAAGGATACCTTAGCATTTCGAAGGGACTATCATCATAAGATCATTTCTCATAGGCAACTCGAGGGACGTTTAGGGACTATGATCTTTATGATGACTTTAACTGAGGGTCTTTGCTAAGAGTATCCCTACGCTCGAGGAACATGACCATTCTTTCTGAAGGAAACCAAGTGAGGTAATACCCTAGGGGTGCAAGTGTCCAAAAATGTGCTTTTTTCAGATATATGTATCTTGAATTTAGTGATCTATTGATTAATTACTCATATATGCCTAGGTTGCTAGCAATTTATATACAGGCACATAAAAGCAAAAAATCAAGGCCCTAAACAATTACAAGGCTTTGGTGTATAAGAAATTCGACTGAAAAATAAAGTGCAGAAATAAAACCCTAATTAAGCTATTACAAACTGGGCGCAGTTACATCAATAGTAAAAATTAATCATACGGTAAAAAAAATTACGCGTGAGAGTAAAAAAAATTGAGATAAGTTTGAAACCCTAGAAAACCTAATTTGATCATTGAATATTTTTGGGGGGATTTTGTGAAAAAAGAAATTAGAGTTTGACCTAGTTTTTCTAACTAATTTTAATTAATGAAACAAATTTAAATTGATGAAATTAATTAATTTACAAAAATTAATTTATTAAAAAAAAGCTAAATACTATTTTGGTGATGTTGATTTTTTATGATTTTATGGAAAAATTAATTTAAGAAAACAAATAAACTAATTTAAATAAAACAAAATTAAAAGGGAAAAAGAGTAAGCCTGAGGGGTGTAAACCCAAATTGGAGGGTGCATGCTGAATTTATGCTCAAAGCCCAATTCAGTTGGCCCATAGCTACGTGTGGTTCAATGTGGTTGTTCCAGGAGTGTCCACCATGGGGAGCTTCGTTGGGAGCATTGGATCCAGGAGTTTATTGATCCAAGTATGAGGATATGGGGCCTATGGTGTGCACGCTTAGAAAGGAAGCATTGAATCTGCATAGAAATATTAAGAAAAATAACATGTAGGAGGTAGGGATCGAACCCTTGACCTCCTACACACACACGCTTTGAAACTATATCCCTTTGCCACTAAGCCAATCATTCAATCGTTAACATAAATAAACAACATATATTATATGTGATGAAAAGTCAGTGTCTGTAATAAAAACACGCAAGAATTTAAATGGGCCACTCAGGTTTTGACATGCAGTCATCTTCTTTGTTGAGACTGTCGTTTTAGCCTAAAGGTTTTACCTACAGACAACAATGTAGCTACAAACCTTCACATCTCAAAAATCATAATTATGCAATATAAATTCAAACCAAATATGCAGATCAATTGGATTTGGTCTCGTGAGTACAATGGTACTCATTGTTTATCCTGATTTTACCTGAAATAAAAGACCCTAAAATGAAGCTTCAAGCCCTAGTAATGGAATTTAATCGAATATGCATTAAAACATATAATTAATCATGCAGATATGTTCTAAATAATCATACAAACATGACTGTATATTTAAAAATCATTGGTCATGCATATATTTCAAAGACCAGTTTCATGAAAAAGTGCAAACCGTGATACCTGTGTTGATCATTCCTGGAGGCGTTGATGCACGAGAGTAGTCCAGAAAGCTTCCCAATATGCCCAGGAATGGATTGAAGTCCTTGAAACGCCTTGAATCTCCCTCTAAAGCAAAAATCGATCAACACTTTTTGTCAGAATTCTGAGCAGTCTTGTATGTTCCACACGACCAAAAATTCTCCTCCTCTGATCAGGGTTCATTATGTATGTATAATGGGATGAATTAGGTTTAAAAAATTGAACTAAATCTTTAAGATTGAGTGAAAAAAATATTTAATTTATCTTGCATCTTTTGTTTCTAAAATGGCCAAGTCTCTGTGTTCTTTCCCACTCGTTTTCTTCTGTTTTCCAGCATGTTTCAATCTTCTTTCAATTATGGGATGTTGGGCTTGTTTTGGACCAAATCCCATCTTCATTCAATCGAATGCCTTCCGTTCTAGCCTTGAACTTCAATTCGAACTAGTCAGGACTTTCCTCATTAGAACCTTTCTCTCCTTGATGGTTCTGAGTAGAACTGTGCCAACTTCAATACTAAGACTTCTTCGATTGGACCCCCCCTTGCTTCAATTTCCTGTCCATTTGTAGAGAAGTCTCTGGTCGAAATAACTCTTGTAGCATTGTGACCCAACAAGGCAAGACTCTGTCCTTGACATATTTTCAGAGTGCCCTCTTGATGGCCTCTTTTGAATGGCCTGGAGGGAGTCCTTCGAAGGGTCCTTGTCCAAGTACCAATCGAAGGATATTTATTAGAATATCAAACGAAGAGTCCTTTGCTACACCAATCGAAAGGCTTGTCATGAGGCTAATAGAAAGGCCTTTGCAGGTTCCAATCGAAGGACACTATGTAGATGGTAATCAGAGAGCGCTATATAGATGGCAATCAAAGAGCGCTATATAGATGGTAATCAAAGAGCGCTATATATATGGAAATCAAAGGACACTTAAAAACAGGCCAATCGAAGGAAACTTAGAAACATAATTTAAAAAATTTCCTTGTATTTAGGAAAAGATTTGTAACCACCTATGCAAGAGGAAAATCTTGGAAAAATATGAGAGGGGAAATTTTGGGTCTGCCTTTCGTGATCTGAAGGTGGAAGATGATTGAACACTAGAGTGCCCAGAAATTTGCACTCGTCTAATATGATACTTGACTGTATAGATAGTATTGGGAATGGGATTATAGATGCCATTTGGAAAAGATGATGGCAGATCGTCAGAGATGGGCTTAAAGATGCCATCCAGGGGATATGGCGGAGAGTCAACGGAGATGGGCTTGAAGATGCCATCCAGAATGTGATGATTTCATGAGATATCCCTTTGTGGAAATTCCTGCTCTTGCTGTTAGAGATGACTCCGCTGAGGAATGTTTGTCTCTGTCTTGGAACATAGGGTTTTAGGAGCTTCAATTGTCTGTTGAAGAGATGGAAGTGAACTATTATCTGGTCGAGATCCAGGCTTTACAACGACTTGTTGAAGATAATAAAGATGACTGTTATCTGGTCGTGCACCAGGCTTCATAATGACTTACTGGGGGATGAGATTAAACCGCTATCTGGTAAGGATCCAAGCTTCACGGTGTCTTGAATTGTTGATTGACTATTGTCCGGTCAGTTTTTGGGCTCCATAGCTTCTTTAACTGGAGTATAAATCTTACTATCAATTTGACTGGACTAGAGAAATGTCTCAAGTTGTATTCAACTCTGATAGAAATCTTAGTATTTATTTGACTAAATCAGGGGAAGGCCTTGAATTAACTTTGAATGGCATAGTAATCAGGAGAATCTTAGTATCGATTCAACTGATCCAGACAAAAGTCTTGGAATATCTTCAACTGGAATAGTAATTAAAGAGATATTAGTGTTGACCTATCTAATCCAGGGAAAATCTTGGGATAACCTTGACTGGCATAGTAATCAGGAGAATCTTAGTAGAGATTCAACTGACCCAGATGAAAGTCTTGGAAACTCTTCCACTGGAATGGTAACCAGAGAGATCCTAGTGTCGACCTGTCTGACCCAGGGAAAATCTTGTGATAACCTTTACTGGCATGGTAATCCGGAGAATCTTAGTAGCGATTCAACTGACCCATAGGAAAGTCTTGGAACATCTTCAACTGGAATAATAATCAGAGAGATCTTAGTGTCGACCTGCCTGACCCAGGGAAAATCTTAGGTTAACTTTGACTCGTATAGTAATCAGGAGAATCTTAGTAGCGATTCAACTGACCCAGACGAAAGTCTTGGAAACTCTTTCACTGGAATAGTAATCAGATAGATCTTAGTGTCAACCTGTCTGACCTAGGGAAAATATTAGGTTAACTTTGGCTAGCATAGTAATCAGGAGAATCTTAGTAGCGATTCAACTGACCCAGACGAAAGTCTTGGAAACTCTTCCACTAGAATAGTAATCAGAGAGATCTTAGTGTCGACCTGTCTGACCCAGGGAAAATCTTAGGTTAACTTTGACTGGCATAGTAATCAGGAGAATCTTAGTAGCGATTCAACTGACCCAACATAAGTCTTGGAAACTCTTCCAGTAGAATGGTAATCAGAGAGATCTTAGTGTCGACCTGTCTGACCCAGGGAAAATCTTAGGTTAACTTTGACTGGCATAGTAATCAGGAGAATCTTAGTAGCGATTCAACTGACCTAGATGAAAGTCTTGGAAACTCTTCCATTGGAATAATAATCAGAGAGATCTTAGTGTCGACCTGTCTGACCCAGGGAAAATCTTAGGTTAACTTTGACTGGCATAGTAATTAGGAGAATCTTAGTAGCGATTCAACTGACACAAACGAAAGTCTTGGAAACTCTTCCATTGGAATAGTAATCAGAGAGATCTTAGTATCGACCTGTCTGACCTAGGGAAAATCTTATGAGGACATCCTTCTGAGGAAAATCCTTGAATAGTCCTTGGTTAGATGTAGCTTGTTGATTTAATATTTTCCCTGAAAGGTAAAGAGTTAGTCGTATGCAATGTCATGATATATGAAATGCATTCTGATGATGTTCTCAAAATAAATAAGATTGTGTTGTATTCAATATGTATGCGCATGCCATGATGTATGAATATGGGATGTGTTGTACCCCAAAATTTGCCCTCGCATTTTTCCACAAGAAATCGCAGCTTCAGGCGTTTCTTGATTTTTCAAACTGGCTCAAGAATCGGTCAAACAGACTTTTCTCGTCAGTCAGGACACAATTAGGGTTTTATTGATTTTTCAGGACTCTGGAATGTTTCACACAGTTGGCTTAGGGTTTTGGTTGACTTTGGCTCAGTTTTGATCAGGCGAACGTTCTTTGGCGTTTAATCAGGAATTAGGGTTTTGTGGGCACGTTCTCAGAAGGATTTAAATTCTACAATGCTTTGCAAGTTATTCCGAGATTTGGTTTGAATTCGCATTGTTTGACTTAATCAGTAAAAATAATGCATTTGGATTAAATTCACATTTGTTTGTTTGAACCAGTCAAAGGATGCACTCAGTTTGGATTTACAGTGTTTGGTAAAAATCAATGAAAAGGGAATGCGCCTGATCAATTGTTTTGGTTAACTGTTGCTTTGCTTTGGATATTGGAAAGGCCAGGTTTAACTGAGTAAATTGCTAAAGCATTGTTTATTTAAATTATTTATTATTCTGAGGTTAAGTGATTGGAATTTATTTTTAAATTATTTTAATTCAAAGAATTTTAAATAATAAATAAACAATAAAAGAGGAAATAGAATTAATTGGATAATAAAAACTTTTATTTATTTTTAAATTATTTGTACAATTATTGTTTACAATTTATTTACAACAATGATTTTACATTAGTTTAAATTTAAATAAAAAAATGAAACTATCCTATTTTTTCTAATTCTTCATTCTTCATTTAATACCCCTCTCCATTCAAATATTCATCTGCAAAAAGAAAGGAGGAAAAGTCAAATAGCAGATAAATAAATAATGACAGACAAATAAAAGACAGTTCATCATTAAGGGCCACTGATTGGGATCAGTTAACCCTCTCTGCAAATCATGGGATTTCTCCCGGTTCACAAAGAGGGACGAATGTTTATTTGCTAAAAATGAATGCACAAAAGTCAAAATTGCACAATTCAAAAAGTGTCAAACTGCATAAGTTCAAATCTCAAAACTCCTAGTTTAAACCAAACTGAAAAATTCAAACTTGCTGTCAAAATGTCACAAAGCTATTCAAGGCTACCAAAGAAGAAGATTTGGAAAAGATACAAAGTACAAAAGCTGTCAAAAGAAGAGACAAGAATGCAGAGAAAAACTGTTATGCAAGCAAGCCATTTCTTTTCATCATTTCCCAAAAATAAAGTGGCCCTTTTAGAGAAAGTACAATGCATAAATAATATCTTAATGCAACTGTACTGAGAGAGAAAGAAGAAGAGAAAAAGAAAGCAGGTCTTAGGCTTTAGGCAGGAAGATAGAAAAATATACAAAAACTGAACACAGTACAGTGAGAGAGAGGCAGCAAGACAACCATGACAAAGATATAAACTTAGGGTCCCTGTCAAGCCACAACTAGAACCTGCTGAAGCCTTTATCCCCTGCATAAACATAAAAACCAGGCCAAGCTTACTGAACAAAGGCCAGGCCTACTAAATCAGAAGCAAAACCTTAACCTATGTACAATATAAACCACCAAACAATATATCAGATATAACCATAAAACACAAACCTGTACAAAAGGGGAAAAAACCAGTAAAAACTCAAGAAGCATTAAACCAGAACATTCACCCAAGTTCAAGATACAAGTTAAAAAAACTCCCACACAAACAAAGATCCAAGGCCTTACCATTTAAAAAAAAACCTGTCAAGACATCAGACCTGCCTAAGCAAAAACACCATCAAGCTAAAATAACCTGCCTGAAGCCACTAAAGCAAAAAGCCTGTGAAATCTCCAAACCATAAGCTCATTAACCTGTAAAACCCTTCAAAAACCCTGTCCTGCCTATCATCAAACAAAGACAACCAAGCATACGCCAATGCCTGCCTGAACAACCCAAGCATAAAAACCTGTCAAAGGCCTAACCTGAAGCCTGAGCCTCAAGGCCATTAACCTGCTAGAAATCTCCCAATCCATGAACCTGTAAAGCCAGTTTCCCCAAACCCACAAAATGCCTTCAGAATCACTTCATCATTAGGCAACACAAGGTACCCACCAACATTCAAAACACAAGGCATACTCAAGTATTCAGGGTCAACTCTGAGCCCTCAGAAAGACATCATCACTGGGCGAGAAAAACTCAACATTCAAGGCATCCAACACAAGCGTTTCAAAGGATATTAAAGCATAGCAACAGAAGAGGCAATATAAGCAAGTGTCTAGGCAACAGAAGTCAAGGCAAGGTATCAAACAAGGCATCCAACACAGGCAACAAAGGCAACATAAGCATGTAAACAGGGCCCTCAGTAGAAACATCAAGGCAACCAAGTATCAATAAGCAGAAGCATGCAGTAAAAGAGAAGAAGAAAGAAGATATAAGAGTGTTCAGAGTAAACATCACGAAACCTAATACAAACCAGTTTTCCCAAGCTAGCTTCCAGCTTCATCAAACCGTCGCTCTCAGCCGTCCAACGCGCCTCCGGGTCAAACTCCTCCTCCATCTCCAAAAGGTTTCCGTCTCCAAGAAGGTAAAACTCTTCCCTTTCCTTAAAGCATCTCACAAAACATAAACAAAATTAGAAACTATAAAAGACTGTTAGCTCACACGCGCGAACTAAAAAAGAATGTAAAACGAGAGGTGATCACCTTCGATTGTCATTGTCGTGCTCGACTATGGAGGGTGGAGGAGCAGACGGTGGCGCCTGACAACCACGCATGGAGCTGTGTTCAGAAGCCATGGGCAAGAGGAGCTCAGACGAGGATGAACGAAGGCAAACGGAGAAGACAAGGCAGGAGCGCCGTTTCACAAACCCTAAGCGTTGTCCAACTGAAACAAAACCTTCAAACCCTAAAAAATGCTTTGTGTCAACTTGGGCCTTGCCCTTTCTCTAGCGCCTAAGCCCAAGACATTTCCAACTCACACCCCCCTCCTTGCCCTTTCTCCAACGCCTAAAGCCCATTTCTGATTTTTTGTTTCCAATTCTTTTTAAACATCATTTTCTTTTTTTATACATTTAAATTAACAAAACATAGTATTTTTTACACTAACAACATTTTAATTTGGTTTATATAGAAACTTATAAAAATGTTTTTTCTCTATATCTAAACTTACCTTTTCTTTTATTTTATTTTATATACGTAGAATATAATTTTTCTTAAGATTAATACTACATTAATACTTTAACACTTTTAAAATATATTTTTCAATATACATAAACTTTAAAACATCTAATTAAAATATCTTTTGTACATAACAAATAAAAATACATTTTTCTAATATACATAATTTAATTCTTGATATTTAATTAAAACATACTTTTGGTATATAATAAATAAAGATACATTTTTTATACATAATTTAATTAGAATTTAAAACATTTAAGTAAAACATTCTTTTTTGTATATATTAAATAATGCAAGATCACCAATCAAAGATTAATAAATATTTAATTCTTCTCATTTAAGTCAAAACAATACTTAATAATACTCTCTTAAATTCGCATTGTCGCACCTGTAAATAATTATATATACAAATATACATACACATATGCGCGTACACTTACACAATATACTTGTACTTGATACCTTATACGTTTGCTTATTTTGTATATTCGTTACATTTACATTTGATCGCAAATTCGATTTGGTTGTAACTTATTGGACATTACATTCCTAAGTCTCATCCCCATTCGTAAATTTGTACCCCCACTCCCGGATACTTATGTTGTAATAGCGTAGACTTTAAATTCTTGCAATTTACCGCTTTCGAAATATACCATGGTTAGACCTAGGGTTTGCATGTACATAAAATCAAACGCTAGATAACCTAATACAAGACAAATACATGAAATCAATACACAATCACACTTGCACCCTCTAGGGTAATCCCACGTGTTGCCTTCCAAAATGGGCCATGCTTGCACGTCGAGTATCTTTGGCAAAACAAATTCAAATGATCATAAGTCCCTCGATGACGCTTTCGAATGTTGCCTAAAACGGAATGATCATAGTCCCTTCAAAGCAAATTGCCAAAGACACTTGGCACCATTGCATTCATGGTCCATACGATGACCCGCGCCCGTCCCGTTAAACTTCCTAAACGCAAGATTGTCCACCAAATTAAATGGTGGAACAAAATTGTTCAAAAGGGTTGAAAACATAGAGAAAAACTTTGAGTACAATAGGGTAGACAAAACTCTTAGTTACTTGAGATCAACTTGCAAAAACGCTTGCCTTCTTTTCAAAAACCACACTCCATACATATTTTCAAACAAACTCTCAAAAACATTTGAAACATCTTTTCGAAAAGATACACACTTTTGTAAAACACTCAAACACGAGTCGAATACACTGGTCGCCTAAGACAAGGCATCTCTTCAAAACATTTTCAAAACACACACACACACCACATTTTCAAGCAATCAAAAATCAAGGCAAGTGATCTAAAAACCAAGTAACTAAGAGCCCATGGATAACCATGGATGAAAAGGGTGCTAATACCTTCCCTTTTCATAATCTACCCCCCGGACCCACGAATTATCTCAAAAGGTTTTTGCTGTGCTTTTTTAACCTTTCCTTTAGGATATAATAAAAAGTCGGTGGCGACTCTTGCTCAACCGAACAAGTGCGAAAACGAAACGCAAAACTCACAGTTAGTTCTCCCACCGTATCACAGAACTGGCGACTCTGTTGGGGAGTACTACTAAAAGTGGGGTTACCTTAGGGTTTAGATCACCTTTATTTTCAATTGATTGCTTTGTTTGCTCTTACATTTGTGGGCTTTGTATCGGAGTTTCATAGATCCTAACCCGGATCTGGGGGAAACCATTTTTAGGTAGCATAATCTGCGAGGGACCTGTCCGGGGTATACCGACATGGGTGAAGCAGTGGCTACGTTGGTGTGGCGCCTTGGTCTGTACCGATATCTCTCGTGTTGAAACGAGGAGAATATGGGTCTTCCAAGGAGTCATTAAGCACCAACCGACCTTAGAACCCTAAATTGACCCAACTTGGCCATTAGAACAGTAGCAGTATGCTACACTCATTGAGGCTAAACTCTCGCGATGGTTCCGGCCGCAAGAAAAGATAGCGATGTTGGAGTTATGACCGATCGAGGGTAGCCAATGATTTGAGATCCTCTAGAACCCGATTACTTTTGATAGGACAGGTTTTAACCAACAAACTGAAAGAGGGTAGTACCTGAACCCCATGCATGCCTAAACCTGAAGGACTTGTTTGCTTTGTGTGAATATGTTTGCCTGTATATACACTCACTTGCTTTTCGCATACATGTACATAACATCATGACATCATACCATAGCATTTTCAATAACCATTTCAAGGATCTCGAGGGTTCTTTTGATGCAGGGTTACGTTGAACCAGACGTCTACCAAGGGGCAAGAGGTTTCTCCTTTAACCAATGCCAAACAAAGATCAAGTACAACAACTTGAATCAGTGGCTATGACCCACTTGACATGGTGAGCTTGATTCTAGTGGAAAGACATCCACCGATACAAAGTTCTCCAAACAAAGATCAAGTACAACAACTTGAATCAGTGGCTATGATCCACTCGACATGGTGAGCTTGACTCTCGTGGAAAGACATCCATCGGTGCAAAGTTCTCCAATCCAAGAGCAAAGTTCAACCTCTAACATTTTCTTGTGTTTACCCCAAGAGATCCTTGAAAGCATGCATCCACATATCATGCATTGCATTTTGACAGTCTCTCCTTTTTCAGGTTTCCTTACTCTCCTGCTGTTTATTTCAGTAAGAGATGGCTCTAGAAAGGTCTGTCAAAGACATCCAAGACCAGACTGCTCAGCTGCAGGAGATGTTCCTGAACTTGTCTTTGGGGCAAGAAGAGATGAAAGCTCTCCTCACAAAGGGCTTGGAGAATTCCAACAAGGCCAGGAGTGATCAGCTTGCAGAGATGCGGTTTGATCTGACAACATTGAGGACCCAAGTGATGGGACAGTTGGTGGGCCAGATGGCTCTCATCCAAAACCTATCTCAAAGACAAGAGGAACTCAGAGTTCTTGTCCGCCAACTGCTTCCAAACAACCAATTGGGGAAAACATCTGGGGTTGGAGAGCAAGTCACCGCTCAGCCTCCATCCACTCAAGAAGACAAGGGGAAAGCTCCTTTTCTTGCTTCAGGGTCACAAGCCCAGCAACAACCTCGCCAGCGTCAACGGGGTAATCAGCGTAAGCAAGAAACGTCGGGAAGACAGTTCACAAAGACTGAAATACCATCATTCTTTATACTGAAGCGCCTGATGGAGGTCAACCTGCTTACCTTAAAGGATCCTCCTCAGAAGCTCAATACCTCCTCTCCTAACTACCGTCCCGATGCATTTTGTGTTTACCATTCCTACAGCCCGGGACACGACACCAACGACTGTTGGGCCTTGAAGAACAAGATTCAAGATCTGATCGACATTGGGGTGCTGGAATTCATGCCAGACGGCGAGATGAAAATCTTCCGTTAAAGGGTTCTCCACCTGAAGTGACGAAGCTCAAGCTGAAAGACTTTTACTTCTTTTTGAATTTTCAAAGTTGTAATTTCTTTTGCTGTCAAACAATTATCTGTTGATGTTAAACTCTGTTTTCATTAATGCATTGCATATGTTTGTCTTGAATTCATCCATTCGTTTCACTACTCTTATGCTTTTCTTTATGATATTTGACTCTTGATAAAAAGCTGCAAGCCTTTAGAGGGAGGATGACGAAACAATACCATGATCTTATACAGTATGCTTTTGAACAGACCTTGCTGATGATGTACAGGCATTTCTTTCAATTCCCAAACACTGGAGTTATAAGGAAGTTAATCCCTAGTCAACTCCTTCGAGCCAAAGAAGTAGGAGTTTTCTGTTCTAAGCAATCAAAACCTTTGATATAAACCTGGGGCAGGGTAGTCTCTCAGTTAATTCAAAATAAAATGCGCATTGAAGTCGCAAACTCTCAGTTCACAACGAACGACGTCGAAAAAGAGAACATTCCTTTGGAATCAAAAGACAAGGGTGGTTCCCTATCACATAGACAGTCAATCTCTCAAAAGAGAAAAAGCCCACCGAGCCAAAACCTATAAAGGAGGCTTAAGAAAGCTGGGGCATCCCGCTGACGGTAATCCCGGAAAACGGTAACAGTCAGGCAAAAGTTAGGGATAACAAATCAAAATCAAAATAGTGAGGTCATTACAAAATCCTCAACAACATGAAAAAATGTTGAAAAAGAAAAAGGAGATGATGACTGTCTCCCCAAATTCAACTGGTGAACCATCGCCCAAAAGTCGTTCCAAACTCAAAACAGAGTATGACGCAAAATTAACTGAGCTTAGGTTTGAAGAACATCACGAAGAGTGGGTGGGTACAAATATACTTTGAGCCTTTATCCTTTGTTTCTTAAACCGTGAACCAAACCACGTTACAACCCTTCAAAATTCCTAATTGAAGCATGGGTTAGTTCGAAAGCACACTGTTACAAAAGGTATCCTGACTCCTGTAAGGCTTTGCTCTAAATCTTGTGTTGATCTGTCTTATAAAATGTTTTCTGCTAAAAACGCATTTTTTCAAAACTTCGAGACAAACATAAACTTTGCATTAGTTGAATATCACTGTCTGCATTTGGCTTTTTGTTTGACAGCGAAGAAATTCATACAGCGAATGTTCGGAGGAACGAAAACTCTCTCAGTGAGCCAAATCACTTCAAAAGGACGACACTTCCTTTACAAATCTCCTACCAGCAAGGGGCATGACATGTCACCATCCAATTAACCTGGGGCAGTCCAGTCAAGGTCCAACAAACCTTTCAAAATCCAGTTAACCTGGGGCAGTCCAGTCAAGATTTCAAGAAATCTCTCAATATGCAGAGTAATCTGATTCAAGATTCCTTCATCACCACTTGGGGCATTCGAATGTCAAAAGTGTTCAACCAATCAACTATCACATTTCCAGACTCGATTCCTGTATCTAGCCAGGGCACGTCTGAAGAGTTTGAAGATTCGATTCCTGTATCCAGCCAGGGCATATCTGTTAACTATCACATTTCCAGACTCGATTCCTGTACCTAGCCAGGGCACGTCTGAAGAGTTTGAGGATTCGATTCCTGTATCCAGCCAGGGCATATCTGTTGACGACTATTTCCAGACTCGATTCCTGTATCTAGCCAGGGCACGTCTGAAGAGTTTGAAGATTCGATTCCTGTATCCAGCCAGGGCATATTTGTTAACTATCACCTTTCCAGACTCGATTCTTGTATCCAACCAGGGCACGTCTGAAGAATTCCAGATCAACACCTGTAACAAGCCAGGAAAACATCTGTGGACGACCGATTGTAGACCAACACCTGTAACAAGCCAGGAAATTATCTACATCACCACTTGGGTCATTCGAATGTCAAAAGTGTTCAAAAACCCGATGCAGTTTTACACGAACTCATCATCAGGAAATCCTACACAGATCTCCTCAAAACAGGAAGACCCTAGTAGTTTGGCATACAAACCAAGCTTCTGATTCTCCCAACAGTGGTCCCCAGACTTCTCATTTTCAACAATTGAAGACTCTTGCCCTCCACAGCAGCAGCCAAAGAATTATTCTCCCAGGCAGCAGTCAAGATTCTTTTATCTACAGCCATCCAGGATTCATTTATCCTCAGCAAGATAGCTCATCAGCTTACATGCGCATTCATCACGTTCATGTTATAAACATTGATGTCACATACATTGCATCATGCATCATAACATTGCATGCAACTAACCCTTTACCTTTTCAGGAAAGATCAGTCGACAGACAAAGATCATCTTTCGAGATTCATCTAGAAATAGTTCAAACGTGACCCGGACACGGCGACATTCTGATACTTATTCCAGATCCATCCAGATGCAGTTTTACACGAGCTCATCCTCAGGAAGCCCTACACCGGTTCCTCTTCAAGACTTCTGAAAACAGTTTACGGATTCTTCCCAACAACGGATGTTAATCTACCAACTTGTTCAGATGCAATTCTTTGAAAACAGTTTACGGACGCTTCCCAACAACGGATGCTGCTCTATTGCTTATTCAACTTCAAGACTTCTGAAAACAGTTTACGGATTCTTCCCAACAACGGATGTTAATCTACCAACTTGTTCAGATGCAATTTTTGAAAACAGTTTACGGACGCTTCCCAACAACGGATGCTGCTCTATTGCTTATTCAACTTCAAGACTTCTGAAAACAGTTTACGGATTCTTCCCAACAACGGATGTTAATCTACCAACTTGTTCAGATGCAATTTTTGAAAACAGTTTACGGACGCTTCCCAACAACGGATGCTGCTCTATTGCTTATTCAACTTCAAGACTTCTGAAAACAGTTCACGGGTTCTCCAGTAACGGATGTTAACCTATCACTTGTTCAGATTCTTCTCAAGACTTCTGAAAACAGTTTACGAATTCTTCCCAACAACGGATGTTAATCTACCAACTTGTTCAGATGCAATTTTTTGAAAACAGTTTACGGACGCTTCCCAACAACGGATGCTGCTCTATTGCTTATTCAACTTCAAGATTTCTGAAAACAGTTCACGGGTTCTCCAAGTAACGAATGTTAACCTATCACTTATTCAGATTCTTCTCAAGACTTCTGAAAACAGTTTACGGATTCTTCCCGATAACGGATGTTAATCTATCAACTTGTTCAGACTCTTCTCAACTTTTGAAAACAGTTTACGGACGCTTCCCAACAACGGATGCTGCTCTATTGCTTATTCAATCTCAACTCCTAAAAATAGTTTACGGATTCTCCAGACATGGATGTCAATCTATTGCTTATTCGAACCCCCAATTCAGAGATGTTCCAAAACATGGGTGCCTTTCTGATACTCGTCCACTCATCATTGACATACAGTTCAACATTTCCAAATGGCATATTTAAGCCCATTTCCAGATGGCATCTCTAAGCCCATCCCCCGACAAGATTCTATCGCACCAGATGGCATCTTTAAGCCCATCACCAAATGGCATCTTTAAGCCCATTCACCTCTACCATCACATCGCCGAGTGCAAATTTTCTGGGTACTTTAGTGTCCAATCTTCTTTTACCTTCAAGTCGCGAAAGGCAAACTTGCCAATCTAACTCTTCAGGTTCAAGAAAATTAAACAGGGGCAACTGTTGTACCCCAAAATTTGCCCTCGCATTTTTCCACAAGAAATCGCAGCTTCAGGCGTTTCTTGATTTTTCAAACTGGCTCAAGAATCGGTCAAACAGACTTTTCTCGTCAGTCAGGACACAATTAGGGTTTTATTGATTTTTCAGGACTCTGGAATGTTTCACACAGTTGGCTTAGGGTTTTGGTTGACTTTGGCTCAGTTTTGATCAGGCGAACGTTCTTTGGCGTTTAATCAGGAATTAGGGTTTTGTGGGCACGTTCTCAGAAGGATTTAAATTCTACAATGATTTGCAAGTTATTCCGAGATTTGGTTTGAATTCGCATTGTTTGACTTAATCAGTAAAAAGAATGCATTTGGATTGAATTCACATTTGTTTGTTTGAACCAGTCAAAGGATGCACTCAGTTTGGATTTACAATGTTTGGTAAAAATCAGTGAAAAGGGAATGCGCCTGATCAATTGTTTTGGTTAACTGTTGCTTTGCTTTGGATATTGGAAAGGCCAGGTTTAACTGAGTAAATTGCTAAAGCATTGTTTATTTAAATTATTTATTATTCTGAGGTTAAGTGATTGGAATTTATTTTTCAATTATTTTAATTCAAAGAATTTTAAATAATAAATAAACAATAAAAGAGGAAATAGAATTAATTGGATAATAAAAACTTTTATTTATTTTTAAATTATTTGTACAATTATTGTTTACAATTTATTTACAACAATGATTTTACATTAGTTTAAATTTAAATAAAAAAATGAAACTATCCTATTTTTTCTAATTCTTCATTCTTCATTTAATACCCCTCTCCATTCAAATATTCATCTGCAAAAAGAAAGGAGGAAAAGTCAAATAGCAGATAAATAAATAATGACAGATAAATAAAAGACAGTTCATCATTAAGGGCCACTGATTGGGATCAGTTAACCCTCTCTGCAAATCACGGGATTTCTCCCGGTTCACAAAGAGGGACGAATGTTTATTTGCTAAAAATGAATGCACAAAATTCAAAATTGCACAATTCAAAAAGTGTCAAACTGCATAAGTTCAAATCTCAAAACTCCTAGTTCAAACCAAACTGAAAAATTCAAACTTGCTGTCAAAATGTCACAAAGCTATTCAAGGCTACCAAAGAAGAATATTTGGAAAAGATACAAAGTACAAAAGCTGTCAAAAGAAGAGACAAGAATGCAGAGAAAAACTGTTATGCAAGCAAGCCATTTCTTTTCATCATTTCCCAAAAATAAAGTGGCCCTTTCAGAGAAAGTACAATGCATAAATAATATCTTAATGCAACTGTACTGAGAGAGAAAGAAGAAGAGAAAAAGAAAGCAGGTCTTAGGCTTTAGGCAGGAAGATAGAAAAATATACAAAAACTGAACACAGTACAGTGAGAGAGAGGCAGCAAGACAACCATGACAAAGATATAAACTTAGGGTCCCTGTCAAGCCACAACTAGAATCTGCTGAAGCCTTTATCCCCTGCATAAACATAAAAACCAGGCCAAGCTTACTGAACAAAGGCCAGGCCTACTAAATCAGAAGCAAAACCTTAACCTGTGTATAACATAAACCACCAGACAATATATCAGATATAACCATAAAACACCAACCTGTACAAAAGGGGAAAAAACCAGTAAAAACTCAAGAAGCATTAAACCAGAACATTCACCCAAGTTCAAGATACAAGTTCAAAAAACTCCCACACAAACAAAGATCCAAGGCCTTACCATTTTAAAAAAAACCTGTCAAGACATTAGACCTGCCTAAGCAAAAACACCATCAAGCTAAAATAACCTGCCTGAAGCCACTAAAGCAAAAAGCCTGTGAAATCTCCAAACCATAAGCTCATTAACCTGTAAAACCCTTCAAAAACCCTGTCCTGCCTATCATCAAACAAAGACAACCAAGCATACGCCAATGCCTGCCTGAATAACCCAAGCATAAAAACCTGTCAAAGGCCTAACCTGAAGCCTGAGCCTCAAGGCCATTAACCTGCTAGAAATCTCCCAATCCATGAACCTGTAAAGCCAGTTTCCCCAAACCCACAAAATGCCTTCAGAATCACTTCATCATTAGGCAACACAAGGTATCCACCAACATTCAAAACACAAGGCATACTCAAGTATTCAGGGTCAACTCTGAGCCCTCAGAAAGACATCATCACTGGGCGAGAAAAAATCAACATTCAAGGCATCCAACACAAGTGTTTCAAAGGATATTAAAGCATTGCAACAGAAGAGGCAATATAAGCAAGTGTCTAGGCAACAGAAGTCAAGGCAAGGTATCAAACAAGGCATCCAACACAGGAAACAAAGGCAACATAAGCATGTAAACAGGGCCCTCAGTAGAAACATCAAGGCAACCAAGTATCAATAAGCAGAAGCATGCAGTAAAAGAGAAGAAGAAAGAAGATATAAGAGTGTTCAGAGTAAACATCACGAAACCTAATACAAACCAGTTTTCCCAAGCTAGCTTCCAGCTTCATCAAACCGTCGCTCTCAGCCGTCCAACGCGCCTCCGGGTCAAACTCCTCCTCCATCTCCAAAAGGTTTCCGTCTCCAAGAAGGTAAAACTCTTCCCTTTCCTTAAAGCATCTCACAAAACATAAACAAAATTAGAAACTATAAAAGACTGTTAGCTCACACGCGCGAACTAAAAAAGAATGTAAAACGAGAGGTGATCACCTTCGATTGTCATTGTCGTGCTCGACTATGGAGGGTGGAGGAGCAGACGGTGGCGCTTGACAACCACGCATGGAGCTGTGTTCAGAAGCCATGGGCAAGAGGAGCTCAGACGAGGATGAACGAAGGCAAACGGAGAAGACAAGGCAGGAGCGCCGTTTCACAAACCCTAAGCGTTGTCCAACTGAAACAAAACCTTCAAACCCTAAAAAATGCTTTGTGTCAACTTGGGCCTTTCCCTTTCTCCAGCGCCTAAGCCCAAGACATTTCCAACTCACACCCCCCTCCTTGCCCTTTCTCCAACGCCTAAAGCCCATTTCTGATTTTTTGTTTCCAATTCTTTTTTAACATCATTTTCTTTTTTTATACATTTAAATTAACAAAACATAGTATTTTTTACACTAACAACATTTTAATTTGGTTTATATAGAAACTTATAAAAATGTTTTTTCTCTATATCTAAACTTACCTTTTCTTTTATTTTTTTTTTATATACGTAGAATATAATTTTTCTTAAGATTAATACTACATTAATACTTTAACACTTTTAAAATATATTTTTCAATATACATAAACTTTAAAACATCTAATTAAAATATCTTTTGTACATAACAAATAAAAATACATTTTTCTAATATACATAATTTAATTCTTGATATTTAATTAAAACATACTTTTGGTATATAATAAATAAAGATACATTTTTTATACATAATTTAATTAGAATTTAAAACATTTAAGTAAAACATTCTTTTTTGTATATATTAAATAATGCAAGATCACCAATCAAAGATTAATAAATATTTAATTCTTCTCATTTAAGTCAAAACAATACTTAATAATACTCTCTTAAATTCGCATTGTCGCACCTGTAAATAATTACATATACAAATATACATACACATATGCGCGTACACTTACACAATATACTTGTACTTGATACCTTATACGTTTGCTTATTTTGTATATTCGTTACATTTACATTTGATCGCAAATTCGATTTGGTTGTAACTTATTGGACATTACATTCCTAAGTCTCATCCCCATTCGTAAATTTGTACCCCCACTCCCGGATACTTATTTTGTAATAGCGTAGACTTTAAATTCTTGCAATTTACCGCTTTCGAAATATACCATGGTTAGACCTAGGGTTTGCATGTACATAAAATCAAACGCTAGATAACCTAATACAAGACAAATACATGAAATCAATACACAATCACACTTGCACCCTCTAGGGTAATCTCACGTGTTGCCTTCCAAAATGGGCCATGCTTGCACGTCGAGTATCTTTGGCAAAACAAATTCAAATGATCATAAGTCCCTCGATGACGCTTTCGAATGTTGCCTAAAACGGAATGATCATAGTCCCTTCAAAGCAAATTGCCAAAGACACTTGGCACCATTGCATTCATGGTCCATACGATGACCCGCGCCCGTCCCGTTAAACTTCCTAAACGCAAGATTGTCCACCAAATTCAATGGTGGAACAAAATTGTTCAAAAGGGTTGAAAACATAGAGAAAACCTTTGAGTACAATAGGGTAGACAAAACTCTTAGTTACTTGAGATCAACTTGCAAAAACGCTTGCCTTCTTTTCAAAAACCACACTCCATACATATTTTCAAACAAACTCTCAAAAACATTTGAAACATCTTTTCGAAAAGATACACACTTTTGTAAAATACTCAAACACGAGTCGAATACATTGGTCGCCTAAGACAAGGCATCTCTTCAAAACATTTTCAAAACACACACACACACACCACATTTTCAAGCAATCGAAAATCAAGGCAAGTGATCTAAAAACCAAGTAACTAAGAGCCCATGGATAACCATGGATGAAAAGGGTGCTAATACCTTCCCTTTTCATAATCTACCCCCCGAACCCACGAAATATCTCAAAAGGTTTTTGCTGTGCTTTTTTAACCTTTCCTTTAGGATAAAATAAAAAGTCGGTGGCGACTCTTGCTCAACCGAACAAGTGCGAAAACGAAACGCAAAACTCAAAGTCAGTTCTCCCACCGTATCACAGGATGCTATTACAGTATTTCTTAGTCGGGGAAAATAAATCCCAGACTACTGTTGAAGAGTATTGGGAAGCTGGATTCTTCATTTCCGCTGGGGATGGTGAATGAAGATGACTAAGCTGGGGATTTACTCCTTTCTATTTACGAATATTCTGCTGGGGAGAGGCTCTACCTGAGAATAACTCTACAGGAGAATAACTCTGTTTGAGAGAGGAGATGCCTTGCTAGAATATTTTTCTGATTCAGAGAAATAAACTCTGCTGGGGGATGAACTTCCGTAGCTGGAGGAATAAAATCTGTTGGGGATTAAGCTTCCGCATTCAGAGAATTAAACTTTTCTCGGGAGGAGGTTCCGTAGTCATAGAAATAAACTCTGCTCAGGAGAAAGCTTTATAAACCATTTGTGATTATAAAATTCGGTTGGGGAATATAGATATCGGCTCTCTGAAGGAACTTTGCTGGGGAAAGTAACTCCTGTTTGGGGAAGCAGAGATCAAAATTTTGGTTGCCTTTACTCTGTGGGATCATAGACATCACTGGAACGTATGCTGAGGAGGTAGCGGTGACTTTGCATCAAGACGTTTCTGCCCCTGTACCTGTTGGAGAAAGTATCTGTGGAGGCTTTATGGATGGATCTATGTGCTGAAATAAGTGTCAGAATGACATCCGTCTCTGGATCGTATCTAAACTGAATTGTTGCTAGAAGGTGATCTGAATAAGTATCAGGATGATATCCGTCTTTGGATCATACCTAAACTGTTGCTAAAAGATAGTCTGGACTAAGTATTATGATGAAACACATTTTGGATCGTGCCTGAACTGTTGCTAGAAGATGATATGAATAAGCATCAGGAAGATATTCGTCTCTGGATTGTACCTGAACTGTTGCTAGAAGATGATCTGAATGAGTATCACGATGATATCCGTCTCTGGATCGTACCTGAACTGTTTCTAGAAGATAGTTTGGACTAAGTATCAGGATGACACCTGTTTTATATCATACCTGAATTGTTGCTAGAAGATAGTCTGGACTAAGTATCAGGATGACATCCATTTTGGATCGTACCTGAATTGTTGCTAGATGAGAATCTGGAGTAAGTGTCAGGATGACATCCGTCTTTGGATCGTACCTGAACCGTTTCTAGATTAGAATCTGGAGTAAGTATCGGGATGGCATTCGTTCTTGGATTGTACCTGAACCATTTCTAGATGATAATATGCTTTAATCAGAATGTTTCCATTGGGGAATGGAAACTCTGTAATCCACTTGGGGAATCCCGAGAAGCTTGGCGACTTCATTGGGGAATTTTCATTGGAGCAGTAATTTGGATATTTTGCTCTACCGAGGGTATGAAAACACATGACATCAATAGGTTGTAAGCTGATAATATGGCAGTGACCTTGTAGTAGAATGCCCCTGTTTCGATACCTGTTGTAGAAAATATCAACCGGGGATTTTGTAGATGGTTTGACTATTATCCCAACTCTTGGAGTCCTTGGTGAATGTAGACCAGGGTAATAAACCTTCTACTGATTATACAAGTGACGAGATGACATGACGTAGTCGTATGCTTTAATCCCTAACTTTTTCCCGAAATGTCTTTTCATATTTTCAGTCCACCGGGATACCCTTTTTTGCTCAAGCCGCCTTTTCAGGTTTTCGACTTGCTGGGTGTACAATTTTTTTTTTGTTTTTATCCCTAATTTTTTCCTGAACCCTTTTGGTTCACCGGGATGCCCTAATGTTTTTCTAGGCCAATCAACCTAGCGGGTATTTTTCATGCGTAGTCTTTTCTGACTATGTCCACGTTCATCGGGTGCGGAGAATTGTCACTGTCCATAGTAGTAAGTGTTGCCACACTGTCATAAGATGTTTGTTTAATCGTACATGATTCGTTGCTGGAATTCATGTCCAATTCCCCAAGTGATTCAGATGGAGATCTGCCCCTGGCTATTTGGCATCTTTGAGAGATTCCTTGAATCTTGACTTGACTTCCCCAGATGATGGACAATGATCATGCCGTGCCCCTTGGTTGGAAGTGATTTTCCACTTGAGGTGATCCTTTTCATTGAGAAGGTTTTTGTTCACTAGATATTTGTCATGCGAATTTCTCTATTGTTGAACAAATAGTCATATACAAACAATGGTATTTTAAGAATGCAAAGCTTATGTCTGTCTTGAAGTTTGAAAATTCATGTTTTAGTAAAACAAACAAATTTTGTAATAGTGTGATGTCAACTCAGGATTTATAGCAAGCCTTACAGGAGTCAGGATATCTTTTGTAACAATATGCTTTCGAACTAACCCATGCTTCAGCTATGACTTTTAAGGGTTATAACGTGGCCTGGTTCATGGTTCAAGAAACAAAGGATAAAGGCTCAAATTTTATTTGTACCTAACCCATTCTTTGTGATGTTCTTCGTTCCTATGCTCAGCTAATTGTGCATTTAGATCCAAATTGAGTCTGGAATCTTTGCTCTGATACTTGGTGATGGTTCAGAAATTGAATGTTTGTTTGAGAAGGCAGTCATTTTTGTAACCTTTTCTTTATTTGTTGAGGATTTTTAGGACCTCTTTATTTATTTATTTTGTTATCCCTACTTTTGCCTGAACTGTTTCTTTTGTGTTTACAGTCAGCGGGATGCCCCAGCTTTTCTTAAGTCTCCTTCATATGTTTTTATTTTGAGAGGTAATGACTGCCTGTTCTTAATGATTATGTGGAACCATCGGCATCTTCTACACTATTTTTCCTGTATAAAGGGAAAGCTTATGATTGAATACACATATGAATTAACTGAGAAAACTACCCTGCCCCAGGTTATGATTAAGGGTTTTAATTTATGTGAAAATAAAACACCTACTTCTTAGGCTCAAAGGGGTTGACTAGGGGTTATGTTCCTTATAACTCCACTGTTTAGGATTTGAAACAACGCCTGTACATCGTCAGCGGGGTCTGTTCAAAAGCATACTGTAGAGATTGTGGTATCGTTCTCGTCATCCTCCCTCTAAAGGCTTAGACCTTTTAATCAAGAGTTGAATATCACAAAAGGGAAGTAAGAAAGCAGTTCAAGCATAGTGCAAACAAATTAATTCAAGACAAACATGTGCAATGCATTGGTGAAATTACAAGGTTTGATATGAATAAATGTTTAAACAATCAAAAGAAAATTAACAAATTGAAAATTCTAATGAACAAAAGCCTCTTTGTCTGATCTTGTCACTTCAGATGGTGTGCCTTGGAGGGATAACAAAATAATTATAGTTGACCATCTTGTGCGAATTCCAATGCTCCCTCATTGATCAGGCCTTGAATTTTGTATTTTAATGTCCAAGCTATCAGTATCATGCCCTGGACTATTGGAGTGATATGAACACCTTGCATTTGGATTGTACATTTGAGAGGCAGTATTGGGATTTGTAGGAGGATCCCTCAACATGACCAAATTCAATTTCAACATGTGTTGCAAGACTTGCGACATTGGTTACTGAGTTTGGTATATTGCCTAGTGAATAAATCCCGCTTACGCCGATTACCCTGTGGTTGTTAGCAAGGTTATGGTTAGGATCGTGATGTAGAAGAAAATTGGAAAGTTCCACTCTCCACCAAGCCAACTCCTTGTCTCATTAGGGGCTGATTAACAACTTGATCCTCAGCCTCAACTGTTTGTTTCATACAGTTGCGACCGTCTTGATGAGGTTTGCTGACGAGGATTCTTAGCTCCTCTTGTCCCCGGACTAGGATTTGGATAAGAGCCATTTGACTGATCATCTGGGTCCTCATCCTTTCCATCTCAGCTTGCAGTTGTTTAACCTGGTCATCCTTGTTGTTGTCAGGACGTTTCTTGGTCAGATTCCCAACGAGGAGTACTTTCAATTCTTCCTTCCCCTTGTATAGGTTTAGGAACATTTCCATGAACTGAGCCTCTTAAGTTTGGAGATCTCTGTTGTCTTGTTTGAGAGTCATTGCTGAAATAAACAGCAAGAACATGAGAGACCTGTACTGGAGACTACCTGTTATGAAATGACATATATGATATGCAAATGTTTTCAAGGATCTCGCGGGGTAAATAAGAAAAATGTTAGGCGTTTAACTTTACAGCTTTGATTGAAGCACTTCATATTGTTGAAGGTCATTCTACAAGAGTCAAGCTCACCATATCAAGTGTGCCATAGCCCCTGACTCAAGTTGTCACTTTGGTCTTTTGACAGCATTGGCTAGAGGAAAATGAACCCCCTTGCCCCTTGCTAGACGTCTGTTTTATCATAACCTGCCTCACAGGCCCTTGGGATCCTTGAAATGGTTAAGGAAATGTTATGGTATGATGCTATGATGTGTATGTTATACATCAAGAAAAAATATAGGGTAAGAAACCAATTTATTGGATTTATACAAACAAGGTCCTACAAGGAATACAAACAAAGCCCTACAATGAGTTCAAATTGTTAGGAAAAGAAAGAAAACAAGTCACATAAGTAGCCTTAGGTTTATTCTTGCATGGATTCCATAGCTAAGTACCCTCTTGAAGTTTAGTTGGCTCAACCTGTCTTAGAAATAGTAACTGGGTTCTAAGGAGTCTCAATATCATTGATCTTTCTTTATCGAACATTATTTCAGCTTAGCAATCTTTTCTTGCGGCCAAAACATCACGAAAGTTTGATCTCAATGAGTGTAGTATCGAGTATCAACGAATTCCCAGCTTTACACCGAGGCCGGCTATCTCACTACTTTCTAATGGCCAAGTTTGTTCAACTAAGGTTCTAAGGTTCATTTGTGCTTTACGACACCACACGGCGGCCTGTATTCTCCTTGGTTCAACACAAGGGATACCGATACCAACCATAGTGTCACACCAATACAACTATCGATTTAACCATATCGGTCTACGCCATAAAGTCTCCATGATCTATTGCTGTTTACCTAAAAAGATGCCCCAAATCTGGGTATAGGATCTTTACAAGAATACCCCAACAAACCCTTAAAGATAAAGCAGTCAAAGCAAACAAAAAAGAAATTTTAAAATGATATATACCCTAAGGTAAACCCCACTTTATAATTTTCCCCAACAGAGTCGCCAAATGTTGCGGTAAGAAAGAGTCGCCACCGACTTTTCTTTTATCCAACAAAGGAAAGGGTGAAAAGAACAAAAAAAGACCTTTTTTTGAGATTTTTGAGTAACAGGGTAGATTATGGAAATGGGAGGTGTTAGCACGCATTCCATCTGTGGTTTTCGATGGTATCTTAGGTACTTGCTCATTTTGAAAATTGCTTTCGTGTTTGTGTGTTTGAAAAGCTTTGAAAATGACTTAGTGTGGCGATTCACTTTATGGTAACCCTTGTATTAGTCCTCAAGAGTGTGATAAAGTGTTTTGACAACTTTTGTTTGAAAAGTATGTTTGAAAGTGTGGTGTGAAAAAAGAGTTGTTTGAGCAAGTACCTAACAGTTATCTACCTACTCGAAAAAAGTTTTTTCTTTTCCTCTGTTGTACCCCAAAATTTTCCCTCTAAGTTTACTCAACAAATGTCAAGTGAGGTCCCCAATTTGCTCAAGGTTGCCCAAGAGTTGAACAGACAAACTCTCTCCTAAGGCAGTATACTTCAAATTAGGGTTTCCATCTTCATCAAGATGTGTGAACCACAAAGGACTCAAATTCTCACCATTGTCCTAATATGTTCTCAAGATCATCCATGTCAAGTTTCAAGCATTGCAGAAGAAGTTTGCTCAGTCGATTGCTCAAAGGCTTGAAAATCAACTATGCTAGGTCAAAAGTCAACTGTGGACCACATACAGTCAAACTTCAAGATTTTTGGTCAACATCCTCATTTTGAAGTATTATCCATCATTTGATCAAGGGTTGATCATGATTCCTCAAGGAATGCTCCAAATTCATCAAAACCTAAAAGTTGCTAAATTAGGGCTTTACAGGAAAAAGTTAACTAAACTTTGACCAAGCATAACTTTCTCATACTTTAACAAAAATGACCCATCCAAAGCTGATTTTGAATAGGATGAAATTCCCTACAATTCATATTCATCTCCCAAGTCCAGAATATGCACTCAAAGAAAGATATGAATTTTGACATTATAGGTCCTTTTGAAAAGTCAACAAAAACACCTTTTGGGTCAAAGCTTCATATATAAACATGGAAGACTCAATTGAGATGAGACAAAAAGTGTTGTTTATAGGAAATCCTAAGCTTTCTAAAAAGTCCAAGAACACCTCTCCAGGGTCAAAATTGAGAGAGTCAAGCATTGGCCAAGTTGACCATTTTTGCAAAATTGCCAAAAGTCAAATGTGCTCAAATTTGCATTTTTTGCTAAATGGCCCCAACTTTTTATGCTTGCACATCAATTATAATGTGGTCCACGACTCAAATGTTCACTCACCCATTATGTTCTTCATGTTTCAATTTATTTTGATTTTTCATTAATTAAAAAGTGAATTAAATCAAATAAATGATTAAAATTAACAAAGATATGATTTGGTTTGTTTTTTTGACAGATTAGCAATCAAGATATGCTGAGTTAACATGATCAAATCGAATCAAGGGAAATTGGTGCAAGAAAGGCATGATTTGGCTCAAAATAGCAACATATCATATAACTTGCAAATCAAATCAAATCTTGGATAAATGCAAAGATTTAGTCCAAGTTTGTTAACCTAATTCACTCTAGGTTGTATAATGAAGAATTCCAGATCAAAAAACAGGGGTTAGAGGTCATGAGAGGCATAGAACAAAACTCAAAAAAGTTGGAAAAAGTGTGAATTGGTTTTCACTCCACAGGCCATCTCAAGCCATCCTAGTTATCCCAATCCATTGTTGGACGTCCTAGGAAGCTGGCCCAATTGTTTGCAAGGCCTGAAACACCCAGAAACGCACGCTACACTTCATACGGTTTGGCATTTTTTTCAATTCGATTATCACAATTCTTGCATCATTATCACTTTTGATCGTTATATTCGTGTTTTTCATCATGTTTGCATGCAACCATGTCATTTAATTGCGTTTTTGATGCCTGTACATGATATTGCCATGGCTAGGGTTTCTGTGTTATTTTTAGGGTCTTTTTGTATAGGAACAATTGGGCCTTGAATCAGGTACCATGATGCTCGTGAGGATGAGACAAATTGATTGGTACCATTACTTTTCATTTATCTTGCTCGTATGCAATTTTTGAGATGAACAGGGTTATACCTACAGTGGACGTCTGTAGGTAAAAGACTCTTTTTCTAAAACGACGGTTGCAAGGAAGAAGACGTTTGCGTGTCAGCTAGCCATTGGGACATTTGAAAATCGCGCGCTTTGGAATCATCCCTTTTAATTTTCTTATATTATGTTTTATTATTATTACACTAACAACAAAAACGTGCAGCACAATTAGAAATCAAGCATTGGTATTTATCATAAGGACCTGGGTTCGATCCCCAGGTCCCAGCGTTTCATTTATATTATTTTCAGTCAATAGATCCAGCGCGTTGCTCTTCTTGGTGACCACCGTACTCCATCAACATCCATCCATTTGATCCAGTGTGTCATCAGATCCAACACTTCAGCCTGAAGGACCATGGTACATGTGCAAGTCAACGCTACACAGAATCAGGCAGGTCAACTTGGGCTTCGCTTGTTGGGCCAGAAATTCAGATGCAAACCCCCGGATTTGCTAACAACAACACATGCCCATTTTTATTTCTTTCTTATTTTTATTTCCTTATTTAATTATTTTGCTTAATTATTTTTTTTCACAAAAATTAATCACTTTTTTTTATAAAATCATAAAAATCAAGAATTCACAAAATTAGAATTAGTTTTTTTTTATAAAATTTTAACTAATTAGCTTAATGTAATTTAGGGAAATTTAATTCTTCTTTTCACAATTAAAAAACAATTAGAACATTAGGTTTAAATTCTTGATTTAATTATTTTCTTTTTCCAAATAAAAACACAAAAAATAGGTTAACTTAATTATTTTTCTTAATTAAAGTTAATTAACAATTAGGTTCTTTTTTAATTCAATTATTCCTTATTTTCTTAAAATAACAAAAATGACAAAAAATGATTTTTCTTTAATCAATTGCAAGTAGGTTTAGTCAAAAGGGTCAAAACCCTAATTGGCTCGCATTTAACTTACCGCGCGCATTTAATTCTTTTATTATTTTTGTAACTGTTTTGAGGATGTAATAGTTTTAACTAGGGTTTTTAATTATCGCTTTTCCCCGATTTTTTGTTATGTAATTAATCCCCCTCCCCGAAGCCTTGTAATAGTTAGGTTTTATATTTTCTCACTTTTAAATTTCCGTAATTATTAACTGTTAGATGAATGCTAATAGGATTGTATGACAAGAATGCATGAAAAATTAAAACAGTTAGAAAACCCTAATGTGCAAAGATAATAAACTGAAAATGGATCACTCGCACATATTCACTCTTAGGGTATACTCTCACTTCGGTTTCCTTCGATAAACAATCATTAAGCATAGGGTGTGTTAGTGGTTTCCCTCCCGTCTAAAAAGATCAAATGTTGCCTCGAAAATGTTGCCTCGAAAATGTTGCCTCGGAAAAGATCTTAAGACTCTAGGGTTATTACTAAGGTGTCCTAATATTGCTTTAGTGACCATACGTCCCTTTCAAATTGACCCTTACAACTCCAATGACGGTGCTACCTATTCCTTAATAGTGGGATAGCGTTGTCTAAAGGAAACAAGAATAGAAACGATCTTTTTTCGAGTAGGTAGAAACTTAAGTACTTGCTCAATGAAAACTTTTCACACAAACACTTTTCAAAACCAATTTTCCAAAACAACTTCATCACACCCTTGAGGACTAATACAAGTGTTATCATGAAGTAAAACATTTTTCAAAAACAAGCACACAAACACAAGCAATTTAAAAATGAGCAAGTACCTAAGTGCCCATGGAAAACCATGGATAGAAAGGGTGCTAACACCTTCCCTTTCTATAATCTACCCCCATACTTAAAATCTCGAAAACAGATTTATTCTGTACTTTTTTCCTTTCCGGTTGGATGAAATAAAAGTCAGTGACGACTCTTGCTTACTGCGATATTTTGTGAATAAAAAACGCAAACGCAAACAAGTAAAAATAGTCGATTCTGCCACCGTATCACAAAACTGATGACTCTGCTGGGGAGTTATAAGTGGGGTATAGCTTAAGATCTAGGTCATTAAAATTTCTTCTCTTGATTGCTTTGTTTGCTTTATTTTTGAAGGTTCTATTTGGGATTACTATAGATCCTATACCTGGATCTGGGGGGCACTCATTAGATAAGTAGCAATAGACTGTGAGGGAACTGTACATCATAGAATGATACGATTGAAGCAGTAGCTATGTTGGTGTGGCACTTTGGTTGGTACCGATATCCCTTTTGGTGAAATGAGGAGAATACAAGACTGCTGCATGGTGTCGTGAAGCACTAACGAACCTTAGAACCTTAGTTGAACAACTCGGCCATTAGAAAGTAGCGAGATATCCGGCCTCAGTGTAGAGATGAGAACTGGTTGATACTCGATGCTACACTCATTGAGACCATACTTTCGGAATATTTCGGCCGCAAGAAAAGATTGCGCGAGCTAAAACCATGACCGATAAAGGATGGTCAGTGATATTGAGATCCTCTAGAACCCGGTTACTTTTTCTAGGACAAGTTTGAAACCAACTTAACTTCAAGAGGGTATTACCTTTGACCTCATGCAAGCCTTAAACCTAAGGGCTTCGTGTGATTTGACTGTGTTTGCAATACCTGTGTTTGCTATACCAGTGGTTTATCATGACATCATGCATCATAACATGGCATTCATGCTTCATTACACTAACCATTTCAAAGACCAAGGGAATTTATCTTTGTTCTGTTTTGCAGATCATGGCTTCCCGTGCATAGAAATACTACATGAATCAGCTTTGTGAAGATACCTTCCCAACTCAAAGAGCTAGTATCAAGAGTTTCTGAAACTTCTACTTTCATTAAGAGACACAGTCAATTTCTCAGCCTGGTTACTTCAAACTTTGATGAACAGATGATGACCGTACTTTTTAAGTTCTTCGATCCCAAGCATCACTGCTTCACTTTTCCAGATTATCAGTTGGTATCCACCTTGGAAGAATTCTCTCAGCTATTGAGCATACCCATTCTTGAACAGGTACCCTTCATATGTATAGAAGAAGTTCCTAAGCCAGAATTTATTGCCTCAGCTTTGCATTTGAAACGGGCCAATGTGGTATCAAATTGGGAAACTCGAAGCGGAGTCGAGGGTTTTCTAGCCAAATTTCTGATAGACAAAGCTCATCTATTTTGGGATAATTTGGATTTTCAGGCTTTTGAGGAGGCCTTGGCTATTCTTATCTATGGTTTAGTTCTCTTCCATAATCCGGACTCCTTCGTAGATGTGAATACTATCAAGATTTTCCTTTCTCGCAACCCTGTGCCTACCTTGCTTGGAGATATTTTGCACACTCTCCATACTCATACCATGAAGAGAAGAGGGACTCTTATGTGCTGCATGCCGTTGCTGTCGAGGTGGTTTATTTCTCACCTCCCTAAGTCTGTACCGAAGAACGAAGAAGGTTTGGGTTGGTCGTACATGATAATGTCACTCGCTCATACGGATATTCTTTGGTGTTCCCGAGCTATGGAAGACATTTCTATTATTGACCGCTGTGGGGAGTACCCTAATGTCCCATTACTTGGTATCAGTGGGGGTATAACTTACAATCCTTATATAGCTTTGCGACAATTTGGTCATGCTCAAAGGGATGGTCCCCATGAGTTACTGATTGAGGGCATTGTATTCAACTATGAGGATGATGTTAATGAGTATCGCCGGAGGTTCGTACGAGCTTAGGGCATCGTAAACAGATCTGACACCAAACATTTGGGACCAAAGACTTCCATTCCTATGGAGCCTTACCTGCAATGGGTACGAGCTCGTTCCCAGAAGCTTATGATGCCTTATGTGGCCATATTACCAGTGATTGTGGAGCCCACTACTGAAGAAGGCATTCCTTACACGGTTCTCTATCCTTACATGCCCACTGATCTTGGGGAGTTACAGAGGTCTTGGATTCAGCTGAAGAATGAGCGGGATACTTACAGGGAACAATTCCATGATCAAGAAAGGAAGGTTTTCAAGCTCACCAGGCAGCTCCAGGAAGAAAGAATGCTCAATGATTACATCAGCACAAAGAGAAAGCGTCCATGGGACTTTTGATTTTTCTTTACTAGTTTTAAGATTTGTTTTATTTACTTATTTGTAATGCCTTAAAGGCATTTTGAACCTTCAAATTTAAGCTAATAAAGTTTTTGTTTATTTTGGTTTGCAAATTTAAATTTCTCGAAGTCTTTGAAATCATTACATATGTATCCCATTATCATACACATCATTACAGGTACCACTACAGGTTTCTCATCTTCTTCGCTGTTTATTTCAGCAGAAATGTCTTTCGATCAAGCCATTAAGGACCTTCAGGCACAAAACGCCCAGTTCCAGCAAATGTTCATAAATCTGGCAAAAGGGCAGGAGGATCTGAAAACTCTCATCCTGAAAGAGAAAAAGAAAAAGAAAAAGAAGAAGGTTGCCAGTATTCTGAATATGGGAAGAAGGTTTGGAGAAAGGTTTAAGCAACAAACTATTCTGACCTCTTCATCTAAGGAAGGGGAGAACCAAGAAGGGGAAAAGGACCCTAGTCCTGCAATTTCTGACAATGATACTGATTATAATGATAAGCAATATCCTCCCGCTAAGGATAGATACAAACAGTTGGAAGACCGTCTGAGTGCAATGGAAGTTCAGAAGATACCTGGACTAGATTTCAAAGAATTGGGACTCGTATCGGGAGTGTTCATCCCTCAGAAGTTCAAAGCTCCAGTTTTTGCCAAGTATGATGGGGTGTCCTGCCCAAAAATCCATCTCCGCTCGTATGTCAGGAAAATTCAACCCAACACCGCTGGTAGAAATTTGTGGGTGCACTTATTTCAAGATAGTCTATTAGGGACTCAGCTTGAATGGTTCTACCAGTTGGAGGGAGCCAGTGTCCGAAAATAGGAAGATCCTGCTGCTGCTTTCTATAAGCAGTATCGGTACAATGCCGACCTTGCTCCCACTCGTACTCAACTCCAGAGTATATCCATGGGTGCAGGTGAAGGTTTTAATGATTATGCTAAAAAATTGAGAGACTTGGCTGGGAGAGTTCAACCCCCTTTGTATGATAAGGAGTTGGTTGATATATTTCTAGGAACGCTATCAGGTCCATTTTTCAATCGCTTAATCGGCAGCTCGTCATCTGGTTTCACCGAGCTGATTTTAACTGGAGAGAGAGTAGAAGATGGAATTCGGAGTGGTAAAATACAGAAGGATGCCTCCTCGAGTTCAACAAAGAAGCCTTTCGTTGGTAAGAAGGAAGCCAGTGTCGTCTATAGCCCGAGGGGCCAAAGTAGACATGAACACCGTCAAATGGTAAGTGCTGTAGTAATACTAAGACCCACAATTGCTCCATAACGCAACAATCAATAAAGGGTGGAAAGACAACAATAGAAGTTTACCCGCATCGACATGACTTTGGCTGAAGTTCTACCTCATTTATTAAAATCCAACTTGGCAACCTTGAGAGAGGCTCCCAAGAATCCGAACACTACCTCTCCCAGATACAATCCCAAAGCGCGATGCGCCTACCATTCTGAGAGTCCTGGCCACGATACAAATGATTATTGGGCTCTGAGAAACAAGGTAAAAGACTTGCTTGAAGCCAAGGAGATAGAGTTCGATGCTCCAGAAAAGCCGAATGTTATAACTGCTCCTATGCCCAAACATGGTCGTGGAGTTAACGCTGCTGACACTAATTTGTTTGTGACCTCTGTTGAAGAAATTTCTACTCCACTTATGACTGTTAAGAAGAATTTGCTGTTGGCCGATTTATTTCCTAGTTGTAGTGAAGGTTGCCGTATGTGTTCGATTCTACCTTCTGGTTGGCGTTTGTTGAAGTCAGGTGTTCAACGCCTGATGGATAATAAAGAGATTTTGTTCGAGAACACTGTAATCCATGTTGTTCCCATTGAAGACATCGCTATTATAACCATTTCCGCCAATCCTTCCAAGGTTTCCTCGAGAAGACCTGTTAGGATTACACCTGTTCAAAGAATTGCTTCGCTGATAATCACTTTTCCTGGTCCCATCCCGTACACCTCAGACAAGGCTGTCCCATGGCATTATGGTGCTGATATGTACTATCGTGGCATTAAGCAAGATCTGAAGAATGAAGAAGCTGATACTGATATCAGTAATATTATTAGGACTAGTAAGGTTACCCGAAGTGGAAGGGTTTTCTCTCCTGAGATTGCTCCGAGGATCATCAAGCCTACTGTTACTCCAATTGCTGCTCCAACCAGCACTCCTGACATTTCTCCTGTTCCTACTCCAGTTATTACCCCTGCTGCTGAGCCATCTAGAACTCGGGGCAAGGAAATTATAGGTGGGCCTTCTCGGACGGAGGCACCTAAGAAAATCATTGTGGAAGCCTCTAAACAAGAAATAGAGGAAATACTGAAAATCATTAAGAAGAGCAACTACAACGTGGTCGAGCAGCTGGGGAAAACCCCATCAAAGATATCCATGTTGTCTCTGTTGTTGTGTTATGAAGCCCATGTGAAGGCTTTGATTGCATTTCTCAAGACTGCGCATGTGCTGTAGGAAACTTCAGCAGATCAATTCAAAGATTGTGTGGCCAGCCTGACTGCTGACAATATGCTGGGTTTTTCAGATGCGGATCTAACACCGAAAGGAAGGAATCATAATGATGCTCTGCATGTCTTGATTGAATGCAGGGGCACCACTATCGCTCATGTGCTGGTAGATACTGGGTCTTCACTGCATGTTTTTCCGAAGAAAGCGTTGGACCGTTTGGATTGTGAGGGTTTGACTCTAAAACCTAGTAACATTGTGGTAAGGGCTTTCGACAAATCAAAGAGAATGGTGCACGGGGAGGTGGACATCCCTGTCAAAGTGGGTTCTCGGACTTTTGGGTCCACTTTCTATGTAATGGATATCAGGCCGTCATATTCTTGCTTGCTGAGCCGTCTTTAGATCTATGAGGCTAGCGTAGTTACTTCCACACTCCATCAAATGTTGAAGTATCCAGTGAAGGGAAAGATTGTCACAATGCGAGGTGAAGAAGAATATATGGTGAGTCACCTCAATTCCTTCCGCTACATAGAAATGGATGGGGAATTCATAGAAACTCCTTGTCAGAATTTCAAAGAGGTCCCTCAGATCTTGGCATCAACTAAAGTTACTACCGACAAACCTCCGTTGAAGATGGCTTCTCTCAAGGATGCCAGGGCTGTGGTTGAAGAAGGTGGGTGTACCAATTGGGGTCAGCTCCCTGATTTCACTCACAAAACTGAAAAATTTGGTTTGGGATTTACTACAGGGGCTCAAAGGGATGTTAGGCGCGCTCGGGCTGGAAGACCGCCTCTACACATCAACAATTGGGGAATTAATGTAATTGAAGACAATGAAGAGGATTCAAACATCGACAGCTGGATCTACCCAACAACCAACGGTGGAACGAATAACTGGACGGCTAGGGACTTCATACCTATTTCTTTTATTCCGCAGTAATTGACTCATTTGTTTTAAGATTTGTAATAAACAATTTGAAACTTTACGGCCCGGTGCCTTTCCCGAGGTATCTTGGCGTTGCTTGTGAGGGTTATAATTTGTCATTTTATATATCATTAATAAAGCATTGGACGTTTCTTGCATACAAATTTTGTGATCTTTGTTTTTCTTTTATGTCTATCACTTTATTAAAATAGCTATTCTCTTACACACACTCACATATCATAATGCAGATCCATATCCACTCTGGATCCCATTGATAACAGCTCTGTTATTGCCAGTTATGACTTCAAAAATCCGATCAACCAAGCCGAGGAAGAAGGTGAGGATGATTGTGAGGTTCCTGGAGAACTTGATAGACTATTACATCAGGAAGAAAGGGCCATACAGCCTCATGAAGAGCCAGTTGAGTCAGTGAATTTGGGCATAGAGGAAGACAGGAAAGAAGTTAAAATAGGTGCTAATATGGAGCCTAGTGTCAAATAACGGTTAATACAGATGCTACATGACTATGTTGAGATCTTCGCCTGGTCCTATGAAGACATGCCTGGTTTGGACACTAATATTGTGGTACATAGCCTGCCGACTAAAGAAGACTGCCCTCCGGTAAAGCAGAAGGTCTTCCGTATGCGCCCTGAAATTTCATAGAAAATCAAGGCAGAGGTCATGAAATAGTTCGACGCAGGATTCTTAGCTGTCACTTCTTATCCGCAGTGGGTTGCCAATGTCGTTCTGGTACCTAAGAAGGACGGTAAGGTACAAATGTGTGTGGACTACAGAGATTTGAACAAGGAAAGCCCCAAGGATGACTTTCCACTTCCTCACATTAATGTTCTAGTCGACAACACCGCGCAGCACAAGATCTTCTCCTTCATGGATGGTTTTTCTGGCTACAACCAGATCAAGATGGCTCCTGAGGACATGGAGAAGACAATCTTCATTACACAGTGGGGCACCTTCTGTTACAAGGTGATGCCTTTTGGGTTGAAGAATGCTGGGGCAACTTATCAGCACGCCATGGTCTCTTTGTTCGACGATATGATTCACCATGAGATTGAGGTTTATGTTGATGACATGATAGCCAGGTCCCAGACTGAGTAAGAGCACCTTGATCATCTCCAGAAACTGTTTGACAAGTTGAAGACGTACAAGCTGAGGTTGAATCTAAACAAGTGTCCCTTCGGGGTAAAGTCTGGTAAGCTTCTGGGTTTTGTTGTCAGTGACAAAGGTATTCAGGTAGACCCTGCAAAGGTAAAGGTCATACAAGAGATGCTGGCTCCCCACACAAAAAAAGAGGTTAGAGGTTTCTTAGTACGTCTAAATTACATCGCCAGGTTCATTTCACATCTGACTGCTACTTGTGTGCCAATCTTCAAGCTTCTGAAGAAAGATCAAGTGGTAAAGTGGAATGATGAATGCCAGACCGCTTTCAAAAGAATCAAGGAATACCTTCAAGAACCACCAATTTTGATGCCTCCAGTTGAAGGAAGACCTTCGATATTATACTTGACAGTGCTGGACAGTTCAATGGGGTGTGTGCTGGGGAAGTATGACGAGTCTGGTCGAAAATAGAATGCCATTTATTACCTTAGAAAAAAGTTTACCGACTGTGAGACCCGATACTTATTGCTCTAGAAAACTTGTTGCCCTTTGGCATGGGCTGCTCGCCGACTGAGACAATATATGCTGACTCACACTACCTTGTTGATATCAAAGATGGATCCAATTAAATATATTTTCGAGAAGCCCGCCTTATCCGGAATAATATCAAGATGGCAGATGATCTTAACCAAGTACGACATCCAATACACAACACAAAAAGCAATCAAGGGGAATGTATTGGCGGATCATTTGGAGTATCAGGCCGTGGATGACTACCAGTCCATGAATTTCGAGTTTCAGGATGAGAATATCATGTTGGTAACTGACTGCGAAGGACCTGGACCGGATGAAGGACCCGAGGAGGGATCCCGATGGTCTATGTATTTTGATGGAGCCTCAAACGCACTGGGTAACGGAATTGGCGTTGTAATTATATCCCCTGAGGGATGTCATACTCCGTTCATCGCCCGATTATGTTTTAACTGCACCAATAATATGGCGGAGTATGAAGCGTGTATCATGGGTCTTCGAGCTGCTATTAACCTGAGGATTAAGTTCTTGAGTGTATTCAGAGATTCCGCTCTGGTAATAAGTCAGATCAAAGGTGAGTGGGATACGAAGCACCAGAATCTTATTCCTTACAAAGAGTATGTACTGACATTGCTCCCACACTTTGAGGAGGTAACCTTTGAACATTTCCCACGATAAGAGAACCAGTTGGTGGACGCGCTAGCTACCATGTCTTCTATGTTCAAAGTTAGGTGGGACAATGAAGCTCCCCATATTACCATTGAGAGGTTGGAACCCGCACACTGCTGTGAGATAGACACCAAAGAAGTGGCAGACAAAGCCTGGTTTCACGAGGTCAAAAGGTATCTTGAGGATCAAGAATACCCCGAGGGGGCATCTGTTAATGATAAGAAGTTTCTGAGAAGGTTCGCTGCGAAGTTCTTCGTCAGTAATGGAATCCTCTATAAGCGTAACCATGATTCAACCTTACTACGGTGTGTAGACAAGAGCAAAGCAGAAAGGATCATGACGGATCTACATGAAGGCATTTTCGAAACCCTTTCTAGTGGACACACCATGGCTAAGAAGATCCTACGGGCAGGATATTACTGGTCCACTATGGAAGTCGATTGTTATCAGCACTCTCAAACCTGTCATAAGTTCCAAGTCTATGCTGATAAGGTGCATGTACCTCCGGTTCCCTTAAATGTTTTGATGGCTCCTTGGCCCTTTGCAATGTGGGGCATTGACATGATCAACGAGATCAGACCTACTTCGTCTAACAGGCATTGTTTCATTCTGGTGGCCATTGATTATTTCATAAAGTGGGTTGAGGCAGCCTCTTTTGCTACAGTAACCAAGAATGTCGTGGTGCGGTTTATCCGACACAATCTAATCTGTCGATATGGTGTAACAGAGAGAATGATTACTGACAATGGTACGAATCTCAATAACACAATGATCACCGAGCTCTGTAAACAGTTCAAGATACAGCATCATAATTCTTCTCCCTACCGGCCGAAGATGAATGGCGCTGTTGAAGCAGCTAACAAGAACATCAAGAAATTTGTGCAGAAGATGACGGTGACAAACAAGGACTGGAACAAGATGTTACCATTCGCTCTTCATGGGTACCGCACCTCAGCACGAACATCGACAGGGGAAACACCCTACTATTTGGTGTATGGCATGGAGGCGGTCCTACCCATCGAAGTCTAGATACCCTCTCTCAAGATTATGAAGGATGCGGGTTTGAATGAAGACGACTAGATCCAAACCCGACTTTATCAACTGAATCTAATCGATGAAAAGAGACTTACTGCCCATCAGGTACCGGGATAGAGCCAGCTTGAGAACATGAGTAGTGGTACATATACTCCCCACAGAGTAAAAAGTATCCAAAAACAGTGATGTTAGCTTTCCCGAACAGGACACAACTCTCCCCAGCTGAGGTTCACAATCGCGAGTGAGTCAGTAAATTGTCCCCAAGCAGAGTTTATTTCTCTCACAAGCAGAAATTCAATATCCAACAAAATTAATTATCACCCGTAACGGAAATTCATCCCCAGTTGAGTTTATTTCTCCAAATCAGCAGATCTATCAACAGGGTATCTCCTCTCCAATAGAGTTGTTCCCCGCAAAGTTATCCTCAGACAGGGTCTCTTCCGGCAGAATATTCACCAGCCGAATGGATGTGAATCCCCAGCTATTCATCTTTGTTCACCAGCCCCAACATAAGTAGAGGAACTATGGTTTTTTACAGCAGTCAAGGATGCCATTTCTCATACTCTCCAAACAACAGTCAGGGATTTATTTTCCGGGACTCAGATTATTACGTCAGCATTTCTTTTTCATGCATCACGACATGTGCATGCATTACATATAACATAATCTCAGTTATTTTGAGAACCTCATCACAATGCATCTCATGCATCACACATAACTAAACCTATATTTCTTTCAGGAAAGACAGTTATTATCAACAATTTCCAGCAGGTCCATGATTAACACTCGAAGCTAAACAAAGTAATCATCGGTGCGGCAAATGCAACCTTACCCCGGTTCATTATGAGGTTTTACACAAACTCATCTCAAAGTAACCTAACCCCGGTTCATCCTGAAGTTTTACACGAACTTATCCCAAAGTAACCTTACCCCGGTTCATTCTGAAGTTTTACACGAACTTATCACCAAGCAACCTTACCCTGGTTCCTTCTCACAACCCTACTATCCCGGCTTTCATATCGAAGTAACCCTACCATCCAGGTTCCTTCCCACAAACCTACTATCCAGGCTTTTATCTCAAGGTAACCCTACGACCCAGGTTCCTTCTCACAGCCCTACTATCCAGGATTTCATATCGAAGTAACCCTACTATCCAGGCTTTCATATCGAAGTAACATTACTATCCAGGTTCCTTCTCAAGCCCTACTATCCATGCTTTCATCTCGAAGCAACCCTACTATCACGGTTCCTTCTCACAGCCCTACTATACATACTTTCATGTCGAAGTAACCCTACTACCCAGGTTCCTTCTCAATCCCTACTATCCAGGCTCTCATATCAAAGTAACCCTACTATCTAGGTTCCTTCTCACAGCCCTACTATCCAGGCTTTCATATCGAAGTAACCCTACTATCCAGGTTCCTTCTCAAGCCCTACTATCCAGGCTTTCATATCGAAGTAACCCTACTATCCAGGTTCCTTCTCACAACCCTACTATCCAGGCTTTTATCTCGAAGTAACCCTACTAACCAGGTTCCTTCTCAAGCCCTACTATCCAGGATTTCATATCAAAGTAACCCTACTATCCAGGTTCCTTCTCTTAACCTTACTATCCAGGTTCTTCCTCTCTTATCCCCAGACAACGGTCCACAACACTGTAAGACCGGGACCTGATCAAACACGATTGGTTTCACATCTCTCCAGTAAGTCGCGGTGCAGCATATACCCCGACCAAATACGTAGTTCAATTCCTCTTCCCCAAACTGGAATTATTCCCCAATAGAGTAATGGACAACTGAAGCTCTTAAAACTCTATTTCTCCCAAGATAGAGTCCCGTATTCCCCATCAAATTCCTCCTTAACAACAGTAACAGGGACTCTCATTAAAGTAATGTCTCAGGAAGTCTACATTCTCTAGATGGCATCTTTAAGCCCATCTTAGACAATTCTCCGTCACATCTACGATGGCATCTTTAAGCCCATCTCTGACAAATCTTCTATCATCAACTTCCAAATGGCATTTGTAAGCCCATTCCCGATGTCAAAAGTCGAGTGCCACTTCATGCGAGTGCAAATTTCTGGGCACTCTAGTGTTCAATCATCTTCCACCTTCAGATCACGAAAGGCAGAGCAGCTAATCTACATCTTCAGGTTTAAGAAAATTGAATAGGGGCAACTGTTGTACTCCAAAAATTTTCCTCCCATATTTCTCAACACATGGCAAGGGAGGTCCCTAAATTGCTCAAGGAAGTTCAAGAATTGATCAGACAAATTCTCTCCTAAGGCAGTATACCTCAAATTAGGGTTTCCATATTCATCAAGATGTGTGAACCACAAAGGAATCAAATGCTCACCATTGTCCTAATATGTTCTCAATATCATCCATGTCAAGTTTCAAGCCTAGCAGAATAAGTTTGCTTAGTTGATTGCTCAAATGCTTGAAAATCAACTATGTTAGGTCAAAAGTCAACTGTGGCCCACATACAGTAAAACTTCAATATTTTTGGTAAACATCCTTATTTTGAAGTATTATCCATCATTTTATCAAGGGTTGATCATGATTCCTCAAGGAATGCTCCAAATTCATTAAAACCCAAAAGTTGCTAAATTAGGGTTTTGTAGGAAAAGTCAATCCAACTTTGACCAAGCATAACTTTCTCATACTTTATCATAAATGACCCATCAAAAGCTCATTTTTAAGAGGATGCAATTCCCTACAATTCATATTCAGCTCCCAAGTCCAGAATATTCACTCACAAAAAGATATGAATTTTGACATTATAGGTCCTTTTGAAAAGTCAACAAAAACACCTTTTGAGTCAAAGCTTAATACATAAAAATGGAAGACTCAATTGAGATGATACCAAAAGGGTTGTTTAGAGGACATACTAATCTTTCTAAAAAGTCCAAGAACACCTCTCTAGGGTCAAAATTGAGAGAGTTATGCATTGGCCAAGTTGACCATTTTTGCAAAGTTGCCAAAAGTCAAATGTGCTCAAGTTTGCATTTTTTGCTAAATGGGCCCAACTTTTTATGCTTGCACCTCAATTATAATGTGGTCCACGACTCAAATGTTCACTCACCCATTATGTGATTAATTTTTAAATTTACTTTGATTTTTCATTAATTAAAAAGTGAATTAAATCAAATAAATGATGAAAATTAACAAAGATATGATTTGGTTTGTTTTTTTGATAGATTGGAAATCAAGATATGCTGAGTAAACAAGATCAAATAGCATCAAGGATAATTGGTACAAGAAACGCATGTTTTGGCTCAAAATAACAACATATCATATAGCTTGCAAATCAAATCAAATCTTGGATAAATGCAAAGATTCAGTCCAAGTTTGTTAACCTAATTCACTCTAGGTTATATAATGAAGAATTCCAGATAAAAAAAGGGTTAGAGGTCGTGAGAGGCATAGAACAAAACTCAAAAAAAGTTGGTAAGAGTGTGAATTGGTTTTCACTCAACAGGCCATCTCAAGCCATCCTAGCTATCCCAATCCATTGTTGGACGTCCCAGGAAGTTGTCCCAATCGATTGCAAGGTCTGAAACACCCAGAAACGCACGATACACTTCATACGGTTTGGCATTTTTTTCAATTCGATTATCACAATTCTTGCATCATTATCACTTTGATCGTTATATTTGTGTTTCTCATCATGTTTGCAAGCTAACCATGTCATTTAATTGCGTTTTTGACGCTTGTACATGATGTTGCCATGGCTAGGGTTTCTGTGTTATTTTTAGGGTCTTTTTGTACAGGAACTATTGGGCCTTGAATCAGGTACCATGATGCTCGTGAGGATGAGACGAGTTGATTGGTACCATTACTTTTCATTTATCTTGCTCGTATGCAATTTTTGAGATGAACAGGGTTATACCTACAGTGGACGTATGTAGGTAAAAGTCTTTTTCTAAAATGATGGTTGCGAGGAAGAAGACGCTTGCGTGTCAGCCAGCCATTGGAACATTTGAAAATCACGTGCTTTGGAATCATCCCTTTTACTTTTATTATATTATGTTTTATTATTATTACACTAACAACAAAAACGTACATCATAACTGGAAAGCAAGCATTGGTATTGATCATAAGGACCTGGGTTCGATCCCCAGGTCCCAACGTTTCATTTATATTATTTTTAGTCAATAGATCCAGCGCGTTGCTATTCTTGGTGACCACCATACTCCATCAACATCCATCCATTTCATCCAGCGTGTCATTAGATCCAACTCTCCAGCTTGAAGGACCATGGTACATGTGCAAGTCAATGCTACACAGAATCAGGCAGGTCAACTTGGGCTTAGCTTGTTGGGCCAGAAATTCAGTTGCAAACCCCCAGATTTGCTAACAACAACACATGCCCATTTTTATTTCTTTCTTATTTTTATTTCCTTATTTAATTATTTTGCTTAATTATTTTTTTCACAAAAATTAATCACTTTTTTTTATAAAATCATAAAAATCAAGAATTCAATAAATTAGAATTAGTTTTTTATTAATTAAATTTTAACTAATTAGTTTAATGTAATTTAGGGCAATTTAATTCTTCTTTTCACAATTAAAAAACAATTAGAACATTAGGTTTAAATTCTTGATTTAATTATTTTCTTTTTCCAAATAAAAACACAAATATTAGGTTAACTTAATTATTTTTCTTAATTAAAGTTAATTAGTAATTAGGTTCTTTTTAAATTCAATTATTCCTTATTTTCTTAAAATAATAAAAACGACAAAATATGATTTTTATTTAATCAATTTCAATTAGGTTTAGTCAAAAGGGTCAATACCCTAATCTCCTCGCATTTAACTTACCACGCGCATTTAATTCTTTTACTATTTTTGTAACTGTTTTGAGGATGTAATAGTTTTAACTAGGGTTTTTAATTATCGCTTTTCCTCGATTTTTGGTTATTTAATTAATCCCCCTCCCCGAAGCCTTGTAATAGTTAGGTTTTATATTTTCGCACTTTTAAATTTCCGCAATTATTAACTGTTAGATGAATTCTAATAGGATTGTATGGCAAGAATGCATGGAAAATTAAAACAGTTAGAAAACCCTAATGTGCAAAGATAATAAACTGAAAATGCATCACTCGCACATATTCACTCTTAGGGTATATTCTCACTTCGGTTGCCTTTGGTAAACAATCATTAAGCATAGAGTGTCTTAGTGGTTGCCCTCCCGTTAAAAAGATCAAATGTTGCCTTGGAAATGTTGCCTTGGAAATGTTGCCTTGAAAAAGATCTTAAGACTCTAGGGTTATTACTAAGGTGTCCTAATATTGCTTTAGTGACCGTACGTCCCTTTTGAATTGACCCTTACAACTCCAACAACGGTGCTACCTACTCCTTAATAGTGGGATAACACTGTCTAAAGGAAACAAGAATAGAAACGATCTTTTTTCGAGTAGTTAGAATCTTAAGTACTTGCTCAATGAAAACTTTTCACACAAACACTTTTCAAAACCAATTTTCCAAAACAACTTCATCACACCCTTGAGGACTGATACAAGGGTTATCATGAAGTAAAACATTTTTCAAAAACAAGAACGCAAACACAAGCAATTTAAAAATGAGCAAGTACCTAAGATCCCATGGAAAACCATGGATATAAAGGGTTCTAACACCTTCCCTTTCTATAATCTACCCCCCGTACTCAAAATCTCGAAAAATGATTTTTTCTGTATTTTTTTCCTTTCCGGTTGGATGAAATAAAAGTCGGTGGCGACTCTTGCTTACCGCGATATTTTGCGAATAAAAAACGCAAAACACAAACCAGTAAAAATAGTCGGTTCTGCCACCGTATCACATCCTCTTATCCTTTAAACAGTGTTATCCTACTATTAGTGAGTAGGCAACCCTAGTTGTTGGATGTTGAGGGACTATCGAAAGGGATATAATGGTCATTGAAGGCAACATGTAAGGATACCTTAGCATTTCGAAGGGACTATCATCATAAGATCATTTCTCGTGGGCAACTCGAGGGACGTTTAGGGACTATGATCTTTATGACGACTTTAACTGAGGGTCTTTGCTAAGAGTATCCCTACGCTCGAGGGAAATAACCATTGTTTCTGAAGGCAACCAAGTGAGGTAATACCCTAGGGGTGCAAGTGTGCAAAAGTGTGTTTTTTTCAGATATATTTATCTTGAATTTAGTGATCTATTGATTGATTACTCATACATGCCTAGGTTGCTAGCAATTTATATACAGGCATATAAAACATACAAGCAAAAAACCGAGGCCCTAAACTATTACAAGGTTATGGTGTATAAGAAATTTGACTGAAAAATAAAGTGCAGAAATAAAACCCTAATTAAGCTATTACAAACCGGGCGCAGTTACATCAATAGTAAAAATTAATCGTACGGTAAAAATAATTACGTGTGAGAATAAAAAAAACTGAGATAAGTTTGAAACCCTAAAAAACTTAATTTGATCATTGAAAACATTTTTTTTGGGATTTTGTGAAAAAAGAAATTAGAGTTTGACCTAGTTTTTCTAACTAATTTTAATTAATGAAACAAATTTAAATTGATGAAATTAATTAATTTACAAAAATTAATTGTTTGAAAAAAAGCTAAATCTTTTTTTTGGGATGTTGATTTTTTATGAATTTATGGAAAAATTAATTTAAGCAAACAAATAAACTAATTTAAATAAAACAAAATTAAAAGGGAAAAAGAGTAAGACTGAGGGGTGTAAACCCAAATTGGAGGGTGCATGCTGAATTTCTGCTCAAAGACCAATCCAATTGGCCCATAGCTACGTGTGGTTCAGTGTGGTTGTCCCAGGAGTGTCCACCATAGGGAGCTTCGTTGGGAGCATTGGATCCAGGCGTTGATTGATCCAAGTATGAGGATCTGGGGCCTATTGTGTGCGCGCTTGGAAAGGAGCCATTAAATCTACATAGAAATATTAAGAAAAATAACATGTAGGAGGTAGGGATCGAACCCCTGACCTCCTACACACGCGCGCTTTAAAACTCCACCCCTTTTCCACTGATACAATCATTCAATCGTTAACATAAACAAACAACATATATTATATGTGATGAAAAGTCAGTGGCTGTAATAAAAACGCGCAAGAATTTAAACAGGCCACTCAGGTTTTGAGGCGCAGTCATCTTCTTTGTTGAGACTCGTTTTAGCCTAAAGGTTTTACCTACAGACAACGCTATAGCTACAAACCTGCACATCTCAAAAATCATAATTATGCAATATAAATTCAAACTAAATATGCAGATCAATTGGATTTGGTCTCATGAGTACAATGGTACGCATTTTTTGTCCTGATTTTGCCTGAAATAAAAGACCCTAAAACGAAGCTTCAAGCCCTAGTAATGGCATTTAATCGAATATGCATCAAAACATATAATTAATCATGCAGATATGTTCTAAATAATCATACAAACGTGACTGTATATTTAAAAATCATTGGTCATGCATATATTTCAAAGACCAGTTTCAAGAAAAAGTGCAAACCGTGATACCCGTGTTGATCGTTCCTGGAGGTGTTAATGCGCGAGAGTGGTCCAGAAAGCTTCCCAATATGCCCAAGAATGGATTGCAGTCCTTGAAACGCCTTGAATCTCCCTCTAAAGCAAAAATTGATCAACACTTTTTGTCAAAATTCTGAGCAGTCTTGTGTGTTCTACACGACCAAAAATTCTCCTCCTCTGATCAGGGTTCATTATGTATATATAGTGGGATGAATTTGGTTAAAAAAATTTAATTGAATCTTGAAGATTGAGTGAAAAAAAGATTTGATTTATCTTGCATATTTTGTTTCTAAAATGGCCAAGTCTCTGTGTTCTTTCCCACACGTTTTCTTCTGTTTGCCAGCCTGTTTCAATCTTCTTTCGATTATGGGCTTTCTGGCTTGTTTTGGACCAAATCCCATCTTCATTCCTTCGAATGCCTTCCCTGCCAGCCTTGAACTTCAGTTCGAACTAGTCAAGACTTTCCTCATTATAACCTTGCTCTCCTTGATGGTTCTGAGTAGAACTGTGCCAGCTTCAATATTAAGACTTCTTCGATTGGAACCCCCCTTTGCTTCGATTTCCTATCCATTTGAAGAGAAGTCTCTGGTCGAAACAACTCTTGTAGCATTGTGACCCAACAAGGCAAGACTCTGGCCTGGACATATTTTCAGAGTTCCCTCTTGATGGCCTCTTTCGAATGGTCTGGAGGGAGTCCTTAGAAGGGTCCTTGTCCAAGTACCAATCAAAGGATATTTATTGGAATATCAAACAAAGAGTCCTTTGCTACGCCAATCGAAAGGATTTGACATAATGCCCATCGAAAGGCTTGTCATGAGGCCAATCAAAAGGCCTTTGCATGTGCCAATCGAAGGACACTATGTAGATGGTAATCGAAGAGCGCTATATAGATGGCAATCGAAGAGCGCTATATAGATGGCAATCGAAGGACACTATATAGATGGTAATTGAAGAGCACTATATAGATGTAAATTGAAGGATGCTATATAAATGGTAATTGAAGAGCGCTATATATATGGAAATCGAAAGACACTTAGAAATAGGCCAATTGAAGGAAACTTAGAAACATCATTTGAAAAATTTCCTTGTCTTTAGGCAAAGGTTTGTAACCAACTATGCAAGAGGAAAATCTTGGAAAAATATGAGAGGACAAATTTTGGGGTACAACAACATCATTCAGGGGATATGATCACAGCGCTTATGCCATTACCGAGTGCATTTGAAGCTCCGTCAAAAACCAAGGTCCATTGGGATCCTTGTTCAGGTCCGTCATATGGTCTTAGTTCTTCAAAATTGTTTACCAACATGATGTATTCATCAGGGAACTCGAACTTCATGGACTGATATTCATTCACAGCCTGATGGGCAAGGTGATCGGCTAGAAAACTGCCCTTTATTGCTTTTTGGGTAGTGTATTGAATATCATATTCAGTCAAGATCATCTGCCATCTTGTTATTCTTCCAGAGAGGGCAGGCTTCTCGAATATGTAATTAATTGAATTCATCTTGGATATCAATAAGGTAGTATGGGTCAACATATACTATCTTAGCCGACGAGCAGCCCACGCCAGAGTGCGGCAAGTTTTCTCGAGCAGTGAATATCTGGTTTCACAGTCGGTAAATTTTTTGCTCAGGTAGTATATTGCATGCTCTTTTCGGCCAAACTCGTCATGCTGCCCCAACACACACCCCATTGAATTTTCTAAGACAGTTAGATACATGATCAAAGGTCTTCCCTCGACTGGAGGCATCAAAACGGGAGGCTCTTGAAGGTATTCTTTGATCATGTCGAAGGAATCCAGGAAGTCGTCATTTCATTCCACCACTTGATCTTTCTTCAATAATTTGAAGATTGGTTCACAAGTAGCGGTTAGATGGGAAATCAACCGGGCGATATAGTTCAGCCGTCCTAAGAATCCCCTAACTTCCTTCTCAGTACGAGGAGTGGGAATTTCTTGTATTTCTTTTACCTTTTCAGGGTCCACTTCGATACCTTTTCCGCTGATAACGAAGCCTAAGAGTTTTCCGGACCTCACCCCAAAAGTGCACTTATTCGGGTTCAGCCTTAGTTTATATTTCTCCAGTCTTTCAAACAGTTTCTGTAGATAGTCAAGGTATTCCTCTTCAGTTTGAGATCTAGCTATCATGTTATCCACGTAGACCTCTATCTCGTGATGTATCATGTCGTGAAACAGAGCTACCATGGCACGCTGATAGGTTACCCCAGCGTTCTTCAACCCGAATGGCATAACTTTGTAACAAAATGAACCCCACTGTATGACGAAAGTCGTTTTTTCCATGTCCTCAGGTGCCATTTTTATCTAGTTGTATCCGGAAAAACCGTCCATGAAAGAAAATACTTTATCCTGTGCGGTGTTGTCAACCAGAATATCGATATGGGGAAGCGGGAAGTCATCCTTGGGGCTTGCCCTATTCAGGTCTCTGTAGTCCACACACATACATACCTTACCATCCTTTTTAGGCACTGGAACAACATTGGCAACCCATTGCAGATAGGAGGTGACAACTAAGAATCTGGCGTTAAACTGTTTCATGACTTCAGTCTTGATTTTCTCTGACATTTCTGGCCTCATGCGACGAAATTTCTATTTTACCGGAGGGAAGTTTTCTTTTGTTGGCAGACGATGGACCACGATGTCAGTGTCGAGCCCTGGCATGTATTCATATGACCAAGCAAAGACCTCAACATAGTCATGTAGTAACTGAGTTAAGCGCTTCTTGATACTAGGCTCCAGGTTGGCACCTACCTTGACTTCTTTTTTATCCTCTTCAGTACCTAAGTTAATTGTTTCCACTGGCTCTTCGTGGGGCTGTATGGTCCTTTCTTCTTGTTGCAATAACATGGCTAGTTTTCCTGGTACCTCATAATCTTCCTCACCTTCGTCTTTGGCTTGGTAGATCAAATTTTCAAAATCATGATAGGCCATAGCAGAATCGTTACCCATGGGATCCTGAGTAGATGTGGATCTGCATTTTGATATGTGAGTGTGTGTAAGAGCATAGCTATCTTTGGAAAATGATAAAGGTTACAAAATAAAAATAATGAGCATAAAAGTTTGCATGCAAAAACGTCCATGATTTATTGATGACATATGAAGATGAAGTAACAACCCTCACAAATGGACCGTTGTGCCTCGGGTAAGATACGTGGTTTTTAAGTCTAAATTGTTTAATTATTACAAGTCCGACAAAAATTTAAAGACAATTAATCTTGGATAAAAGTAATAGGGACAAATTCTTTGGCTTCCTAGTTGTTGAGTCCTCCGCTGATAGTTGGAAAAATCCACTCTTCCAGGCCGCAGCTGCCATCACTGTCTTCCACTGTGTTGACTCCCTGATTGCTGATACGCAAAGGTGGTCCCCCGACACGAGCACGACGAACAACTTTCTAGGCTTCTAAAGTAAAACCCAAACCAAATTTGTCAGATTTGTAGGGAATATCTGGAAGTTGGATTGGTAAGGTCTGAACATGATAGCTAGATTGACGAGTTTTGTCGTTCGTGACTCGAAGGTAAAAGATGATTAGACACTAGAGTGCCCGTAAATTTGCACTCGTCAGAATGTAGTTGAGGGAATGGGCTTAAAGATGCCATTTGGAGATGGGATAGAATCTTGTTGGAGATGGGCTTAAAGATGCCATCCAGGGATATTTGTTGAATTGTATGTTGTAGGTCAAAAGTATGAGTATCATAATGGTATCCGTGTCTGGAACACATCTGAACTGTATCTGGAGATTGAATCTGAATGAGCAAGGGAATGGCGTCTGTGTCTGGAACGTATCCGGGCTGTATCTGTACTTGAATCGGAATGAATAATAGAATGACTTCCGTGTCTGGAGTGTATATGTATTGTATCTGAATCTGAAATCTGAATAAACGATAGAATGACATCCGTGTCTGGAGCATCTCTGGGCTGGGGAAAAAGGTCAGAATAAGTGACAGAATGGCAGTCGTGTATGGAGCGTATCTGGACTGTATCTGAAGTTGAGATCTGTATGAGTAGCAGAATGACTTCTATTTCTGGAGCGTATCTGAACTGTAACTGGGATCTGAATAAGTGACAGAATGACTTCTGTGTCTGGAGTGCATCTGAACTTAAAATTGATAGTTGAATCTGAATGAGAAATAAAATGGCTTCTGTATCTGGAGCGTATCTAATCTGTATCTGATAGTTGAAATCTGAATAAGTATTAGGATGACATCCATGTCTGGAGCATATCTAAATTGTATCATGATTGTTGAAGTCTGAATGAGTGACAGAATGACATCCGTGTCTGGAGTGTATCCGTACTGTATCTTGACTTTGAAATCTGAATGAGTAATAGAATGACTTCCGTGTCTGGAGTGTATCCGTACTGTATCTGAAATCTTTGATTATTTGTTAAAGATAGTTGTTAATCTTATCCTGAAAAGGGTAAAATGTTAGCTGAAACACAAAGTTATGTTGCATGAAATGTATGATGCAGTAAAATGTTTTTATCAATGTTTATGATATATGAATGTAATGTATGCACATATAAGCTGATTTGCTGTATTGCTGAGGAAAATAAATCCTTGATGGTTGGGGATAATGAAACCCTTGACTACTTCCAGGGAAAATAAATCCTTGATCGCTGCCGGAGATTCAAAATCTTTGATTGCTGAGGATGAGAAATCCATGGTGACTGTTAGGGATGGAAAATCCCTAACAACTTCTGTGGGGATGTGAGAATCCTTCATATCTTGAAGTTGGAGTATTGACAAAATCTGTTGTGAGAGTAATGTCAAACTACTTGAGAAATCTGCTTGGGAAACCAGAGAACTTTGAAGACTTCTACTGGGGGTTAAATAATATGAATCCTTACTCGGCTGAGGAATAGGGAAAATTTTGATGATTTCTGCGGGGAACTAAGAATGAGAATCTTCGTTCTGTTGAGGAGTAAAAAACTTTGGTGACATCATGCTGGGGAGTAATGAAGACCCTGGCAACTTTACTGGGGAATCAAGAATGAGAATCTTCATTCTGTTGGGGAGTGAAAACTCTGGGGGAAGAAGGCTTCCTACTGGAGAGTAAGTTCAGGACTTTGGGGGAAAAAGCTTATTCCTGTTTGGAAAAAGTTCAGGAGTTTGGGTTGTATGCCACTCTACTGGGGAATTATCCTAGTTTGGGGATAAAAGTTAACTGTTATCTGGTTGATTCTCAGACTTTAGGACAACTTGTTGGGGACTTTGGGGAAAACTGAATGGTTCCCGCTGGGGATTGATAGTTGGAAATTTTGACTTGACTGGGGAAGAAGGTTTCATCTCCGCTGAGGGTCTGTAGTTCAAAGTTTTTACTCCACTGGGGGTTTGGAATTTGAAAACCTAACTCTGATGGGAATTAAGGTTTTGAAAATATAACTCCGCTGGGGATATATATTTCAAGGTTTTAGCTCCGCTGGGGACCTAGATGATGTACTGCAAGGGATTTCTCTTGGAATAGTCTAAAGGCGTTTTCCTATACTTTCAACCTGTCAGTAATTATTTTTTCCCATTTCGTTTATTTGTAAACAGTGATTATATTCAAATGCATATGCTCATTAATAAATCATTGGACATTTTCAAATAAAACACAAGTGCAAAAAAAGAAGAAAAGGCAAATAGTTTTCTGCACTTTGAAGTATCTTTGTATTAACTTTGTGTAAGTATTTTGTACAAAGGAGACAAACATCCTAGTAAGAGAACATTGTCATAAAAATGAGAAAAATTTATACAAAGAAATATGGCTATGTGTGAAAATTCCATGGGGTTCCCATTCTTCTATAGCCTTCGTAACTCTGAATATCTTGTCCATTTGTTGCTTCGTCCGAAGATGATTGAGTTGGTTAGAAGCCCGGAGCTTGTCTGTGAAGAGATTGTCCTTAAAGTGATCCGACGAGACATAGTCATACACTTTAATTCCCTAACTTTTGCCTGGACCGCCCTTTTGGGTTTTTGATCCACCGGGAAACCCTTTTTTGCCCAAGTCGCCCTTTCGGGTTTTCAACTTGCCGGGTGTACAATTTTTTTTTGTTTTATCCCTAATTTTTTCCTGAATTTCCCTTTTGGGTTTTCGATTCACCGGGATGCCCTTTTTTGCCTAGGTGTGTCAACCTAGTGGGTCACTTATGTGTAGTATCTTTTGACTATGTCTGCGTTCGCAGGGTGTGGCAGGTCGTCACCGTCCATGGTGGTTAAGATCATTGCCCAACCAGAAAAGATGTTTTTGATCACAAATGGTCTTTCGTAGGTAGGAGTCCATTTGCCCCTGGGATCACTTTGTGGCAAGATGATACGCTTGATCACGAGATCCCCAACTTGATACACTTGGCGTCTGACTTTCTTGTTGAATGCCTTGATCATCCATTTTTGATACGCCTGACCATGGAAAATAGCAGTAAGTCGCTTTTCATCAATCAAGTTAAGTTGATCAAGCCGGGTCTGAATCCAATCGTCTTCACTCAAACCAGCATCCTTCATGATTCTCAGGGAGGGAATCTGAACCTCGATAGGTAAAAAAACCTCCATGCCATAAACCAAAGAATAGGGTGTTGCCCCAGTTGATGTACATGCCGTGGTAAGGCACCCACAGAGAGCAAACAGTAACATCTCATGCCAGTCCTTGTAGGTGACAGTCATCTTTTGTAGGCTCTTATTGATATTTTTGTTCGCGGCTTCGACATCACAGTTCATCTTTGGCCGATAGGGAATTGAATTGTGATGTTGAACCTGGAACTGCTCGCACAAGACGGTGATCATAGTGTTGTTAAGGTTTGTACCGTTGTCAGTGATGATCCTTTCGGGGATGCCGTACCAGCAAATGAGGTTCTGCTTGATGAAGCAGGCAACAACATTCTTTGTGACGGATGCGAAGGAAGCTGCTTTGACCCACTTGGTAAAGTAATCAATGGCCACCAGAATGAAGCGGTGTCCATTGGAGGCTGTAGGCTTGATCTCTCTAATCATGTCGATTCCCCACATAGCGAATGGCCAAGGAGCTGTTAAGACATTGAGAGGAACTGGAGGTATATGTACCTTGTCCACATAGATTTGACATTTGTGACAAGTCCTGGAATGTTGATAGCAGTCAGCTTCTATGGTAGACCAGTAATAGCCTGCCCGTAGGATCTTCTTAGCCATCGTATACCCGCTAGAGTGAGTTCCAAAGTTACCATTGTGCAGTTCAGCCATGATCTGTTCAGCTTCAATCTTGTCCACACAACGGAGCAGAATGCAATCATAATTGCGCTTGTACAGGATACCATTACTTAGGAAGAACTTAGCTGAGAATCTCCTTAAGAACTTTTTGTCGTTGACTGAAGCTCCTTCAGGATATTCTTGAGCCTCGAGATACCTTTTGACTTCATGAAACCAAGGTCGGTCCACTACTTCTTCGGTATTAATCTCGTGACAATGTGCAGGTTCGTCCATCCGTTCAATGGTGATTTGGGGAGCCTCATTATCCCACTTAAGTTTAAACATGGATGACATTGTAGCTAGAGTATCTGCTAGCTGATTTTCTTCTCGTGGGAAGTGCTCGAAGGTAATCTGCTCGAAATGTGGTAACAATGTCAGGACATGTTCTTTGTAAGGGATGAGGTTTGGATGTTTAGTGTCCCACTCTCCTTTGATCTGACTAATGATCAAAGCTGAGTCCCCAAACACAATCAAGGATTTGATTCCCAAGTTTGTGGAAGCCTTGAGACCAAAGATATAAGCTTTATACTCGGCCATGTTATTGGTACAGTTGAAGCATAGTCTGGCGGTGAAAGGAGTATGGAAACCCTCTAGGGAGATGAGTACCGCGCCGATACCGTTGCCAAGTGCATTAGAGGCCCCATCAAAGTACAGGGTCCATCGGGATCCTTGTTCAGGTCCGTCATATGGTCTAAAATCTTCAATATTGTCCAATGTCATGATGTCCTCGTCAGTGAAGTCAAACCTCATGGATTGGTAATCTTCGACAACTTGATGGGCTAGATGATCAGCTAGAACACTCCCCTTTATAGCTTTTTGGGTCGTGTATTGTATGTCGTATTCTGTTAGGATCATCTGCCATCTAGCTATTCTTCCAGACAAAGCAGGCTTCTCAAAGATGTACTTGATCGGATCCATCTTAGATATCAGCAAAGTGGTATGAGTCAACATATACTGCCATAGCCGGCGAGCAACCCATACCAAAGCGCAGCAAGTTTTCTCGAGCAGTGAGTAGCGAGTCTAACAGTCGGTAAACTTTTTGCTAAGGTAATAAATGGCATGCTCTTTTCGGCCAGACTCGTCATGTTGGCCCAGTTCGCACCCCATTGAATTTTCTAGGACGGTCAGATACATGATTAGCGGTCTTCCTTTGACGAGTGGCATCAAGATAAGAGGCTCTAGCAAATACTCCTTGATTTTATCGAAAGCAACTTAACAATCATCATTCCATTTAACCACTTGATCTTTCTTCAACAGCTTCAAGATTGGCTCACAGGTAGATGTTAGGTGAGAAGTGAACCTAGCAATTTAGTTTAGGCGTCCCAAGAAACCTCTAACCTCCTTCTCAGTGCGAGGGGCAGGCATTTCTTGTATAACTTTGACTTTGGCAGGATCAACCTCGATGCCTTTGTTGCTGACAATGAAACCTAAGAGTTTACCGGACCTGACTCCAAAGGTGCACTTGTTAGGGTTCAATCTGAGCTTGTACTCCTTCAACCTGACAAACAGCTTTTGCAAGTGGTCGAGGTGTTCTTCTTCCGTCTGTGATTGGGCTATCATGTCATCTACGTAGACCTCTATCTCATGATGTATCATATCATGAAACAAAGCTACCATGGCGCGTTGATAGGTTGCCCCGACATTCTTCAGTCCGAATGGCATCACTTTGTAGCAGAACGTACCCCACTGTAACAAAAGTAGTTTTCTCCATGTCTTCAGGTGCCATTTTGATCTGGTTGTAACCTGAAAATACGTCCATGAAAGAAAATACCTTGTGCTGAGTTGTATTGTCAACCAAGATGTCAATGTGCGGTAGTGGAAAGTCATCTTTAGGGCTATCCCTATTTAAGTCTCTGTAATCCACACACATTCTGACTTTGCCGTCCTTCTTAGGCACGGGCACAATGTTAGCAACCCATTATGGATAGGAAGTAACAACAAGAAATCCAGCATTGACCTGCTTCATGACTTCGGCTTTGATCTTTTCTGACATGTCGGGCCTCATGCGGTGGACTTTTTGTTTAACTGGTGGACAGTCTTCTCTTGTGGGCAGACAGTGAACTACAATATCTGTATCGAGTCCCGGCATGTCTTTGTATGACTAGGCAAAGATCTCAAAATATTCATGCAACAGCTGAATTAAGCGCTCTTTGACACTTGGCTCTAGGTTGGCACCCACTCTGACTTCTTTTCTGTCTTCCTTAGTACCCAAGTTGATTGTCTCTAACAACTCCTCATAAGGTAGAATAGCCCTTTCTTCCTGTTGTAGAAGTCTAGCCAATTCTCCTGGCACCTCACAATCTTCCTCACCTTCGTATTCGGCATGGTAGACCAGATCTTCAGAGTCACTGAAGGCCATAGCAGAATTGTTACCCATGGAATCTGGAATGGAAAGGTACCTGCATTTGTGAGTGTGGGTGTGTGTAAGGGATAGCCACCTTTAAACAAATAAAATGTAAAAATAAAGACAATGAACACAAAAGTTTATATGTGAAAACGTCCATGATTCATTAAAATGGCATATGAAGATGAAAAATCAAACCCTTACAAATGGACCTATGTGCCTCGGGTAAGGCACAAGGTTAAAAGTGTACGAATTGTTTGAGAATTGTTACAAACCAACAGAAATGTTTGAAAGATAAATTACTGCGGTATGAAAGTAATCGGAACAAAGTCTTTTGCTTCCCAGTTGCATAGTCCTCCATCAACAGTAGGAAAAATCCAGTCTTCCAAGTTGCTCTCCTCTTCACTATCCTCCAAAGCATTGACTCCATGATGGGTGATCTTCACTGGCGGCACTCCAGCACGGGTGTGGCGTACAGCCTTTTGAGAAGAAGAAGTGAACCCCAAGCCGAATTTATCTGATTTGTAAGGAAAGTCTGGAAGTTGCCCCCAGATTGTGCTTCCTCCTTCTTCAATCACAACCTTTTCATCTTTGAGATACGACATCTGAAGCGGAGGTCTGGTAATCATGGGTACAGAAGACACTATCTTGGTTTCCGCAATCTCCTGAGCTACCTCTTTAAAATGCTAAAAAGGGGTTTCGATGAATTCGCCATCCAATTCTACATAGCGGAAAGAATTTAGATGGCTTATCATGTATTCCTCTTCGCCATGAACAATTGTAATTTTCCCCTGGACAGGGTACTTGAGCATTTGATGCAGAGTGGAAGTGACGGCTCCAGCATTGTGAATCCAGGGTCTTCCCAACAAGCAAGAATAGGAAGGGCGGATGTCCTTCACATAGAACGTGGAGTTGAAGGTTTCAGTTCCCACTTTAACCGGGATGTCCACCTCCCCATGGACCATCCTTTTAGAACCATCAAAGGCTCTGACAATTATATTGCTGGGCTTCAAGGTTAAACCTTCACAATCCAGTCTATCCAAGGCTTTCTTTGGCAAGACATTTAAAGATGAACCAGTGTCTACCAGAACGTGTGCTAGGGTAGTCCCTCTGCATTCCACCGAGACATGCAAAGCGTCATTATGTTTTCTCCCTTTTGATGTTAAATCAGCATCGAAGAATCCTAAACCATTGTCAGCTGTTAAGCTAGCTACCCATTCCTGGAACTGATCTGCAGAGGTTTCCTGTGGCACGTGGGCCGTCTTCAAGAATCTGATCAGAGCTTTAGCATGAGCCTCTGAACAAAGCAGCAAGGCCAACATAGAGATCTTTGAGGGGGTTTGCCCCAGTTGTTCCACAACATCATAATTGCTTTTCTTGATTATTTTCAAAATCTCTTCCATTTCTTTTTGAGAGGTCTCAGGGATTACTAATGGATGAGCCCTCGTCCTGACGGGCTCTTCTTGGATCCCTTTCCCTCTATCATCAGCATCAGCAGAGGGGATAACCACAAGAGTTACAACTTCTTCAATAATTGGAGTTCTTGTAGATATGTTTACCGGTGCAGGGGTAACCTTAGGAGCAACTGAGGGTTTAAAGATTGCCTTTGGAGGGGCAATCTCTGGAGAGAAAATTCTTCCATTGCGGGTGATTTTGCTCTTTCCGCCAATATTTCCAATGTCGAAAGTCTCTTCATCAGAACTTTCTTCAGTTGATTCAATTTGTTTAATACCGTGGTAGTAGATTTCTCCACAATAGTTCCACGGTACTGATCTGTCAGACTTGTACGGGACGGGCATGGTTATCTTCAAAGGTGTAGTCTTTGGAGCGGATGTAATCTTAACAGGTCTTTTGGAGGCCTTGGAAATATTGGCAGATATGGTTATTATTGAAACATCATTGATAGGAGTCGGTGTAACAGGATTCTTTTCAAAAAGGATTTCTTGGTTATCCATTAGGCGTTGGATGCCTAACTTCAACAATGGACAATCGGTTGGTAAGGATGAACAAAGGCAGCAATCTTCTTCACAGCCTGGGAAAATCCCAGCCTTCAGAAAATTCAACTTGACTATTGGTACCGGAGTCATCAAATCAACAATAGTAGCAACAAACAGATCCTCTTCAACAGCATGGGCATTGTGGTCATGCTTTGGAATTTGAGAAGATATTACATTTGGCTTTTCAGGGGCGTCGAATTCAACTTCTTTAGCGTCTATCAAATCCTGAATCTTATTCTTGAGGGCCCAACAATTGTTGGTGTCGTGCCCCAAGTTGTCTGAATGATAAGCACACTTGGAGTTCGAATGGTAGTAAGGAGAAGTTGTATTCGGATTCTTCGGGGCCTCTTTCAAACTTGCAAGGTTTAACTTTAAGAGATGGGGTAGAACTTGAGCAGGAGTCATGTTTATCCGGGTGAATTGTCGTACAGGCCTTTCCACCCTTGTTTGGTTGGTTCTGGGTTGATTATTTCTGGGCTGATCAACTGCAGACTTCTGAATCATTACGGCCCCCACCGCTGGCTTGTGCTAAACTCTTCCTTGACCTCTTTGGGAGTAGATAACTGATACTTCCTTCTTTGCTGGAAAAGTCTTTTTGATGGCAGCGGAAGCAGATGCATCTTTTTGAATTTTCCCGCTTTTTATGCCGGCTTCAACTCTCTCACCAGTTAGAATCAACTCAGTAAACCCCGCAGAAGAGCTTCCTATCAGGTGATTAAAGAAAGGACCTGACAGAGTTCCCAGGAATGTGTCTACTAGCTCCCTCTCAGATAGAGGTGGTTGTACTCGTTCCGCCAAGTCTCTCCATTTCCGGGCATACTCTTTGAAACCTTCATTTGAGACTATGCCCATACTCTGCAATTGAGTACGGGTTGGTGCTATGTCGGCGTTGTATTGATACTATTTATAGAATGCGGCCGCCAAATCTTCCCAATTATGCACATCAGACCTCTCCAACTGGTAGAACCAATCCAGTTGTGTCCCCGACAAACTGTCCTGGAAAAAGTGGACCCACATGTCTTTGTCAGAAGAATGTGGTTGAATTTTCCTAACATAAGATTGTAGGTGCATCTTTGGGCAAGACACCCCATCATACTTAGAAAACAGTGGCACTTTGAATTTAGGAGGGATTACAATTCCAGATACCAATCCTAACTCTTAAAATTCCAGCCCAGGCACTCTCTATATCTCCATAGCTGCCAGACGTTCTTCCAAGTTTTTGTATTTGTCATCTGCAGGAGGGTACTGTTGTTCTGAGTAATCCTCATCTTCCTCTTCTCCAGCTTCAGAATCTGAGGGCACTACAATATCTTTACCCTTTCTCTCCCCTTCCTCAGAGGTTGATGGAAAATCTAGGACCCTTCTGGCTTGACCTTCAAATCTTCTGCCCAAGGTAGCCACACCAACTCTCTTCTTCTTCTTTTTCTCCTTTTCCTTCTCTAGCAGAGTTTTGAGCTCCTCCTGCCCCTTGGTCAAGGTCAGAAGTAGTTGTTGAAATTGTGAATTCTGAGCTTGCAAGTCTTTGACCATTTGTTCAATATCCATCTTGCTGAAATAAACAACAGAGAGATGAGGAAACTTGGTGTGAAGACCTGTTTATGCATATGATAAATGATATGTATTCATGTAATGCTTTCAAGGATTCAGAAATTCAAATTTGTTTTAAACAAAAAAGAAACACACGTCATATTAATAAGATAGAATTGTTAGTACATCAATGCCCCATGGGCAAAATAATACAAAATTCTAAGATAAAAAGACGTTGCGCATCCTCTTTGGTGCAATGTAGGTGTTGAGAGTCTGCTCTTCGTGAAGTTGACGAGTTAGTTCCAAAACCTTCTTCTTGCTTGCGTATAATTGGGCTTCAAAAGTATTGCGTTCTCCCTTGAGATGTATCCAATTCCTTTGTAAATCTTCGAGTGATGTTGGCATGTCAGGATGTAGGAGGGTGTATGGAACTTCTCCTTCCTTAATAAGCTCTATAATCACAGGGAGAATATAGGGGTAAGGCATCATAAGACTTTGGGCGTGGGTTCGTACCCACTTGAGGTAAGGCTCAAGGGGGATGGAATTCTTGTGTCCCAAGGTCTTACTGTCCACCTTGTTGGGCATCCTCCAAGATCGGATGAACCTTTGTCGAAGTCCTTGATCGTCGTTGTCAAAGTCAAAAACCAAGTCTGGAATCAGCATGTCATGTGGGCCATCCCTTCGGGCATAACCAAACTGTCTCAGAGCCAAGCATGGGTTGTAGGTGATGCCTCCCCTAATGCCAAGTAGAGGGACATTAGGGAATTCCCCATAACGGTCGATGATGATAACATTTTCTCTGGATCGAGAACACCAATGAATATCAGAATGCTTAAGTGTCATCAGTCGTTGTGACCACCTCAAACCTTGCTCATTCTTCAAGACTGATTAGGGAAGATGAGAAATAAACCATCTTTCCAGTAGAGGAGTGCAGCACATGAAAACACCTCTTTTCCTCATTGTTCGAGTGTGAAAAGAGTGTAAGATATCTCCAAGCAATGTAGGCACCGGATTGCGAGCCATGAATATTTTGACAGCATTGACATCTATAAGCTGGTCAGGGTTTGGGAACAAGACCAACCCATAGATGAGAAGAGCTACATTCTCCTCAAAAGCTTGCAGGTCTAGAGAATTCCAGCATTCTTGAGCTTTCTCATACAGGAACTTTGCCATGAAACCCTTGAAACCACTTCTAGTTTCCCAATGACCTGTGACATCTGATGGTTGCAAGTGCAGGGCTTGAGCAACATCTTCAGGATTTGGATCTCTTTCAATACCGTTGAAAGGTAGTTGATGGAGAATAGTAATCCTCAAGAGTTGAGAAAATTCCTCCAAAGTAGGCACTAGTTGGTAATCAGGAAACGTGAAGCAGTGGTGTAGGGGGTCAAAGAACTGGAAGAGAACTTTCACCATGTCTTCCTCTGTGTTGGAAGTGACTAAGTTGAGAAGTCGACCATGTATCTCAGTGAATGGAGAGTACTCTGGAATCTTGGAAGCAAGCTCCTTGAGTTGTGGAGGAATTCTCACAAGATTGACCTGAATAGTTTTCCTGCGAAGTGATTCCATAACCTACAAAACAGGAACAAAGATGAAAATCCAAAATCCTTGAAATGGTTAGTGGATGAAAATGATGCTTCATGATGTTCATGATGTTATGCACAAGTATATATGTACAAGCAAATCACGCAAGTTCCTAGTTTAGGCTTGCATGGGGTTTCATAGGTAAGTACCCTCTTGAAGTTTAGTTGGCTCAACCTGTCCTAGAAATAGTAACCGGGTTCTAAGGAGCTCAATATCACTGGATTATTTTCCGTGTTCATTGTTTCAGTTTAGCCACTTTACTGGCGACCGAAATATTCCAAGAAAACAACCCTCAATGAGTGTAGTATCGAGTATCTACCAACTTCGGACTGCACCAAAGTCGGTCATCTCACTACGTCCTAAAAGGCCAAGTTGGTCAAGTAAAGGTTCTAAAAGTCCATTAGTGCTTCATGACATCACTCAGCGGCCCCTTATTATCTTTGATTGACTCAAAGGCTACCGGTACCCACAAATATGTCGCACTAATATAGTTATTGCTTAGACCATGTCGGTATACCCTGCACAATTTCTACAACATATTTCTATTTACCTATGAATGTTTCCCAAATCCGGGTGGAGGATTCAAACCCAAACAATAGAATCAAGATGTAAAGCAAACAAGGCAAAAATGGTAAGCAAATAAAGGTGATCTAAACCCTAAGGTAACCCCACTTTTATTATTCTCCCCAGCAGAGTCGCCAGTTCTGTGATACGGTGGGAGAACTGACTTGAGCTTTTGCGTTTGTGTTTGCAAATGTTTCGGTTTAGCAAGAGTCTCCATCGACTTTTATTTTATCCAAAAGGAAAGGTAAAAAAGAACAGGAAAGACCTTTGAGATGTTTTCTTGAGTTCAGGGGGTAGATTATGAAAAGGGAAGGTGCTAGCACCCTTTTCATCCATGGTTTTCCATGGGCTCTTAGTTACTTGTTTAGATCACTTGCTTTGCTTTTCCAATTGTTTGAAATGGTGCTTTGTGTGGTTTTGAAAGTATTTTGAAAAGAGGCCATCGTTTTGGCAATCTTTGTAATGATTCTCGTTCGTAAGAATGTATACAAAGATGTTTGTCTTTTGAATAATGTTTCAATATTTTGAAAATTGTTTGAAAATGTTTTTAAATTATGTGTGTGTTTGTTTGAAAATAGCAAGGATGGTTTGCAAATTGATTAAGTAACTAGAAGCTTATCTACCTACTCAAAATTCTTTCCTACACATTTTTATTCCTTTGATGTTGTTGATTTACCATTGCATTGGTAAACAACCCTATCTTTGGATGTTAAATGGGACGGGCGTGGGTCATCGTATGACCATGATAGAAATGGTGCCAAGTATCTTAGCAAGTTTTAGGGACTAAGATCATTTGTTTTTAGGAAACATTTTGATAGCGTCATCGAGGGACTATGATCTTTTTTGTTTTGTTTGATTTTGCCAAGATACCTAGTATGCATACCATGGCCATTTTAAGGCAACAAAGTGGATGAAACCCTTGAGGTGCTTGTATGCAATGTGTTGTCATTTTCATGTATTTTTGTCTTGTATTAGGTCAAGCTATTTGTTTGATTTTTGGTCTTTGCATACAAAACCCTAGTTTACTATCATGGTATATGAAAGCAATAAAACGCGTAAAGTAAATCTAGACTATTACAACAATATTATGGGAGGGGGGATACAAGTTTGAATGAGGGATATTTGCACAAAAATAAAACCCTAATTCACTATTACAACCCAATTGAATTAATTGTACAAATAAATAAATAAACAAGTATTTAAATATGCAATTAAATGTATGTATGTATGCAAAAATGTTTTTTTGTATTAATTTTATGTATGAGAAAATAAATTTATTTATGTCTTAAAAATAAGAAAATAAAATGATTATTTTTGAAAGTGTGAAAACCCTAATTTTTGTTTAATAGAAAATATATTCTAATATTATTCCTTTTATTCATTTTTTTGTTCAAGAAAATAATAATAATATATACAAAATGTTAAAAAATTGAATATTGTATGAAAATATTATTTTAAGTGTATAAATAATAAAAATAAAAATAAATAATATTTTTATATTATTTACAAGTTTTATTTTAGAAAATAAAGTATAAAATCCTAACAAACTATTTATTATGCAAAAAAAAAATGATAAAATGCAAAAAATAAAGAAAATATTTCTTGTGATTTTAAATGTTCTGAAAAAATAAATTAAGTCAGAAAATACAAATTGTACAAGAAAATATAAAAAATAAAAGAAAATGATCAGGGGGTGCAAAAAGTAAAAGGGGGTGTGAAAAGAAGCAGACCCAAGCGCCAGGCCCAAGCCAACTTCATCCTTGTCCTCTGGCCAAATGACCAAACACACGCGTTCTGCCTCTTTAACGTGTTCTTACTATTCTTTGCATAAAATCAAAAACTTATAACATGAAAAATGTAGCTCATGATCACATGATTCCAATGATATAAAGAACCTGACCTAACTCTCAAAGATCAGAGAGAATTTTAATGGCCCTAATTTCTGACCTAAAATTTTCAGCATGTTCAGCATCCAAATACTCTTAGCTCAGTTAATATAAATGGAATCTAAGCATATGTACAGTTCAAGCATCTTAAGGACTACATTTTTTCTTCACAAACCTAAGCTTAAGGATGCTTAAATAGAGAGATAAAAACTTGACAAATACCTTGTTCAGTTGAGTTTGGATATGGCAATGTAGCAACTTTGAGTGAGGCCTGAAGTTCTAGTGAACTTCCTTGAGGTTCCCTCAAACTTCTCCAATGCTCAGCTGGTCTTGTAGATGGCTAGAATTCCTTGCACGAGTCCACCTACAAACCTTCAAAATGAAAATGGTGAAGTGTGAAAATAAGCTCACAGTTGCAAGACAAGGGCCTGGATAGCTTGGATGGGATGTATGTAATGTGTTTGAAGTAGTTCAAAGCAAAACGCACGAGGCAAAATGGAAATGGCTAGTGATTTGCAGAGGTTGCCATGTTTTGGGAAGAAATGGTGTTTTTTTTGTGTTTGAGGGTGTTTGAGAGGTGAGAAATTCGTGTCTTAGGCTTGTTACAATATTCTGAGGTTGGTTCAAATGATCCTTTTTCTTGGCTTTATCAGATGGATCAATTATATTGACTATTGCAAGTTTACTTGCTTTTGAAGAAAATTTGAGATGACAATGCCCAAGGCCTGTACAGGCTAGCTTGAGGTCTGAACATAGTTGGTAAACTTTGCCTGATATTTGTGGACTTTTTTTGCAGCAAGAGATTAGGTCCATGGCTCAAGATAAACAAAGTTGCAAAAAGCAAGCTTTTTGGAAATGGTATTGTTACCTTTATGCCATAAATGGATTAATTCATTGTACAAAGCTCCATAGGTTAGAACAAAGCCAATATCTAATGTATTTGCATTTAATTATGGAGTGTATAAAGGATTAGGACCTGTAAAACCAAGTACAAGCATGCTTAGGAAAGATTTGCAACTTGCACCATTGTGAAAATGCCTTGGACAAAAGTGATAATTTGCCATTTTTATTTCTTCGATTCTCCCTAACCATAAATTATCTTGGAGAGTTCTTGGACATTTTATAAAGCTTGTGACATTCTCTACAATCCATCTTTGAAATGCATTTTGAGATTCCTCTTTTAACTAGGTGAAAAGTTGCCATGAAGTTAGGTCAAAAATCTGCCTAAACTAGGGCAAAATTTCACTAAGTTAAAAAGTTTATGGACCCTTATTCACAAAATCATAACTTGAGATCCAAGCATCTTTTGGGAAAACTTTGTGAATCAAAGTTGTAGATTTTGTGGAGGAATACAACTTTCATGTTGGAAGTTTTCTTTGAATCCAATTGCATCATGGTGAAAAAGTTGGGAAAAAATAAGAAATTTTCATAACTTAGAAAATTTATGTTATGAAAAATTTCAAACTTAAACCCTAATTTCCAAATTTAAGTTTCTTGGTGAACAAGTTTCATGTTTTGACACATCTTGATGAAATATGACCCTTGGCACTTGATTTTGACCAAAAGGTCAAAGTTTGACTTTTCAGTGTACAGTTGATTTTTGATCAGTTGACTGGAAAATTCATCTGTCAATCCAATGCATTTGAGATATTTTGAACCTTGTGATTAGGTCAAGATGATGCCATTGAGTCCTTGAAACCATACTTGAACCCAATTTTCTGTTGGCCAGGTGAAAAATCAAAAATTGCCTTTCTCCAATCAAAACCCTAATTATGACCATTTTGCCCTTTTGATGATCTGATCAAATTTCTTGAGGAGTTGTGATTCAAACTTGATCAAATTGTACATAGGAGCCTAGAATATGATTTTGGATAAAAATTTATGAAGTTTGACTGTAAATTGGCCATGGTTGATTTTTTCCCCAATATAGCTGATTTTTAGGTCAACTGTCCAATTGTCTGGTCCAAAATGTGATTCAAGGCTTGAAACATGGTATGAGAAATCTTAGGAGTCCAAGATGGTGTATGAAAGTCACATGAAGCATTGATGGTCCAAAAATCCTTATGCAAACTCAAACCCTAATTTCAGGCTATCAGTGCAAGATGAGGTCATGAGCTGAGCAAACCCTACATTGGTCTTGATTCCAAAGAGTCTTGTGGGGAAAATCTTGATAAAATGAGAGAGAAAATTTTGGGGTACAACAGGTACACCCACCTTCTTCGACTACTGCCTTGGCATCTTTCAGAGAAGCCATCTTCAGTGGAGGTCTGGTAATCTTCGGGACTTTGGAAGTAGTTCTGGTTTCCGCAAATGTTTGTGGGACCTCTTCAAAATTCAGGAACGGGGTCTCAATGAATTCACCATCCATTTCCACATACCTGAAAGAGTTCAGATGTCTAACCATGTATTCCTCTTCCCCAAGGACTGTGATGATCTTTCCCTTGATCGGGTACTTCAGCATCTGATGTAGGGTGGAAGTGATGGCACCGGCACCATGGATCCAGGGTCGGCCCAACAGACAAGAATAGGATGGGTGGATATCCATCACATAGAAAGTTGAATCAAAAGTCTGAGTTCCAACTTTTACTAGGATGTCAACTTCTCCGTGCACTGTCCTCTTAGAACTATCAAAGGCCCTCACTATAATGTTGCTAGGCTTTAAAGTGAGTCCCTTGCAATCCATCCGGTCAAGAGAATTTTTGGGCAAGACATTCAACAATGAGCCGGTAACCACCAGAACATGGGCTACTGTAGTGCCCCTAGACTTAATAGAAACATGCAAGGCATCATTGTGTTTCCTTCCTTTGGGAGTTAAATCAGTATCAGAAAAGCTCAGTCTGTTATTAGCAGTTAAACTGGCCACACAATTCTCAAATTGATCAATGGGGGTCTCTTGGGGCACATGGGCGGTCTTGAGAAACTTTACCAAGGCTTTGGCATGGGCCTCGGAACAAAAAAGTAAGGCCAACATTGATATCTTCGAGGGGGTCTGCCCCAACTGTTCCACAATGTTGTAGTCACTTTTCTTGATTATTTTTAGTATCTCTTCTATCTCCTTTCTAGAAGCTTCATGAATATCTTCGGGATGCGCCTTCATATGGACAGGCTCAGATAACACCTTCTTGCCCCTTGTCTTGGTCGTAGAGATGTCCGTAGGATTGTCAACAGGAGTATTACTGGGAATGCTAGTAAGAGCGGTAGTGGGAATAATTATAGGAGTATAAATGGTCCTTGGAGAGATATCAGGTGATAAAATTCTTCCACTTCTTGTTATCTTACTGGTCCTAACGATATTGACGACGTCGGAATCAATGTCTTTCTCAATTTTGTCTTGGACAGCCAACAGATCTTACTTGACTCCATAGTAATAGAGTCAATCCCATAATTCCAGGGAACAACATTATCCAAAGAATATGGTATTGGCCTTGGCATGGTGATGATTAGGTGAGCATACTTTGGAACAGCTGTAATCCTAACGGGTCTTTTGGTGGAGACCCTGGGAGGATTGTTGGAAATGATGATTATTGAGACATCTTCATAGGAATTTCTGGTGAGATGAACTTTTTCAAACAAGATTTCTTTGCTAGCCATCAGGCGCTGGACGCCCATCTTCTGTAACAAACAGCCATTTGGTAGAGACACACATAATTGACAACTTTCACCATAGCCTGGAAACAGACCGACTTGCAATAGATTCCTTTTAACAGTCAAAAGGGGAGTAGTTAAATCATCCACGGAGGAAACAAAACAGTCATCATCAACATCATTGACACCTTGACCATGTTTGGGCATTGGCGCCGTTATTACATTAGGTGTTTATGAGGGATCAAACTCAATCTCTTTTGCCTCGATAAGGTCTTATACCTTATTATTCAAGGCCCAACAATCGTTTGTATCATGCACTGGGCTTTTAGAATGATAGGTACATCGGGCATTCGGGTTGTAACGAGGAGAACCGTATTGGGGTTCTTGGGAACTTCCTTTAGGGTTACAAGATTGGACTTCAAAAGATGTAGAAAAACTTGGGACATGGTTATGTTGATTCGGATGAATCGTCTCATAGGCGCTTCCGACCTGCGCTGATAATTTCTCTGCTGATTTGGTGTAGGATTAGAAATCATAACAACCCCTACCGTCAGGCGATGTTCAGTTTTGTTTTGATTCTTATGGTCATATGCAACACTGACCTCCTTCTTTCTGGTAAAGGGTTTCTTCATCATGCTCGAGGATGCATCTCTTTGAATTTTTCCACTTTATATACCCGCTTCTACCTGTTCACCAGTCATGATTAATTCGGTAAACCCATCCAAGGAGCTTCCGATCAGGTGTTTAAAGAATGGACCAGATAGCGTACCTAAGAACGTATCCACTAATTCTCTGTCAGATAGGGGGGTTGGACCCTTCCCACGAGATCCCTCCATTTATGAGCATAGGTTTTGAAACCTTCACCTATACCCATACACATGCTTGCAAATGTGTCCGAGTTAGAGCTAAGTCAGCATTATACTGGAATTTATTGTAAAAAGCGGCCGCCAAATCTTCCCAATTGCGGATGTTGGTCCCTTCCAACTGGTAGAACCAATCCAACTTCCCTAACAATTCTTGGAAGAAATGCACCCAGAGATTCCTATCCGCAATATGTGGTTGAATTTTCCTGACGTACGATCTCAAATGCAGCTTTGGACAAGAGACACTATCATATTTAGAGAAAGTGGGGACCTTGAATTTCTGTGGGATGACAACCCCTGAGACAAGTCCTAGCTCTTCAAAATCCAACCCGGGTACCCTCTAGATCTCCATAGAATTTAGGCGATCTTCCAACTATTTGTATTTGTCGCCAGCTAGAGGATACCGATCTTCAGAGTAGTCAACCTCTTCTTCCTCTTCAGAATCCGGATGGTCATTTACTTCTTTGTTTTTCCCTTCTTGATTATCCCCTTCACCCGATGATGTTGCGAAGTCTAGAGTCCGTCTGGCTGGTCCTTTGAACCTTCTTCCCAGATTTAAAACATCGATTGATTTCTTTGCTTTCTTCTTATTTTCTTTGATCAGTAGAGTTTTCAACTCCTCTTGTCCTTTTTCCAGAGTCAAAAACATTTGTTGAAACTGAGTGTTCTGCGCCTGAAGATCTTTTACTGTCTGTTTAATATTCATCTCACTGAATTAAACAGTAGAAAGATAAGGAGACCTGTTGTAAGAAACTTGTTTGTGTTATGATGAATGAAGATGCATATGCAAATGATTTCAAGGAAATTAGAGATTTAAATTTGCTTTAGACAAAAAAGAGCACACGTTATATTAATAAATCCAAGTTTGAGTACATCATGCCTCTTTGGGCTTACAATGAAAAAATAAAATACAAAAAATCATAAGACAAAAAAGTTGAACGCATCCTCTTTGGTGCGATGTAGGCGTTCAGACTCCGCTCTTCATGAAGCTGCTTGGTGAGTTCCATAACTTTCTTATCACTGGCGTAGAATCGGGCCTCAAAAGTGTCTCGTTCTTCCTTAAGCTGAATCCAATCCCTTTGTAAGTCTTCGAGAGAGATAGGCATGTTAGGATGAAAGACAGTGTACAGGACATCTCCTTCAACAACAGGCTTTATGATAACTAGGAGAATGGAGGGGTAAGGCATTGCGAGACTCTGAGCATGAGCCCATACCCACCTAAGGTAAGGCGGAAGGGGAATGGAATTCTTGTGCCCCAATGTCCTACTTCCCACCTTTCTTACCATCCTCCAAGCTCGTATAAACCTCCGACGGTAGTCTTGATTGTCGTTTTCATAGTCGAACACCAAACCTTGGATGAGCGCGTCATGTGGACCATCTCTTCATGCGTACCCAAACTGTCGCAGAGCTAAGAAAGGGTTATAAGTGATGCCTCCTCTAATGCCAATCAGAGGGACATTAGGGAATTCCCCACAACGGTCGATGATAGTAATGTCCTCTAAGGATCGAGAACACCAGTGGATATCTGAATGCCTGAGTGACATCAGCCTACTGGACCACCTCAAACCTTGCTCATTCTTCACAACGGATCGGGGAAGATACGAAACAAACCATTTTGCCAATAGATGAGTACAACACATGAGGGTTCCTCTTCTCTTCATGGTGCAAGCATGGAGAGAATGCAAGATATCTCCCAACAAAGTAGGCACTGGATTGCGAGATAAAAATATTTTGACAGCATTCACATCTATAAGTTGGTCAGGATTTGGAAATAGTACCAACCCATAGATGAGAAGAGCCAAAATTTATTCGAAAGCTTGTAAATCCAGGTTGTTCCAACAATCTTGAGCTTTTTCCAGTAATAACTTGTCTAAGAACCCTTTGACACCGTCTCTTGTTTCCCAATTATCCGTGACATCGGATTGTTGCAAGTGTAAAGCTCGGGAAACCTCTTTAGGGCTTGGATCCCTTTCAGTACTGTTGAAAGGTAATTAATCGAGGATAGGAATTCCCAAGAGCTGAGAGAACTCTTCCATAGTTGGTACAAGCTGGTAATCAGGGAAGGTAAAGCAATGGTGCAACGGGTCAAAGAACTGGAAAAGCACCTTCATCATATCTTCATCAAAGCTTGAGGTAACGAAGTTGAGAAGTCGTCCATGTCTTTTGGTGAACGTAGAATTCTCAGCGACCCTTGATGCTAACTTCATGAGCTGTAAAGGTACTCGTATAAGGTTTACTTGGATTGTGTTCCTGCGAGTCAGAGTCATATCCTACAAAACAGAACAAAAATGAATCTCAAAATCCTTGAAATGGTTAGTGATGACACACAAATATATGATATTTTTGGCTTGATATGCATAAATTATTTATATTCTTTTATTTTAAATTATATTATTTTATAGGTATTATGCAGGTATTCATCTATTTTTGCAGATAAATATTAAGCTAAAACACTTTGGAAGAAATGAAGAAAAAAGGGTGCAAAGATAGCAAAAAGGGCCAAAGAAGAATAGAAGAAACCAGCTTAAGCCCATCATAAGGCGAGCGAGCACGTGGCCCACTGTGATCGGTGGGAATGTGAACTGACTGTTTTGGAATGCTGGTTCGCGTTTGCGTTTATTTTCGCAAAATGTCGCGGTAAGCAAGAGTCGCCGCCGTCTTTTATTTTATCCAACAAGGAAAGGACAAAAGCACAGAAAAATTCCTTTTCGAGATGTTTCTCGGGTTCGGGAGGTATATTATAGAAAGGGAAGGTGTTAGCATCCTTTTTATCCGTGGTTATCCACGGGCTCTTAGGTACTTGCTCATTATGTTTTCAAAAGTTTGCTTTTCTTTGTGTTTGTGGGTTTTGAAAAGAGTTTTGTTTTTGAAGAGAGTGTAAGTGCGAAATTTTTTTGTTTTGTTTTAAAAGAGCAAGTACTTAAGAACATCTACCTACTCAAAAGGAATTAAACTGTGTAAATGTCCTTTAGACAGTGCTATCCCACTATTGAGGAGTAGGTAGCACCGTCGTTGGAGTTTTCGGGTCAATTCGATTAAGGGACGTGTGGCCACTAAAGCAATGTTAGGACGCCTTAGCGGTAACCCTAATGTCTTAGATCATTTTATCCGAGGCAACCGTTTCGAGGAAACTTATGATGTTTGGACAAGAGGGCGACCTCTAAAACTTCCTATACTCAATTACCACGTTCGAGGCAACCAAGTGAGGCGTACCTTAAGAGTGGCATGTGCGAGGGTGTCAGTTTTCAGTTATATTATCTTGGTACATGTTAATGGTGAGCTACAGTTGATTTTAATTTAAGATAGATCTTGTCATGCATATCCTACTATTCATACATCTAGCAGTTAATGGTTGCGGAAAATAAATTGCAGAAAATAAAGCTAAGCTATTACAAGGCGTCAGGTATTTAAATCGCCAAAAACAAACCCTTGAAGTTAAATTGCAAAAAGTAAATAAAACCGGTAAATAAAATACTAAGTTAAAACTATTACATCCTCAGAGCAATTACAATTATATGGATCAAAATAATACGCGCGAGGAAATTGAATCGGATTGTCCTTTAGGGTTTTGACCCTTTTTCAAATAAAACATATTTTTTGTTATTTTGGATTTAAGAATTAAGCCTAACTAATGATTAATCAATTAAAAAAAGAAAACATTTTTTTGGGTTTTATTTTAATTAAGGCAGTAAAATAGGAGTGATTAAAAAGTTAATAAAATCCTAATTCTAAATCAATTTTAATTTAATGCAAAATCTGTTAAAATTAAACCTAATTAAAAACTAAATTAATTGGTTACAATATATTTACAAAAATAAGTAATAAAATTAAAATTAAAATACTTTTGTTGTTTCTGATTTTTTATGAAAAAGAGTTAATTAGTTAATGAATTAATTATGATAATAAAATAAAAATAGTGAAAAGAAAAATAAAGAAACAAACTCAGGGGGTGTTGGGCTTGAAAAGGAAGTATGAATTGCAATTTCCAGGCCCAAACGTCCAGCCTGTTGGACTTTCAGATTGCCTAGGCGTTTGTTGATCAAGGTTCATGGTGAACCTCATCCTGGACCACTGGATCTGGATCTGGAACCAACTGGCGCATGGGTGTCTGAGGCATATGGTGGACCACGTTTTTGCACGCTGCGTGGGATTTCCTGAAAACAAAATACATTGAAGTTTTGGGGGACCTGGGATTCGAATCCAGGTCCCATTGGACAATTCAACCATCGTGCTACCAACTGAGCCATGGTGTTAACCTGTTAGTGGATTATTAATCAAATATTATAAAACAAACCAGCAATTATTCTCTGAAAAATAAAAAAATGTGGCGCGCGTTTTAAATGGGCCAGTGGGAAGAAGACACGTCTTTGTCTTCCGCACAAACCCCTGGTTCGTTTCCTGTGGATTTACATCCGTGGCAAAATCCCTAACTGTCTTCCAAAATTATCTATAGGCCTTGAAAACGAGTTTTAAGGACACCCTCACACTCGTCTTCTTCCCCTGAACTCATCCATGGCCATTATTGGCTTTAATTTAATCCGCACAAAGAACGCCCAAAAAACAAGAACAAGAACCCTAGGTTCTGAATATGGGGTTAGAAGCCACAAAAATCAAATTAAATAATGCAGTTTTCTTAGAAATTCAATGGTCAGTACAAATATGCAAGAAATTTGGCATAAAGATGCAAGAAAACCGAGTTATGATTCCATGTGCAGAGCAAAGTTCCTGGAGACTTACAGTGTGTTATGGGCGATGGAAAGACTCCCTTTTGATGGGTATAGCTCCACTGGATGACAAGGAAGGAAGCTGCGTTTTGCTTTTGGTCTGAATTCACCTCTAAACCAGAATTTGATCACCACTTTTCAAGCTTTTTTTCTCAAGGTTGTGTGGCCGTTTCTGCAGAGTTTGTGTATGTGTTCTTCACGTGTGTGTGTGATTTGTGAGGCTTGAGGTTTATATGGACAAAATAAATTAGGTCAACATTTGTGTATCAAATCTTGGTCCATTATGATGAAGAGATTTGATTTAATTTTCATGAAAACTTGCCATATTTGATCCAATCATGCGTTTCTGCCAGCTTGCTCTGAGTTGTTTTGGGCCTCCAACTTGATGAAAATCAAAAGCTGACCTCCTGCTTCGATTGCTTCAAAGTCCCAATTCGAATCTATTCCAGCTTCAATTGCATAGCCCCTTCGATTGAGCCTTCTTTGCCAACTTTAAAGTCCAATTCGAATATTTTTAGAACATTCCCTATTAGACAACTTCGACCAGCCCTTGGCCTTGTGATGAGTCTAAGTTCTGATTCGAAGTGTTCAGAACTTCCTTCATCATAGCATCTTAGATTAAGAGAAACTCTGCACTGAAATGCCATTTGAAGGTCATTTCGTTCTGATGTTCTTATTAAGGGAAACCCTGAAGTTCCAGTCGAAGGACACTCTGAAGTTCCAGTCCAAGGACCTTTTGAAATTCCAATTGAAGAGTACTTGTCCATATACCAATCAAAGGATGCTTGTTAAAATTCCAATCGAAAGACACTGCTATAATACCAATTGAAAGATACTTGTTATCCTGCCAATCGAAGGACACTGTTTCAGTGCCAATCGAAGGACACTTTCATGATGCCAATCGAAAGGGTTGCGAAGCAGAGCTTGATCGAAGGGTTCCAAACCCCTAATCGAAGCTTACTAATCAAAGCATGATCGAAGAGTGCCAAATGCCCAATCGAAGGCTAGTGAACCAAAGCTTGATCGAAAGGTTCCAAATGCCTAATCGAAGCCGTTTCCCAGATGCCAATCGAAAGACACTTTGTACATCTTCAAAAAACTTTATTTTTGTTAGGCAAGTGTTTGTGACCAACCATGTAAGGGAAGACCTTTGAAAACATGAGAGAGAAAATTTTGGGGTACAACAATTTCCCCTGTTCAATTTTCTTAAACGTGAGGATATAGATTGGCTTTTGAGCCTTTCGTGATCCGAAGGTGGAAGATAATTGAACACTAGAGTGCCCAGAAATTTGCACTCGCATGGTGTAGTATCAGCATTGTGATGTCGGGAATGGGCTTACAGATGCCATTTGGAGATTGTTGGTAGGATCTTGCTGGAGATGGGCTTAAAGATGCCATCCAAGAATGTGACAGAATCTTGTCGGAGATGGGCTTAAAGGATGCCATCCAAGAATGTTTGTTGTAAGTGCAATGTTGTAGGTCAGAAGAATGAGCATCAAAATGGTATCCATGTCTGAAATGAATTTGAACTATATCTGGAGACTGAGTCCATATGAGCCGAAGAAATGGCGTCCGTGTCTGGAGCGTATCTGAAATGTATTTGAATGAGTGACAGAATGACATCCGAATCTGGATCGTATATGGAATGTATTTGAATGAGTGACGGAATGACATCCGAAACTGGATCGTATCTGGACCGTATTTGAATGAGTGACAAAATGACATCCGAATCTGGATCGTATCTGGATTGTATTTGAATGAGTGACAGAATGACATCCGAATCTGGATCGTATCTGGACCGTTTTTGAATGAGTGACAGAATGACATCCGAATCTGGATCGTATCTAGACTGTATTTGAATGAGTGACATAATGACATCCGAATCTGGATCGTATCTGGACTATATTTGAATGAGTGACAGAATGACATCCGAATCTGGATCGTATCTGGACTGTATTTTGAATGAATCTGGAATAAGTATCAGAATGTCAGCCATATCTGGACCGCATCTGAACTGTCTCTAGAAGGGGTCTGGAGTAAGTATCAAAATGTCAGCCATATCTGGATCGCATCTGAACTATCTCTAGAAGGAGTCTGGAATAAGTATCAGAATGTCAGCCATATCTGGGTCGCATCTGAACTATCTCTAGAAGGAGTCTGGAATAAGTATCATAATGTCATCCATATCTGGGTCGCATCTGAACTATCTCTAGAAGGAGTCTGGAATAAGTATCAGAATGTCAGCCATATCTGGGTCGCATCTGAACTATCTCTAGAAGGAGTCTGGAATAAGTATCAGAATGTCAGCCATATCTGGATCGCATCTGAACTTTCTCTAGAAGGAGTCTGGAATAAGTATCAGAATTTCAGCCATATCTGGATCGCATTTGAACTATCTCTAGAAGGAGTCTGGAATAAGTATCAGAATGTCAGCCATATCTGGATCGCATCTGAACTATCTCTAGAAGGAGTTTGGAATAAGTATCAGAATGTCAGCCATATCTGGATCGCATCTGAACTATCTCTAGAAGGAGTCTCAGAAGATGGTGATCTATGCCTGTTGATTGATCTTTCCTGAAAAGGTAAAGAATTAGTTGTATGCAATGTCATGGTGTATGCATTATCATGATGTATGCATTGTGTAATGATGTTCTCAAAATAAAATGAGATTTGTGTCATATGTATGCATATGTTATGAATGTTGTTGAAGTGTAATTTTGTCTTGGACTTTGCTCAAAATGTTTCCACCGGGGATCCTGCTTTGTTGTTTGAGGAGAACTCCGCTGGGGGATATTGAAAACTTTGTGGGGAGTATGTTTATTTCTGCTTGGGAAAAGAGTTTAGGAGTCTTTGTCGTCCGTTGCTCTACTGGGGAGTCGAAGTTGAACTGATATCTGGTCGGGTCCAGGTTTCACAGTAACTTGCTGGGGATTGTAGAGTAGTCTACTGGGGAAGAGGAGTTGTGGTCCTGTGATTTGTAGTAGTCGGAGAGGCAAATCCAAGCTGGGGAATCCTGGTGCTGTTGGGGAAATAAACCTTGTCATCAGTCCGCTAGAGAGGTGGCATCTTCATTGGGGGAAGTCCTCGAGGATTCTTGAGGTTGATCCAGCTGGGGAAAGGTTTTCAGAGATTAAACCCTTGCTGGGAGTCATCCTATGAGAAGGATTTTGGGGAGATTGGTCATTGCCCCTAGTAGCAAGTGTTTGCGAAATTTCCAGAAAATGTTTAATTGTACGTAACCCTTCACTGAGATTGATGTTCAATGCCCCAAGTGAGGGAGATGGAGACTTGCCCCTGGTTACTCTGCACTTCTTCAGAGATTTCTTGAAATCTTGACTGGACTGCCCCAGGTGTGCTGGATAGTGACATGTCAAGTCCCCTTGTTGATAGGAGATTTGTCAATGGAAGTGTCATCCTTTTTTGAAGTGATTTTGTTCACTGAGAGGGCTTTCGTTCATCGGATATTCGTTATGTGAATTTCTCCGCTGTCAAACAAATAGCCAAATGCAAACAGTGATATTCAAATAATGCAAAGTTTATGCTTGTCTCGAAGTTTTGAAAAATGCGTTTTTTAGCAGAAAACTCTTTATAAGACAAATTCAACACAAGATTTAGGGCAAAGCCTTACAGGAGTCAGGATACCTTTTGGAACAGTATGCTTTCGAACTAACCCATGCTTCAGTTAGGACTTTTGAAGGGTTGTAACGTGGCTTGGTTCACGGTTTAAGAAACAAAGGATAAAGGCTCAAAGTATATTTGTACCCACCCTCTCTTCGTGATGTTCTTCAATCCTAAACTCAGTTAATTGTGCGTCGAACTCTATTCGAATTTGGAACAACGTTTTGGTGATGGTTCACACAAGTTGAATTTGTTAGAAGGCAGTTATTTTTGCAACATTTTTCATGTTGTTGAGGATTTGTAGCGACCTCGTTCTTTTGATTTATTATCCCTAATTTTTGCCTGACTGTTCCTATTTTCGAGATTACAGTCAGCGGGATGCCCCAAATTTCTCAGGCCTCCTTTATAGGTTTTGGCTCAGTGGGCTTTTTTTTTTCTTTTGAGAGATTGACTGCCTAGGAGATAAGGAACCAACACTGTCTTTTGATTCCAGAGGAATGCTTTTGATGTCGTTCGTTCTATTATGAACTGAGATTTTTGCGACTTCAATGCGCATCTTTTTGAATTAACAGAGAGACTACCCTGCCCCAGGTTTAAATTAAAGGTTTCAATTTGTGTTTAAAACAGAAAACTCCTACTTCTTTGGCTCGAAGGGGTTGACTAGGGATTATCTTCCTTATAACTCTAGTGTTTAGGATTTGAAAGAAACGTCTGTACATCGTCAGCAAGGTCTGTCCTAAAGCATACTGTATGAGATTATGGCATTGTTTCGTCATCCTCCCTCTAAAGGCTTGTAACTTTTAGCAAGAGTTGAATGTCACAATGTGAGTAAAAAGCATAGTTTAAATGTAATTAAAATGATTGGATCAAATCAAGACAAACATATGCAATGCATTAATGAAACAAAGTTTGGCATTAATAGATAATTGTCTGAATAACAAAGAGATCACAACTTGAAAATTCAAATGAAACAAAAGCTTTCAATGATTCATCATAGGAGCAGTGATTATGCTTGGAGTCTCCGGAGGGTCAAACTTGATCTCCTTGGCATCAATCATGTTTTGGACCTTGTTCTTCAGAGCCCAAAAATTGTTTGTGTCATGTCCCGGACTGTCAGAGTGGTATGCACACCTTTCATCAGGGTTGTACCTTGTGGAGGCTATGTTGGGATTCTTAGGAGGGTCCCTTAACGTCACCAAATTCAACCTCAACATGTGTTGTAAAGCTTGAGACAGCGACACGTTGAGCTTGGTAAATTGCCTTCTGGGCTTACTCTGATCAACCTGTTGTTCTTGGCGAGGTTGTTGTTGGACCTGTGAGGTAGTAACAACTTGGAGAGGTCTATTCTTCATCAAACCAAACCTTTGACTTCTCGGAAGTTGATTAATGACTTGGTCCCTGGCCTTGACCGCTTGCTTCATGTTGTTGTCTTGATGAAGCTAGTGGATCATGGTTCTCAACTCTTCTTGTTCCCGAGCTAAGCCTTGGATAAGAGCCATCTGCCCCAGCATCTGGGTTCTCATTGCATCTACCTCAGCTTGCAGATGTTTCAGCCGTTCGTCCTTATTGTCTTCAGGACTTTTCTTGACCAAATTCCCCATGAGGAGTGTTCTCAACTCTTCCTGCCCCTTGGATAGCATTAGGAAGATTTCCCTGAACTGAGTCTCTTGAGTATGAAGATCCTGGTTGTCTTGTTGGAGAGCCATTGCTAAAATAAACAACGAGAACATGAGAGACCTGTACTGGAAGACCTGTTATGCAATGATATGTATGATATATGTATGCAATGTTTTCAAGGATCTCGCGGGGTAAACAAGAAACTGTTAGAATCTGAATCTGGTAGCTTGATTGAAGGAACTTCATGTTGTTAAGAGTCCTTCTTCAAGAGTCAAGCTCACCATATCTAGTGGGTCATAGCCCCTGACTCAAGTTATCGTGTTTTGATTTCTAGACAACCTTGGCTAGAGGAAAATAAATCCCCTTTTCCCCTTGCTAGACTTTTGATGTACCATAACCTGCATCACACACCCTTGAGATCCTTGAAATGGTTAAGGAAATGTTAAGGCATGATGTTATGATGTGTATGCTATGCGTTTAAGCAAAAATGTGAGGTGATGTAAGTAAACCCTGCAATAAATCCAAATTATGGGATAAGGACTATAAACAAAACCTACAAGGAACTCATGTTGTCAGATAACAAGAATGTGCAAGTAGTTCAAGTTTGAAGGCACACGAGTCACACAAATAGCCTTAAGTTTAGGCTGGCATGGAGTTTAGGCATTACCCTCTTTCAGTTTCAGTTGGTTAAGAACTGTCCTAAAAATAGTAACCGGGTTCTAGAGAATCTCAATATCACTGACTACCCTCAATCGGTCATAATTCCAGTTTAGCAACCTTTTCTTGGGGCCGGAATCATCACGAGAGTTTAGTCGCAATGAGTGTAGCATGCTGCTACTGTTCTATGGCCAAGTTGGTCAATTTAAGGTTCTAAGGTCAGTTGGTGCTTAATGACTCCTTAGAAGACCCATATTCTCCTCGTTCCAACACAAGGGATATCGGTATAGACCAAGATGTCACACCAACGTAGCTACTGCTTCATCCGTGTCGGTCTAGGCCGAACACATCCCTCACAGTTTATTGCTACTTACCTAAAGGGTATCCCCAGATCCGGGTTAGGATCTATAGAACTCCGATACAAGCCCACAAAATTAAAGCATACAAAGCAATACAATTGAAAACACAAGTGATCTAATCCTAAGGTACACCTCACTTATAAGAGTCCGCAGCAGAGTCGCCAGTTCTATGATCGGTGGGAATGAGAACTGACTGTTTTGGAATGCTGGTTCGCGTTTGCATTTGTTTTCGAAAAATGTCGCGGTAAGCAAGAGTCGCCACCGTCTTTTATTTTATCCAACAAGGAAAGGACAAAAGCACAGAAAAATTCCTTTTCGAGATGTTTCTCGGGTTCGGGAGGTAGATTATAGAAAGGGAATGTGTTAGCACCCTTTCTATCCGTGGTTATCCACGGGCTCTTAGGTACTTGCTCACTATGTTTTCAAAAGTTTGCTTTTCTTTGTGTTTGTGGGTTTTGAAAAGAGTTTTGTTTTTGAAGAGAGTGTAAGTGCGAAAAGTTTTTGTTTTGTTTTAAAAGAGCAAGTACTTAAGAACATCTACCTACTCAAAAGGAATTAAACTGTGTAAATGTCCTTTAGACAATGCTATCCCACTATTGAGGAGTAGGTAGCACCGTCGTTGGAGTTTTCGAGTCAATTCGATTAAGGGACGTGTGGCCACTAAAGCAATGTTAGGAAGCCTTAGGGGTAACCCTAATGTCTTAGATCATTTTATCCGATGCAACCGTTTCGAGGCAACTTATGATCTTTGGACAAGAGGGCGACCTCTAAAACTTCCTATACTCAATTACCACGTTCGAGGCAACCAAGTGAGGCGTACCTTAAGAGTGGCATGTGCGAGGGTGTCAGTTTTCAGTTATATTATCTTGGTACATGTTAATGGTGATCTACGATTGATTTTAATTTAAGATAGATCTTGTCATGCATAGCCTACTATTCATACATCTAGCAGTTAATGGTTGCGGAAAATAAATTGCGGAAAATAAAGCTAAGCTATTACAAGGCGTCGGGTATTTACATCGCCAAAAACAAACCCTTGAAGTTAAATTGCAAAAAGTAAATAAAAGCGGTAAATAAAATACTAAGTTAAAACTATTACATCCTCGGAGCAATTACAATTATATGGATCAAAATAATACGCGCGAGGAAATTGAATCGGATTGTCCTTTAGGGTTTTGACCCTTTTTCAAATAAAACATATTTTTTGTTATTTTGGATTTAAGAATTAAGCCTAACTAATGATTAATCAATTAAAAAAAGAAAACATTTTTTTGGGTTTTATTTTAATTAAGGCAGTAAAATAGGAGTGATTAAAAAGTTAATAAAATCCTAATTCTAAATCAATTTTAATTTAATGCAAAATCTGTTAAAATTAAACCTAATTAAAAACTAAATTAATTGGTTACAATTTATTTACAAAAATAAGTAATAAAATTAAAATTAAAATATTTTTGTTGTTTCTGATTTTTTATCAAAAAGAGTTAATTAGTTAATTAATTATTTATGATAATAAAATAAAAATAGTGAAAAGAAAAATAAAGAAACAAACTCAGGGGGTGCTGGGCTTGAAAAGGGAGTATGAATTGCAATTTCCAGGCCCAAACATCCAGCCTGTTGGACTTTCAGATTTCCTAGGCGTTTGTTGATCAAGGTTCATGGTGAACCTCATCCTGGACCACTGGATCTGGATCTGGAACCAACTAGCGCATGGGTGTCTGAGGCATATGGTGGACCACGTTTTTGCACGCTGCGTGGGATTGCTTGAAAACAAAATACATTGAAGTTTTGGGAGACCTGGGATTCGAATCCAGGCCCATTGGATAATTCAACCAACGTGCTACCAACTGAGCCATGATGTTAACCTGTTAGTGGATTATTAATCAAATATTATAAAACAAACCAGCAATTATTCCCTGAAAAATAAAAAAATGTGGCGCGCGTTTCAAATGGGCCAGTGGGAAGAAGATACGTCTTCGTCTTCCCCACAAACCCCTGGTTCGTTTCCTGTGGATTTACATCCGTGGCAAAATCCCTAACTGTCTTCCAAAATTATCTATAGGCCTTGAAAACGAGTTTTAAGGACACCCTCACACTCGTCTTCTTCCCCTGAACTCATCCATGGCCATTATTGGCTTTAATTTAATCTGTACAAAGAACGCCCAAAAAACAAGAACAAGAACCCTAGGTTCTGAATATGGGGTTAGAAGCCACAAAAATCAAATTAAATAATGCAGTTTTCTTAGAAATTCAATGGTCAGTACAAATATGCAAGAAATTTGGCATAAAGATGCAAGAAAACCGAGTTATGATTCCATGTGCAGAGCAAAGTTCCTGGAGACTTACAGTGCGTTATGGGCGATGGAAAGACTCCCTTTTGATGGGTATAGCTCCACTGGATGACAAGGAAGGAAGCTGCATTTTTCTTTTGGTCTGAATTCATCTCTAAACCAGAATTTGATCACCACTTTTCAAGCTTTTTTTCTCAAGGTTGTGTGGCCATTTCTGTAGAGTTTATGTATGTGTTCTTCACGTGTGTGTGTGTGATTTGTGAGGCTTGAGGTTTATATGGACAAAATAAATTAGGTCAACATTTGTGTATCAAATCTTGGTCCATTATGATGAAGAGATTTGATTTGATTTTCATGAAAACTTGCCATATTTGATCCAATCATGCGTTTCTGCCAGCTTGCTCTGAGTTGTTTTGGGCCTCTAACTTGATGAAAATCAAAAGCTGACCTCCTGCTTCGATTGCTTCAAAGTCCCAATTCGAATCTATTCCAGCTTCAATTGTATAGCCCCTTCGATTGAGCCTTCTTTGCCAGCTTCAAAGTCCAATTCGAATCTTTTTAGAACATTCCCTATTAGACAACTTCGACCAGCCCTTGGCCTTGTGATGAGTCTAAGTTCGGATTCGAAGTGTTCAGAACTTCCTTCATCAGAGCATCTTAGATTAAGAGAAACTCATCACTGAAATGCCATTCGAAGGTCATTTCATTCTGATGTTCTTATTAAGGGAAACCCTGAAGTTCCAGTCGAAGGACACTCTGAAGTTCCAGTCCAAGGACCTTTTGAAATGCCAATTGAAGAGTACTTGTCCATATACCAATCAAAGGATGCTTGTTAAAATTCCAATCAAAAGACACTGCTATAATACCAATCGAAAGATACTTGTTATCCTGCCAATCGAAGGACACTATTTCAGTGCCAATCGAAGGACACTGTTTCAGTGCCAATCGAAGGACACTTTCATGATGCCAATCGAAAGGGTTGTGAAGCAGAGCTTGATCGAAGGGTTCCAAACCCCTAATCGAAGCTTACTAATCAAAGCCTGATCGACGAGTGCCAAATGCCCAATCGAAGGCTGGTGAACCAAAGCTTGATCGAAAGGTTCCAAACGCCTAATCGAAGCCTTTTCCCAGATGCCAATCGAAAGACACTTTGTATATCTTCAAAAAACTTTATTTTTGTTAGGCAAGTGTTTGTGACCAACCATGTAAGGCAAGACCTTAGAAAACATGAGAGGGCAAATTTTGGGGTACAACACCCACTATAGCAAAGACCTTGACGATCATCAAGGTACGCTGCCGTTCGTCACAGGCGTAATGGACCAAGTAACCATCGTCACTTGGACTTGACAAATGTCACAATCCCACTTTATTCCTCTTTGATCACGCACTGCCAAATCCAACGGAAGAAAACTATTTCAAACGCAAATCCAACGTCCATCCTACTTCTCCGATCCACTCAGTCAATGCATGGAAACATAACTGTCTCAGTAGTCCTATTATTTCTCAAAGGAACACAAAGTGCTCCTACATTATCGAGAACCAACATATCACACAGAGGGAAATAAATAGGACCCTGAACACAACGAACAGGGGGTCAGACTTTTGATATGTTTTGGAGAATTCCTTTTTTTTTTCTAAGGCAATTTTCTTTAAGCACTATTCTTTTTCCTGCAAATTCTATACTTCTCTAGCAATTATTTTTCTGTACGATTGTCTCTGTTCTCGACCGAAGCAAAACCTACAGTTTGTGAAGGAGTGCTTCTAGTCAAGAATTAGAAGTGATTATACCCGTATCCAGAATTATTACCAGGTTTATTTTTATGAATTGTTATTATTTTTGTTTAATATAATCATGTTTATTCTTTTTTGTCTCTGGAATTGTTCTGTGATTTGGTCTGATATTATGTTAGGCTAGAATTCATATACCGGTATGTAAGTTCACATAACCAAGGGATCGAGTGACTCAGTTGGGATAATTTTTTACTACAAAACCTTTTTCTGGTCTAAGTTACTACTTTAATCGTTAAATTGTTTTGTTGCGAAAGTAAAGAACAGATAGAGGTTAGGGTCAACAAAGCGGAAGTTTGAGATCTTTTAACTAGACAGCAGTAATTAGGCATTGACTTAAAATACAGCGGAAGCACTTAAAGTTAATTAAGATTTTATTTCGTTTTCAAAAGGTGTTTTTAACTCTTGCGGGATGGCGGAAGCATATGTTAGGACTTAACTGCATATCCTAGATCAATAAAACGACAGTGTGAGACGAGGGCTTTTAAACTAAATAGGTTTTGCTGAAAGCTATTTTGAAAATATAAAGACACCCAACTAGTTGCTAGCTCCCGAGGTTCGACTATTACATACTGGTAGTTCCGCGTATTGATAATTAAAATTAAACTTAATTTAGTATTTAGTTTCCCTACAACCCAATCAAACATTCATTAGCTTTAGATTTGCAAAGTAACAATAGAAGACAGTAGTTCGATTCATCAGTCTCTATGGTTCGATATCTTTTAAAACTACACGACAAGACTGTGCACTTGCAGTCCGAATCATTAGATACCTTAGTGTAATCCGATCAAGTTTTTGACGCTGTTGCCGGGGACTGATTTAAGTCGATATCACTACTCTTTTTTCACGCAGTAGAGACTAGAGCAAAACCTCTCTAATTCTTTTCTTTTTCTTTTCTTATTTGTATGCCAAACACTCGTTTGCAAGGCGAGCCTTTATACATACAAATCAATGATATCGAGCGGTATCTCAGACTTAGACGCCACATTCAAGAGTATTATCTCTTGCATAACATTACACCTCGTGAATCAATAGAATCTCCTGTTCCTCAACCAATTGAAGAAATGGCCGCACAACCTGCTCCACGCCCACTCAAATCCTATGCTATTCCCTCGCAAGATGAACCGCATAATAGCATTGCTGCTCCTCCAATTGAGGCTAACAACTTTGAACTGAAACCTTCTTTATTGTCTGCTGTACAACAAAACCAGTTTTCTGGAGGGTCAATGGGAGACCCCAATCTTCATCTGTCAATATTTCTACAGTATACAGATATGATTAGAATAATGGGATCAGTCAAGAGGCAATAAGACTTCGTCTTTTCCCTTTTTCTCTAAGAGACAGAGCCCGAGCTTGGCTCCAATCTCTACCCGCAAACTCTGTTACCACATGGGATGAGCTGAAGAAAGTTTTTCTTGCAAGGTATTTCCCACCAAGCAAAACAGCTATGCTAAGATCTCAAATAAGTGATTTTAGACAAAAGGACAACGAGTCCCTTTTCGATGCTTGGGAACGATACAAGGATCTGATGAGACTATGCCCACATCATGGCTTGGAAGAATGGTTAATTATCCATACCTTCTATAATGGTCTCCTTTACAATACAAGATTAACGATAGACGCTGCCGCAAGAGGTGCGCTTATGGATAAATCCTACACCGCTGCTTATGCTCTCATAGAAAGTATGGCCCAAAACTACTATCAGTGGGGAAGTGAAAGGGGACAAGTAGACAAAGGTACCGCAGAGAAAACACCGACGAAAGGAGGCATGTACGGGATAAGAGATCTAGACAGCGTCCATGCTAAGGTAGACGCCCTCACCCTTAAGATTGATAATTTAACCGCAATACCTCCAGCCACCGTGGCTGCTATAACTCCAAATTGCGAAATATGTGGAATTCCTGGACATGCAGTTGCCGAATGTAAGATCTTAGCAGGAACTCCAACCGACCAAGTGAGTTATGCTCAAGGAAACCCCTACTCGAACGCATACAACCCTAGATGGAAGAATCATCCAAATTTCTCGTATAAAAACCCCCAATGCGTTGTATGCTTCAAACCAAGCACCTGTTGTGCCACCCGGATATCAGAAACCTCCTGCAAATGCTCCTATGTGCCTAGAAAATCAAACTTAGAATTGATGATGGAAAGCTTCATAGCTACCCAAGCGCAAACAAGCAAAGACGTCCAAAATCAAAACATACACACTAACGAGCAGATAAAACAATTAGCGAACAAAATAGATGCTTTGGTAACCCACAATAAAATGTTAGAAACCCAAATCTCTCAAGTGGATCAACAACACGCACCTACAGCTGCATCGGCTGATACATTTCCTGGTCAACCACAACCTAACCTGAAGGGGCATGCTCATGCCATCATATTAAGAAGTGGAACTGAGTTAGATGGACCGACTGACCCAAGACTTTCAAATCCAGGTATGTACCAAAGATCCAAAATACCGGCTGAGAAGGAAAATCAACCCGAGAAACCAAAGGAGTATAAAGAAGATAAAGGAGGAGAGGTCGAAGAAAAAGAAAAACCTTATGTGCCTCCATCGCCTTATAAACCCCAAATCCCATTTCCTGGAAGACTAGCTAAACCTAAGAACATAAGGAAATTTAAAAAATTCGTAGAACTTCTGAAACAACTCAATATAACAATTCCTTTCACAGAAGCCATAACTCAAATGCCCTTCTTTGCCAAATTCCTCAAGGAAATCTTATCTAACAAGAAAAAGCTAGAAGATAACGAAACAATCACACTTACTACAGAATGTAGCGCAATTATCCAAAACAAGATGCCTCCTAAGCTGAAAGATCCTAGAAGCTTCTCTATACCATGTCATATAGGAAAGTTTGTAATAGACAAAGCCCTTTGTGATTTAGGAGCTAGTATTAGCATTATGCCTTTGTCCATATGAAACAAACTTGAAATGGGTGAACTAAGACCAACAAAGATGTCCGTTAAATTGGCAGACCGCTCTGTTAAATACCCAGTAGGAATCTTAGAAAATGTTCCCGTACGAATAGGTCAGTTCTACATCCCTACAGATTTCATAATCATGGACATTAGAGAAGACGAAAGTACACCTATCATTTTAGGAAGACCATTCTTAGCTACCGCTGGAGCCATCATAGATGTAAAAAAGGGCAAACTAACTTTTGAAGTAGGTGAAGAGAAAGTCGAATTTATTCTGACACAATTCCTACAAGTGCCTGCCATAGACGACACATGTTATCTGGTAGACATTATGGACGAATGTGTAAGGGAAATTGAATGGGAACCGATACCTTGTTCTGAAGCCATGAAGATTCCCAAACCTCTTATATTTGAAGATAACGAATGGTGTTCCGAATACCGAGACGACAATCTAAGTGAATGCTTAGCTCTGACACCTGACCACATGCCTTGTCCAAGAAAACCAACCTTGGATCTTAAGCCATTAGCTAAGACCCTTAGATATGAATTCCTCGACACCGAGCTTAAACGACCTGTAATTGTCAATGCAGACTTAGGACAACAAGAAATAGACAAATTATTACAAGTCTTAAGAAAATACCCATTTGCCTTGGGATACAACATTACAAATCTCAAAGGAATAAGTCCTTCCATTTGCATGCATCGTATTATGCTGGAAAATAACTGCAAATCTTCTAGAGAACATCAACGAAGAATTAACCCAATATGGAGTACCGTAGTTAAAGACGAAGTAAAAAAACTTCTGAACGCATGAATCATATACCCAATCTCTGATAGTCAATGGGTAAGCCCAGTCCACTGTGTACCAAAGAAAGGAGGTATAACAGTCACGACAAACAAAGCAGGAGAAGCTGTAGCGGAACGAACCGTAAGCGGAGCTAGAATGTGCATTAACTATAGGAAGATAAACAAAGCCACTCGTAAAGACCATTTTCCTCTACCGTTCATCGACCAAATGCTTGAGCGATTGGATAAGCAATCTCATTACTATTATCTAGACGGTTACTCGGGATTCTTCCAAATTCCTATTCACCCCGATGACCAAGAGAAAACAACATTCACATGTCCTTATGTAACTTTCGCCTACAGACGAATGTCGTTTGGATTATGTAACGCTCCCGCAACATTTCAGAGATGCATGATGGCAATCTTTACTGATTTCATAGAAAATATCATGGAGGTCTTTATTGACGACTTCTCTGTATGTGGAGAAAGTTTTGAAGATTGTCTAATAAATTTAGAGAAAGTTTTGGAGAGATGCGTAAAAGTGAACCTCGTTCTGAATTGGGAAAATGTCACTTTATTGTCAAACAAGGAATTATGCTAGGACACGTTGTGTCTGAGAAGGGGATTGAAGTCGATAAAGCAAAGATCGAAGTCATAGAAAACTTACAACCCCCTAAAACAGTAAGAGAAATACGCAGTTTCTTAAGACACGCCGGTTTTTATCGACGATTTATAAAAGATTTCTCGCAAAGTTCTAAACCTCTAACTACCCTCCTTATGAAAGACGTTGAATTCGATTTCGATGACAAATTCCTAAGGGCATTTAACCAATTAAAAACAGCTCTTATATCCGCACCAATCATGCAACCACCCGATTGGAGACTACCATTTGAAATCATGTGCGACGCAAGTGATTACACCGTAGGTGCAGTCATGGGACAAGGAAGAGATAAGAAGCTTCATGCGATATACTATGCAAGTAGAACCCTGGACCCTACACAGATGATACGCGACCACAGAAAAGGAACTTCTAGTTGTAGTCTTTGTGCTGGACAAATTTCGCTCCTACCTCGTGGGCGCGAAAATAATCATTTATACAGACCATGCAGCTATTAGATACCTGCTAACCAAGCAAGATTCAAAACCGAGACTATTGAGATGGATTCTACTTCTACAAGAGTTAGATTTAAAGATTAAAGACAAGAAAGGTACCGAGAATGTATTAGCCAACCATTTATCTCGAATGGAGAGGCTGAAACCAGAAGAGGTACCCATTAACGATGACTTCCCGTATGAACGTCTGTTAGCTCAGATGGACTTAGGAGATGCCAACGTAGAACAACCTGAATTAAATCCAAACCAATTACTTTTAGAACTTGACACACATGTCGTTAGTCGTGATTTACAAGAAATCCAAGACGCAATAGATAATGATATGAACGAAACTGTGGACTCTGTCCAAACTAATCAGACCTTACCATGGTATGCAGATATAGCAAATTACTTGGAGGCTAAAATCCTACCCCCTGATCTGACCTATCGACAGAAGAAAAAATTCTTTCACGATCTGAAACATTACTTTTGGGATGAACCTTTACTATTCAAGAGAAGTGCCGACGGTATTTTCCGAAGATGCGTCCCAGAAAGCGAAATTGAGAACATTATTTCTCATTGTCATGACGCCCCTTCTGGAGGACATGCAAGCATATCTAAGACGTGCGCTAAAATTCCACAGTCTAGTTTCTATTGGCCAAATCTATGGAAAGATGTGCACATAGCCATTCTTAACTGCGATCGATGCCAACAAACTGGAAACATATCCAGACGCGATGAGATACCTCAGACTGGCATTCTACAAGTCGAAGTCTTTGATGTGTGGGGAATATACTTCATGGGACCATTTCTGTCATCATTTGGAAACAAATACATACTAGTGGCTGTAGATTACGTTTCAAAATGGATCGAAGCAATAGCTTCTCCAACAAACGACACTCGAGTCGTGATTAAACTCTTCAAGAATATCATCTTCCCAAGATTTGGTGTACCCAAACAAGTCATAAGAGACGGTGGCTCCCACTTCATATCCAAATCTTCGATAAACTCCTAACCAAATATGGGGCGAAACACCGCGTAGGAACACCATACCACCCCCAAACAAGCAGACAGGTGGAAGTCTCAAATCGGGAAATAAAACAAATATTGAAACAAATTATCGCCACGTCAAGAAAGGACTGGTCGGCCAAGTTACCTGAAGCACTATGGGCTTATAGGACAACATTCAAGGCGCCAATCGAAACAACACCCTTTAAACTCATCTATGGTAAGTCATGTCACCTGCCAATGGAAATAGAACACAAAGCTTATTGGGCAATTAAAACTATAAACCTAAGAGACACCGCGGAAGGTGAGAAAAGGATCCTCGACATAAATGAATTGGAAGAGCTAAGGTTAGACGCATATGAAAATGCGAGGATCTACAAAGAAAGGACGAAAAAGTGGCATGAAAAACAAATCTCAAGGAAGGAGTTCAATGAAGGAGATGTAGTTCTCTTATTCAACTCCCGTCTAAAACTCTTTCCCAAGAAACTCCGTTCAAGATGGTCTGGACCCTTCGAAGTGACCAAAGTCTTTCCAAGTGGTGCCATCGAGATCAAAGGAAAGTCCGCAAACCCATTCATAGTAAATGGCCAACGTTTAAAACATTATCACAACATTAAAAACAAAGAATACGCCGTGAGCTTAACGCTTATAGAGCTACCGCCCGAAATAGGAGACTAATTCACGTCTGAAACGATGTCAAGCTAACAAGCGCTGTGTGGGAGGCAACCCACAAGTTTTTCATTTAATTTCTTTCAAAATCCCTTTATTTTTTATTTTCTGTATTCTGGTTATTATTTCGATTCCTAGATTATTATCATTGCATATTTTGTTTTTTTTCTTCCTCTTTATTTACTAATTTTAGTACCTACTCACAGGCACTAACTAGCTAGACTAACTTATGAATACTGTCACCTTCACTATGGGGGCCTAGCAGAGGCATTATGAGATACTGGCTCAGCGCCAGATGAGTATGACGACTTATGTGCATGATCCCACATTAACAGTTCTAGGTATCAGGGAGAGTGTTTATTTTTTGTTCAACCAGATAGGTTGGGAAGGATTCCTTGCTCATAAGTACCCCACTTATTGAAACCTTACCCTAGAGTTCCTGAGCTCACTCCATTATAAACCTACCCAAGGATTAGGGCGTAGTAGAGGACAAATGTCCTTTAGACTATTCGGCTTTACCTACCATTTCACCGTTTGTTGTCTTGCTGAGATGCTAGGATTTCCTAGTTCCATAGATGCTTACATGGAGACCCAGGAAGACGACTACCTTGATTTTGAGCTAAACCATTTTTGGAGGGATATAGCTGGACAATGCCCTGAGGACCCTGACCACCTGGATGTGACTGATATCCATAACCCAACAATTAGGTATTTCCACCACATCTTAGCTTTCACCCTGTTCGGAAAACCTATAAACCAACACTCAGTTTCTAGGGATGAGTTATTTATTATATACTGTGCTTTCCAGTCTAGACCCGTAGTTGGTGCATCATTTATGATCGCCAATATGTTTGCTATAGCCCAGTGTACCCATGGACCTATCTGTGTCGGCGGGCTAGTCACTATGATAGCCGAGGCATTATCCCTGAGATCATCATTATCACGCCTTACGCCATATGGAAAATACTATACCATGGACATACCATTCTGTTTTAACATTACTCTCATAGGTAACCTCGACCCATCTCACTTTCAGCTTCTAGTATGAAATGATCCTGTCTACTACTTCCTCTTTCCTAGCCCAGAGAACACGAGTGTCCATAACAAGAAAAACTGGTTGTATAACCTCGAGAAGACAGATGAGCATGACCCTGAGAGAGAGGAGAGCGACCTATCCACACCTCCTGGTTACCATGAGTATACTCCACTATAGGACCCTACACCTCCCCCTGTTACCGAAGCTGTCGACGTTCCTATGGTAGATCATGCACATACTATCGAGACACTGCAGTCTGATGTTACTGCGCTCCGAGAAGAGCTCACCACTGTTAGAGATAACATCAACACACTTCGCCGTGACTTATTTTATTTCATGGATGTCGTCACTGAGTAGTTTGACCATATCTATCAGCATTTGCACTCTACCGCTCCACCTCCAGGAGGCCCACGTTATCGTTAGTTTTGTTTCTGTGCCTCCCTAGTGAGGACACTGTTTGTTCTCAGTATGGGGAGGGTTTCATTATTATTTTTAATGCTCATATTTTTCAAATATTTTGTTACTATCGGTTCTAAATGTTTCGAATATTTATTTTATTCAATAGTATTTATTTATTTCATTTCGTATTTCATATTTTTCGTTTTTGGTTAATTTCTATCTTTAATTAAATTTTTTTTCTATTTCTATTCGATTATCATTCCTCCGATTCTACAAATTATGTGCCACTAACTTTTCATATAGATATATATCCCATGTAACATCACTTAAACTATATGAATAAATAAATAATTAAACAATTTTTGCTTTAACAACGCACGCGGTCAAACAAGTGGTCAGACAATCCTGCACGCGCCATTAAACCCCGATGAACGTCAGAAAGCATGTGACGAGCGTCATAAGCTTGTCTCTTTGACCCTGACGAACGTTAGGAAACACGTGACGACCGTGAGTGCCTGTCCCCCACGATTCTATCCCGTGACCGTTGAACCATTGAACAAAAATCTGTCTAAAAACCCCCATTACTCCATTCATCAATAACTTCTATAACCTCCCATATTCATAATTATCTTATAAACCTCACTCATTTCCCATTCATAAAATCTATCTATTTAAGCCCTTTTTCCATTCCTTAGTTTTCACCACTACCACCCACCTTCCTTCCATTTCTTTATCACCATTACATTTTCTTCTTTGTCAAAATCAAAATCATGGCCGCCCGAAGGAATCCACCAAACCAAGAAGAACCCGACATGCACCATCTCGTGTTCCGGCAAGGAGAAATAGGCGAACTTCAAAAGGAAAGGTACATAAAATTCTATCGTCGAGGTTTGACATCCACTAGGTTTGTCGACAATAACTTCTTGCAAGAATTGGGGTTACAAAATAATATGCAAGTCTTGCTCGACAAAGCCGGCCTGAGCTTTATAAGCACGTTGAACACACCAACCTACGAGGCTCTAACATTGGAATTCTTGAGTTTCCATGCCTACCACACTCACGACGATGCTGATGCACACCTAACTGGAGCCGCTCAATTTCGGATGTTCAACCAAGAATACACGCTTAGCCATGAAAATTTGAGCGAAATGTTTCATTTTCCCCGTGGAAATGATGTGCAATATCGTATTCCCTGGGAGATAGATTGGAATGGAAGTGCATATGTACTATGGGAAAGAATAACCGGTGAACCCAATGTTATTCCTGAAGCACGCTACGCCTCTCACATTCACAACCCAAATATTCGCTTCTTACACCGCATTATGGCCAACACGGTGTTTGGAAGGGCAAACAACAACAAAGTCAACACTAAAGAGTTGTATGCTCTTCACTGTGACTTTTCACAAGACCTCCATCTTAATCCCGTTACATTAATGATGGCCCATATTCAAAACCTTGTTACGAGAGATGGGACTACGCCTTTTTGTATCGGAGGCATTGTCACCACAATCGCAGTTCACCTGAACTGGGGGGAAAGGATTCAACTCCTACCTCCGCTGCCAGCCGTTTATATGGACATTGATAACTGTAGAGTTGGCCGCCTGATCAAAGTGAGAGAAGCTGGAGGTTACTATCTAATGGTGAAGAATGCAAAAGTTCGTAGCATTATCTTGCCGAATCATAATCGTGCAAATTTAGGCAATCCTGATAATTGGCTTTATAACCTGAACGCACCAGAACCCGGAGTAAATGAGTAGGGAAATCAAGGTGAGGCCAACAATGCTGCTGTTGATGAAATTGAAGAAGAATTAGAGCAGAAAGAGCCCTAACCACAACACGCCAACAATCCTGCCACCATTGATGAAATCTATGCCGCAATAATGCAGCAGAACCAGCTGTCCACTCAACGCTACCAAAGCCTCGAGACACACCAAATTGAGATGTTGAATCTCATGCAACAAATGCATAGAGACCAAAGCGACTATACTCACAGGCACGATCAAAGTATGCTGGAATTCACTGCAGGAATGCCGGAAGATATGCGAGCCTTAACACTTCGTGTTGAAGACTTTCATAACGTTATTTCTCGGAGGAATGGAGGCGAATCTTCTAGAAGTGGTGAGCAAGCATGTAGAAGAGAAAGGACACGTGGCAGATTTCAAAGACAAGAGGAGGAAGAATAATTATCTAGTTTCCACTTCCCTTTTCCATCTTCTGTCAATACATTGAGGATAATGTATGATTCAAGTATGGGGGAGGAAGTATTTCCCTTTCCTAGTAATTTTTATTTTCTTTGTAATTTCCCTTCTGTCATCTCTAATTCAATAAAAAATTTGTTATCAAGTTATCTATTGAAGCATTTTGTGCTGTTTTTCCGATTCCCCTATCTTTTTGAGCCATATAAATTTTTTTTAAGCATAACTTGACTCACTTGACAAGTACATAGACTGCAAGATCTTTAATAGTTAGGAATTGTGGAAATATTAAGCAAAATTACTACCGTCTAGACATTCTACAACCCTAGAGTATGATAGACTAGTTCAAGTACCTGTTATTCCAACAACCTAAGTTTTAGTTTTTGTAGTAACCCTGAGTAGTTTATATTAGCAGTCAGCACCGTCTTAAACACAAACTACGCAAGAAGTCGATGAATATAAGTGGATGATCTAATTTATTATTTCATAAAAATGTTACAAGGTTTAAAAAATAGAGGTAACACGCCAATTAAATTGGGCGATCCTTACCCGATCGTTTAATCCAAAGGATGTAAGCCTTATAAAGTAACATTAAAAATCCTTTGGTAGATGGTTCAAGAGCATTTGGTACTGAACTTGGTAGGGAAGATTACAGTCTGATCCCCCGCATCCCACCATGGATTGAAAAAGGTTGCCACATTACTGTGCTAGATACCTCTAAGGTCTAAAAAGAGATCATAACCACTAACCGGCTGTTCTGCTATGTGCGTGCAAAGATAAAGGGCTTAATGTGATTGCGCTAGAATGAAAGGGATAAAACGAGACAAATACTCGAGGTAGGCTATGATAGCACTTGTAACTAGTTTACATAAAATGGGACTATCTAGTGTCATTACCGTAGTAATGGAGCATGAATCAAGCTTTCAATTTTTTGACAAAAACATAACGTAGCCATATATGAGTTGATTCGAGTCATGTATGTGCATCTGACCATGTTTAGAAAAACATCACACTGAGCATTTGCTTGAGGACAAGCAAAGTTCAAGTATAGGGGAGTTTGATGACACACAAATATATGATATTTTTGGCTTGATATACATAAATTATTTCTCTTATTTTATTTTAAATTATATTATTTTATAGGTATTACGCAGGTATTCATCTATTTTTGCAGATAAATATTAAGCTAAAACACTTTGGAAGAAATGAAGAAAAAAAGGGTGCAAAGATAGAAAAAAGGGCCAAAGAAGAATAGAAGAAACCAACTTAAGCCCATCACAAGGCGAGCGAGCACGTGGCCCACTATAGCAAAGACCTTGACGATCCTCAAGGTACGCTGTCGTTCGTGACAGGCGTAACGGACCAAGTGACCATCGTCACTTGGACTTGACGAACGTCACAAGCCCACTTTCTTCCTCTTTGACCATGCACAGCCAAATCCAACGGAAGAAAACTATTTTAAACGCAAATCCAACGTCCATCATACTTCTCCGATCCACTCAGTCAATGCATGGAAACGTAACCGTCTCAGTAGTCCTATTATTTCTCAAAGGAACACAAAGTGCTCCTACATTATCGAGAACCAACATATCACACAGAGGGTTATAAATAGGACCCTGGACACAACGAACAGGGGGTCAGACTTTTGATATGTTTTGGAGAATTCATTTTTTTTCTAAGGCAATTTTCTTTAAGCATTATTCTTTTTCCTGCAAATTCTATACTTCTCTAGCAATTATTTTTCTGTACGATTGTCTATGTTCCCGACAGAAGCAAAACTAACAGTTTGTGTAGGAGTGCTTCTAGTCAAGAATTAGAAGTGATTATACCCGTATCCAGAATTATTACCAGGTTTATTTTTATGAATTGTTATTATTTTTAATTAATATAATCATGTTTATTCTGTTTTGTCTCTGGAATTGTTCAGTGATTTGGTCTGATATTATGTTAGGCTAGAATTCGTATACCGGTATGTAAGGTCACATAACCAAGGGATCGAGTGACTCAGTTGGGATAATTTTTTACTACAAAACCTTTTTCTGGTCTAAGTTACTATTTTTAATCGTTAAATTGTTTTGTTACGAAAGTAAAGAATAGATTGCGGTTAGGGTCAACAAAGTGGAAGTTTGAGATTGTTTAACTAGACAGTAGTAATTAGGCATTGGCTTAAAATACAACGGAAGCACTTTAAAGTTAATTAAGAATTTATTTCGTTTTCAAAAGGTGTTTTTAACTCTTGCGGGATGGCGGAAGCGTATGTTAGGACTTAACTGCATAGCTTAAGTCAATAAAACGACAGTGTGAGACGAGGGCTTTTAAACTAAATAGGTTTTGCTGAAAGCTGTTTTGAAAATATAAAGACACCCAACTAGTTGCTAGCTCTAGAGGTTCGACTATTACATACTGGTAGTTCCGCTTATTAATAATTAAAATTAAACTTAATTTAGTATTTAATTTCCCTACAACCCAATCAAACATTAATTAGCTTTAGATTTGCAAAGTAACAATAGAAGATGGTAGTTCGATTCATCAGTCTCTATGGTTCGATATCTTTTAAAACTACACGACGACTGCGCACTTGCAGTCCGAATCATTAGATACCTCAGTGTAATCCGATCAGTTAGTCTAAAATTATATGGTATGACGTCATGATGTTATGTACAAACATAAGCACAAGTTAAATCAAACAAATCCTTAGGTTTAGACTTGCATGAGGTTTTATAGGTAAGTATCCTCTTGAAGTTTGGTTGGATCAACCTATCCTAGTAATAGTAACCGAGTTCTAAGGGATCTCAATATCACTGATTTGTTTTCTAGGACATTATTTCAGCGCAAGCCTCTTTCATAGTGACCGAAATATCCCAAAAAGCCAAACCTCAATGAGTGTAGTATCGAGTATCTACCAACTTCGGACTACATCAAAGCCGATCATCTCACTACGTCCTAATGGGCAAGTTCGTCAACTAAAGGTTCTAAAAGTCAGTTAGTGCTTCATGACATCACTCAGCGGTCCCGTATTCTCCTTGACTACTCAAGGGCTACCGGTACCCACAAATATGTCACACTAACTTAGCTATTACTTAGACTATTTCGGTATACCCCGCACATTTTCCACAACGTATTTCTACTTACCTATAAGGTATCCCAAATCTGGATAGAGGATTTAAGCCCAAACAAAGAACCAAAATGTAAAGCATATAAGTCAAACAAAGAAAGCAAGTAAATGTGATCTAGCCCTAAAGTAACCCCACTTTTAAGTTTTTCCCCAGCAGAGTCGCCAGTTCTGTAACACGGTGGGAGAAATGACTTGGGTGTTTTGTGTTTTATCGCAAATGTTGCGGATAGCAAGAGCCGCCACAGACTTTTATTTTATCCAATAAGGAAAGGCTGAAAAGAACAGGAAATATCTTTCGAGATATTTTCTTGAGTTCGGGGGGTAGATTATGAAAAGGGAAGGTATTAACACCCTTTCCATCTGTAGTTATCTACGAGCTCTTAGTTTCTTGCTAGATCACTTGCTTTTGTTTGAAAGTGTGCTTGTGGTGTGGGTTTTGAAAGTATTTTGAAAATGTCTTTGTAATGGTTCTCATTTCTATAAGAACGCGTACAAAGTGTTGTTTTTTTGAAAATGTTTCAAAATGAGAGCGTTGAAGTATAAAATGTTTTTTTTGTGAGCAAGCGAGCAACTAGGAGTAACCTACCTACTAAAAATGTGTTAAATGTCCTTTTCCTTCTCCTTTAGATGTTGCTATCTTACCATTGATTTGGTAAGAAGCCCCACCGTTGGATGTGAAGGGACGAGCGTGGGACGTTTGTATAGTCATAGAATGCAACCTATGGGACGTTTTAGCAATGTCGTTTTTAGGGACTAGATCGTTTAACAAAGGAAACATCAAGGGACTACGATCTTTTATCGAGGGTCTTTTCCAGGACGCCCATGTTCGAGGGACATGACTATTTTTCTGAGGCAACAAGTGAGATTACCCTAAGGGTTCATGTGTGAATAGTCTGTTTGATTGCATGCATTTGTCTTGATTAGGGGTTATCTACTTGTTGGTTTTATCTTGCCATACACACCTAATTACTAGCATTTGTACAAAAGCAATAAAAAACGCAAGAAATAAAACCTAGACTATTACAACCATATCGAATTGCATGGAAATATAAAGGCAAAAATAAAATAAATGCAAGAAAAATGGACCCTTCGATTTGGGTTGAAACACCCTTCGATTCTGCATTTCCTGGCTTCCTTCGATTTGGATTCTGAAGTTAGTGGAGTCATGCCCTTCGATTTTCTTTTTTGTCTCCTTCGACTGAGAGTTGGAATCAAGATGGTAACACCTGTCGAATTTGCCTGGAAATCAACGTAGTTCCGCCTTTCGCTTGAGACCTGGAAACAACCAGGTTTTGGCCTTCGTTTGGGTCCTGGAAACAACAAGGTTTTGGCCTTTGTTTGAGGCCTGGAAACAACAAGGTTTTGGACTTCGTTTGAGGCCTAGAAGCAGCAACATGCATACTTTGCCACAGGTTCCTTGCTGACCCTTTGTAAGCATATTGGGTCCTCAGGGTATGATTCAAAAGGCTTGTGCAACTAGCCAATCGAAGGGTACAACAAACCTGTCTTAAAGTCTAAAAATGAAATATCCAGATATAACTATAATCTAGGGGTTAGCATGAAAACTAATTGGTCTCGAAGTCTAAAGCATAACTAAACTAAGGTTGAGTTTTCACCATACGGGAAATCAGAATCGAAAGCTAAAACATAGTCTAGATATGTCTACATTTTTATTTATTGGCATATACAAATGATATTAAAATAGAATAGACTCAAGCTTGAAAGAAAACTTACCTCTTGAGGTCCTTAAATCAAAGGGAGATGTACTTGCTTTCTCTGATGGAATATGAGAGTCCGTTGGGACCCTCCCGAGGCTAGTCCAGTTGCTACTTTGTGAAAGCGATGACTGGGTCGAAAGAGGTTGTTGAAGATGTGAAAAACACAAGGAAGGGGGGGGGGGGGTTGAATTGAAAAAACTTGGATCAAAAACAGATTAATGACACAATATTTTTATCCTGCTTCGTTTGATCTCAAACTACTCCAGTCCACCCGTCAAGGTGATTTCGCCTCTCTCCAACGAGGTCTTAATCCACTAATCTGAAAAGATTACAACAACTACTTTAACAACTGTTAAAGTCTTCTTAAGTACAACCACAATCCAGTTAATCTCAAGGAACTTCTTTTACAATATAATTAAACAAAATGTGTTGTTGTTTTCTAACAAATCAGTTTATCACAACTGTGATAAATTACACAAATTAAGCTTAGAATAAGGATTGAATTTGCTTGAGCTTGAGTATGCGTGATTTGGAATTCTTAGCAAATTGTTGTGTGCATATGTACGTGCTTCTTTTTGCAATCAGACTTGTTTATATAGGAAAGGCAAAGACGTTGTCCACAAAGCAAGTTTAATGTTAATAACACACATTCCTTTTGAAGAAGATCTTATCTGAAGAAAGCCGTTGGCATTAATTCTGTATTGAATGTTCAGTAACGCTTCAGAGTCTTCTTTCCTTAACTGCTGATGACGCTTCAGAATATTGATGACTTGGTTGATATTTTTTTGTTCAGAGTTAGGGTTTACTTGATTAAGCGTAGATTTTGGTCATCAATCTTTAGCGTACAATCTGATTGCTTCAGCGTATGTTCTGATTGCTTCAGCGTGTGACACTTATGGATGATCTTCTGATGCTGATTTTGATCAAAACTTCTGCATACATAAAACATATTTTTAAGGTGCATATTTGTTCCTTGTATATATATTCTTTGTATTTATTTATTCTTTGTATTTGTTATCATCAAAACTCTAACCAAGGGTTGCAGAATCAAAATATGTTCTAACAATCTCCCCCTTTTTGATGATGACAAAAACCAGATTTTTCAATAAGAAATAAAGAACAAAAAGTATAGAATTAAGAAGAAAAACTCCCCCTGAGTTGATTACTTCCCTTAAATTCCTTGAGTCTTTGAGCATCAGAGTTTAACTGTGTCTTTCATTAGAGTTTTGTACATGTTCAAGCTTTTCAGAAGAATGAAGTTAAGTAGTTCAAAATGTTTGAGACTTCTGTCTCAGTAATCCGTTATTGAAAATATCTTACTTTCTCCCCATTTTTGTCATTTATCAAAAAGACTATAATCAGAGCTAAAAAGGATTTATATTAAAAATAAGAAGCAATGATAAGAAGTTCATAACAGAAGCAATTTAAAACAAAACGTTACAGATAAATAGATTTTAAAACAAAATAGAATCTAAGAGGGAGGAGGAAGGCGTGTGAACAAAGCTTCCAGCAAGCCCTTGATCTGTGTGTTGGTTTCCTCTTGTTTGCTCAAAATGCTCTTGATTTCTTTGTTTGTGTCATCCTGTTTATCCAACCTTTCCTGGACAACAACATTTTATCTCTTTAGTTCTTCCAGAGTTTTCCTTTCATAGGAATGAGCTGGAGTTTCTTAAGTAACTGGATGCTTCTCAGAGCATTCTGCAACTTGATCATTTTGAACCAATTCCTCTGCTGAGATCATCTCATCTGGAGAAGCAGTCAGAGTGAGACCTTCTGATTCTGGTTGAACTTTGTCTGAGGGACGATGTTCTGACCAGGGAGCATTATCCAGAGGGAGAATCTCTTCCTTGAGCAGTTGGCTCAGAACTTGGTATTCAAAGACTCTTAGCATAGCACTGAAATTCTGTTGAACTTGTTCATAGATTTGTTCTTGCATCTTATGTGTTTTAGAACTTAGCCAGTTTCTAAAACTTGTCCATATATAATCTGAGGCAGCAGGATTAGTCATCTCAAGACTAGCTTGCTTCAAGGAGGTTATCCATTTCTACATTTCTGTTTCAAACATCAACAAACTAGTACCAACATCTGGTGTAGGTTCAGATGGTTTTGGTTTTGGAATGGCAGTTTTATGAGTTATAGCAGCTAGTCGTTCTAATGCAGTTAGATCAATGACAAGTTTAACGTTGTCATCTGGATTGCTCTTGGGTGAGGGAGTAGGAGAATCTGGTATAATTATTGGACTGGTTGGGGAATTTGGTGGTGTTGATTCCAGAGAAGAAGTAATTTGTGGAATGTCCAGGATGGTGAGGGGCAAACGGATGGCCAGAGGTTCAGTGATTCCTGGAATAGGGATTGTATCTGAACCTGAAGTAGGTTCTTCAGATTGGTTGAATGTAAGATGGTGAGGTTCTGGTTGACAACTCTCACATGGTTGAATCTCAAAAGTTTGAGCTTCTGGTTGTGATTGTTCAGGTTGTGGTGATGGAGGATGAGAAATATCTGGTTGTGGTGCTTCTGTTGTGGTTTCAGAATTTGGATTATCAGGGATTAGAGGATTTGGATTTTCTGGTGTGGGAGCTGAAATATTTTGGTCAAAAGAGTCAATATCTGACAGAACTTTGGCAAGTTCTGGTTGAGTTGATTTAGTATTTGGATTGATAGGAAGGGAGTGAGTTTCTCTAAGACTTAGAGTTTCTGAGGGATCAAACCCTATGTCAAAATCATCAAAAGTTTGTGGGGTTGGAATTTCTGATTGAGTAGGTAAGGGTTCATATGTTGATATAGATATTGATTCTAAAATAGTAAAAGAAGAAGGACTACCTTTCTTTTTAGCAGCTTTTTGAGTCCGCTGGGATGATCCTTCTGCTGTTGCCTTCCTTTTCTTGTTCTTCTTCAAAACAACTTCTGGAGCCGCCTGTTGCAAGTCCTGGATATTTAACCCTGGTGCAGTGTCATCTGCCTTACACACATCCAAATATCTGACGATTATCTCAGGCTTGGAGTCAATCTTAGAGAACACAGGAAAATCATCCATAGGAATTCTTCTGGAAGTGATGGTTGCAAAGAAAGTAACGTTGGGTTCCTTTTTGAGGTTCTCAATAATTTTCATCTTTTTCAGATTCTTTGCATTCAAAGGCTTCCCAGCAGTTGCTTCTAGTGAGTTGATTTCTTGTGCTTCAGTCAGATGCTTTATCAGCCTATTCTCTGTCAGAATATCTAATGTGAGTCTTCCAAGGGGTATCCAGTCCCTTTTGGTACGCTCATCTTCTCTAGTCTCCTTAACACTGGTCCTCAGATGATTAAATAGCAAGTGAGCGAGATTTACCTTAGTCTTCTTGGAGATAAAGTCGATCAGAAACTGCTGATCAATGTTTATGTATTCAGGAGAGCTGGTTGGCTTCCTATGGTTGATGCATCCCAGAATTATCTTAGCCCAGATTCTGTGATGATCCTTCAGATCCCTAATCTTGCTGGAGGGAAGACCCAGAGTGAATTTCCCTTGCAATTGAAGCAACATCAGAACATCTTTCAGCCATGTCTATACACCTTACACCTCCACCATTGTAGCCTATCAGTCTTGCAATTAGGTCTTCAGTAATGACTATCTTCTTCCCCATGACATACGAAGTGACTTGATGGTTTGAGGATGAAGCATGAATCCAGAATTATTTCATAAGAATTGGAAACGTTGGACCTAGAAGACGGTCAAAGTACCTGTTCCATCCTTGAGCGTTGACCTCTTCAGAGAGATTGAATCCATTTTCTTGAAGACTTTCAAAATCCATAATCAGCTCTGAAAGAACTTCCAGGTTGTCAATGGGCGTGAGAAGAGTTCTGAACGGTTCTTCATACTGTTCCATAGAATCAGTTCTCTGAGTACTGGTGTTTGGGACGCTTGAAGAAGCCATGTTCACACATGAAATTTGAGAAAAATGAAAGGGTTTTGAAAGTACGAACATAAAACAATTAGAATGTATTGAGAGAGTAAAAGTGAAAGAGTGTAAAGGGTGAAACTTGAGTTTAAATAGATTTTTGTAAAGCATAAATTGTAAGAGAGAGAGATAAATAATTAGTAATGATTATAAGCATTAATGACAGCTGATTTTAGGGGATTCAGAAAGATATTGGAACGGTTACCCATGACATGTGTCTCAATGCACCCAATTAGCGCTTTTGACCTTTCAGAAAAATGAATGCTTGTTCAACCTCATAAGGTAGTTGATGAATGGATGACAACTATTTGCTTACGTTAACAACACACTTCTATCCTTGAAATGAAATGCTCAGATCTTTATGGATAGATTCTGATACAATCCGTACTTCTAAAATTCTGAAGGCAGTTTGATCAGTAGTTCATAGAAAAAATAACCAAAGTTCTGAAGGTTAAGATATGTAAATAAAACAATTTATTCTGGGCAAGGCTTCATGCTGAGATGTTTCAGAATGAAGATAAACCTATCTTCAGAAAGAGGTTTTGTAAAGACATCAGCCCATTGATGGTATGTGTCAATGAATTTTAAGTTAAGAATCCCTTTCTGAATATAGTCCCTAATAAAATGATGTTTTATTTCTATATGCTTAGCCCTAGAATGCAAAATAGGATTTTTACTGAGACAAATAGCAGAAGTATTATCACAGAAGATAGGGATGTTACTCTCAAATATATTGAAGTCCTCAAGTTGACTTTTCATCCAGAGCATTTGTATACTACATCCAGTTACTGCTATGTATTCAGCTTCAACTGTTGATAGAGCTATTGTGGATTGTCTTTTGTTGGACCATGAGATCAGATTTTCTCCCAGCAACTAGCAGCTTCCAGAAGTGCTTTTACGTTCTACTCTGTCTCCAGCAAAGTCAGCATCACAGTATCCTACTAACCTGTAATCACTTGATTTTCTATAAAACAAACCCAGATTAGCAGTACCTTTCAGATACTCGAAAATTCGCTTAACTGCTGTTAAGTGAGATTCTCTAGGATCTGATTAGAATCTAGCACAAATGCAAACACTGAATAGAATTTCAGGCCTTAAAGCCGTCAGATAGAGAAGAGAACCAATCATACTTCTGTAGACCTTCTGTTCTACCTTTTTACTTACCTCTTCTTTTTCCAGAATGCACGTGGGATGCATTGGAATCCTTGAGGGCTTACATTCTGAGAGATCAAATTTCTTTAGAAGTTGTCTGATATATTTTCTCTGATGAATGTAAGTTCCTTCTAGAGTTTGATTTATATGAATGCCCAGAAAGAATTTTAGTTCCCCCATTAGGCTCATCTCAAACTCTGCATGCATACATTTAGCAAACTCTCTTCCCAGAGAGGGTTTAGTGGATCCAAATATGATGTCATCAACATAAATTTGACACACTAATATGTCATTCTTAACTGTCTTATAGAACAAGGTTGTGTCCACTTTCCCTCTGGTGAATTCCTTTTCTAACAGGAAGTTACTTAGTCTTTCATACCAAGCTTTGGGAGCTTGTTTCAGACCATATAGTGACTTCTTTAGTTTGAAAACATATTTTGGATTTTTGGAACTTTCAAAACCAGGGGGTTGGTGCACATATACCTCTTCTTCTATATAGCCATTTAAGAATGCACTTTTGACATCCATCTGATACAGAGTGATGCCTTTATTAACAACAAATGATATTAAAAGTCTGATAGATTCTAACCTGGCGAATGGAGAAAAGGTTTATGTATAGTCTATCCCCTCTTGCTGACTATAACCTTATGCTACCAATCGTTCTTTGTTTCTGATGACTTCACCTTGCTCGTTCAGTTTGTTTCTGAACACCCATTTTGTACCAATGATGTTGAATCCTTTTGATTTGGGAACCAGATCCCATACGTCATTTCTGGTGAATTAATTTAGCTCCTCTTGCATTACCATAATCCAGTCATTGTCCAGAAGTGCTTCATCAATTGTTGTTGGTTCAATCAGAGAAACTAATCCCATGAGAGATTCTTCAGAGTTTCTGAAGGTTGATCTTGTTCTGATTGGATCATCCTTCTTTCCCAATATTGTATCTTCTAGGTGATCAATGCTGCTTCTGGATGGTCTTTTCTGGAGTTGATCAACAGAAGGTGCTGGATTGCTTGTAGTGACTCTTTCTGATGTTGAGGGAGTGTCTCTATTGAGAGCCTCTAATGAGTTGTCTTCAATACCTATGAGTTCAACTTCCATACCTGCAAGGAATTCATTCTGCTTTGACTTTTGAGAGTCAAGCTTATCATCAAACCTAACACTGATTGACTCTTCAACAATCTGTGTTTCTGTATTATATACTCTGTACCCTCTTGAGCATTAAGAGTATCCTAACATAATACACTTTTGTGCTTTAGAGTCAAACTTGTTCAAATAATTTTTTGTGTTCAAAATAAAACATGTACATCAAAATGGGTGAAAATAAGAAATGTTGAGCTTTCTGTTCTTCCACAATTCATATGGAGTCTTTTCCAGAATAGGTCTTATGGAGATTCTATTCTGAATGTAACATGCTGTGTTTATTGCCTCTGCCCAGAAAATCTTAGCAACGTTAGTCTCGTTGATCATGGTTCTGGCCATTTCTTGCAATGTTCTGTTCTTTCGTTCTACAACTCCATTTTGCTGGGGAGTTCTAGGACAAGAGAAATCATGCGGAATTCTTTTTTCATTAAAGAGTAATTCAAAATCTTTATTTTCAAATTCTCCACCATGATCACTTCTGACTTTGACGATTCTAAGATCCTTTTCATTCTGAACTTGGTTGCAGAAGGTAACAAACACAGAGTGTGACTCGTCCTTGTGTCTTAAGAACTTTACCCATGTCCATCTGCTATAGTCATCTATGATTACTAACCCATACTTCTTGCCACTGACTGAAGCAGTTTTTAGTGGTCCAAATAAGTCAATGTGCAGAAGTTCTAATGGCTTAGAGGTGGAAACAACATTTTTGGATTTGAAAGTAGGTTTTGCAAACTTTCCTTTATGACATGCTTCACACAGAGCATCTGAATTGAACTTCAAGTTAGAAAGTCCTCTGACCAGATTGAGTTTGTTAATCTTAGATATTCTTCTCATACTAACATGTCCCAATCTTCTGTGCCAGATCCATTGCTCGTTGTTAACAGACAGTAGACATTTTACAGTCTGACTTTTCAGTTCAGAAAGTTTGATTTTATAAATGTTGTTTTTCCTCTTTCCATTAAATAGGATAGTCCCGTCTTTCTGAATAACAGCTTTTCATGAATTTAGATTGAAGATTATATCATAACCGTTATCACTTAATTGACTTATGGATTACAAGTTATGCATTAATCCATCAACTAATAAAACATTACTTATAGAGGGAAGATTTCCATTACCTATTGTTCCAGAGCCAATGATCTTTTCTCTCTGATTGCCTCCAAAACCCACGTGGCCTCCAGGCTTAAGTTCCAGGATTTGGAACATATGCCTTCTTCCCGTCTCTGATTTTATCCTTAGGTACCCACATTTTCTTGGGTCCTGATTTGTTAGTTTTACCAAAATTCTGATTGAATTTTGGTTTGACAGAATAATCACTACTCGTGTATTTTATGTCATGTGTGTGCTCATATATAAAGTGTGAATCAAGTGGAGTGCGTTTTATAACTAAGTCCATGGCATTTTTTGGTGTAGGTACCTTACCTTGATATCCTGTCCCTTTTCCGCCATTTCTGCTAACTCCATAGATCATTGAAGCCATCTTGCTTATGTCTATGTTTTTATCTAGAAACTTCTGAAAGTTGTGATCATACTCTTTGATGATCTCATCAGCATTGCTGGGAGTTTCAGAGATTGTTTCCTTTGAGAGTTTTGCAACTGGTTTTCTAATTTTGAAAATTTTCCTTTTAACTCAGAATTCTCCAATCTGAGACTCTCAGTCTTATCAGAGTCAGAGACAAGATTCCTTTTTAGGTTTCTGAATTTGACTCTGATCTGCTGATACCTTTCTAGAATTTCATTAAGGCTTTCAGCAAGTTCAGCCTTAGTAAAGTTTATAGTAAAGTCAAGGAATACCTCTTCAGTGTCTGATTCTGAGTCTGAACCAGAAGCTTCACTGTCTTCTGATACATTTGCCATGAGAGCTATGTTTGCTCTTTCATCATCTGATTCTGAGTCAGCTTCAGATGTGTCAGAAGCATCCCATGTAGCCATGAGGCTTTTCTTCTTTTCCTTGATAAACTTCTTTTTGGGCTTCTCCTTTTGAAGCTTTGGGCAGTCACTTTTGTAGTGCCCTTGCTCGTTACATTCATAGCAGATGATGTCTTTGTTGTTTGGCTTTCTGTATCCTAAAGAGGCTTCAGATCTTCTGTGTCCAGAGAAGGATTCTGACCTTCTGTATCTGGATGAGGATTCATTCTGATTTTCTGATCTTCTGGGATTCCTGAACTTTCTTTGCCTCTGCTTCCACAGTTGGTTCACCCTTTTGGAGAGGAGAGACAATTCATCTTCTTCTGATGAGGATCCATCAGAGGTTTCTTCTACAACCTGCAAAACATTGGAGTCAGATTTTTTGTTAGATTTTAAAGCTAATGGCTTACCTTGCTTTTGAGGTTCGTCTTCTTCTAGCTCTATCTCGTGACTTCTGAGGGAGCTGACAAGTTCCTCCAGAGAGATTTTGTTGAGATCTTTGGCTAGCTTAAGAGCTGTGACCATTGGCCTCCATTGTTTTGGCAAGCTTCTGATGATCTTCTTAACGTGATCAGCAGTAAAATACCCTTTGTCATGAACTTTTAGACCAGCAACAAGAATTTGAAATCTTGAAAACATAGTTTCTATTGATTCACTATCTTCCATCTTGAATGCCTCATACTTCTGAATGAGCGCAAGGGCTTTAGTTTCTTTGACTTGAATGTTGTCTTCATGCGTCATTCTCAGAGAATCAAACATGTTCTTGGCAGTTTCTCTGTTTGATATTTTCTCATATTCTGAATATGAGATGGCGCTGAGGAGAACTGTTTTGGCCTTATGGTGGTTTCTGAATTCACGCTTTTGCTGATCAGACATCATTTTCCTGTCTATCTTCTGACCACGTCCATCTACTAGATGCGTGTATCCATCAGTCACCATGTCCCACAGATCAACATCATGGGCTAGAAATAAACTCTCAATTCTGTTTTTCCAGTAGTCAAAGTTCTCTCCATCAAAGACTGGAGGTTTTCTACTGAATCTTTCCCTGTCTTCATTGTTGTCATTACTGATGTTCTGGCTTGGTCCTGCCATAGTGTTTTTCTGACGCTGGATCTTGTACTGACACGGTTAAGTGTTTAAGCTCAGAACCAGGCGCTCTGATGCCAATTGAATATGTGAAAAACACAAGAAGGGGGGGGGGGGGGTGAATTGAAAAAACATGGATCAAAAACATATTAATGACACAGTATTTTTATCCTGGTTCGTTTGATCTCAAACTACTCCAGTCCACCCGTCAAGGTGATTTCTCCTATCTCCAACGAGGTCTTAATCCACTAATCTCAAAAGATTACGACAGCTACTTTAACAACTGTTAAAGTCTTATTGAGTACAACCACAATCCGGTTAATCTCAAGGAACTTCTTTTACAATATAATTGAACAAAATGTGTTGTTGTTTTCTAACAAAATAGTTTATCACAGCTGTGATAAATTACACATATTAAGCTTAGAATAAGGATTGAATTTGCTTGAGCTTGAGTATGCGTGATTTTGAATTCATAGCAAATTTTTGTGTGCGTACGTACGTGCTTCTTTTTGCAAGCAGACTTGTTTATATAGGCAAGGCAAAGACGTTGTCCATAAAGCAAGTTTAGTGTTAATAACACACTTTCCTTTTGAAGAAGATCTTGTCTGAAGAAAGTCGTTGGCATTAATTCTGTCTTGAATGTTCAGTAACACTTCAGAGTCTTCTTTCCTTAACTGCTGATGACGCTTCAGAATATTGATGACTTGGTTGATATGTTTTTGTTCAGAGTCAGAGTTTACTTGATTAAGCGCAGATTCTGGTCATCAATCTTTAGCGTACAATCTGATTGCTTCAATGTATGTTCTGATTGCTTTAGTGTGTGGCACTTATGGATGATCTTCTGATGCTGATTTTGATAAGAACTTCTGCATACATAAAACATATTTTTAAGGTGCATATTTGTTCCTTGTATATATATATTCTTTGTATATATTTATTCTTTGTATTTGTTATCATCAAAACTCTAACCAAGGGTTGTAGAATCAAACTATATTCTAACCGTTGTGTGAGTGGATCGAAAGATATTTTATCACAAGTGATGGGACAACTCAAAATCCTACTGTATGATAGTTGGGTAAGTGGGTCGAAGGGTGGTTTGATGGTCACTTGGAGGGTGAATGAAAGGTTTTTTCTTAGTGTATAGAAATGTTTGAAAAAGAATGTTGAGAAGTGTTTGATAATTTTTGAGAATTTCACAAGTGTTTTCTTGCAAAATCGTTCAGGCGCCCCTAATACGTATGGTGATGCCTCCTTTTTATAGATGGCTTGAGCTGATGCTTTGGGAGGGGAAAAAAGTTCAAACAAAAAGGGGTATGATGTGCTTGTAGCTTTCGAGGGACAGTGTTTTATTTCCATTTTGGTGCAAGGAATAGGGCAGCAATACAGGACTGCTGTGCAACAGTTTTGGGGTTTTATGGCCAGTGTATCAGGCTTAATCCTGACAACGCATGGGACTTAGTTAACAAGTTCCTTTGGCATCTCAATCTTTTGTCTTGACTCCCTAGCCTCTCCTTTTGACTAGACCTTTCAGTAACCATCTCTTTTTCCAATCGAAGTGTCATTTGAATGACTCCCATGGATATCCTTCAAAGGGGTCAAATTAATGCTCTTAGGACGGGTCAGTAATATTTGTCGTTCGATTGGGGGTATCCAGACATGCCTGACAAACTCTTCGAATGTACCACCATGGTGCTTTCTTCGCCTGAGGCAATGTCATAGTAATGAGTTTGTATGTTTGGAACATGCTTTTTCTACAGGAGATCCTGCCTACTCAAATTTGTCTGTAAAGGGGCCACATGGCCAAACGAAAGAATGGGTGCCAGAGATTCCTGCCTTGCAAATATGTTCAAACGAAAGCTTGTAAAAGAGGAGTCATATGCCCAAACGAAAGGCATTCCAGCTATTCTCTTACACACACTCACGTATGATAATGCATATCCATATCCACTTTGGATCCCATTGATAACAGCTCTGTTATTGCCAGTTATGACTTCAAAAATCTGATCAACCAAGCCAAAGACAAAGGTGAGGATGATTGTGAGGTGCCTGGAGAACTTTCTAGATTATTACAGCAGGAAGAAAGGGCCATACAACCTCATGAAGAGCCAGTTGAGACAGTGAATTTGGGTACCGAGGAAGACAAAAAAGAGGTTAAAATAGGTGCAAATCTGGAGCTTAGCGTCAAACAGAGGTTGATACAAATGTTGCACGACTATGTTGAGATCTTTTCTTGGTCCTATGAAGACATTCCTGGTTTGGACACTGATATCGTGGTACATCGTCTACCGACTAAAGAAGATTGCCCTCCATTTAAACAGAAGGTCCGCCGTATGCGTCCCGAAATTTCAGAGAAGATCAAGGCAAAGGTCATGAAGCAGTTTGACGCAGGATTCTTAGTTGTCACTTCTTATCCACAGTGGCTTGCCAACGTCGTTCCGGTACCTAAGAAGGATGGTAAGGTATGGATGTGTGTAGATTACAGAGATCTGAACAGGGCAAGCCCCAAAGATGATTTCACTCTTCTCACATTGATGTTCTGGTCGACAACACCGTGCAACATAAAATCTTCTCCTTCATGGATGGTTTCTCTGGCTACAACCAGATCATGATGGCTCCTGAAGACATGGAGAAGACAACCTTCATCACATAGTGGGGCACCTTCTGCTACAAGGTAATGCCTTTTGGGTTGAAGAATGTTTGGGCAACTTATCAGCGCGCAATGGTCGCTTTGTTCCATGATATGATTCACCATGAGATCGAAGTTTATGTTGATGACATGATAGCTAGGTCTCAGACTGAGGAAGAGAACCTTGATCATCTCCAAAAGTAGTTCGACAGGTTGAAGGTATACAAACTGAGGTTGAATCCGAACAAGTGCACCTTCGGGGTAAGATCCGGTAAACTTTTGGGTTTCATCGTCAGCGACAAAGGCATCCAAGTAGATCCTGTAAAGGTAAAGTCTATACAAGAAATGCCAGCTCCCCGTACAGAGAAGGAAGTTAGAGGTTTTTTGGGACGCCTAAATTATATCGCCAAGTTCATTTCACATCTGACTGTTACTTGTGAGCCAATCTTCAAGCTTCTGAAGAAAGATCAAGTGGTAAAGTGGAATGATGAATGCCATACCGCTTTCAAAAGAATCAAGGAATAACTTCAAGAACCACCAATTCTGATGCCTTCAGTTGAAGGAAGACCTTTGATATTGTACTTGACAGTGCTAGACAATTCAATGGGTGTGTGCTGGGGCAGCATGACGAGTCTGGTCGAAAAGAGCATGCAATATACTACCTTAGCAAAAAGTTTACCGACTGTGAGACACGATACTCATTGCTCGAGAAAACTTGCTGCGCTTTGGCATGGGGTGCTCGCCGACTGAGATAGTATATGCTGACTCACACTACCTTGTTGTTATCGAAGATGGATCCGATCAAGTACATTTTCGAGAAGCCCGCTCTCTCCAGAAGGATAGCAAGGTGGCAAATGATCTTAATTGAGTACGACATACAATATACAACCCAAAAAGAAATAAAGGGGAGTGTATTGTATGATCATTTGGCTCATCAGGCCATGGGTGATTACCAGTCCATGAATTTTGAGTTCCCGGATGAGAATATTATGCTTGTGACTGACTACGAAGAACCTGGACCGGATGAAGGACCTGAGGAAGGATCCCGATGGTCTATGTATTTTGATGGAGCCTCAAACACATTGGGTAACAGCATTGGCGCTATAATCATATCTCCTGAGGGCTGTCATACTCCGTTTACTGGCCGTTTATGTTTCAACTGCACCAACAATATGGAAGAGTATGAAGCATGTATCATGGGTCTTCGAGCTGCTATCGACCTAAGGATCAAGTTTTTGAATGTATTCGGGGATTCCGCTTAGGTGATAAGTCATATCAAAGGCGAGTGGGATACAAAGCACCCAAATCTCATCCCATACAAAGAGTACGTACTGACATTTCTCCCACACTTTGAGGAGGTAACCTTTGAACATTTCCCAAGAGAGGAGAACCAGTTAGCGGACGCGCTAGCTATTATGTCGTCTATGTTCAAGGTTAGGTGGGACAATGAAGCTCCCCAAATCACCATTGAGAGGTTAGATGAACTAGCACACTGCTGTGAAATCAACACCGAAGAAGTGGCAGACAAACCCTAGTTTCACGAAGTCAAAAGGTATCTCGAGATTTAAGAATATCCCGAAGGGGCATCTGTCAACGACAAGAAGTTTTTGAGAAGGTTCGCGGCAAAGTTCTTCCTCAGTAATGGAATCCTCTATAAACGCAACCATGATTCCACACTACTATGGTGTGTAGAAAAAAGTGAAGCAGAGAGGATCATGATAGATCTACATAAAAGCACCTTCGGAACCCATTCTAGTGGACATACCATGGAAAAGAAGATCCTACGGGCAGGATACTACTGGTCCACTATGGAAGCCGATTGTTATCAGCACTCTCGAACTTGTCATAAATGCCAAATCTACATTGATAAGGTGCATGTGCCTCTGGTCCCCTTAAACGTCTTGATAGCTCCATGGTCCTTTGTAATGTGGGGCATCGACATGATCGGAGAAATCAGGCCCACCGCCTCCAACGGACATCGCTTCATCCTAGTAGCCATTGATTATTTCACAAAATGGGTTGAGGCAGCCTCTTTTGCTACAGTAACTAAGAACGTCATGGCGTGGTTTATCCGACATAATCTGATCTGTCGATATGGGGTGCCAGAGAGAATTATTACTAACAATGCTACAAATCTCAAAAACACAATGATCACCAAGCTCTATAAACAGTTCAAGATACAACATCATAATTCTTCTCCCTACCGAACGAATATGAATGGCGTTGTTGAAGCAGCTAACAAGAACATCAAGAAGATTGTACAGAAGATGACAGTGACATACAAAGACTGGCATGAGATGATACCATTTGCTCTTCATGGGTACCGTACCTTAGCACAGACTTCGACAGGGGCAACACCCTACTCTCTGGTATATGGCATGGAGGCAGTCCTACCCATCGAAGTCTAAATACCTTCTCTAAGGATTATGAAGGATGCAGGGTTGAACGAGGACGACTGGATCCGAACCCGACTTGATCAGTTAAATCTAATTGATGAAAAGAGACTTACTTCTATCTGCCATGGTCAGACGTATCAAAAGCGAATGATCAAGGCTTTTAACAAGAAATTCAGATGCCAAGAATATCAAGTCGGGGATCTAGTGATCAAATGCATCATACTACTGCAAGGTGATCCCAGGGGCAAATGGACCCCCACGTACGAAGGGCCATTTGTGGTTAAGAACATTTTCTCGAGAGGAGCTATGATTCTAACCACCATGGATGGTTACGACCTTCCTCACCCTGTCAATGCAGACATAGTGAAAAGATACTACGCCTAATCAAATACCCGCTAGGTTGACTGGCCTAGGCAAAAATAAGGGCTTCCCGGCAAACCAAAAGGGTTCGGGCAAAAGTAAGGGATGAAAATGAAAAAATCTGTACACCCGACAAGTCGAAAACCCAAAAGGGCGGCTTGGGAAAAAAAGGGTATCCCGGTGGACTGAAAACCCAAAAGGGCGGTCCAGGAAAAAGTTAGGGATATAAAGCGTACCACTATGTCTCGTTGGATCATCTTGCGACCATACTTCGGTATCAACTATCAAGCTCGGGCAGCACCATTCAATTTGATCAGCCTTCGACCAAGTAGCAAAGTGATGAGACGCTTGAAGATATAAAGGCAATAGAAGAGTTGGAACCCAATAGGGTTGTATCACATAGCTATTTTTTTCTTTTACATAAATTTGTATAGCTTATATTTTTACGGAGGCGTTCTCTTACTAGAACGCCAGCCTCTTTGTACAAAACGCCTATTACAGGCCGACTTCAAAAATCAATACAAAATTATTTTCGCTTCGAGTTTGTTTTTGTTTTCTATTTTGTTTTGCAAGAACGTCCAATGACTTATTTTTTATATATGCATTTGAAAATGATTGATGCTCATAAACATTTACGTAAGAAACAAAAGACAATTACTCGTGATTCCAGAAACAGAAAAAAAAAACAAGAAGTGCTAAACCCGATGGTTACTCCTCCCATCAAGTATCGGAATAGAGACAACTTTGGAACATAATCACGGGTACATACACTCCCCACAGAGTAAAAGTATTCAAAATCATTGATGTCAGCTTTCTTGAAACAGGACGTAACCACCCCAGCTGAAGTTCATAATCGCGGGCGAGTCAATAAAATTCATCCTCCAAGCAGAGTTTATTTCTCTGGACACAGGATCAATCCCCGACAGAGTTCATCACTTCAGCTATAAAACTACATTTTCTAAGTTCATTCCCCGCAGAGTTTACAGCTCAAGTAGCATCTCTTCCCGACAAAATATTTACAAATCTCCAGCAACCGTCAGGGATTTATTTTCCCAGACGCGGGCATACCCTAACATCATTTCATGAACATACATCATGGCATACGCATACATATCATATACAACATAATCTCATTTATTTTAAGAATATCATCTCACCCCGCATTTCATGCATCGCATAAAACTAACCTTGATATCTTTTCAGGAAAAATGGTTAGCTTTGTCAAATCCAGCAGTTATACAGATCACGTCTGCAGACGACTAATGGAAACTCAGTTCCCAAAACCAAACGGGTCAACTAATCTACACTATCACTTTGAAGTAACCCTACTATCCAGGTTCCTTCTCACAACCCTACTATCCAGGCTTTCATTTCGAAGTAACCCTACTATCCAGGTTCCTTCTCACAACCCTACTATCCAGGCTTTCATTTCGAAGCAACCCTACTATCCAGGTTCCTTCTCACAGCCCTACTATCCAAGCTTTCATTTCGAAGTAACCCTACTATCCAGTTTCCTTCTCATAGCCCTACTATCCAGGCTTTCATTTGGAAGTAACCCTACTATCCAAGTTCCTTTTCACATCCCTACTATCCGGGCTTTCATTTCGAAGTAACCCTACTATCCAGGTTCCTTCTCACAGCCCTACTATCCAGGCTTTCATTTCGAAGTAACCGTACTATCCAGGTTCCTTCTCACAGCCCTACTATCCAGGCTTTCATTTCGAAGTAACCCTACTATCCAGGTTCCTTCTCACAGCCTTACTATCCAGGCTTTCATTTCAAAGTAACCCTACTATCTAGGTTCCTTCTCATAGCCCTACTATCCAGGATTTCATTTCAAAGTAACCCTACTATCCAGGTTCCTTCGCACATCCCTACTATCCAAGCTTTTATTTTGAAGTAACCCTACTATTCAGGTTCCTTCTCACAGCCCTACTGTCCAGGCTTTCATTTCGAAGTAACCCTACTATCCAGGTTCCTTCTCACAGCCTTACTATCCAGGCTTTCATTTCGAAGTAACCCTACTATCCAGGTTCCTTCTCACAACCCTAAAATCCAGGCTTTCATTTCGAAGTAACCCTACTATCCAGGTTCCTTCTTAAAGCCCTACTATTCAGGCTTTCATTTCATAGTAACCCTACTATCCAGGTTCCTTCTCACAACCCTACTATCCAGGCTTTCATTTCTAAGTAACCCTACTATCCGAGTTCCTTCTCACAACCCTACTATCTAGGCTTTCATTTCGAAGTAACCCTACTATCCAGGTTCCTTCTCATAACCTTACTATCCAGGTTTCTTCTCTCTTATCTCCAGACAACAGTTCACGACACTGTAAGACCTAGACCTGATAGAACACGATCGATTTTGCATTTCCCCAGTAAGTCGCGGTGCATCCTGTACCCCGACCAGATATGCAGTTCACTTCCTCTTCCGCAAGCAGGAATTATTCCCCCAGTAGAGTAACGGACAACTGAAGCTCCTAAAATTCTATTTCTCCCAAGACAGATACCAACATTCCTCAGCAGATTCCTCCTCAGCGGAAAAAACAGGATTTCTTATCAAAGGAATATCTCGGGAAATCAACATCCTCTAGATGGCATCTTTAAGCCCATCTTCGATGATTCTACGATTCCCCGTCACATCCTAGATGGCATCTTTAAGCCCATCCCTGACGATCTTTCGTCATCCTCTCTAAATGGCATATGTAAGCCCATTCCCGACATCATCAAATCAAGTGTCACTTTATACGAGTGCAAATTTCTAGGCACTTTAGTGTTCAATCATCTTCCACCTTTAGATAACGAAAGGAAGACAAGCCAATCTATATCCTCAGGTTTAAGAAGACTGAACAGGGGCAACTATTGAACCCCAAAATTTTCCCTCTCATTTTACTCAAAACATGCCCATAGAGATCCTCAATTTGCTCAAGTTTGCCCAAGAGTTGACTAGAGGCAATGTATCTTAAACTAGGGTTTCCATTTTCATCAAGATGGGTGAACTCCAAAGAATTCATATGCTTTCCATGGTCCTAATATTTTCCCAAGACCTTCCATGTCAAATTTCAAGCCTTGCATAAGAAGTTTGCTCAGTCAACTGCTCAGATGCTTGAGAATCGACTGTATTAGGTTAAAAGTCAATTGTGGCCCAGATACAGTCAAACTTCAAGATTTTTGGTCAACATCAACATTTTTAAGTTATATCCATCATTTGGTCAAGGGTTGATCAATATTCCTCAAGGAATGCCCCAAATTCATCAAAACCCAAAAGTTGCTAAATTATGGTTTCTTAGTGAAAGTCAACCAAACTTTGACCAAGCATAACTTCTTCATACTTTATCAGAAATTTTCCATCCAAGGCTCATTTTGAAGAGGATCAAATTCCCTACAATTCATCTTAAGCCCTCAAGTTCAAAATATGCACTCACAAAAAGATATGGATGTCCACATTATAGGTCCTTTTAAAAAGTCAACAAAAACACTTTGTGGGTCAAAGCATCATACATGAACATGGAAGACTCAATTAAGATGAGACCAAAAGGGTTGTATATGGTACATCCTATGATTTGTAAAAAGTCCAAGAACACCTCTCTAGGGTTAAAATTGGAAGAGATATGCCTTGTCAAATTTGACCCATTTTGCAAAATTGCCAAAAGTCAAATATGCTCAAAAATGCATTTTTTGCCAAATGGGCCTAACTTTTTATGCTTGCACTTCACTCATGACATGGTCCACGACCCAAATGTTCACTCACATGTTATTTGATTCATTATTTATTTTATTTTGGTTTTTTATTTATTAAAATTGAATTAAATCAAATAATTGGTAAATAATAGCAAAGATTTGTTTTGATTGGATTTTTGGACTGAATCACAAGCTCATTATGCTGGCATATCAGAATCAAATCATATCAGAGATAATTGGCACAAGAATGGCATGATTAGGCCAAATTTGGAAGGAAATCATATCACATGAAAACCAAATTAAATCTTCAAAATTTGCAAAGATACTAGTGTTTTTACAACCCTAATTCACTCTAGTACAAATACATAACGCAACCAAGGCAAGAGGACAAGGATTGAGGTCGTGAAATTCATCAAGAAAACTTAAATTTTTGAAGAAAAAGTATGAACCGGATCTTCAATTTCAAACCAGTTCAAGGCGTGTTGAAGGTCAAATCGTGTTCCTGGGCGATCGTTGAAGCAATAATAAGCATCCTCAAGGCCTGGAACATCAAGAAACGAGCGCTAGCTGTAACACGGTTCGTTCATAATTTTGAATTTTATTTTCACAATTCATGCATGATCATTGAGTTATGAGCATATATTCGTGTTTATATCGCCTTTTAGAATGTTTTTACATACTTAATTGCATGTTTTGGTGCGTGTTGGATGAGACACCATTTCTAGGGTTTACAAGGTTGCTTTAGGGCTTTCAAATGCAAGAAAAATTGGATCTCAAGATGGATACCATCATGATCATAGGATCGAATCCAATCGATTCATGACCTTGAATCTGATTTATATTGCCTAGAAAGGATATTTGAGAACTAAAGGTTTTAGCTATGGCTGATTATCCGTGGGTAAAAGCTCTGAACCTAAGACGACAGTTCCCTGGAAGAGACGAGTGCGTGTCACGATTTGAGTGGATGGTTTAAACTTCGCACGCGTTTGGTTTTAGTCACTGACCAGTTCACAATATATTGTTTTTATGTGTTTATATTAACAAATAACTTGGTAGTGCAGTTGGCAAAGGAGGAAACCTATGAGGTGCATGTCCTGGGTTCGATCCTAGACGTGTTACTTTTACATTTTCTTGATATTTCCTATAGGTTCCAATGCACCATTTCTAACGAAGTCCACCGTGAGACCTCAAATCTAACCCTCAAGATCTCATCACATCCAATCTAACGTCCCACATGCGCATTCATACCATAGATCATCAGGGGACCTGTACACTGGATCAGGCGATGATTGGGTTTCAGCTTTGTGGGCCTGGAATAAATTCAGAAGTACACCCCCTCCATTTTCTATACAGGCCCAATTTAATTTTTTTTTCTATTTCTTTTATTTATTTTGTTTGTTTAATTATTTGTTTCACAAATTAATTCCTTTTTTTATTAACTACAAAAAACCATAAAATCACAAAAAACACCCAAAATCATATTTTTCATAAATATATTTTATTTTCTTTAATTAATTAATTAAATTCAAATTAGGTTAATTTAATTCCTTTTCATAATTAAAACCAATTAGAAATTAGGGTTTTGTAAATAATTAATTTTCCTTCAAAAATAACTTAAATATTCCTTTTTCTCAAATTAGATTTTTTTAAGTTTTTTTAATCGTCTTTGCATTTAATTCGTCGCGCGTATTTTAGTTACCTTTTTTATTATTATTTATGTAATCGTTTCGAGGTTGTAATAGATTTCTAATTAGGGTTTTAATTGACGCTTTTTATTTTCAATTAAATAATTTTGTATCTACGAAAGCCATGTAATAGTTAGGATTTCTATTTCCGCACTTTAAATTTCCGCAATTATTAACTGTTAGATGTATGTTAATAGGATTGCATGGCAAGAATATTTGAAAATTAAAAAGGTAGATAACCTAAATGTGCAAAGACAAATTAATTGAAAAAAAGCTCACTTCCACGTGCTCACTCCTAGGGTTTACTCCTAGTGGTCGTCCTCTAGCCCCGAAAGATCTCAAATGACCCATTCAAATGTTACCTCAGAAACAGATCTTTAAGTCTTTAGGATGATTACTAACACCTCCTAACATTGCTTTTGTGACTGTATTTGTCCCTTCGAACGTCCCTTAAAACTCCAACGACGATGCTACCTATTCCTTAATAATGGGATAGCGCTGTCTAAAGGAAAATTAACAGTCTTTTTCGAGTAGGTAGATTAACTTTTAAGTACTAGCTCAAACAAACAAAACTTTTCACACAAACACCTTTCAAAATAATTTTGAAAACAACTTCGTCACATCCTTGAGGCCTGATACAAGGGTTATCATGAAGCAAACTTTTTTTTCAAAAAAAACAAGACACACAAGTAATTTTCAAAAATGAGCTAGTACCTAAGAGCCCATGGAAAACCATGGATAGAAAGGGTGCTAACACCTTCCCTTTCTATAATCTACCCCCCGTACTAAAAAATATTCTCGAAAAAAGGTTTTTTCTGTTCTTTTTCCTTTCCCTTTGTTGGATGAAATAAAAGTCGATGGCGACTCTTGCTTACCGCGACATTTTGCAAACAAAAAACGCAAAACGCAAACCAATAAAAACAGTCGGTTCTGCCACTGTATCACACCGATCAATAGCAATCTATACACCATTTGTTTTGAGACGTGATATAGAGATCATGCTCCAACAACATTTAGTGCAATAAGAAGGGGATGAGATGAAGAGGGGTGGGAGAGAATATACAAACCACTTTTGGATTAAATTTAATCAAACTATTATTAAAATCATTCATCCATTTTTGTGAAGTTAGACTCAACACCATAGATCCAATGATGTTAATAAAGTTCACGATCAAAAATTTAACCCAAGATCGGCCAGGAAATAGTCACAAAATAATATTACATTTTAATATATACAAAAAGATTTAAAAATAATGTTTAAAAATAGAAATAAAAGAGAAAATATCAACTATGTTCAAATTAATTAAGAAATAAAAAGTAAGACCATAGAAAAATCAGAAAAGGACTCAAACGATTTTATAAATTTTTTGGTAATTTTTTAAATTCAGAAACTATTTTTAAAATTAAAAGAAAGGGGTAAAATAAACAAAAAATGATAAAAAATAACAAAGTCAGGAACAAAAATAAAATAAGGACACCAATATTTGTCACAATATCATTGGATCATTCCATAATTTTTTCAGAATTTAAAAATGCATAAAATTATTTTTAAACATTTAAAATAATTCAAATAAAGTGTAAATTTATAAAAAATACCAAAACACAAAATTAAATTGTGAAAAAATAAAAATCAGAAAGAGAATAATCAAAAAAAAATTTCATAATTGGATGAGAAAAGTTAAAAACAATTAAATATAAAAATCAGAAAAGAAAAGAAAAGTTAAAAATATGTGGACCATTGGATGAGAGTCAAAACTCGTTAGTAATCAGATCCAAAGGATCTGGCGCGCTGTGCATATCATGGTCATTAGTGAATAAAGCATAAAATCAAAAATAAAATCATAATTCAAAAAAACAAGTGGCACACCATCATTGGTTGGAAGATGACACATTGGTCATCTTCAACCTCCAGCCAACGTGAATTGCAGGTCTCTCAAACTGTAAAATCATAAGCTCATACCTATGCCATTCGCTTTGTCTCTTCAAGACGAAGACAACCACACCCTCGCGCCAAATTTATATAAACTGTAGCCCAAGCAATTTGGAAGGAAATTTTTGAAAAGGGATTTGAAATTTCATGGTCAAAACGTGTTTCTAGTAAAAAGCAAGTGTTACAACTAGAACTAGGGCAATGAGAGCATCACAATGATATCAAAGTTTTGAAGAATTGATGAAGGAATCTACCTATTGAAGTTGAGTTGCAGAGCTCTGAAACTGGACTTCTATGGAGCAATATAGGGCACGATTCTTGAATGTAATTATATGGTTAGCTTCAGGGAAGATCAAGGAAGGTTAATTGATGAAAAAATTGGATTGAAAAAGGCTTGTGTATGGATTTCGAAGTTGCTGAATTTTGAGTTATGGAATAAGTTTGGCAGGGTGATTCTGGCTATCCAAGCTTGAGGAAATGAATGGGGAATGACCCTCTATTTATAGGGAATCAAATGGAATGTCCAAGCGTGTGAAATGATGAGGATTGGAGGGAAATCGTGTGAAGTTGCAAACAAGAAAAGTGTGACTTCCAATTTGATCAAAACTCATCTAAAATGCGTGTTTTGTTGTGCTAAACAATTCTGGAACGTCATTAAACATGTTTAGAGGCAAAAACGCGTGGAAAACTTGTGATTAGAATCCAAATCAAGAATTTCAAACTTCTGACTTGGTGAAAAATTTAGTTTCAAAGTGCCAACTTCTGACCAATGGCATTCTCAGCTTAAGGGGTCTTAGGGCATGATTCTTGATTCTTTAGAAAGATGAGGTTACAAGATTTGAAATGGAAAAAGAATGGAATCAAATGGATTCTTGAGCTAAAAGTTGTATCTAGTCAAAGTTGGAGAAAAAGGGTTGACTTTCCATACTTAGAAATATTTCAAATTTTTCTTCAAAAGTGACCATAATGTCTTGCATCCAAACATATCCTTCCACTTGGAATTTGCTCTTGACCAAAAAAGATGGCATGAATTAGATCTTTTGAATGACATTTTGAAACTTGAACCATTCAAAATATCCAAAAATTGAGAAAGTTATGACTTGTTGAAGTTGGCAAAATTTCATAAAATGACCTATAATCTTTTGTATCCTTAAGGCAACTTCCATCCATTTTCTAAATTTGCACATAAAATAAGGCATAAAGTTCACATCTTCAAGTTCATTATGGAAAAATAATGGGCTCAAGGTGATAAAAATTGACCAAGTTATGATCATTTGAAGTCACACATGGAAAATTGGGGATTCATCTGGAGGACTTGTAATCTTTCTTCCTCATCAAGTTTCTTCCACATGAAAACTCCTTTGAACTTTTGAATTGATTTGTTAGTAACCATTTAAAGAGAATGATGTCTTTGGAATCACTCAAAAATACCAAAAGATGAGCAAGATATACTCCTTTGAAGTTCAAAACCCCAACTCCTAGATTAAGAAACATGCCTTGAGGAACTTTGGCAATTTTGAACAAACTTCTTGTACCAAAACAAATTCTTTGTAAATATAAGTTGTTGAGGATGATAATTAGAACTCATAGCAACCACAACCACTTCCATATCTTGAGAATTGAGAGGAACATGCACTTGTGACCAAAAGGAATAAAATCTTGTCCAAACATGACTATTTTTTCAATCAACCCCTTGTACTTTTTGGATCAAATTTTATAATCTTGAAATATGGTGAACCAAAATAAGCTTGTCATGCCATTTCATCCAAAACAACTTCAATGGTGAGGCTTAAACTTCTTAAGCTTTATTGACTAGGGCATGGAAATAAACTCATGAACCCATGGGGCAACTTGTTAAATCTCATTGCCTTTACCTACATGGATAACAAGCAAGACAAACCAACATTGCATTTTATTAATTAAAAGAAGAAATCAAGACAAAAAAATTTCATGATCACAAAAGAACACAAGTCAAGGTGCTTGGTGATTCCTCAAAGTGCAAAGCTAAATATAGGGAGGGGAACCAAGAATCCTAGTGTGATCTTATTGTAATGGAATCAACATGGTATGATGAAGGGATCTTACGGGGGGGGGGGGGGGGGGATTTGGGTAAAACAGTTGCCCTTATTTAAGTTTCTTCTATCCGGAGATACGAAGGTTAAAAATCTTCGTGTCAACGCGATCGAAGATACTTAAATATAAAACAAACCCTATTTTTGGCCCTAAGATTCCATGAAATGTTTATGATCATGAATGCATATGAGCAAGACCAAAGAGACGCAAAACACCATTGGGGATGTCACAATAATAAAGAAACAAGAGAGCGACCCGACCAGGAAAATAAATCATCGGTGGATCAAAAGACCCGACTCAGAGAGGATGGTAAAAAGGTCAAAGGATACACCAACTCCTACTGGAGGTAAAGCTACCAAGATTCACTGAAGGTAGAAAGAGGAAATAAATAACAACACCGGTGTTCACTGACGGTGAGCTACCAACATTCACTGAAGATAGAAGGAAAAGAAATATATAGCATCGCTGTTCACTGACGATGAACTACCAACGTTCACTGAGGGTAGCAAAAAGATAACAATCATCGACGTTCACTGCCAATCATCAACCAACTTTCACTGAAGGTAGAAAGAGAATATATCATAGCACCGCCATTCATTGACGATGAACTACCAACGTTCACTGAAGGTAGCAAAAAGATAACAAACACAAACTTTCACTGATGGTGATATACCAACTTTCACTGAAGGTAGAAAGAGAATATATCATAGCACCGCCGTTCACTGACGATGAACTACCAACGTTCACTGAAGGTAGAAAAAAGATAATAAACACCAACTTTCACTGATGGTGATCTACCAACTTTCACTGAAGGTAGAAAGAGAATATATCATAGCACCACCGTTCACTGACGATGAACTACCAACATTCACTGAAGGTAGCAAAAAGATAACAAATACAAACTTTCACCGATGGTGATCTACCAACTTTCACTGAAGGTAGAAAGAGAATATATCATAGCACTGCCGTTCACTGACGATGAAATACAAACATTTACTGAGGGTAGCAAATAGATAACAAATTTCCCTAAAATTCTGGCATTTCACCTATAAAGGGTCTCAACTTCTTCTTTAACCGAGGCACTCTTCCTGGAAAGGGTAATATATAAATTGTCTCAAATAAAGAGACTATCACCTGCAAAGGTTTCATAACAATTTGTCTTTGCAAATTTGAAAGTCTTGCCATCCACTGGCGTAAATTAATAACAGACTGCAAACTATCCACTCATAGAAGAGATAGCAAAAAAAAGTTACGTCGACTTTTACAGGGAAGCATGAGTTTCTCAAATAAAGAGACCTGATACTTGTTGTCATGGAGGATTGTAAAAAGAAATGACTTTCTGGGGAAAGAAATATGACTTCCTAGGGAAATGCCACGATATTCCTGCTGAGGAGATAAAGTCTTCTCGTGCAAAATAAATGCACATACCAAAACTCGAAGCTTTCAGAAATCCAAAGTAAATAATATTGTTGTGGAACCAAATATTCAAACCAGAAATAAACTGGAATGGAATAGTCAACCAAAATACATCCTTTGAGAAATAAACTCAAAAGGAAAAACCAAATCCATCCAAACAAGGAGCTGTACATGAAGGCTAAAGCAAAAATCTTCCACGAGGGATAACTCAGTGAGGAAATTGAAAGAATATACGCTTTCTGCTTAAGGCTAACACTCTATTGAAGAGAGGACAACATAACTCTCCAAAACAGGGTGATATGTCAACAAAAATATTAACAAACGTTAATGAACAATGATTTGCCAATTTTAGGTATGCATGATGTATGTATTAATGTATGAGTGTTATCGTGCGTATGTTGACAAAACAGATATACAACACTGGGAGTAACCAAGAAAACCACCTCGGGCACAAACAACACTCGGCTAAATCACATCCAAGATGATCACTCCAAGAAAAAGTAAATGCCAACTGAGGAAACAAAACCTACTGCCTGCTTTAGCTTTACCCAGGAGAAACACAAATCGGAAGTAAACAAAACAAAGTGACAGAATAGTATAGATACAGGGATAGAACATCCTCCTCCAGGCTTCACCAGGGAAAAAAAATGTTTTCAAAAGTAACACTTCTACTGGGGATTTCAAAATCAATTTCAAGCAAAGTAGATGGACACCACCTCATCAAAACATTCACTGGGGAATTCAAGCCTACTTCATTGGGGAGGTTGACACCACATCCTCAAAGGGAAAACCACAATACGTTCTTCACTAGAAAAACCAGGGACCTGCGTTCTTCAAGAGTGATTATGGTACCAACTTCTCAGGAAAAAAAGAACTTCTATTAGACCGAACAAAAACTTCGTTGGAGAAATCTCGGATTGAAACTTCACATCATGAAAAATCAGAAAAGAGGAGAAATGAATCCAAACTTGACCGAGGATACCAGAATCACGAATCCAATATGGAGAATCATCCTGAGTAAACCTTCCCGAGGGGAACAAAAACTTCTTAAAACAAACTGGAGTTTGTCCATTCCTGGGATCACCATTTTTGTTGTTGTTGTTGTTTTTTTTTTCGCATCACAAATTCTAAAGTAAAAGCAAATTGTAAATTCTTTTTTGAAATATCAATATTGTTATTTAATCTTTTTGTTTGAAATTTATTGTAGCGGTAGAAATGTTCAAGACTAAGCCATTGGATTGACTAGACTTTATACAAATCAAAATAAAAATCGTCACCGCGCTTTATTGTTTCCAAAGGAATGGGAAAAGAGTGAATAACCCAAAAAAGGGGGAAAGATTCAAGGTAAGGGGGTTGGTTATGCAAAGGGAAGGTATTAGCACCCTAAACATCTACGGTACTCCGCAGGAACCTCTTTGTAAAAATTTGTATATTTTGGCTATAAAAATATGTTGTATATAAAATGGATGGTGGAGGTGAGAAGAGAAATATTTTTTTAATGATTTTTGCATCCGCCGCGATTGTGAACCTTTAGTGCCTACGTACCACCTTTCGTGCAATAGGGGATCAGGGTACACGTAGTTCCTCTTTTAAAAATTAGAAACACAGGTGTGTTGGTTAATTTTAAGAAATAAGACATCATCATCATTGTCCGTGTGGAAAACATACTTACTACCCACAATCATGAGAAAGGAGAATTTGCTTCATCTCAAAGTGGAGGATATGGCTTGGATTTTAAAATCAACAATGTCTCACTCAACACCTAAGTGGAAAATATATCTCTTCACTACATAATGTAGAAGTATAATTGTTTGTATCACTACAAGGATTGACAAGAGCCTAATCTTTTAAGAAAAGTTTAAGGGTAAAAGCCAAAGTGGAAAAAATGGTTTGAAATGAGATTTGTTGACTTTTAGTCTTCTCATAAAAGAAAGTGTCAAAGTATTGTTATATTGATTGAGGTTTATTTATGAAAATGTTTGAAAATGCATGGACATAAGTCCAGGTTTATTATGAAAATGCTTTAAGTTTCAAAACAAGAAGAGTTTTCAAAAGGAGGGAGAAGATTTTTAAAATTAAAGAAGATGGGAGGAGAAGAAGGGGCTATCCTAAAGCATAAGGTAAAAGCTAAGGATAAGAACCATCTAACCAACAAGAAGCCAAAACTTGACATTAAGATTCAAGATAGAATTCTCATTCTTTGGAGTGAAACCAAGCAAGCAAAGATATTAGACCTCTTCAAATGTATCAAGTCTTCACAAAAATTGGGCAGAGTAACAGCTGTATACGGGTGAGTTCCAGATTACAAACAAAGGATGCAATCACAAAAATCTGCACACAAAAAAAAAACAAGCGACCCAATGTCTTGAGGTAAATCTCAAGTGCTCCAGACAAAATAATCAGACAAGATCACAAGGTCTCCAAGATAGGTCAAGGTTTCTAATCCTAAGTCCAAAAAAAGTCCACTGCTCCATAATTCCAAGGATAGTAACCAAATAGTCCAAGTATCATTAAGAGTTTTTTAGGGTTTAAGTTGATTATTAAGTATCTTAGGAAAAGAAAAAGAAAAGCTCAAGTGAGCAAAGTAAAAATGACAAGAATATAAATGCTCAAATGAGCAAAGATGAAAATGGCATGAAATGTAAAATGCTAAAAAAATAAATAGTACATAAAGCATAAAAAGATTAAAGCATGAAATAAACAAGTCAATAATTAGTGGCTAGTTGGATGACCATCTTGAAACTTGCATTTAGCACTCATTAGAGGATTTGTAGAACCAAAGCCTCCACACAACAAGTTGCATTTGCTTTTTGTCAAGTATATCATTCATTTGGAATTCTCACAAGTACCATTTAATGATCAACGATGTTTAAATGATCCGCATTGACCAAAGGTGTTGTAGATCCATTAGAGGATTGGTAGAACCAAAGCCTCCATACAATGAATCTCAAGGTTATTGGATTAAAGAGATCAAATTAACATACTTGGGATTGCAATCATAAGTTTGGGCCACGAATGATCATTTATTCGAATCGGGACAAAATTTAGCGCTATGTTAAGCAATCGTAAGTGGACTTATATAGAAGTCTCACCTATTTTGAGGCCGGTCAATAGCAATCTATGCACCATTTCCTTTGAGACATGATATAGAGATCATGCTCCAACAACACTTAATGCAATGAGAAGGGGATGAGATGAAGAGGAATTAGGGTAAAAACCACATTTGAATTAATATTTAATCAAACTATTATTAAAATCATTCATCCATCTTTTGTGGAGTTCAACTCAACACCATTGATCCAATGATGTTAATAAAGCCATGATCAAAAAATGAACCCAAGACAGCAAAAAATATTCACAAAATAATAATATATTTAATATATGCATTAAAGGGTTTAAAAATGGTTTAAAAAATGGAAAAATAATAAGGAAAATGTTAATTATATTCAAATTAATCAAGAAACGAAAAATAAGACCATAGAAAAATCAGAAAATCGGTCAAGTAATTATACAAATTTTTTAGGAATTTTTAAAAGTCAGAAACTATTTTTTAATATTAAAATAAATGGGTAAAATAAACAAAAATAGCAAAAAATAGTAAATTCAGAAACAAAAATAAAATAAGGTCACCAATATTTGTCATAATATCATTGGATCATTCCATAATTTTTTCAGAATTAAAAAATGCATAAAAGTATTTTTAAACATTTTAAATAAATCAAATAAGTGTAAAATTCATAAAAAATACCAAAACACAAAATTAAATTGTGAAAAATAAAAATCAGAAAGAGAATAATCAAAAATATTTTTCTTAATTTTTTTGGATTTTTTGGACTACAAATGAATTTTCTATGATTTTTTGAAATTTAAAACAATTAAAATATAAAAATCAGAAAAAGAAAATAAAAGAAAAATATGTGGACCATTGGATGAGAGTCAAAACGCGTTAGTAATCAAATCCAAAGGATCTGGCGCGCTGTGCATATCATGGTCTTTAGTGAATAATGTACAGAATCATTAATAAATTAGATTTTTGAAACAAACAAATGGCACGCTTTCATTGGTTAGAAGGTGACACATTGGTCATCTTTAACCTCCAGCCCTCACGAATTGCAGGTCTCTCAAACTGTAAAATCAGAAGCTCAAACCTATGCCATTCGCTTCGTCTCTTCAAGACGAAGACAACCATACCCTCGCGCCATATTTATATAAACTGTAACTCAAGCAATTTGGAAAGAAAGTTTTGAAAAGGGATTTGAAAATTCATGGTCAAAACGTGCTTCCAGATAAAGGTAAGTGTTGCGACTAGAACCAGGGCAATCAGAGCAACACAATGATACCAAAGTTTTGAAGAATTGATGAAGGAATCTACCTATTGAAGTTGAGTTACAGAGCTCTGAAACTGGACTTCTATGGAGCAATATAGGGCACGATTCTTGAATGTGATTATATGGTTAGCTTCAGGGAAGATCAAGGAAGGTGAATTGATGAAGAAAATGGATTGAAAAAGGCTTGAGAATAGGATTTGAAGTAGCTGAATTATGAGTTGTGAAGCAAGTTTGGTAGGGTGATTCTGACTATCTAAGCTTGGGAAATTGAATGGGGAATGACCCTCTATTTATAGGGAATTAAATGAGATGCTCAAGCGTGTGGAATGATGCAAATTGGAGGGAAATCGTGTGAACCTGATGCACGAGCAAAGTGTGATATAATTTGCATCGAAACTCATCTAATCCTTGCGTTTCAAGGCTATAATCCACTTTGGCAATTTGGTTAAATATATTTAGATCACAAACGTGTGCTAATTTGATGTTTAAAGGCCAAAACATGGATTTCAAATTCTGACTTATGGAGAAACTTCAGTTCCAAGTTACCAAGTTCAATCCAATGGAATTTCCACCTCAGGGAGTCTTAGGGAAAATGGAGACTTAAGCTGAAAATTAAATGGAGTCAAATTTGAAGAAAAAGAGTTGACTTTCCATACTTAGAAATATTTCACATTCTTCTTTAAAAATGACCTATAATCTCTTGCATCCAAACATGGCCTTCCATTTAGAATTTGCTCTTGAACAAAAAATATGGAATGAAGTAGATATCTTGAATGACATTTTGCAATTTGAACCACTCAAAATATCCAAAAATTGAGCAATTTATGACTTGTTGAAGTTGGCCAAAAATCATGAAATGACCTATAATCTCTTGCATTCTTAAGGCGACTTCCATCAATTTTCTTACTTTGCCCATAAAAGAAGGCAAGAAGTACACATCCTTAAGATCATCATGGAAAAATAATGGCCTCAAGGTGATAAAAATTGACCAAGTTATGACCATTTGAAGTCACATATGGAAAATTAGGGATTCATCTGGAAGACTTGTAATCTTTCCTCTTCACCAAGTTTCTTCCACATGAAAAATTCTTGAAACTTTTGAAGTGATTTGTTGGTAACTCTTTGAAGAGAAGAGTGTTTTTGGAATCACTCAAAAATACCAAAAGATGAGAAAGATATGCCCCTCTAAAGTCCAAAACCCTAGCTTCTAGATTAAGAGAATGCTTGGTGGAACTTTGCCAAATTTGAACAAACTTTTTGTGCCAATATTCTTCCTTTGTGAATAGAAATTGTTGAGGATGGTGATGAGGACCTATGGCCACCAAAACCAATTTCATACCAACTTCAAAACAACTTCAATGGTGAGGTTTGAATCTCTCAAGCTTTTGACTAGGGCATGGAAATAAACTCATGAACCCATGAAGCAACTTGCTAAACCTCATTGCCTTGACCTACATTATCAACAAGTGAGACAAACCAACATTGCATTTTGTTAATTAGAGATAAAAATCAAATTACAATGTCTATGATCACAAAAGCAAACAAGTCAAGGTGCTTGGTAACTCCTCAAAGAGCAAAGCTAAAGATACGGAGAAGAACCAAAATCCCTAATGTGATTTTGTGGTAATTGAAACAATATGGTATGATGAAGGGATCTTAGGGGGAAAAATTGGGGTACAACAGCTGCTCTTATTTAAGTTTCTTCTATCCGGAGATACGAAGGTTAAAATATTCGTGTCGACGTGATCAAAGACACTTAAATATAAAACAAACCTTGTTTTTGGCCCTAAGATGCCATGCAAATGTTTATGCATATGAATGCATATGTATGGAACAGAAGAGACACAAAGTAGCATTGGGGAGGCAAGATAAAATGCAGAAGCAAAAGAGCAATCCCACCAGGAAAATAAATCACTGGTAAACCATGAAAATAGAATCAGAGAGGAGGATAACAAGCATCGACGTTCACTGCTGATGTACTATCGTTGTTCACTAAATATATCATACCACCGCCGTTCACTGACGATGAACTATCAACGTTCACTGAAGATAGCAAAAAGATAAGAAACACCGACGTTCACTACTGATGTACTACCAACATTCACTGAAGGTAGAAAGAGAAAATATCATACCACTGCCGTTCACTGACGATGAACTATCAACGTTCACTGAAGATAGCAAAAAGATAAGAGACACCGACGTTCACTGCCGATGTACTACCAACGTTCACTGAAGGTAGAAAGAGAAAATATCATACCACCTCTGTTCACTGACGATGAACTATCAACGTTCACTGAAGATAGCAAAAAGATAAGAGACACTGACATTCACTGCCGATGTACTACCAACGTTCACTAAAGGTAGAAAGAGAAAATATCATACAACCTCCGTTCACTGACGAAGAACTATCAACATTCACTGAAGATAGCAATAAGATAAGAAACACCGACATTCACTGCCGATGTACTACCAACGTTCACTGAAGGTAGAAAGAGAAAATATCATACCACCTCCGTTCACTGACGTTGAACTATCAACATTCACTGAAGATAGCAAGAAGATAAGAGACACCAACGTTCACTACCGATGTACTACCAAAGTTCACTGAAGGTAGAAAGAGAAAATATCATACCATCATCGTTCACTGACGATGAACTATCAACGTTAACTGAAGATAGCAAAAAGATAAGAGACACTGACGTTCACTGCCGATGTACTACCAACGTTCACTGAAGGTAGAAAGAGAAAATATCATACCACCACCGTTCACTAACGATGAACTATCAATGTTCACTGAAGATAGCAAAAAGATAAGAGACACCGATGTTCTTTGTTGATGTACTACCAACATTCACTGAAGGTAGAAAGAGAAAATATCATACCACCACCGTTCACTGACGATGAACTATCAATGTTCACTGAAGATAGCAAAAAGGTAAGAGACACCGAAGTTCACTGCCGATGTACTACCAACGTTCACTGAAGGTAGAAAGAGAAAATATCATACCACTGCCGTTCACTGACAATGAACTATCAACATTCACTGAAGATATCAAAAAGATAAGAGACACCGACGTTCACTACCAATGTACTACCAACGTTCACTGAAGGTAGAAAGAGAAAATATCATACCACCGCCGTTCACTGATGATGAACTATCAACGTTCACTGAAGATAGCAAAAAGATAAGAAACACCAACGTTCAATGCCGATGTACTACCAACGTTCACTAAAGGTAGAAAAAGAAAAATATCAAGCTTCCCCAAAATTCTGGTGTTTTTCCAAGAACGGGTCTCAACTTCTTCTTTAACCAAGGATATCTTCCTGGAAAGGGTAATATGTAACCTGTCTCAAATAAAGAGACTTCCACTTATTGTCAAAGGGGAAATGCAAAGAGAAATGACTTTCTAGGGATAGAAATATGACTTCCCGGAGAAATGCCATGATATTCCCGCTGAGGAGATAAAGTCTTCTTGTGAAAAATAAATGCACAAACAAAAGCTCAAAGTTTTTAGAAATCCATAATAAATGATATCGTCATGCAACAAAAAATCCAATTCAGAAATATACCGGAGCGAGACGGCCAAAGCAGATTCATCCTTTGAGAAATAAACTCAAGATGGAAAACCAAATTCAACTAAGAAAAGAGCGCTGCAGGAAAGGTCAGAACACAATGTCAATGAATGATGATTTTAGCATGATGTATGTATGAATGTATGAGTGTTATTGTGCATATGCTGATAAAAGGATACATAATCAGTGCAGACAAACGAAACCTCCTCAGTTACTAACAACATTGGGCTAAGCTTCAACCAAAAAGATCAATCCAGGGAAGGCAAAAGCGACTGAGGAAACCAAACCTATTACATTAACTTCACTGAGGGGAAACAAAATCTGAATGTAGCTTAAATCAAACAGATGCCGAGATATAACATCCTTCTTCCGATTTAATCGGAGAAACATTTTTCCAAAAGCAACATGCCCATTGGAGATTGCAAGACCAACCTTGAATAAAGAAAACTGACGCTGAAACAACCAAGTCTCATTCCAACAAGAGATGCCCTGGGATAATCTTCCCGGGAAATCAAGAAGTCAACACTAGTGTCGATACTGTAAAAAGAGAGGCATCTCAGCACACCAAGGGAATAAAACCTTTCATCATATGAGGGAAACTTTTGCTGGGGAAACTGGGACGAAGGCTTCTAACCATGCAAACCCAAAATCAAAAGCGAATCAAGACTTGATTGGGGATAATGGGATCACCAACCCAATACTGTACCTTGTACTCACTGATATCGTCTTTAACTATCTGAGAAACACACAAAGATTGTGCACACCAGTAAAATGATTTGAGAAAATTTTTATGAAGGGAGTAAATCTTCTTAAAACAAATGGAGTTTGTTCATTCTTGGGATCACTGTTTTTGTTGTCATTGTTTCAACACAAATCCCAAAGTAAATTGAATTGTAAAGACCTCTTCTCTTTTCTTTTGAAAAGTCAATTTTGCTTTTTAATCTCTTTGCTTTAGCAGTTATTATCAGTAATAAATGAAGTCTTTGCAAGCTAAATAAACATAAGAACACAAAGAATTGGGCAAAAGCTAGAATTTCATTAATAGAGTGGTAGTCTGCGAATGGCGAGACTCCATGGATGATTACAAAGTTTGGGAAATGGTAATACATAATGGAAAAGATACATTGAGATACAATGACAACTATCCCCCTAGCAAATTTTGAAATCCTTAGTAGCAGCTTTCGTTGAAGTATGGTGAGGATCCGAGAAGATTGTTGCTTTGATGATCACGTTTCGTCTGACATAGTTACTTTCCAAGAAAATCCTTAACTTTTGCCTAAGCTGCTCTTGCAGGTTTTCAACTTAGTGGGAAATTTATTCTGTTTATGTCTCTAATTTTTGCCTAGACCGCCCTTTCGGGTTTTCGGCCTACCGAGACGCTCCTTTTTGCCTAATCCTCCCTTTCAGTTTTTCAACTTAGCGAGCTGTTCTTTTATTTCTTTAGGCGAAGTATTTCTTAACTGCGTCAGCATTCATGGGACGTGGGAACTCCTCGCCATCCATAGTTTCAAGAATTAGTGCACCACCAGAGAAGGCTTTCTTGACAACATACGGGCCTTCAAAATTGGGATTCCACTTTCCCTTAGAATCAGCGTTGAAAGACATGATCTTCCTGAGCACGGGGTCGCCTTCTCTGAATTCACGAGGTTTGACCTTTTTATCAAATGCCATCTTCATTCTTTTCTGATATAACTGCCCATGACACAAAGCTGTCATTCTCTTCTCTTCAATCAAATTAAATTGGTCAAACCTGTTCTGAACACATTCAGCCTATGACAATTTGGCTTCCATTATCACACGCAGCAAGGGAATCTCTACCTCGACAGGGAGTACAACTTCCATTCCATACACTAGGGAAAACGGGGTTGCTCCTGTTGAAGTGCGGGCAGATGTTCGATATCCATGCGGAGCAAAAGGGAGCATTTCATGCCAATCCTTATAAGTGACAACCATTTTCTGGATAATTCTCTTGATATTCTTATTAGTAGCTTAACCAAACCCATTCATCTTTGGCCTATATGGAGATGAATTATGATGGACAATCTTGAATTCTTCACACAGTTCTGTCATCATCTTGTTATTCAAATTTGAGCCATTGCCAATGATGATTCTGCTTGGCACACCATAGCGGCATATAAGATTGTTTTTGATGAAACACACAACCACCTGTTTGGTAACATTATCATATGAAGCAGCTTATACCCATTTGGTAAAGTAGTCGATTGCTACCAAGATGAAACGGTGTCCATTTGAAGCTTTGGGTTCTATCATCCCGATCATGTCAATACCCCACATAGAGAAAGGCCATGGGGAGGAAATCACATTGAGAAGTGTCAGAGGCACATGGATCTTATCTGCATAAATCTGGCATTTATGGCACTTCTTTGTAAATTTGTAACAGTCGGATTCCATTGTCAACCAATAATATTCTGCCCTTAGCATCTTTTTAGCCATTGAATGTCCATTAGCATGAGTGCCAAATGAACCTTCATGAAACTCATGCATCAACATGTCTGCTTCATGTCTATCCACGCATCTGAGCAAGACCATTTCAAAATTTCTCTTGTATAACACATTTTCACTGAGCAAGAAACTGCCTGTCAATCTTCTCAATGTCTTTCTATCTTTCTTTGACGCACCAAACAGGTATTCCTGAGTCTGAATAAAATGTTTGATATCATAATACCAAGGTTTTTCATCTGCTACCTCCTTTGTCGCAAACACATGAGCGAGCCTATCCAGCCGTCGAACTATAATTCGGGGTATATCATTCCAAGCAATTACTTGGTACATGGAAGACAGAGTTTCCAGAGCATCTGCCATTTGATTTTCATCCCTAGGAATGTGATGGAATTCAACTTTATTGAAGAAGGGTAGTAATCTTCTAGAATAATCTTTGTAATGGATCAAGCCAGGGTGACGAGTGTCCCATTCTCCTTTAAACTGATTTATTACCAAAGCTAAATCACCGTACACATCTAGAATCTTGATTCTGAGATCAATAGCTTCCTCAAGACCCATCATGCAAGCCTCATATTACGCCATATTATTAGTGCAATCAAATGTTAACCTTGCAGTAAAAGGAATGTGCAGTCCACGAGGAGTAACAATCACAACACCAATTCCTTTACCATAAGCATTCACAGCACCATCAAACACCATACTCCAACGAGATTCAGGGTCGGGGCCCTCCTCAGGCAATGGTTAATCATAATATTTCACTTTCAATAACATCACATCTTCATCGGGGAATTCATATTCTGCAGACTGATGATCTTCCACTGGCTGGTGAGCAAGATAATATGCCAACACACTACTTTTGATATCCCTTTGAGTGCGGTACTCGATATCATATTCATATAACAACATCTGCCAACGGGCAATTCTCCCAGTAAGAGCAGGTTTTTCAAAAATATACTTGATTGGATCTATTTTGGAGATCAACCAAGTAGTATGATTCAACATATATTGCCGCAAACGCTTTGCCGCCTAGGCCAAAGCATAACATGTTTTTTCTAGCATAGAATACTGCGAATCACAATCAGTGAACTTTTTGCTGAGATAATAAATGGTGAACTCTTTCTTTCCTGTTTCATCCTGTTGTCCCAGAATACAACCCATAGATTTATCTAACACTGTTAGATACATAATCAACGGTATTCCTTCTACGGGAGGGATCAAGATAGGAGGTTCAAGCAGATACTCTTTAATACTTTCAAATGCCCTTTGGCAGTCATCTGTCCACACACAACCCTGATCTTTCTTTAACAAATTAAAGATCGGTTCACACGTTGCAGTCATGTGGGAAATAAATTTGGAGATATAATTTAAACGCCCGAGGAAACCCCTGACTTGATTTTCAGTTCTTGGTGCTGGAATTTCTTGAATTGCCTTGACTTTATCAGGGACAACTTCAATTCCTTTCTAGCTAACAATAAAACCCAACAGTTTCCCCGATATAACTCCGAAGGTGCATTTATTTGGATTCAGGCGAAGACGATACTTCCTCAAACTCCGAAACAATTTCAACAAATCTTCTATATGCCCTTCTTCAGTTTGGGATTTGGCAATCATATCATCAACATATAATTTAATTTCCTTGTGCATCAGATCATGGAATGGGGTTGTCATAGCCCTCTAGTACGTTGCACCAGCGTTCTTAAACCCGAAGGGTATCACTCTGTAACAGAATGTTCCCCAGGGTGTGATAAACGTTGTTTTTTCCATGCCCTCTAGAGCCATTCTTATTTGATTATACCTGGAAAATCCGTCCATGAACGATAATACCTTTAATTTTTCTGTACTATCCACTAACATGTCAATGTGAGGCAATGGAAAATCATCTTTTGGACTAGCTTTATTTAGATCTCTATAATCTACGCACATGCGGACTTTTCTGTCTTTTTTCGGTACTGGGACAATATTGAAAATCCATTGAGGATACACTGACGTCACAAGAAAACCAGCATTAATCTGCTTTAGGACCTCCTCCTTGATCTTTAGTTCCATATCTGGATGGGTTCTTCTCAACTTTTGTTTAACTGGCGGACACTCTGGCTTCAACGGCAAACGATGCTCGATAATGTCTGTATCTAGACCAAGCATATCTTGATAAGACCAAGCAAAAATATCCACATACTCTTTCAAAAGCTCAATCAACCCGCTCTTCACATCAGGATGCAATGATGCTCCAATCTTAACCTCCTTTGGATCTTCTTCTAAACCCAAATTAACCACTTCCAAAGGCTCCTTATATGGCTGAATGGTATTCTCCTCGTGCTCAAGCAACCGTGAGACCTCTTCTGGAATCTCATCATAATCTTCTTCTTCAGCCCAAAACACATGACAATCAAAGTTGGGAGAGGGTGTAGGGTCATTGTATTCAACAGGTTTTTTAATTAATCTATACATGTTATTTATGATTTCTTTTAGAAACTGACACATATAACAAGTGATCATGCAGATTAATTTTCAGTTATTATTTATTTTGAAAGGGTTTTTTTTATTATTACCATTTCCCAGGAAAAAGTACAAAATAAAAGACATAATTTTGGAAGCAAAGACAACTTTTATTAATGATCTTAACAGTTATAGCAAACAGATAAGCCCCACAACATTAATACTTCCACCTTGGGCAGAGTGAAAGCTTTTCAAAAGAAAGAAACAAATTAACAAAACAAATTACTTTGAAATATGTATGCAAGAAGGAACATCAATGGTGACCCAGTTCTGAACTCGGACTCCATGCGTCACATAATTCGTTCCTGCTCTGCTCATCCTCTTCAACAGCATTAATTCTAGAACCAATTGGATGGAGGTAGCCTCTGCTGCGGAAAACATCATGATAACTGTTCACAGAAGACTTTGACTTCAAATTTTCGCCTTTTCCATTCCTCGAAGAGAAACCCAAACCAGCTCTATTTTTGTTCACGGGTGGATCCACAAGTCGTCCCCAAACTGCATTATGACCATTGCGCACAACTTGTTGCGCATCCTTCCGTGAGACTACAGAATTCTCCTTCTTTCTTATGTTGTCAATGGATAGGGCTTGGAACTGGGTTCCAGAAACAGCCTCATCCGCTTCTACAATACTGAAAGAGGATAGATGGTGTGATACGGTTGCAGAACCATAATGTTTTTAGGAAAATGATGGTTTTCGTTTTGCCTTTGTGTTTGCAAAATGTCGCGGTAAGAAAAGTCACCACCGACTTTTATTTTATCCAATCGGAAAGGAAAAAAGCACAGAAAAATTCCTTTTTCGAGATATTCTGAGTACGGGGGGTAGATTATAGAAAGGGAAGGTATTAGCACCCTTTCTATCTGTAGTTTTCTACGGGCTCTTAGGTACTTGCTCATCATTTTAAAAAATGCTTCCGTGTTTGTGTGATTTGAAAAGTTTTTGTATTACTTCAATTTAACCCTTGCTTCTGTCTTCAAGAGTGTTACGAAGTGTTTTTGAAAACTTTGTTTGAAAAGAGTGTAAGTGTGGAAAAGTTTGTTTGTTTGAGCAAGTACCTACTAGCATCTACCTACTCGAAAAAAGAATGTTTATGTTCTTACTTCCTTTAGACAGCGCTATCCTACTATTAGTGAGTAGGTAGCACCGTTGTTGGAGTTGTAAGGGTCAATTCGAAAGGGACGTACAATCACTAAAGCAATGTTAGGATGTCTTAGTAATAACCCTAGTGTCTTAAGATCAATATTCGAGGCAACATTTCCGAGGCAACCTTTCCGAACGGGACATTTGATCTTTGTTTAGACAAAAGAGCGACCACTAAAATACTCTATACTTAATGATCATTTACCGAAGGCAACCGAAGTGAGAGTATACCCTAGGAGTGCGCATGTGCGAGTGATTCATTTCAAGTTATTATCTTTGCACATTTAGGGTTTGCTAACTATTTTAATTTTAACATACATTCTTGTCATGCAACCCTATTACCATACATCTAACAATTAGTATTTGCGGAAATTTAAAATGCGAGAAATAAAGCTATGCTATTACAAGGCTTAAGATATTAATTACATAGCCAAAAAAGCCCGTCAAAACGATAAATGAAAGGAAAAAGACGTAATTAATCTATTAAATCCTATGAGCAGTTACATCAATATTGCAAAAATAAATAAATGCGCGACAAATAGAGAACGAAAGGAAATTGGGGTTTTGACCCCGTCCAACCTAATTACAAGAAAAATTATTTTTGGTTGTTTTTGATTATTTTTAAGAAAAATAAGGTTTTGAACTAAATATATACAAACCTAATTACTAATTAAATTAAATTAATAAAAACTAATTAAATTTGACCTATTTTTGTATTTTTGTGATTTTTTAAGAAAAGAGAAATAAAAATTAGATAAAAACCCTAATTCTTCTAATTGATTTTAATTTATTTATAAAAAGAATTAAAGTTACCTAATAAATTAAATTAACTAACTAAATTAATTTTTATAAAAATTAATCCTAAATCTAATTTTGATGAAAAAAAATTGTTTTTATGGTTTTTTGATAAAAGAATTAATTTTTTGTGTTAGTAAAAATAATTTAAGTAAATTAAATAAAAGAAACTATAAAAGAATAAAGAATAAGAATATTGGGCCTGTTTATAAGCAATCTGGGGGGTGCCAATAGAAAATTCAGGGCCCAAAAGCAAGGGTCCACGTTGACTTTCAGATTCAATGCTACATGTTAACTGGGGTGCATCATGGTCCTCCAAATGATGGGCGCTAGATCTGGCCTATGGACATCTGATTGGTTGTGCATTGAGGATGTGTGGTGGACATCTTAGAAGCCTGCGCATAGAAACATGTATAGAAAAATAATATTGAAGATCAAGGGGACCTGGGGATCGAACCCAGGTCCTTCAGCTTTCTCTCTTTCCCACTGACCAACTGAGCTGGGCGCGCGTGTTGTACATAGAGACACAAATAAATAATATAAGAAAAAAACACAATTTGTCAATTTCCTACGCGTGAAAGTTCAAACAGGCGAATGGGATGGTGCCACGCAGGTCTTCTTCTTCCTCCCTCCGTTGGTGAAAGTTATGGACTTTTACCTACGGACAAAGTCCATAGCTATAAACCCAGCATATTTCAAAATCTCACACAGGCATGATAAATGAAATCTAATGATATGGATCCAATCGTCCTGACCCTGTGATCATCATGACACCCTTCTTGTGGACCAATTTTTCCTGTAATCAAAACCCCTAAAAACGAACTCTAAACCCTAACAATGGTGGATCTTGATATAGCTTCCAAAAATGCAATTAAATGGTACTGTTAGCTTGCAAACACGTTAGGGAATCAAAATATATACATGATTCATGCTACAAATGCTTAAACAATGGTATTCGATTTCAAAAGTATGTCCAATCCGTAAACCACTTACAATGAGTTCTAGCACGCACGCGAGAAGACTTGCTTTTGATTGCTATGGCTTCCTTGAGTGCCCAGGAAATGAAAGAGATGGCTTGGGAGTCTTGTAAATGCCTGGAAGTACAAAATCAGATCAGCACTTTTCTTGAGTTTTTTCAAGTTTCTTTCTTCCTCTCCACGCTTCAAAACGTTGTCCTTTTGATATGCCTTTGTCCACTATATACCAAGGAACAAATTAGGGTTGCAAATATGATCTCAATCTTTGTCAATTATGGTTTTTGATCTTGATTTGATCTTCACGAAAATATTTCCAAAAATAGGCTAAAACCAATCGTTTTATGCACACTTATTCCTTGCACGATTTGATTTACTTGCTAGTTGTATATGGGACCTGAAATATGCACAAAATCTTAAGGTTTGAATGGTTTGGATATTTTTCATGATTTATTTTGATTTAATTTGATTTAATTGAAATAAAAAATAAAAATAAATAGAAAAAATAAGATAAAGACAAGTGGAAAGAGCTAGGGCTCGTGGACCATGCTACCAACTCAAAACAAGTGCAAAAATTTAGGCCCATTTGACAAAAATTGCAATTTGAGGCACTTTTGACTTTTTGGCAATTTTGCAAAAAAGGTCAACTTCACCAATGCATAACTTTTTCAATTTTGACTCTTTGAAGGTGTTCTTGGACTTTTTAGAAATCTTGATATGTCCAATAAGCAACCCTTTTGGTCTCATCTCAATTGAGTCTTCCTTGTTCATGTATGAAGCTTTGGAAAAAAAGGTGTTTTTGTTGACTTTTCAAAATGACCTATAATGTCCAAATTCATAACTTCTTGTGAGTGCATATTTTGAACTTGGGAGCTGAAGATGGATTGTAGAGCATTGCATCCTATTCAAAATGAGATTTTTATGGATCATTTCTCATAAAGTATGAGAAAGTTTTGCTTTGTCAAAGTTGAGTTGACTTTTCCTACAAACCCCTAATTTAGCAACTTTTGGGTTTTGATGAGTTGTGAGAAATCCTTGATAAATCATGATAAACCCTTGATCAAATGATGGATAATACTTCAAAATTAGGATGTTGACCAAAAATATTGAAGTTTGACTGTATGTGGGCCACAGTTGACTTTTGCCCCAACACAGTCGATTTTCAGGCCTTTGAGCAATTCATTGAGCAAACTTCCTCTACAAGGCTTGAAACTTGACAAGGATGATCTTGAGAACATATTAGGACAATGGTGAGCATTTGGGATCCCTTGGACTCAAATATCTTGAGGCAACATGAAACCCTAATTTGAGGTAGACTGCCTTAGGAGAGAGCTTGTCTGGTCAACCCTTGGACTTCTTTGAGCAATTTGAAGACCTCTCTTGAAATTTATTGAGAAATATGGGAGGGCAAATTTTGGGGTACAACAGCTGCCCCTGTTCAATCTTCTTAAACCTGAGGATGTAGATTGGCTTGCTTGCCTTTCGTGATGCGAAGGTGGAAGATGATTGAACACTAGAGTGCCCAAGAAATTTGCACTCGCATCAAGTGGTACTTGTCTTGTGATGTCAAGAATGGGCTTATAGATGCCATTTGAAGATTGATGAAGGAAGATGGGCTTAAAGATTCCATCAGAAGAAGTGTCGATCGCATAAGAGATTCCCTAGCGAGAGCTTGTATACCTGTTGTTGAGGAAGATTCCACTGGGGAATGCTATTCTTTGTCTTATTAAAAGTTGAATTTTGGGAGCTTCGGTCATCCGTTATCCTATTGGGGAATCATCTCTTGGTCGAAGAGGTGAAAATGAACTACTATCTGGTCGTAATTCAGGCTTCGTAGTGATAAGATCGACTGCTATCTGGTCATAATCTAGGCTTTACAGTGACTTACTGGGGAGACGAGATTAAACTTGCTATCCGATCGTAATCTAGGCTTCACAATTTCTCAATTCTTATCTGGTCGTAATCCAGGCTTCAGAAGGAATTCAGTTGTTATCCGGTCGCATCCGGGCTTTAACTTGAATTTAGGGCATACTAATATCCGGTCGACTCCGGGCTTCTTAGTAATTGTCTAGGTAAAATTTCTATTTGGTCGAAATCCGAGCTTCACAATGTCTTGTACCTCTATCTTGTCGTAATCCAGGCTTCACGATGTTTCATACCATTATCTGGTTGAATCCAGGCTTCATGGTGTCTTGCACTGCTATCTGGTCGAATCCAGGCTTCACAATACCTCACTTCTTATCTGGTCGTAATCCAGGCTTCAGAAGAAATTAAGTGGTTATCCAATCGCATCCGGGCTTCCATTTGATTTCAAGGCCTACTAATATCCGGTCGACTCTGGGCTTCATAGTAATTGGCCAGGTAAACTGCTATTTGGTCGAAATCCAAGCTTCACAATGTCCCTTACTGTTATCTGGTCGTAATCCAGGCTTCAGTGTCTTTTACTGTTACCTGGTCGTAATCCCGGCTTCACAATGTATTATACCATTATCTGGTCGAATCCAGTCTTCATGGTGTCTTGTACTGCTATCTGGTCGAATCCAGGCTTCACAATACCTCACTTCTTATCTGGTCGAAATCCAGGCTTCAGAAGAAATCAAGTGGTTATCTAGTCACATCCGGGCTTCCATTTGATTTTAAGGCCTACTAATATGCGGTCGACTCTGGGCTTCATAATAATTGGCCAGGTAAACTGCTATTTGGTTGAAATCCAAGCTTCAGTGTCCCTTACTGTTATCTGGTCATAATCCAGGCTTCATTGTCTTGGCGGCTATCTGGTCGTAACCCAGGGTTCACAATGTATTCTACCATTATCTGGTCGAGTCCAGGCTTCATGGTGTCTTGTATTGCTATCTGGTCATAATCTAGGCTTCGCAATAACTTGCTGAGCTGTTATCCGGTCGAATTCGGGCTTCACGATTTGTGTTTATGATATACCACTATTTGGTCGAGTCCAGGCTTCATGGTGTCTTCTATTTCTATTTGGTCGTAATCCAGGCTTCACAATAACTTGTTGGGGATTAAACTATTATCTGGTCGAATCCGGGCTTCATAGCTTGTTTTCAAGGGATACCACTATCTGGTTGTAATCCAGGCTTTGCGGTATTATGATATTGTTATCCGGTCGTTCTATGGGCTTCACAATATGATGGAGGAATCGAGATACTATCTGGTCGTACTCGGGCTTCATATATTAAACTTTGTGAGAATTTGATTGTATCTTTTGCTGAAAGGTAGAGTGTTAGTCGTATGTAATGTCATGATGCATGACATGTATCGAGCAATGATGCTCTCAAAATAAATAAGTATGTGTTGTATGGTGCGTATATGCATGTCATGATGTATGGATATGCGATGTTCTCGTGATGTTTTCTAGCTGGGGAAAATAAATCCCAGACTGCTGCTGGAGAATATAAAGAGTTTCGCTCACTGGGGATGACGACTGAAGATGATTTGAGAATAACTTGGCAGGAGAACAATTCTGCTGGTGAATAAGCTGGTGAAAGAATGACTCTGTGGGGAAGAGATACTTTATCAAAAGATCTGCTGACTTGGAGAAATATCCTCGGTTGTGGATGAATTATCGTTGCTGGCGGTGATGAACTCTGTCGGGGATAAAATTTCTATTTGTGGAAGAAATAAACTCCACTGGGGATGGTCTTCCATTGTTGGTGATAGATGAACTCTGCTTGGGGAGAACTAACACCGCCGTATTCTGGTACTTCTTACTCTGCGGGGAGTGTATATACTTTTAGTCATTTTCTCAAACTGGGTCTATCCCTGTACCTGGTGAATAGAGCAACTGTAAGGTTTGGACATTTCTTGTTTGCCCCTGTTTCTGGAATTATGAGTAATCGTCTTTTGTTTCGCATGTAAGTATTTATGAGCAACAATTATTTTCAAATGCATATATCAAAAAATGAATCATTGGACGTTATTTCAAAACAAAACAGGAAAAGAAAAATAATTTTGAAATTTATTGTAAAAACGAATTGTATTGATTTTTGAAGTTGGCCTGTTTTGTATAAGAGACTGACGTCCTAGTAAGAGAACGCTGCCAAAAGATAGAAATTATACAACTTGTGAAAAACAAAGAAAAACAGTTATGTGAACAATCCCACTGGGTTCCAACTCTGCTATTGCCTTTATATCTTCGAGCGTCTCATCACTTTGCTACTTGGTTGAAGGTAGATCAGATTGATTGGCGCCGTCCGAGCTTGATAGTTGATACCGAAGTCTGGTTGCAAGATGATCCAACGAGACATAGTGTTACGCTTTGATCCCTAATTTTTTCCTGGACCTCCCTTTTGGGTTTTTAGTCCACTGGCATACCCTTTTTTGTCTAAGCGACCTTTTCAGGATTTCGACTTGCCGGGTGTACAGTTTTTTTCATTTTCATCCCTTATTTTTTCCGGAACCCTTTTGGTTCGCCGGGAAGCCCTTATGTTTGCCTAGGCCAATCAACCTAGTGGGTCTTTGATTATGCGTAGTATTTTTTCACTATGTCTGCATTGACGGGGTGAGGAAGGTTGTCACCATCCATGGTGGTTAGAATCATAGCTCCTCCCGAGAAAATGTTCTTAACCACAAATGCCCCTTCGTAAGTGGGGGTCCATTTGCCCCTGGGATCACCTTGCGGTAGTATGATGCGTTTGATCACCAGATCCCCAACTTGATATTCCTGTCGTCTGACTTTCTTGTTAAATGACTTGATCATCCGCTTTTGATACGTCTGACCATGACAAATAGCAGTAAGTCTCTTTTCGTCGATTAAGTTCAGCTGATCAAGCCGGGTCTGAATCCAATCGTCCTCGCTTAAACCTGCATCCTTCATAATTCGAAGAGAGGGTATCTGGACCTCAATGGGTAAGACAACCTCCATGCCATACACCAAAGAGTAGGGTGTTGCCCCTGTTGACGTCCTTGCTAAGGTGCGGTATCCATGAAGAGAGAATGGTAAGATCTCATGCCAATCTTTGTATGTCACCGTCATCTTCTGCACAATCTTCTTGATGTTCTTATTTGCTGCTTCAACAGCCCCATTCATCTTCGGCCGGTAGGGAGAAGAGTTATGATGTTGTATCTTAAACTGTTTGCAGAGCTCGGTGATCATCTTATTGTTGAGATTTGTACCATTATCCGTAATGATCCTCTCTAGTACACCATATCGACAGATCAGATTGTGTCGGGTGAACCGCGCCACGACGTTCTTGGTTACTGTAGCGAAGGAAGCTTCTTCAACCCACTTCGTGAAATAATCAATAGCCACCAGAATGAAACGATTCCCGTTAGACGCAATAGGTCTGATCTCGCCGATCATGTCGATGCCCCACATTGCAAAAGGCCAAGGAGCTGTCAAGACGTTCAAAGGAACCGTAGGTACATGCACCTTATCAGCATAGACTTGGCACTTATGACAGGTCCGAGAATGTTGATAACAATGGGCTTCCATAGTAGACCAATAATATCCTGCCCATAGGATTTTCTTTGCCATGGTATGTCCACTGGAATGAGTTCCGAAAGTACCTTCATGTAACTATGCCATGATCCTTTCCGCCTCGCTTTTGTCTACACACTGCAGTAAGGTTGAGTCATGGTTACGCTTGTAAAGGATACCATTACCAATGAATAACATCGTAGAGAACCTCCTCAAGAACTTCTTATCATTAACAGATGCACCCTCGGGGTATTCTTGAGCCTTAAGATACCTTTTTACCTCGTAAAACCAAGGCTTATTTGCTACCTCTTTAGTCTCAATATCACAGCAATGTGCGGGTTCGTCCAACCTCTCAATGGTAATCCGGGGAGCTTCATTTTCCCACCTGACCTTGAACATAAAAGACATGGTAGCTAGCGCGTCCGCTAATTGGTTCTGCTCTCTGGGGAAATGTTCAAAGGTTATCTCCTCGAAGTGTGGAAGCAACGTCAGTACATACTCTTTGTAAGGAATAAGATTTGGGTGCTTCATATCCCACTCGCCTTTGATCTGACTGATCACTAGAGCGGAATCTCCGAATACACTCAAGAACTTAATCCTCGGGTCGATAGATGCTCGAAGACCCATGATGCACGCTTCATACTCCGCCATGTTGTTGGCGCAGTTAAAACATAATCGGGCGGTGAATGGAGTATGACAGCCTTCAAGAGATATGATCACAGCGCCAATGCCATTACCCAACGCGTTTGAGGCTCCATCAAAATACATAGACCATCGGGATCCTTCCTCAGGTCCTTCATCCGGTCCAGGCTCTTCATAGTCGGTCACCAATATGATATTCTCATCCGGGAATTTGAAATTCATGGATTGGTAATCATCCACGGCCCGATGCGCCAAATGATCTTCCAATACACTCCCCTTGTTGCTTTCTGGGTTGTGTATTGGATGTCGTACTCAGTTAAGATCATCTGCCATATTGCTATTCTTCCGGACAAGGCAGGCTTCTCAAAGATATACTTGATTGGGTCCATCTTTGATATCAATAGGGTAGTGTGAGTCAGCATATACTGTCTTAGCCGGTAAGCAGCCCATGCCAAAGCGCATCAAGTTTTCTCAAGCAACGAGTATCGGGTCTCGCAGTCGGTAAACTTTTTGCTAAGGTAATAAATAGCCTGCTCTTTTCGGCCAGACTCATCATGCTGCCCCAGCACGCACCCCATTGAATTGTCGAGTACTGTCAAGTATAAGATCAAAGGTCTTCCTTCAACTGGAGGCATCAGAATATGTGGCTCTTAGAGGTATTCCTTAATTCTTTGGAATGCGGTCTGACATTCATCATTCCATTTTACCACTTGATCTTTCTTCAGCATCTTGAAGATTGGCTCACAAGTAGCAGTCAGATGTGAAATGAATCGGGCAATGTAGTTCAGACGTCCCAAAAATCCTCTTACTTCCTTTTCCATCCGGGGAGCTGGCATTTCCTGTATAGCCTTCACCTTTGCAGGATCCACTTGAATACCTTTATCACTAATGACGAAACCCAGCAGCTTACCAAACCTTATCCCGAAGGTGCACTTGTTCAGGTTTAATCTCAGCTTATACATCTTTAACCTGTCAAATAGTTTCTGGAGATGGTCAAGGTGCTATTCTTCGGTCTGAGACCTTGCAATCATGTCATAAACATAAACCTCAATCTCATGGTGAATCATGTCGTGGAACAAAGCGACCATGACGCGCTGATAAGTTGCCCCAACATTCTTCAACCCGAAAGGCATTACCTTGTAACAGAAAGGGCCCCACTGCATAACAAAAGTTGTCTTCTCCATGTCCTCGGGAGCCATCTTAATCTGATTGTAACTAGAAAAACCATCCATAAAGGAGAAGACCTTATATTGTGCAGTGTTGTCGACAAAAACATCGTTGTGAGGTAGTGGGAAATCATCCTTGGGGCTCGCCCTGTTCAGATCTCTATAGTCTACACACATTCGTACCTTACCATCCTTCTTTGGCACCGGAACTACGTTGGAAACCCACTATGGGTAAGAAGTGACAGCTAGAAATCCAGCGTCAAACTGTTTCATGACCTCATCTTTGATTTTCTCAGACATCTCGGGGAGCATACGGCGAACCTTCTGCTTTACCGGAGGACAGTCTTCTTTAGTTGATAGATGGTGTACCATAATATCAGTGTCCAAACCAGGCATATCTTCATAAGACCAAGCGAAGATCTCAACATAGTCGTGTAGCATCTGTATCAATCGTTGCTTGACGCTAGGCTCCAGATTTTCACCTATCTTGACCTATTTCTTGTCTTCCTCGGTACCGAAATTCACTAATTCCACTGGCTCTTCATGCGGCTGTATGGCCCTCTCTTCTTGTAGTAACAGTCTAGCAAGTTCCCCAAGCACTTCACAATCATCCTCACCTTCGTCCTCGGCTTGGTTGATCGGATTTTAGAAGTCATAACCGGCAGTAACAGAGTCGTTATCAATGGGATCCAGAGTGGATGTGGATCTGCATTATGATATGTGAGTGTGTGTAAGACAATAGCTGTTTTATAAAGTGTGAGATAGAAAAAGAAAAATAAGGAGCGCAAAATTTGTAATGCAAGAAAACGTCCAATACTTTATTGATGATATATGAAAATGAAATATAATAAGCCCTCACAAACAAAGCCAAGGTGCCTCGGGAAAGGCACTGGGACGTAATGTTTTAAACCGTCTGTTATAAAACTCAAAACAAAAAGTCTATTACTGTGTAATAAAAGAAACGGGCACAATGTCTTTTGCCGTCCAGTTGTTCAAGCCACCTTTGGTAGTCGGGTAAATCCACCTTTCGATATCTGACTCTTCCTCATCATCTTCAATTGCATTCACTCCCGGATTACTGATGCACAGAGGAGGTCTTCCAATCCGTGCGCGTCGAACAACCCTTTGAGCCTCTGTAGTAAAGCCCAAACCAAACTCGTCAGTTTTGTGTGCGAAGTCAGGGATTTATCCCCAATTTGCACACCCACCTTGATTAATAACATCCATGGCATCCTTGAGGGAAGCCATCTTCATCGGAGGTTTGTCAACAGCAACTTCAGTCTACGCCAAAGTCTGGGGAACCTCTTCAAAATTCTGACACGGGGTTTCAATGAACTCTCAATCCATCTCCACATACCGGAAGGAGTTAAGATGACTCACTATGTACTCCTCCTCACCCTGCACCGTAACAATCTTCCTTTTTACCGGATATTTAAACATCTGATGGAGCGTAGAACTCACTGCCACAGCCTTATGAATCTAAGGATGACCCAACAAGCAAGAGTAAGATGGTCGGATATCCATCACATAGAAAGTAGATGCAAAAGTCTGAGATCCAACTTTAACAGGGACATCCACCTCCCCGTGCACCATCCTTTTTGACCCATCGAAAGCTCTAACCATAATATTACTCGGCTTCAGAACCAAACCTTCACAGTCCAGACGGTCTAGTTCTTTCTTTGGTAAAACATTCAATGAGGACCCAGTATCCACCAACACGTGGGCCAAAGTAGTTCCCCTGCACTCGATCGAGACATGCAGAGCATCATTGTGATTTCTTCCTTTCGTAGTCATATCTGCATCTGAGAAACCCAACCCGTTGTCGGCAGTCAAACTAGCCACACAGTCTTTGAATTGATCAGTAGAGGTTTCCTGCGGCACATGCGCAGTTTTGAGGAAAGCAATTAAAGCCTTTGCATGGGCTTCCGAACACAATAACAAAGATAACATGGAAATTTTCTACGGGGTTTGCCCCAGCTGCTCGACTATGTTATAGTCGCTCTTCTTGATAATCTTAAGAATTTCCTCTATCTCCTGCTTAGAGGTTTCTACAATGATCTTCTTAGGCGCCTCCGTCTGGGCAGACTCACCTGTGGTTTCTTTGCCCCGAGTGTTGGATGGCTCGGCGACAGGGGTGATAAATGGAGTAAGAATTGGAACAGTAGTTGATGTATTGGAAGATGGAATGGCAACAGGCTTTTGAACAGTCGGAGGGGAAATTTTAGGAGAGAATAGTCTTCCACTTCTGGTGACCTTGCTAGCCCCGACAATATTGCTGATATCAGTATCAGCTTCTTCAATCTTTAAGTCTTACTTAACCCCGTGGTAATACACATCGGCCCCATAGTGCCAAGGGACAGCCTTATCCGAGGTGTATGGGATAGGACCAGGGATAGTAGTGATTAACAGACTGATTCTTGGAACAAATGTAATTTTAACAGGCTTTCTTGAGGAAGCCTTGGAAGGATTGGCGGAAATGGTTATGATGGCAACATCTTCAATTGGAATCAACGGAGTCAAAGTCTTCTCGAATAGGATCTCTTTGTTATCCATCAGGCGTTGAACACCTGATTTCAATAGATGGAAACCAGCAGGCAATATTGAACACCAGTGGCAGCCTTTGCCACAGCCCAAAAATAAACTGACCAACAATAGATTCTTCTTAACTGTCATCAAAGGAGTAGAAACTTCTTCCACGGAGGTCACAAATAAATCAGTGTCATTATCAGAGACTACAGGACTAGGACCCTTTGCTTCCTCTTAATTCTCTCCTCCTTTGGATGAATGAGACAAATCAGCTTCGTGTTGCAACCTATTCCCAAATTTGTGACCCATATTCAGAAGAACCACCTTCTTCTTCTTCTTATTTAGGATGAGAGTCTTCAAATCTTCTTGCCCTTTAGCCAAATTCAAGAACATCTCTTGGAATTGGGCATTCTGTGCCTGAAGAGCTTTGGTAGCTTGATCGGTAGGTATTTTAGAAGTGTTTTGTGCTGAAATAAACAACGAAGAAGATGAGAAACCTGTAATGGTACCTGTAATGATGTGCATGATAATGGAATGCATATGAAATGATTTCAAAGACTTTGGGAGATTTAAATTTGTAAACCAAGAAATGAAACAAACTTTATTAGATTAAATTTGTAAAATGTTTAACAATTCCTTTTAAGGCGTTTACAAAGAAATAACTGAAAAGAAAATCTAAACTAGAAACAATAAAATATGTCAGAAATCCCATGGTCGTTTCCCCTTGGTGCTGACATAATCATTGATTGTCCTCTCATTCTCAAGTTGCCTTGTGAGCTTCAAGATCTTCCTCTCCTGCTCATGATAATTCTCTCGGTAGGTATCCCTCTCCTCCTTCAACTGGATCCAGGATCTCTTCAATGCCCCAAGATCAGTAGGCATGTATGGATAAAGGACTGTATAAGGAACGCCCTCTTCATTGGTAGGCTCCACAATCACTGGCAGCACAGCTTCGTAAGGCATCCCAAGCTTTTGAGCACGGGCTCGAACCCACTGGAGATAAGGTTGCATAGGGATAGAAGTCTTTGGTCCTAGATCGTGAGGGTCATACCTGTTCATCATGCCCCAGGCTCGTATAAACCTTCGGCGATGCTCATCCACGTCCCCCTTGTAGTCAAAGACAATATCTGTAAGGAGTAGCTCATGAGGACCGTCTCTCTGAGTGCAACCAAACTGTCGTAGAGCCAAGCAAGGACTGTAGGTTATTCCTCCTCTAATTCCAAGCAACGGGACATTAGGGTATCCCCTACATCGATCAATGACAACAATGCCCTCTATAGCCTTAGAACTCCAAAGAATGTCCGTATGGGCAATGGATATTATCCTGTAACCCCAACCTAAACCTTCCACATTCTTCAATACAGACTTGGGGAGGTGCGAAATAAACCACCTCGCCAGCAGCGGCATACAACACATGAGGGTCCCTCTTCTTCGCACGGTACGAGTATAGAGGGCATGTAGGATATCACCCAGAAGAGTAGGTACAGGATTACGAGACAAAAAGATCTTGACCGCATTCACATCTATGAGGGAATCTGGATTTGGGAAAAGAACCAAATCATAGATGAGGAGAGCCAAGATGTCTTCAGAAGCTTGAAAATCTAAGTTATCTCAGAACTGTTGATCTTGATCCATCAGAAACTTGGCCAAGAAACCTTTAACACTGCTCCGTGTCTCCTAGTTGGACACTACATCATCCGTTTTTAGATGTAAGGCTGAAGCAATGTCCTCGGGTCTAGGAACCTCTTCCAAACCTGTGAAGGGTGTCTGCTCGAGGATGGATATGCCCAGTAAGTAAGAAAACTCCTCCAAAGTGGGAACCAATTGATAATCTGGGAAGGTAAAACAATGATGCACCGGATCGAAGAACTGGAAAAGGATGCTCATCATCTGCTCATCCAACTTTGAAGTGACCAAACTAAGGAGATGACCATGTCTTATAACGGATGAAGAAGTATCAGGAACTTTTGAGACTAACTCTCTGAGCTGAGCAGGTATTTGCACGAAGTTAACCCAAATGGTGTTTCTGCACATGGAAGCCATAATCTGTAAAACAGAACAAAGATAAATCCCCTTTGTCTTTGAAATGGTTAGCGTAGTGAAGTATGCATGCTATGTTATGATGCATGATGTTATGGTAAAACAAACAAAAGCTATAGCAGATAACAGACATGGTAAAGGCAAACAAGTCACACAAGAGCCCTTAAGTTTTAGGCTTGCATGGGGTCTAGGTACTACCCTCTTGAAGTTCAGTTGGTTTCAACCTGTCCTAATAATAGTAATCGGGTTCTAGAGGTTCTCAATATCACTAACCATCCTCCATCGGTCATGGTTTCAGCTCATGCAATCTTTTCTTGCGACCGGAACTATCTCGAGAGTATGGTCTCAATGAGTGTAGTATCGAGTATCAACCAGTTCCCAGCTTTACACCGAGACCGGCTATCTCACTACTTCCTATGGCCAAGTTGGTCAATTATAGGTTCTAAGGTCAGTTGATGCTTAACGACACACATAACAGCCCCGTATTCTCCATAAGGGATACCGGTACCAACCAATCTTCCACATCAATGTAGCTACTGCTTCAACCGTATCGGTCTACGTCGTACAGTTCCCTCACAGTTTATTGCTACTTACCTAAAAGGTGTCCCCCAGATCCGGGTTAGGATCTATAGTAACTCCAATACAAATCCCTCAAAAATAAACCAATCAAATCAAACAATAGAAGAAAATATGATGAACTAATCCTAAGGTATACCCCACTTATTTTTATCCCAGCAGAGTCGCCAGTACTGTGATACGGTGGCAGAACCATAATGTTTTTAGGAAAATGCTGGTTTGCGTTTTGCGTTTGTGTTTGCAAAATGTCGCAGTAAGAAAGAGTCACCACCGACTTTTATTTTATCCAACCGGAAAGGAAAAAAGCATAGAAAAATTCCTTTTTCGAGATATTCTGACTACGGGAGGTAGATTATAGAAAGGGAAGGTATTAGCACCCTTTCTATCCGTAGTTTTCTACGGGCTCTTAGGTACTTGCTCATCATTTTAAAAATTACTTCCGTGTTTGTGTGATTTGAAAAGTTTTTGTTTTACTTCGATTTTGCCCTTGCTTATGTCTTCAAGAGTGTTACGAAGTGTTTTTGAAAACTTTGTTTGAAAAGAGTGTAAGTGTGGAAAAGTTTGTTTGTTTGAGCAAGTACCTACTAGCATATACCTACTCGAAAAAAGAATGTTTCTGTTCTTACTTCCTTTAGACAGCGCTATCCTACTATTAGTGAGTAGGTAGCACCGTTGTTGGAGTTGTAAGGGTCAATTTGAAAGGGATGTACAATCACTAAAGCAATGTTAGGATGTCTTAGTAATAACCCTAGTGTCTTAAGATCAATATTTGAGGCAACATTTCCAAGGAAACCTTTCTGAACGGGACATTTGATCTTTGTTTAGACAAAAGAGCGACCACTAAAATACCCTATACTTAATTATCGTTTACCGAAGGCAACCGAAGTGAGAGTATATCCTAGGAGTGCGCATGTGCGAGTGATTTAATTTCAAGTTATTATCTTTGCACATTTAGGGTTTGTTAACTGTTTTAATTTTAACATACATTCTTTTCATGCAACCCTATTACCATACATCTAACAGTTAGTATTTGCGAAAATTTAAAATGCGAGAAATAAAGCTACGCTATTACAAGGCTTCAGGTATTAATTATATAGCCAAAAAAAACCCGTCAAAACGATAAATGAAAGGAAAAAGTCCTAATTAATCTATTACATCCTGTGAGCAGTTACATCAATATTGCAAAAATAAATAAACGCGCGACAAATAGAGAACGAAAGGAAATTGGGGTTTTGACCCCGTCCAACCTAATTACAAGAAAATTTATTTTTGGTTGTTTTTGATTATTTTTAAGAAATATGGTTTTGAACTAAATATGTACAAACCTAATTACTAATTAAATTAAATTAATAAAAACTAATTAAATTTGACCTATTTTTGTATTTTTGTGATTTTTTAAGAAAAGAGAAATAAAAATTAGATAAAAACCCTAATTCTTCTAATTGATTTTAATTTATTTATAAAAAGAATTAAAGTCACCTAATAAATTAAATTAACTAACTGAATTAATTTTTATAAAAATTAATCCTAAATCCAGTTTTGATGAAAAAATTGTTTTTATGGTTTTTTTGATAAAAGAATTAATTTTTTGTGTTAGTAAAAATAATTTAAGTAAATTAAATAAAAGAAACTATAAAAGAATAAAGAATAAGAATATTGGGCCTGTTTGTAAGCAATCTGGGGGGGGTGCCAATAGCAAATTCTGGGCCCAAAAGCAAAGGTCCATGTTGACTTTCAGATTCAGTGCTACATGTTGACTGGGGTGCATCATGGTCCTCCAAATGATGGGCGCTAGATCTGGCCTGTGGACATCTGATTGGTTGTGCATTGAGGATGTATGGTGGACATCTTAGAAGCCTGCGCATGGAAACATGTATAGAAAAATAATATTGAAGACCAAGGGGACCTGGGGATCGAACCCAAGTCCTTCAGCTTTTTCTCTCTCCCACTGACCAACTGAGCTGGGTGCACGTGTTGTACATAGAGACACAAATAAATAATATAAGAAAAAAACACAATTTGTCAATTTCCTGTGCGCGAAAGTTCAAACAGGTGAATGGGATAGTGCCACGCAGGTCTTCTTCTTCCTCCCTCCGTTGGTGAAAGTTATGGACTTTTACCTATGGACAAAGTCCGTAGCTATAAACCCTGCATATTTCAAAATCTCACACAGGCATGATAAACAAAATCTAATGATGTGGATCCAATCATCCTGACCCTGTGATCATCATGGCACCCTTCTTGTGGACCAATTTTTCCTAGAATCAAAACCCCTAAAAACGAACTCTAAACCATAACAATGGTGGATCTTGATATAGCTTCCAAAAATGCAATTAAATGGTACTGTTAGATTGCAAACATGTTAGGGAATCAGAATATATACATGATTCATGCTACAAATGCTTAAACAATGGTATTCGATTTCAAAAACATGTCCAATCCGTAAACCACTTACAGTGAGTTATAGCACGCGAGAAGACTTGCTTTTGATTGTTATGGCTTCCTTGAGTGCCCATGAAACAAAAGAGATGGCTTAGGAGTCTTGAAAATGCCTGGAAGTACAAAATCAGATCAACACTTTTCTTGAGTTTTTTCAAGTTTCGTTCTTCCTCTCCACGCTTCAAAACCTTGTCCTTTTGATCTGCCTTTGTCCACTATATACCAAGGAACAAATTAGGGTTGCAAATATGCTCTCAATCTTTGTCAATTATGGTTTTTGATCTTGATTTGATCTTCATGAAAATATTTCCAAAAATAGGCTTAAACCAATCTTTTTATGCACACCTATGCCTTGCACGATTTGATTTACTTGCTAGCTGTATATGGGATCTGAAATGTGCATAAAATCTTAAGGTTTGAATGGTTTGGATATTTTCATGATTTATTTTGATTTAATTTGATTTAATTGAAATAAAAATTAAAATAAACAGCAAAAATAAGATAAAGACAAGTGGAAAGAGATAGGGCTCGTGGACCATGCTACCAACTCAAAACAAGTCCAAAAAGTTAGGCCCATTTGACAAAAATTGCAATTTGAGGCACTTTTGGCTTTTTGGCAATTTTGCAAAAAAGGTCAACTTCACCAATGCATAACTTTTTCAATTTTGACTCTTTGAAGGTGTTCTTGGACTTTTTAGAAATCTTGATATTTCCTATAATTAACCCTTTTGGTATCATCTCAATTGAGTCTTCCATGTTCATGTATGTAGCTTTGGAAAAAAAGGGGGTTTTGTTTACTTTTCAAAATGACCTATAATGTCCAAATTCATAACTTCTTGTGAGTTCATATTTTGAACTTGGGAGATGAAGATGGATTGTACATAATTGCATCCTATTAAAAATTATCTTTGTATGGGTCATTTCTCATAAATTATGAGAAAGTTATGCTTGGTCAAAGTTGAGTTGACTTTTCCTACAAAACCCTAATTTAGCAACTTTTGGGTTTTGATGAGTTGTGAGCAATCCTTGATGAATCATGATCAACCCTTGCTCAAATGATGGATAATACTTCAAAATGAGGATGTTGACCAAAAATCTTGAAGTTTGACTGTATGTGGGCCACAATTGACTTTTGCCCTAGCATAGTCGATTATCAGGCCTTTAAGCAATTGATTGAGCAAACTTCCTCTGCAAGGCTTGAAACTTGACAAGGATGATCTTTAGAACATATTAGGACAATGGTGAGAATTTGGGATCCCTTGGACTCAAATATCTTGAGGCAACATGAAACCTTAATTTGAGGTAGACTGCCTTAGGAGGGAGCTTGTCTGGTCAACCCTTGGACTTCCTTGAGCAATTTGAAGACCTCTCTTAAAATGTATTTAAAAATATGGGAGGGAAAATTTTGGGGTACAACAGATGGGATATCAATAAAGCCTGCTCCCCATTTACGATCACTAACTTCCCTTCACGCACAAATTTTAGCTTCTGATGCAGAGTTGAAGTGACAACCCCTGCTTCGTGTATCCATGGCCGTCCTAGCAAACAACTATACGCGGGAATAATGTCCATTACCTGGAAAGTTATCAGGAACAAATGTGGTCCTATATGGATGGGTAAGTCTACCTCACCGATGACAGATTTCCTCGACCCATCAAAAGCCTTCACAATGATGTCACTCGGGCACATATGTGTTCCCTGATACTTTAACTTCATGAGGGTACTTCTCGGTATAACATTCAACGCGGATCCGTTATCAATTATCACATTAGATAGCGAGTCATTCTTGCAGTTCATGGATATGTGGAGGGCCAGGTTATGATTCCTCCCTTCATCTGGTAACTCATCATCACAGAAACTCAAATTGTTACATGACGTAATGTTTCCAATTACGCTACTGAATTGATCTAACGGCATGTCATTCTCTACAAAAGCTTGGTCTAGTACTCTCATTAGTGATTCCCTGTGAGTAGAGGAATTCATCAGTAATTCCAGGATGGATATCTTTGAAGGAGTCTGCAATAGCTGATCTACAATTTTGTAGTTGCTCATTTTAATTACCTTCAAGATATCATCCACTTCTTTATCTAATGTGGCTCCACTAGTTTCCCCTGCAGCCTTCCTAAGCTCATCGTTCTCAGCAATTTTCTTTCCAGCAACAACATCTTTTCGAATAACCGGCGCAAACACACGACCACTATGGGTCACCCTACTATTATCGGCTATATTTCCAACATCTGACATTGGCTGGATGGGAACTTCCACCCCGTCTTCTAAGATTGTAGCGTTGTATTTGTAAGGCACAGCCTTATCTTATTTATAGGGAATAGGACCTGGCAAACTAATTACCAATGGGGTAACAACTGGTTTGCTACGGTACTCCACCTCAAGATGAGCGGGTGCACCAAAATAAGGTACAATGACGTTTACACGTTCCTCAACACAATCAGCCCTTAAAAGGCCATTTCTGGAAAACAAATCTTCGTCTGAAGAGAAATACTCATCCGCGGAGGCATACTCTTCATCTGACTCTTCTTTCATCAAACAAACTTCAAATATATCAATCTCGTGATAATCATCTCTATGTCCTGTGATCTTAATAGTCCCGTTGCCTAACAGCAATTGAACACCCTCCCTCACAATAGAACATCCCTGGGGGTCTTGACAGCAAACTAAGCAAGACCCGTATTGGTGTTCCACCTGTCCTGTCGTACGGAAGAAAGTGGCATGCAACTGTACGAGATCTTCATTCAAATGTTCTACTTCAAAGTTCTGAATTCACTCGGACATCTAGAAACCATATTCACTTCCTCCTCATATTCTGCCCTAGGCCTGATAATATGGATTAAACCTTCGTCCATCATCACTTGTTTTCCAGCCTTTATCTTCTCACAACCCTGGATGTTTGTACTGCAAATAGCACAACCGGTGTGGTTGTGCGTATAATAACTGAATTCACATAGGTCTGCATGCATCTTTACCAAATCCCCTCTAACTAGATTAATGTCAAAAATCCGTAAGTCACCTGGACAACCGGCCACCATGTTTACAACACTCACTCCCCCGTGCTTGGGTAGAGGATTGTCTTTCACGTTAGGTCCCATGTCTTTAAAAGATAAAATTCCAGACTTCACCAACCTTTGCACTTCAGTCCTTAAAGGATAACAATTTTCAACACTATGCCCTGGTGCTCCCTGATGAAAGGCGCACGTCTGGTCTGCTTTGTAATACCAAGGCAATGGTGATGGTACTGCTGGAGGTGGTCGTGTCTGTAGCGATAAAAAATTTAGTGTGGTAAATCGGAGATCGAGATATTAATTAACTCGTCTCATAAAAGCAAGAGTCGCCACCGCGCTTTATTATTTCCAAGGGAAAAGGGAAAAGAGCGAAATAAAACCCTAAAATATGCAATGTAAAATAATACTTAAAAGTAGTAAAAAATACAATGCATTTTTTTTTAAAAGAGATCTAGAGTTCGGGGGTTGGTTATACAATAGGAAGGTATTAACACCCAATGCATCTATAGTATCCTATAGGAACCTTTTGAAATATCGGTTTATTAAAATAGTTTGTTTGATTAAAATAGTTTGTTTGATTAAAATTGTTTGTTTGGCTAAAGATGGGTTCAGATGAGATTTTGAAGATACGACGACCTAATGTCGAAGTTTTGACTTAAAAGGTGTGAGTTTGAAAATTGCATTTTTGGGAAAAATTATCTTAAGTTTTAACAAAATAATAAACAAATGAAAGATGAATGAGGGTCTTCGCACGATTAGACGAGACGTGTTTGATGACGTGAAGTCAACAAAGTCAAAACATTTCCCTTGGATTTGAGACGGACGAAAGATATAAAGATTAACGATCGATGACAAAAATGACAATTGAACGATTAAATAATGAAAAATTAAATTATACTAGCATGCATTTCAAACGATTAAGTAAATAACCAAAGTTATATAAAGACTAAATTACAATAGCATGTATTTTTTTTAACAATTAAACAAATAACAAGAATTAAATAAAAAAACTAAATTATGAAACAAATATTTTTGAATAATTAAATAATAAAAGATTAATAACAAATTAAAATAAGATTAAATTATAAAAGCATGTTTTTTTTTATGTTTTATAATAATTATAAATATATGATAACAAGTTAGAAAAAAGGAGGAGATAATGCTAAAAGAAATAAAAAACGTCCCAGCTTGGACTTGAACCCATGTCTCTCCTAAATTATTGTTGACTGCCTTGCCAAATGAGCTATGTTGTTTATCTATTATAACCAGGCTTCTATTAGTAAATAAAGGGAGAATTGACACAAATGTTGGACCAACAGGCCCAATGGGCCAACCCGTTGGAAAGGACAAGGAAAAAGATTAGGAAACCCTAGTTGCAAAAGAGAGGCGCGGTTGTACCGGTTACCGATAACATTGGAAAGAGGAAAAAAATTGATTATTGTTGTTAATTCCAACAAAAAATAAGAAATTAATAAGAAAACTGTACATAAGCGAATCTCTCCCTCTTCAGTATATCATCGCTTTCTTTGTTCTACCACCTCCAATCTCCAACAGGGAAAACACCTCAACCATAATCTAATGAAACCTAAACGCTAACCTTTCTTCTCTCAAATCGAGTCCCTCACTCTTCGCGATAACATCCTCTCTTTCTGTAACAATCGTGAAAAACACCCTCTCCAAATCACACCTATATCTCGGTTTCTCATGCCAATATAGTTCCTTCTCACGATACCAGAATGCGGAAGAAAATCTAAGAGCAAAAAAAATGAACAACGTGAATTACGGTGCTGACCTATAGCCTCGATGTGGTAGTGCGGTTTAGATGGATAGTGATGGGTGGAGAGGGTGACTTCAGAGGAGAAGGAAGGTGGATTTGGATCGAGTTTCGCTCTCGCATGGCCATGTTGCTGATTCATTGTTGGATTTCCTTCATCTGGGAAGTGATTTAGATCGCGTTGAGACCGGCATTTTAGGGAATCGTTTTTGGAAGATGGTTTCATGGTGGAAACAACAGGGTGAGAAAAAAAGTTAAGATATTATTTCATAAATTTCTTGTATCCTTATTTAGTTTCTCTACTGGATTTTCTCTCTAATATCCTATATAAGGCTTTTTTGTAGGTGGTGATCGAAACGATGGGTAAAGGGGCTGCTTTGGTTTGGTGAGAGTTTGGGGACGACAACTTTGGTCGGCGATGACTTCTTTGGCAGAGTCGAGGAGTGAGAAACCGTTGGAATCGTCGAGGTTTTCAATATGAAAAGAGGTCAAAGGTTTTGGTTTTGATAGCTAAGGTGAATTTATGAAACATTCGAAGATTTGAGGTGGTTTGTTGTTGTCATTACAGGTACTGTTAATGTGGCTGCTGGAAGATGGAGATTTAAAGGTTGGAGGACGTTAATAACTTATGCATTATTCCACTTCTTCTTGTTTGTCTGTATGTTCTCTATGTTATCTGGGCATTTACATTATGCAAAAGGTTTTGGCAATTTGAGGTAATATGAAGGTATGTAGTGATGTCTGAAGTTTTTCCTGGTTATAATAATATTTTGTAGGTGAGTTGAAAGTTGAAGCAGGGTGTTAAGCTGAGGTTTACGGTTACAGAAGATGAAAATTACATGACCAGTAGGTAAATTCACAAAATGATGATGAATCGATGCGGTTTGCGGTTGTGAACAGGATAGAGATAATGTTTTGTGATATATGAAGGGAGTTGAATAGAAAAAATGATGCTTGAAGTATTTTTTTAGTTTGACAGGTTAAGTGTTTTGGAGATAGGTTGTAATGAAGTAAGCTTGTCGATGAGTTTAGGGTGGGTTGAATACATAATGCATAGTCTCTACAGTTTTGATATTCTGATATTTTTTAAAAACTGTTTTTTTGTGTTTATTATTACTAACATTTTCTAAATGTTAACAAATTGCAGCAACTCTAAAAATACAGCAAAGTAACAAGTCAAATAATCATATGGCATGGAAGTGAGGCAAATAAGACTAAAATATATGAATGAGTAAGTTATGCATAAATAAATAAGGAGGAAGAAGAAATACCTATCGGAGTCTCTCCGATGGAGCTTCAAAACCATACGTTTTTTTTCTCTTTTCCTATTTTTCTTCTTGCTGAATTTTTGGAACAAAAGCTTTCTTTCTATTTTTTTTCACTCTTGCTGAATTTTTGGAACAAAAGCTCTCTTTCTATTTTTTCACTCTTGCTGAATTTTTGGATTCTCTTCTTGTCCCCTTTTTGTGTTGATGAAAGCCTCTATTTATAGTGAAATGTGTGGGGTTTTAGGAGGGAAAACAGTAAAAGTTTGAACTATTCTAGGCCCTATTTTGATGTTTTATGGGATAGATTTTTGAAGTATCCATTTTAGTGCAATATTTGGAGTTTTGTAAACTGTTTTTTTTTGTAATAGCAAAGGTGCAGATTTTTGTCTTATGGGCTGCATTTTGGACTGTTTTGCAGGGCAGATTTGGACAGCAGCTTGGCATGGTCTTTGTTGAAACAACGTTGGAGAAAATGGACAGCATTACACTCAAAAAATTGGACTGTTGTTGGATTAATATAGTGCTGGAAAAATGGGCAGCATTGGGACTGTTTTGTAGCAAGAATAATAGCTTAGTTTTTATGTACAAAATTTGTATTTCTTTTGTAACTTTGTAACAATAAATCCAAATAAACTGTAACATGAATGAACATGTATTCTTCAATATATTCTCAATTTCCTTGTAAACATAAATAACTTTGAATCTTCATATGAAAATGAATCTTGATATGTCTTGATAAAAATTCAAGGTCTTCCATTTGAATTGGGAAAGAGTTGAACAATACTTGAATAAATTGTTGAATGATGAATAAATAATAATGCAAGTCTTAGACTTTAATTTTGCATTTTGTAATAGAGATCCAAATAAATCACATGAATTGATTTTGTAATCAAATAGAAATCCTCATGTAATTAATCTTGTGATGACCGATTAATTGGATCGAATTCCTTTTTCCCAATAGCTTCTTGAATAAACGCTTCATGTAAATCCACCAAAATAATCACAAAAATAATCTTGAATAAATATTTCATGCGATAAATGATTATTCTTGAATGATATCTCTTGGTAGCTCCTATTTAATTATCACTTGAATTCAAATAAAGAAAATTTCAAACATTCCGAATAAATTCTTCTAGAACGGTTTTGAATTTAACTATCCCATTTTGATGAAATTCACCCAACGTTATGAGAAAATTTGCAGATGACTTTTGGTCAAAGTGATCAAAAATGACGGGCATGGCTTGGTTTTCCTGTATTTTAGAATAATGTGAAACACACATGAACAAAAGACAGTAGAACTTCGACCGTTCTTTCTAAAAAATATTCAGAGAAACTGGAGACCATCTGTTGGACAGAGTATGGAAATAAACGCACAATTCTCTGAAATCTTTTGATGAATCAGCTTTTGGGAATTAACGGTCGACCGCATTTCTTCCCCGAGACTCAAAACCCTAATTGATGTACGACGTTCGATGCTCTTCTTTCAGACCTATTTCCTGCACATGAAAACAAAACACCAAAACATACACTTCATGCTTGATTAGTGGTTATTCATTCATAAGATAAAATGCTCACAACACTTGATAATCTCTACACAGTCAAAGCTCGAAAGCGAAACATTCGGAACCTTCCATATTCTGTGACCTTGATGTATATATAAAATAATGCAAATGAAGCAGGGATCTTAGGTCAAAAATTGGGGTATGACAGCTGCCTCTATTTAAGTTTCTTCTATCCGGAGATATGAAGATTAAAATCTTCATCTCGACGAGATTGAAGGTACTTAAATACATAATACACAATTTTTACCTAAGATACCGCCATTATGTTTATGATATGAATGTAGTATTTAACTTTATGGAGAATGATATTGTATGAAACAAAATAATGTTGGAGAAACCAAACACAAATAACCACAGGAACAAAGATTATATACTACTGGGGAAATGAGCCATCGACTATGAATGATAGACTCTTAAGGGAGAATAAAATTTGAGAGAAGACAACTTCTAATCCTAACAAAGAAGATGCCTTGCATAGGCCATGAAAAATAGATTATTGACCCAAGATGATGGTGAGTTCACAACTCAAGGTCAAAAATAGACAAAAGATGTATCAACTTTTGCTGATAGTGAACTACCGACTTCTAAAGGTAGAGATTTCATAACAAACTTCTCTACGGGACTTTTCCGGAGAGATACCAATTGATGATGAAATAATATATGGTTGTAGATACACAAGCTGCTCAAATAAAGAAGCCACCACTTGCTATCTTCAAAGGATGTCTATAACATACAAGCTGCTAAAATAAAGAAGTCGCCACTTGCTGTCTTCAAAGGATGTCTATAACATACAAGCTACTCAAATAAAGAAGCCACCACTTGCTGTCTTCCAAGAAAACTATAACGCCAAAGTTGCTCAAATAAAGAGACTGCCACTTGTCTTTTTCCAAAGATGCCAATAACGCACAATTTGCTCATGAAGAGACCGCCGCTTGTCGTTTTCCAAAGATGCCAATAACGCACAAGTTGCTCATGAAGAGACCGCCGCTTGTCGTTTTCCAAAGATGCCAATAACGCACAAGTTGCTCATGAAGAGACCGCCACTTGTCGTTTTCCAAAGATGTCAATAACACACAAGTTGCTCATGAAGAGACCGCCGCTTGTCGTTTTCCAAAGATGTCAATAACGCACAAATTGCTCATGAAGAGACCACCGCTTGTCGTTTTAGAAAGATGTTTCAGAAGAAAGTTGTAATAACACTGCTAGGGAATAAAATTCTTCTTCAAACGAAACCATGAGTAGATCCTTCCTAAGGAGATCAGATACTCATATGCGCAAAATAAATGCACTATTCATCTAGGGTGCCTAGCCTGGAGAAAACCACGAGATAGCCTATGCAAGAGACAAAACTCAATCCAGGAATAAACCAGAGGGAAGACAGTCAAACAAGACTCCACCCAATGAGAAAATAACTCAATTGGGGATTCACCCTATCCAGAGATGGACAAGGAAGGATAAATCAAAAATTCATCCACGAGGATTAGCTCAACTGGGGAATTAGAAAGGAAGGCACACTTTCTACCTAAGTTGACATTCTATTTGGAAAGAGTGGATATGCTGCGTGAAAAGACATAAACAACGCATATGAACCCAAAACCACCGACAAATGTGAATGTGCATGCGCGATATAAATGTAAATGAGTAAATGAATGTTATGTTGACAAAACAGATAGAGGAAATAAATTGAAGATGATAAGATATCACAAAATAATTAGATACTCGGCCAATCTTAAAGATACGGAAAATAACTGGAACTGGAACAAAAGGCAACGTCAGAGCGTATCATACTACGAGGCTCAAGTCTTTCTGGGGAGAAAAGTATTCAAATCCAATCTTCTAATCATCAATAGACCACTGACATGACAACAAAATGTACTACACTTTGTAAATTTGCTCAAATAGAGATAACCGAAACAAAGCTTAACCGAAATTGTTGGGGAGTCACCAAGTTAGTACTCCACTAGAAGCACAAGTTTACATAACCAACACCTCATGACGATTTTGAAAGAAAACATGTTCATCATACAAGGATGAATTACTGTATTGTTTTGCATTTCATGGCTTAACCATCCTCGGAGAAACTGTTAATATTCCTTCCAGTATTCATGACACATTTCAAAATAGAAATACTTTTAACTTTGTTTCAAATATTTCCATAAAAACTAAAAATTTTCCCACAAAAGGATAAATGCTCAAATTTCATTAATAAGATGGTAGTTTGCTAACAATGCGACTCCAACGGTTTACAAAAGTTTAGGAAATAGTAAATGAAAGAAAAAGGTTACACAAAAACAATGATCACTATTCTCCCTAACAACTTCGAATCTCGAGATGTGCTCAGATGCCAAGACTGGTTTGACCAAAAACCTGTCTAAGCTGCCCCTTCGGATTTTCAACTTAGCTAACTATCAACTCAAACCTAGGCGAAATACTTCTTGACTACATCAGCGTTCATGGAGCGCGAGAGTTCTTCACCATCCATATTTGTGAGAATCATGGCGCCTCCAGAAAAAACCTTCTTAACGACATACGGTCCTTCATAATTCGGAGCCCACTTGCCCCTAGAATCAGGTTGGAAAGATAATATCTTCTTGAGCACGAGGTCACCTTCTCTAAATTCGTGTGGTCGGACCTTCTTATCAAATTCCTTCTTCATTCTTTACTGATACAGTTGACCGTGACACAACGCTGTCAATCTCTTTTATTCAATTAAGTTCAACTGATCATATCTACTTTGACACCATTCAGCCTCTGAAAGTTTAGCTTCCATCAGAACACTCATAGACGGGATCTCAACCTCCATGGGGAGTACTGCTTCCATGCCATAAACTAGGGAAAATGGGGTTGCGCCTGTTGAAGTTTGAACTGAAGTACGGTACCCATGTAGAGAAAACAGAAGCATTTCATGCCAATCCTTATAAGTTACCACCATCTTCTGGATAATCTTTTTGATGTTCTTATTAGCAGCTTCAACAACCCCATTCATCTTTGGCCTGTAGGGAGAAGAATTATGATGTTCGATCTTGAACTCTTCACAAAGCTCTCTCATCATTTTTTTATTCAAATTCGAACCATTATCAGTGATGATCTTGCCCGGTATGTCGTATCGACAAATGATCTGATTCTTGATAAATCTGACTACAACTTGTCTGGTTACATTAGCATATGATGCTGCTTCCACCCATTTAGTAAAATAGTCGATGGCCACCAAGATGAAACGATCACCATTTGAAGCTTTGGGTTCAATCATCCCAATCATATCGATGCCCCACATGGAGAAAGGCCAAGGTGAAGAGATAACATTGAGGAGGGTCGGTGGCACATGTATCTTGTCCACATAAATTTGGCATTTATGGCATTCCTTCACATATTTGCAGCAATCAGATTCCATCGTCATCCAATAGTAACCATCTCTCAACATCTTTTTAGCCATTGCATTTCCATTGGCATGAGTGCCAAATGATCCTTCATGTACTTCTTGCATCAGCATGTCTGCTTCATGTCTGTCTACACATCTGAGCAAGACCATGTCGTAATTCCTCTTATATAATAATTCTTCATTTAGGAAGAAACTACTTTCCAATCTCCTCAACGTCTTCCTATCTATATTGGATGCCTCAGGCGGGTACTCTTGAGTTTGAAGAACAAGATTAATGTCATAGAACCACGGTTTATCGTCGGTGACTTCCTCTACTGAGAACACATGAGCAGGTCTGTCGAGGCGCATAACTATGATTGAAGGCACGTCGTTCCAATCATTCACTTGGAACATTGAATTCAAAGTAGCTAAAGCATCAGCCATCTGGTTTTCATCTCTAGGGATATGATGTAATTCCACTTTATTAAAGAAAGTTAACAGTCTTCTAGCATAATCTCTATAAGGGATCTAACCAGGATGATGAGTCTCCCATTATCCTTTGATTTGATTAATTACCAATGTCGAGTCTCCGTATATATCAAGAATCTTGATTCTTAGGTCCACTGCTTCTTCGAGACCCATAATACATGCCTCATATTCAGCCATGTTGTTCGTACAGTCAAACTTCAACCTTGTTGTGAACGTGATATGAGCACCTCGGGGGGTCACGATGATTGCCCTAATTCCATTTCCTTAAGCATTTACAGCTCCGTCAAATATCAAACCACAACGGGATTTGGGATCAGGTCCTTCTTCAGGTAATGGCTCCTTACAATCTTTAGCTTTCAAGTACATAACATCTTCATCTGGGAAGTCAAACTTGATGGATTGATAATCGTAAATTGGTTGGTGAGCCAAATGATCGGCTAAAATACTCCCTTTGATTTCCTTATGAGTGTGATACTCAATGTCATATTCAAAAAACAACATCTACCAACGGTCTATTCTTCCAGATAAGGCGGGCTTCTCGAAGATATACTTGATCGGATCTATTTTGGAGATCAACCAAGTGGTGTGGTTAATCATATATTGGCGCAGACGGCGAGCAACCCAAGCTAAAGCACAACATGTTTTCTCAAGCATTGAGTTTCGAGATTCACAGTCTGTGAATTTCTTACTCAGATAATATAGGGCATGTTCCTTTCTTCCAGTCTCATCTTGTTGACCAAGCACACATCCCATGGAATCTTCCAATATAGTCAGGTACATAATCAAAGGTCTTCCTTCCATTGGAGGGATCAATATGGGAGGTTCAAGTAAATATTCTTTGATGCTATCAAAAGCTCTCTGACAATCTTCTGTCCACACACATCCTTGGTTCTTTCGGAGAATCTTGAAAATTGGCCCACATGTAGCAGTCATATGAGATATAAATCTAGAAATATAGTTCAGCCTTCCAAGAATCCTCTTACTTGTTTTTCCGTCTTGAGTGCGGTCATCTCCCGAATAGCTTTGACTTTATCAGGATCTACCTCAATACCTCTCTGGCTGACAATGAAACCCAGAAGTCTTCCAGAACAAACACCAAAAGTGCACTTATTAGGATTCAGATGGAGTTTATACTTTCTAAAACGTTGGAATAATTTCAATAAATGTTCCAAATTATCTTCTTCAGTTTGTGATTTGGCAATCATGTCATCTACATAAACTTCTATCTCTTTATGCATCATATCATGGAATAAGGCAGTCATGGCCCTTTGGTACGTGCACCAGCATTCTTCAAATCAAACGGCATTACTCGATAACAAAATGTTCCCCAAGGTGTAATAAAAGATATCTTATCCATATCTTCAGGTGCCATCTTGATTTGATTGTAATCGGAGAAACCATCCATGAAAGAAAAGACTTTGAACTTTGCAGTGCTGTCGACCAATACGTCAATGTGTGGTAATGGAAAATTATCCTTTGGGCTAGCTCTATTCAGATCTCTATAGTTTACACACATTAGAACTTTGACATCCTTGTTAGCAACAGGCACTATATTGGCTAACCACTGAGGATATACTGATGTAACGAGGAAACCTGCATTAATTTGTTTTTGAACTTCTTCTTTTATCTTGTCAGCCATATCGGGACGAGTCCTTCTCAACTTCTGCTTAATCGGCGGACATTCAGGTCTCAACGGCAAACGATGCTCCACAATATTGTTATCCAACCCTGGCATGTCTTGGTAGGACCAAGAAAACACATCCACATACTCTCTAAGAAGCTCCAACATATTTTCTTTGACTTATGGGATAAGCAACGCTCCGACCTTGACCTCCTTTTTGTCTTTTTCATTACCCAAATTAATCATCTCTACAGGCTCTTCAAACGGCTGAATATTCTTTTCATCGTGCTCAAGTAAACGGGAAATCTCATCAGGAATCTCTTCACTATCCTCTTCCTCGGCTCTGAACACGGAGAATTCGAAGTTGGGAGGGGGCAGAGGATCATTGTTTTCAATGGTTAAGTCATGGATTAATCTCCACATGTGATTATGCTTTATTTTAGAAATCGATTAATGTGAATGTTGTACAGATATAAAAAGATTATTATATTTTCCTATTACTACCAATTAATTTTCAATACCATTTTCCAGAAAAAGTGAAAAATAAAACAGTAGGGGACAAAATAACATTTTTATTCATGATTAGCAATACTTGAAACAAAAGAGCCCATACATTTTCTCTTTTGCCTTGGGCAGAGCAAAAGGATTTATTTTCAACATAGCCCGACACAAATACTCGTTCGCCTTGGGCAGAGCGAAAGGTTTTTCAAAATAAAACAAAGCATTACTCAGAAATGTGCATCACAACAGGAATGTCAACATCAGTCCAGTTCTGGAAAACCACTCCATGCGTTACAAAGTCGGGTAAATCCTCTTCAGAATCGTTTCCTATTATAGCATCAACTTCAGGCGGTGTCGGATGGATAAAACATGCGCTTCGGAAAACCTCTTGTATCGGAAGGGTAACTGTATCCTACTTAACTCTTGCAGACACGGGATGAAAGCCAAGACCTTCTCCAGACTTATTCTTAGGCAAAGTCAACACATGGCCCCAACCTTCAACTGAACCACTCTCAACCACTCGTCGCGCATCCTCAAAAGAAGAAATAGATGTCCCTTGCTTCTTCACTTTATTATTAGCAACAGATAGAGCTTGTAATTGGGTTCCAACATCCTTATCAGCATCAATAAAAGATAAAGATGACAAGTGGCTTACCACCATAGCCTGCTCTCCACCGATTATTACCAGCTTTCCATTCCTTACAAACTTCAATCTTTGATGGAGCGTGGAAGTGACTGCCCCTGCATCATGGATCCATGGGCGACCTAAAAGGCAACTGTAGGTGGCACGAATATCCATTACTTGAAAAGTGATCTGAAAGGTATAAGGACCAATTGTTATAGGAAGATCCACTTCACCGATGACAGTTTTCCTAGAACCATCAAACGCTTTGACAATTACCCCACTAGGTCTCATGGGAGCACCTTGATGTGAAAGTCGAGATAATGTAGTTTTGGGCAGTACATTTAATGATGAAGCTGTATCTACTAGTACACTTGATAAAGTATCATTTCCACAACTTATTGAGATATGCAAAGCCATATTATGGTTCCTTCCCTCCTCCTTAAGCTCTTCATCACTGAAACCAAGATTGTTACACGAAGTAATATTTCCCACAATTCCATCAAATTGGTCAACCGTCACATCATGATCTATGAATGCCTGGTCCAAAACCTTTATCAAAGCTTCCTTATGGGCACCAGAATCTCTTAGTAAAGAAAGCACATAAATCTTGGAAGGAGTTTGCAATAGTTAGTCTACAATCTTGTACTCACTTCTCTTAATGAGTTTCAAAATCTCATCATCATCAGGATGCGGGCTAGGTCCATTGGATCGGCCGACCTCAACTCTTGGTTCAACACTCCTCGCCGAAATTTCTGCTGGTATAGGCCTTCTAACTTAAACTTCAGGTCTTTTCAATGGTACTGCTGCAAAAATGCGTTCGCTTCTTGTAACTCTACTCACATCAGCAATATTAACAAAAGATGGCATTGGCGGTATAGGAACTTACACCCCCATTCTTAATCATTGTGGCATTATATTTGTATGGTATAGCTTGGTCCGAGTTGTAAGGCACGGGACCAGGTGGACAAATCATCAAAGGAGCAGCAGGTGAAGTCTGTCTATCATAAACAATCTCTACTGGCTCAGGCATGTTGAAATGGGGCACTATAACATTCACTTCATCATCTAGATCTCTGTCATGTGTAATAGTGATAATCCTTTGATCTAACAACTTCTGAATATCCTCTTTTACAATAGGACAATCATCTTCTATTGAACAAAATTCACAAACGTCATAATCATGTCGATGTTTAAAGAAGGCGAGTCTACTTAAGCTTTGATGTATCCTGATCAACGAGTCTCTTATGTGCTCAACTTAGAAAACTCGAAACTTTCTCGGACATCCTTCCACCATATTCACCGACGCTGCCCCATGTCGAGGTAAAGGATTATCTCGAACATTCGGGTTAACATCTTTGAAAGACAAAATATCGCTCTTAATTAACCTCTGGATATCTGCCTTCAAAGCAAAGAAATTTTCAATATTATGCCCTGGCGAACCTTGGTGATATGCACATAATTGATCCACCTTGTACCAAGGAGAAGTGTTATTCGGTGCAATAGGAGGAGGCTTCGTTGTTATGAGATTTTTTCTGATCATAGCGGGGAACAACTCAGTGTAGGTCATTGGAATGGCATCAAATTGTGGTTTCCTCGGTGAACGATTCTGATTGTTGAATTGATGAGCCTGTTGTCGAGGCTGTTGTTGAAATTGTCGTTGCTGAATTGGAGGGGCTTGATAAGTTGGGGTCACCATTATTGGGCGGACAGCAGGAGTGACTGCCGCAACATGTGAATACCCTCTCCTTGGCCTCCCAGGAAAAATTGCACTTACATCTTGTTCTTTCCTCTTGGGGAAGACACTTCCAAACTTCTTGACACCACTAAATGTACCTCTTTCCTTGACCAAACGTCCTTCACGAATTCCTTCTTCAATCCGCATGCCCATATTCACCATCTCAGTGAAGTCACTAGGCTCACTCGCAATCATCCTTTCATAATAGAAAGAACCTAAAGTTTTCAGGAAGATCTTTGTCATTTCTTTCTTTTCAAGGGGGGGATAAATCTGAGCGGAAATGTCACGCCACCTCTGGGCATATTCTTTAAAGGACTCTATATCTTTCTGGGACATAGCCCGAAGTTGATCTCGGTTCGGGGCCATGTCAACATTGTACTTGTATTGACGAACAAAAGCTTCACTAAGGTCATTGAAGTTACGGATTCGGGTGCTATCCAAATCCATGTACCATTTCAGAGCGGCACCAGTCAAACTGTCTTAGAAGTAGTGAATTAATAAATTATGATCATCAAAATAAGTGGACATCTTTCTCACATACATGGTCAAATGACTTTGCGGACACGAGTCACCTTTGTATCTTTCAAAGTCAGGCACTTTGAACTTAGCTGGAATCTTCACGTTTGGAACTAAACATAAGTCATGAGGATTTTTCCCAAACAAGTCTTTCCCTTTAAGTGCTCTAATTTCCCTCTGCATTTCTTGAAACTGGTCTTGAAACTCCTCGATCCTATCGAAAAGACCTAAACTTTCAGTAGGTTCAGCCTGATAAATGGGTTCATTTGTGTATGGAATAGTATGAACCACAGGAGCAGCAGTAGTCATCACAGGCTGAGGGAAAGATACCATAGGCTGGATTATAGGTTGCACAGTAGTTGTCTCAAGTTGAGGAAAGGACATAACAGGTTGAATCATGGGTTGTACAACAGGCTGTTACCCTTTTGGAATGAAGTTGTAAGGAATACCCCACGGAAAACCTTTTGGAATCTGATGTTGGAGTGGAGAGTTGACTTGAGTCACAGATGTTGGAGCGGTTACGATCTTTGAAACAACAGTAGTTGAAGTTTGAATTTCAGCGGCTGAAGTCGATAGTTGATTCTGAGCAACCATCAAGCTTTCCACTAGTGCGGTTAACTTTTCCATTCCAACAAGAAGAGTAGTAACCTCTTCGCGAAGCTCGTGATTTTCCTGTTCCCGATCCTCAATCTTCTTTTGACGATTGGCTCGGGTATCGTACCGGTGAGACAGCTTGATAATCTATCGGAATGGAAAAAGAAACAAGAATAAGACTCTATAAAACATGTGAAGTCGAATGTTGGATGATGCATGATATGCGATGCAAATGATCATTTATTTTGATAGTTTTTTCCAAGGAACTTTAGAACTTCGATAACTTTGCACACATCAATGGTAAAGGAATTTGGAACAACAAAACTCATTTCATTAATCAAAGCGGTAAATTACAATCTTTGGGACAAGAAAAACAATAAATTATAACTTTGGGACAACAAAAACCAATAATAAAAGCAGTAAATTACAACTTTGGAACATGAAGCCCTTTTACAGAGTTTTACAAAATGACATAAGTAATAAAAAAACTAAAAACTAAAGGTCACTCAGAATCATCAGATGAAGGACCAAATGCCAATTGTAACTGGAGCTTCCTAATCTTCTCTTCATAGAATTCCTCCATCTCTTTCTTCTCAGCTACCAGTTGATCGATGATTTCCTTCTGTGGATTAGGAGCAGGAGCAACGCCTACCAAATCTTCCTTCTTCCTCTTCCTTTCATTAGCATACTTCCTAAGTAATGCATCCTTTTGACGAAGTTTCTCATCATGATCAACAAACCAACCGTCTTGAATAAATAGCAAATCCTCCTTCTCCTTCAGTTGTCGAGTCAGGACCCTATTTTCGTATTCAGACATATTATACTTTTCCTTCCAAGCATCTCTTTCAGACTTCATCCTAGTCAGATTTTTCTTGGTACTCTCTCATGTTCTCGATAGGGATATCAATAGATGATGATGCAACAGCAGGGAATAAATGTTTCTCGGGGTTATAAGGCAATATTGAGAGCACAAGCCCTAGCACGAACCCATTGAAGGTAAGGCTCCAAAGAAACAGCATCTTTATGCCCTAACATGTCTCTCCCCTTTCTATGGATGTGGTGCCAAGCCCTTTCAATCTCCTCCTTAGCTGCTTGGTGATCTTTTCATTCTTGTAGAAATAAACTACTCACATGAATGTTGTTTGCCTTGTCCCTCATTGGGTATCCAAACTGACGGCGCACGAGAACAAGATTATAGTTAATTCCTACCTTCGTACCAAGAAGAGGCACGTTGGGAAAAGCACCACAACTATCGATGATCTTCACGTCATAGTAAGCTCGATTATACCAATCTATGTCAGAATGAGTGAGAGCCATAATTTTTGGCGCCCATCGTGGTTCCTTCTCGAGATCCCAGAAAACATCAGATCTAGGTAGATGAGAAACATACCACTGGTATAACAACGGTGCACAATAGATAATCATCCCTCCTTGATAGGAATTTCGAAGATGGATGGAGTAGTAGGTATCTCCTGGCAGTGTAGGGACCGGATTTCCAATCAAGAAGATTCTGATGGCGTTGATATCCATGAACTTATCAATGTTAGGGAACAAAAGACATCTTCAAAGGCAATAATATCTTTTATCTCAGCAAAATGACGAGCTTTCTTCAACAAAAACTGCGCAAATAAGCCTCGGATTCCCCCTTTGGTAATCATGTTCTCCTCTATCTCCGACTTCCTCAAGTGGGTGATTAACGATATCTCGTGAGATTTGGGTTCCTCTTCTAAACCAGAAAAAGGAACACAGTCGGTGATCGGCAAACAAAGTATATATGAGTACTCTTCTAAGGTGGGCATTAACTGGTAATCATGAAAGGTGAAGCATCGATACAATGGATCAAAGAATTGGACCAACGTACTAAGGATGCCTTCCTTCATCTTGCGCTTCATGAGAGGGATAATGGACCCATATTTCTTTTGAAACTCCGTAGCATTCTCGATCTTGGGAATAAAACTCTTTAACTCTTCAATCTCAGGCTCCTTAAAACTATAACTTTGAGTGTTTCTTCTTCCAAAATCCATAATAACAGTACCTGAGATGTCTGCAAAAATCATTCTTAAGTTCCTTGAAAAACATGTTTTACAAAATATGTTTATGGATGCATGGATGAATGATAATGAAACAATTACACATAAGTTCACAAACATGGGGTTCAAAGGTTCAACGCTTCGAGCATGGAGTCAAAGGTAAAGCCCACCCCCAGGGTATGTACTAAAGGTTTAATCACACCTGCAAGACAAGGTTCTAAGAGTTCCCAGAGTCTAGACTCCTCCTTCGGATAATACCAACGTCTTGATTACTCAATAATTAGCAATATTCTCAAGAGAAACTCATCCGAGCGTAGCATCGCATGACGACTACTTCTGGATTACTCCGTTATAGTCTCTGCGTTACACCTAAAAGGCAAAGATGGGTTAGGGTTCTACGGTTCTCAGCTTCTCTGGCTCCCAGGTTAAAAGCAATAATGTCTTCCCGATTACTCGGTAAACAAATACTATGTTCAAAGGGGCTTTCTAGTGAGTGGGGGATTTCATGCCTCCTTCTTCGGGATTACTCCCTCAAAGTTAACATGACTATACCGCCCGTCATATTCTTAAGTGTAACTTAGTCCGGGTATAAGACTTGTCCTTTGTAAATATCTATAACACCCAAATAACCACAATATAAACATATAATAAAACAATCAAATAATGTTAAAACAGATAAAACAAACTAGGCTTAACCCACTTAGGGATGGACCAGCAAGAGGTCAATCTTTCCCCAGCAAAGTCGCCAATTCTGTAGCGATAAAAAATGTAGCAGGGTAAATCGGAGATCGAGCTATTAATTAACTCGTCTCACAAAAGCAAGAGTCGCCACCGCACTTTATTATTTCCAAGGGTAAAGGGAAAAGAGCGAAATAAAACCCTAAAATATGCAATGTAAAATAATACTTAAAAGTAGTAAAAAATAAAATGCGTTTGTTTTTTGAAAAGAGATCTAGAGTTCGGGGGTTGGTTATACAATGGGAAAGTATTAGCACCCAATTCATCTATAGTATCCTACAGGAACCTTTTGAAATATCTGTTTATTAAAATTGTTTGTTTGATTAAAATAGTTTGTTTGATTAAAATAGTTTGTTTGGCTAAAGATGGGTGCATATGAGATTTCGAAGATACGACGACCTAATGTCGAAGTTTTGACTTAAAAGGTGTGAGTTTGAAAATTGCATTTTTGGGAAAAATTATCTTAAGTTTTGACAAAATAATAAACAAATGAAAGATGAATGAGGGTATTCGCACGATTATACGAGACGTGTTTGATGACGTGAAGTCAACAAAGTCAAAACATTTCCCTTGGATTTGAGACGGACGAAAGATATAAAGATTAACGATCAATGACAAAAATGAAAATTGAACGATTAAATAATGAAAAATTAAATTATACTAGCATGCATTTCAAACGATTAAGTAAATAACCAAAGTTGTATAAAGACTAAATTATAATAGCAAGTATTTTTTTAACAATTAAACAAAGAACAAAAATTAAATAAAAAAACTAAATTATGAAACAAACATTTTTGAATAATTAAATAATAAAAGATTAATAACAAATTAAAATAAGATTAAATTATAAAAGCATGTTTTTTTTATGTTTTATAATAATTCTAAATATATGATAACAAGTTAGAAAAAAGGAGGAGATAATGCTAAAAGAAATAAAAAAACGTCCCAGCCTGGACTTGAACCCGTGTCCCTCCTGAATTATTGTTGACTACCTTACCAAATGAGCTATGTTGTTTATCTATTATAACCAGGCTTCTATTAGTAAATAAAGGGAGAATTGACATAAATGTTGGACCGACAGGCCCAATGGGCCAACCCGTTAGAAAGGACAAGGAAAAAGATTAGGAAACCCTAGTTTCAAATGAGAGGCGCAACTGTACCGATTACCGATAACATTGGAAAGAGGAAAAAAATTGATTATTGTTGTTAATTCCAACAGAAAAAAAGCAATTAACAAGAAAACTGTACATAAGCGAATCTTTCCCTCTTCAGTATATCATCGCTTTCTTTGTTCTACCACCTCCAATCTCCAACAGAGAAAATACCTCAACCTCAATCTAATGCAACCTAAACGCTAACCTTTCTTCTCTCAAATCGAGTCCCTCACTCTTCGCGATAACCTCCTATCTTTCTGTAAAAATCGGGAAAAACTCCCCCTCCAAATCACGCATATATCTCGGTTTCTCATGCCAATCTAGTTCCTTCTCATGATACCAGAACGCGGAAGAAAATCTAAGAGCAAAAAAAATGAACAACTTGAATTACGGTGCTGACCTACAGCCCCAGTGTGGTAGTGCGGTTTAGATGGACAACGATGGGTGGAGAGGGTGACTTCAGAGGAGAAGTAAGGTGGATTTGGATCGAGTTTCACTCTCGCATGGCCGTGTTGCTACTTCATTGTTGGATTTCCTTCATCTGGGAAGTGATTTAGATCGCGTTGAGACCGGCATTTTAGGGAATCGTTTTTGGATGATGGTTTCATGATGGAAATGACAAGGTGAGAAAAAAAGTTAAGATATTATTTCAGAAATTTCTTGTATCCTTCTTTAGTTTCTCTCCTGGATTTTCTCTCTAATATCCTATATAAGGCTTTTTTGTAGGTGGTGATCGAAACAACGGGTAAAGGGGCTACTTTGGTTTGGTGAGAGTTTGGGGACGACAACTTTGGTCGGTGAGGACTTCTTTGGCAGAGTCGAGGAGTGATAAACCGTTGGAATTGTCGAGGTTTTCAATCAGAAAAGAGGTCAAAGGTTTTGGTTTTGATAGCTAAGGTGAATTTCTGAAACATTCGAAGATTTGAGGTGGTTTGTTGTTGTCATTGCAGGTCCTGTTAATATGACTGCTGGAAGATGGAGATTTAAAGGTTGGAGGACATTAATAACTTATGCATTATTCCACTTCTTCTTGTCTGTCTGTATGTTCTCTTTTTTATCTGGGCATTTACGTTATGCAAAAGGTTTTGGCAATTTGAGGTAATATGAAGGTATGTAGTGATGTCTGAAGTTTTTCCTGGTTATAGTGATATTTTGTAGGTGAGTTGAAAGTTGAAGCGGGGTGTTAAGCCGAGGTTTACGGTTACAAAAGATGAAAATTACATGACCAGTAGGTAAATTCCCAAAATGATGACGAATCGATGCGGTTTGTGGTTGTGAACAGGATGGAGATAATGTTCTGTGATAGATGAAGGGAGTTGAATAGAAAAAAGGATGCTTGAAGTGTTTTTTTAGTTTGACAGGTTAAGTGTTTTGGAGATGGTTCGTAACGAAGTAAGCTTGGCGATGAGTTTAGGGTGGGTTGAACAAATAATGCATAGTCTCTACAGTTTTTATTTTCTGATATTTTTTAAAAAACTATTTTTTTTGTGTTTATTATTACTAACATTTTCTAAATGTTAACCAATTGCAGCAACTCTAAAAATACAGCAAGGTAACAAGTCAAATAATCATATGGCATGGAAGTGAGGCAAAGAAGACTAAAATATATGAATGATAAAGTTATGCATAAATAAATAAGGAGGAAGAAGAAATACCAATCGGAGTCTCTCCGATGGAGCTTCAAAACCGTAATTTTTTTTCTCTTTTCGTGTTTTTGTTCTTGCTAAATTTTTGGAACAAAAGCTCTCTTTCTATTTTTTCACTCTTGCTGAATTTTTGGAACAAAAGCTCTCTTTCTATTTTTCCACTCTTGCTGAATTTGTGGATTCTCTTCTTGTCCCCTTTTTGTGTTGATGAAAGCCTCTATTTATAGTGAAATGTGTGGGGTTTTAGGGGGGGGGGGGGGGAACAGTAGAAGTTTGAACTATTCTAGGCCCTGTTTTGATGTTTTATGGGATAGCTTTTTAAAGTATCCATTTTAGTGCAATATTTGGAGTTTTGTAAACTTTTTTTTTGTAGCAGCAAAGGTGCAAATTTTTGTCTTATGGGCTGCATTCTGGACTGTTTTGCAGGGTAGATTTGGATAGCAGCTTGGCATGGTCTTTCTTGAAACAAGGTTGGAGAAAATGGACAGCATTACACTCAAAAAATTGGACTGTTGTTGGATTAATATAGTGCTGGAAAGATGGGCAGCATTGTGATTGTTTTGTAGCAAGAATAATAGCTTAGTTTTTATGTACAAAATTTGTATTTCTTTTGTAACTTTGTAGCAATAAATCCAAATAAACTGTAACATGAATAAACATGTATTCTTCAATATATTCTCAATTCCCTTGTAACCATAAATAACTTTGAATCTTCATATGAAAATGAGTCTTGATATGTCTTGATAAAAATTCAAGGCCTTCCATTTGAATTGGGAAAGAGTTGAACAATACTTGAATAAATTGTTGAATAATGAATAAATAATAATGCAAGTCTTAGACTTTAATCTTGCATTTTGTAATAAAGATCCAAAAAAATCACATGAATTGATTTTGTAATCAAATAGAAATCCTCATGTAATTAATCTTGTGATGACTGATTAATTGGATCGAATTCCTTTTCCCAATAGCTTCTTGAATAAACGCTTCATGTAAATCCACCAAAATAATCACAAAAATAATCTTGAATAAATATTTCATGCGATAAATGATTATTCTTGAATGAGATCTCTTGGTAGATCCTCTTTAATTATCACTTGAATTCAAATGAAAATTCCAAACATTCTGAATAAATTCTTCTAGAACGGTTTTGAATTTAATTATCCCATTTTGACGAAATTCACCCCGCGTTATGAGAAAATTTGCAGATGGCTTTTGGTCAAAGTGATTGAAAATGACGGGCATGGCTTGGTTTTCTTGTATTTTAGAATAATGTGAAACACACATGAACCAAAGACAGTAGAACTTCGACCGTTCTTTCTAAAAAATATTCAGAGAAACTAGAGACCATCTGTTGGACAGAGTGTGGAAATAAACGCACAATTCTCTGAAATCTTTTGATGAATCAGCTTTTGGGAATTAACGGCGGACCGCATTTCTGCCCCGAGACTCAAAACACTAATTGATGTACAACGTCCGATGCTCTTCTTTCAGACCTATTTCCTGCACATGAAAACAAAACAACAAAACATACACTTCGTGCTTGATTAGTGCTTAGTCATTCATAAGATAAAATGCTCACAACACTTGATAATCTCTACAGAGTCAAAGCTCGAAAGCGAAACATTTGTAACCTACCATATTCTATGACCTTGATGTATATATAAAATACTGCAAATGAAGCAGGGATCTTAGGTTAAAAATTGGGGTATGACAGTGTCTGGACCAACTTCTTCTGAATCAATGCTGGTAGTAGCTCTGCATAACTCATGGGAATAGGGTCAAAGTTCTCCCTTCTCTTACTATTCCCTTGGCTCCCCTACTGGGATTGTCTTTGATAAACAACGGTAGTTGGAGTAGCATTCACAACAGGAGTCACTGAAGCAACTTGCTGGTGATGCTGAAAATTACTTCTAGGAGGGTTCACTCTCCTCTCTTGCATGACAACATTGGTATCCCCTTCTTTCTTCTTTGTAAACCCATAAGCTGGTTTCTTCACACCTCCGGATCCTTCACCCTTTGTAAAACGGCCTTCTCTTACTGCCTCTTCTAGGAGGACACCCATTCCTACCATCTCTGTAAAATCACTTGGGGCACTTGCTACCATTCTTTCGTAGTAGAAAGCGCCTAGCGTCTTTAGAAAAATTTTAGTCATTTCTTTCTCTTGTGCAGCCACTTCGCGCCATCTCTGTGCATACTCTTTGAACGATTCTCTGTATTTCTGAACCATGGCCCTAAGCTGGTCACGATCGGGTGCCATGTCCACATTGTACTTGTATTGTTTTATGAATTCTTCTCCCAAATCATTAAAGGTATGGATTTTGGCACTGTCTAAACTCATGTATCATTTCAACGCTGCACCGGTCAGACTATCCTGGAAAAAGTGAATCAGCAGACGCTGATCATCGGTGTGGGTAGACATTCTCCTTACATACATCACCAAGTGAGCACGAGGGCAAGTGTTTCCCTTGTACTTCTCAAACTCAGGGACCTTGAACTTAGCAGGCACTTTAACATTCGGAACCAAACACAACTCATTCACATTCTTCCCAAATAACTCTTTTCCCCCAAGAGCCTTCATCTCTCTTTGCATTATATCAAACTACTCTTGGAAATCATCTATTATGTCATAAAGACCCAAATCTTCACTCGGTGGAGGGAAAGGACGACACACATCTTCATTAATAAACGGGACGAAATTCACCGAAGGAGGTGCAGCAGGAATAGTATGCACCACAGGAGGTGCTGGAGTAACAACATTTTGAACCACTGGAGCATCTTGGGGGCCCAAATTGAAACCTTCAGGTGCAAAATTCTCCGGCATTCCCCATGAATAACCCTGAGGCATACGGTTCTGAACAACAGTCGGAGTAGCGGATACAGGAACAACAGGAACTTTATCATTTGCCCTTGTTGGTTGAGGTTGAACACTCGGTGGATGATTCTGAGAAACCACCAGAGCTTCCATCAGAGTAGTCAAATTATCCAAGCCATCCTTCAAAGCAGAAACTTCTTCGCGCAGCTCGCGATTCTCCTATTCCAAATTGTCCATCTTCTTTTTGAAGTTAGCCCGAGTGTTGTAGTGATGAGTCAGCTTGCTGAACAAAGTAAAGAAGCTGGGTAAGGCACTTGGATATGCATAATAAATGCAAGAAATATGTGCAATATGATGCATGTCATGCAATGCACATGATTATTTTCGTTCCATGATTTAATATTTCAAGGGATTTAAGATTTATAGACATATTGCAAACATCAAAATAATAACACATTTTGAAATACTGAAAAATTTTATTATAATAAATCCAAAATGGATTACAAGTTTCAATGATCCCAAGTACAAGATGAAAATACAATCTAAAAAATCCTGAGAGAAAGAAACTGATAGAGATCAATCTGTACGCTGGCGCTTCTCCGTGAGCCTGGCAATTTGAGCCCTCAACCTCTGGTTTTCTTCCACCTGTCTGATGGTAACCTCCTTCCAATCATCTGAAGTAGGAAGTGAGTAATCAGCACTTGTTTGAGGCTTAGGAGAAAATAAATCCCCTTTCCTTTCCATAGACTCCACCGCTCGAATTTCAAGGATCTCGATCAAATCATCTTTCTCCTTCAAGTCTGCCTTGTAAGAACTCTCTAAAGTCTGGAACTTGTTCTTCCAAGCATCCATTTCCTATTGCATCCTAACCAAAGCGAGTTGCGGTTCTTCTAGATCATCTAATAAGGGAGGAGTGGTCTTCACAAATAGATCAGGCATGGGTGTCTCCCGAGTATACGGCATCTTCAACTGAATGGCTCTCGATCGGATCCACTGAAGATATGGCTCCAAAGAAACAGCACCCCTAGGTCCCAAATCCTTCCTACTCTTCTTATGAATGTGACGCCAGGCCTTCGCAATCTGCTCCATAGCTTCCCTGTGTTCTTCTCCTTCCTTCAGAAAGAAACTACTCAAATGAATACTGCTTGGTTTATCCCTCATCAGATATCCAAGCTGTCGCCGTTCAAGAACAGGGTTATAGTTAATTCCTCCCTTTGTACCATGAAGAGGTAGATTGGGGAAACTACCACAACTGTCAATAATCTCTATATCCTGATGACCTCGATGATACCAATCAACATCCGAGTGAGTAAGTGCCATGTTCTTAGGAGCCCAACGAGGTTCCTTCTTAACATCCCAAAAAGCATCAGACTGAGGCATATGAGAGATGAACCATCGGTACAACAAAGGCGTGCAGCAGATAATCATTCCTCCATGATAATAACTCCGAGGATGAACAGAGTAATAAGCCTCGTCCAACAATGTAGGAACTGGGTTTCCAGTCATGAAAATCCTGATAGCGTTAATGTCGACAAACTTGTCCACATTAGGGAATAAGAATAATCCATAAGCAAGTAAAGCAAAGATGGCCTCAAAAGAAACCGTACTATTCATCCTGGAAAAGTAACGAGCTTTCTCCAATAAGAACTGAGCTGGTAATCCTTTAATCCCTCCTTTAGTAGTCATAGGGGCTTCCACCTTAGACTTCCCCAGATGAATCAAAGCAGCAATCTCATGTGGTTTTGGCTCACCCTCCAAACCAGTAAAAGGAACACGATCAATAACAGGTATATCTAAAAGATGAGAATACTTTTCCAGTGTAGGCATCAACTGATAATCGGGAAAAGTAAAGCAGTGATACACCGGATCATAGAACTGGACCAAGGTCATGAGAATACCCTCCTTCATCTTCAGCTTCATGAGAGGAATAATGGATCCATACTTCTTCTGAAAGTCTGCATGACACTCTATCTCTAGAATTAGACAGATCAGTTCATCTATCTTAGGATCCTTGAAACTGTATTTCTCGGTCTTTCTCTTTCAAGACTCCATGGTTAAAAGTACCTGAGATATTCACAAATAGTCAACCTTTGAATCCATTGAAATATTACTTTCTTTAAAAGATGCTTATGACTGCATGGATGCATGATGCAACAATCACACACAAGATCACACATATAGGGTTCATAGGTTCAATGTCACGAGCATGAGGTTGAAGGTATTACCCATAAGGTGTTGGTCTAAAGTTATCACTTGCCGAATAAGGTTCTAGAGGTTCCCAGAGTCTACATCCTTCCTTAGGATATTACCAACTTCCTGATTAACTCGGTAATTAGTAATATTATCAAGAAAGACTCGTCCGAGTGTAGTATCGCGTGACAACTATTTCTGGATTACTCCGTCATAGCTTCTGCACTACACCTAAAAGGCCAAGATGGGTTTGGTATTCTACGGTCCTCAGTTTCAGCAGGCTCCCAGGTCGAAAGCAGTACATCTTCCCGATTACTCGGTAAACGACACTACAGTCAAAGGGGCCTCCACTGAGTGGGGGATCTGATGCCTCCTTTTTTGGGATTACTCCCTCAAAATTAACATGACTATACCGCCCGTCCTATCTTAAATTTTGCCCAAGTCCGGGTATAGGACTTATGAGTAATCACCAAGCACCCTGAAAACCAGGAAAATCCAAACAAACATATATACAAAATATAACACATAAACAACAATAACACATATACAGATAATAAATAAAGATAGGCTTAACCCACTTAGGGATGGACCAGCAAGAGGTCAATCTTTCCCCAGTGAAGTCGCCATTTTTCTGTAGCGGTAGAAATGTTCAAGACTAAGCCATTGGATTGACTAGACTTTATACAAATCAAAATCAAAATCGCCACCGCGCTATATTGTTTCCAAAGGAATGGGAAAAGAGCGAATAACCCAAAAAAGGGGGAAAGATTCAAGGTAAGGGGGTTGGTTATGCAAAGGGAAGGTATTAGCACCCTAAACATCTACGGTACTCCGCAGGAACCTCTTTGTAAAAATCTGTATATTTTGGCTATAAAAATGTGTTGTATATAAAATGGATGGTGGAGGTGAGAAGAGAAATATTTCTTTATGATTTTTGCATCCGCCTCGGTTGCGAACCTTTAGTGCCTATGTACCACCTTTCGTGCAATAGGGGATCAGGGTACACGTAGTTCCTCTTTTAAAAATTTGAAACACAAGTGTGTTGGTTAATTTTAAGAGATAAGACATCATCGTCATTGTCCGTGTGAGAAACATACTTACTACCCACAATCATGAGAAAGGAGAATTTTCTTCATCTCAAAGTGGAGAATATGGATTGGATTTTAAAATCAACAATGCCTCACTCAACACCTAAGTGGAAAATATCTCTCTTCACTACATAATGTAGAAGTATAATTGTTTGCATCACTACAAGGATTGACAAGAGCCTGATCTTTTAAGAAAAGTTTAAGGGTAAAAGCCAGAGTGGCAAAAATGGTTTGAAAGGAGATTGGTTGAATTTTAGTCTTCTCATAAAAGAAAGTGTCAAAGTATTTTTAGATTGATTGAGGTTTATTTATGAAAATTTTTGAAAATTCATTGACATAAGTCCAAGTTTATTATGAAAATGCTTTAAGTTTCAAAGCAAGAAGAGTTTTCAAAAGGAGGGAGAAGATTTTTAAAATTAAAGAAGATGGGAGGAGAAGAAGGGGCTATCCTAAAGCATAAGGTAAAAGCTAAGGATAATAACCATCTAACCAACAAGAAGCCAAAACTTGACATTATGAGTCAAGATAGAATTCCCATTATTTGGAGTGAAACCAAGCAAGCAAAGATATTAGACCTCTTCAAATGTATTAAGTCTTCACAAAAATTGGGCAGAGTAACGACTGTATACGGGTGAATTCCATATTACAAACAAAGGATGCAATCACAAAAACCTACACAAAAAAAAAACAAACAAGCAACCCAATGTCTTGAGGTAAACCTCAAGAGCTCCATACAAAATAATCAGACAAGATCACAAGGTCTCCAAGATAGGCCAAGGTTTCTAATCCTAAGTCCAAAAAAATGTCCACTGCTCCATAATGCCAAGGATAGTAACCAAATAGTCCAAGTATCATTAAGAGTTTTTTAGGGTTTAAGTTGATTATTAAGTATCTTAGGAAAAGAAAAAGAAAAGCTCAAGTGAGCAAAGTAAAAATGACAAGAATATAAATGCTCAAATAAGCAAAGATGAAAATGTCATGAAATGTAAAATGCTAAAAAAATAAATAGTACATAAAGCATAAAAAGAATAAAGCATAAAATAAACAAGTCAATAATTAGTGGTTAGTTGGATGACCATCTTGAAACTTTCATTTGGAACTCATTAGAGGATTGGTAGAATCAAAGCCTCCACACAACAAGTTGCATTTGCTTTTTGTAAAGTATATCATCCATTTGGAATTCTCACAAGTACCATTTAATGATCAACGATGTTTAAGTGATCCGCATTGACCAAAGGTGTTGTAGATCCATTAGAGGATTGGTAGAAGCAAAGCCTCCACACAATGAATCTCAAGGTTATTGGATCAAAGAGATCAAATTAACATACTTGGGCTTGCAATCATAATTTTGGGCCACGAATGATCATTTATTCGAATCGGGACAAATTTTAGCGCTATGTTAAGCAATCGTAAGTGGACTTATATAGAAGTCGCACCTATTTTGAGGCCGGTCAATAGCAATCTATGCACCATTTGCTTTGAGACATGATATAGAGATCATGCTCCAACAACACTTAGTACAATGAGAAGAGGATGAGATGAAGAGGAATTAGGGTAAAAACCACATTTAAATTAATATTTAATCAAACTATTATTAAAATCATTCATCCATCTTTTGTGGAGTTAAACTCAACACCATGGATCCAATAATGTTAATAAATCCATGATCAAAAAATCAACCCAAGACAGCCATAAAATATTCACAAAATAATAATATATTTAATATATGCATTAAAGGGTTTAAAATGGTTTAAAAAATGGAAAAATAATAAGGAAAATGTCAATTATATTCAAATTAATCAAGAAATAAAAAATAAGACCATAGAAAAATCAGAAAATAGGTCAAGTAATTATACAAATTTTTTAGGAATTTTTAAAAGTCAGAAACTATTTTTTAAAATTAAAATAAATGGGTAAAATAAACAAAAATAGCAAACAATAGTAAAGTCAGAAACAAAAATAAAATAAGGTCACCAATATTTGTCACAATATCATTGGATCATTCCATAATTTTTTCAGAATTAAAAAATGTGTAAAAGTATTTTTAAACATTTTAAATAAATCAAATAAGTTTAAAATTCATAAAAAATACCAAAACACAAAATTAAATTGTGAAAAAATAAAAATCAGAAAGAGAATAATCAAAATATTTTTCATAATTTTTTTGGATTTTTTGGACTAAAAATGAATTTTCTATGATTTTTTGAAATTTAAAACAATTAAAACATAAAAATCAGAAAAAGAAAATAAAAGAAAAAGATGTGGACCATTGGATGAGAGTCAAAACGCGTTAGTAATCAAATTCAAAGGATCTGGCGCGTTGTGCATATCATGGTCTTTAGTGAATAATGTACAGAATCATTGATAAATCAGACTTTTGAAAAAAAAACAAATGGAACACTTTCATTGGTTAGAAGGTGACACGTTGGTCATCTTCAACCTCCAGCCCTCACGAATTGCAGGTCTCTCAAACTCTAAAATCAGAAGCTCAAACCTACGCCATTCGCTTCGTCTCTTCAAGACGAAGAATACCATACCCTCGCGCCATTTTTATATAAACTGTAACTCAAGCTATTTGGAAAGAATGTTTTGAAAAGGGATTTGAAAATTCATGGTCAAAACGTGCTTCCAGATAAAAGTAAGTGTTGCGACTAGAACCAGGGCAATGAGAGTAACACAATGATACCAAAGTTTTGAAGAATTGATGAAGGAATCTACCTATTGAAGTTGAGTTGCAGAGCTCTGAAACTGGACTTCTATGGAGCAATATAGGGCACGATTCTTGAATGTGATTATATGGTTAGCTTTAGGGAAGATCAAGAAAGGTGAATTGATGAAGAAAATGGATTGAAAAAGGCTTGAGAATATGATCAAAGTAGCTGAATTCTGAGTTGTGAAGTAAGTTTGGCAGGGTGATTCTGGATATCTAAGCTTGGGAAATTGAACTGGGGATGACCCTCTATTTATAGGGAATCAAATGAGATGCTCAAGCGTGTGGAATGATGCAAATTGGAGGGAAATCGTGTGAACCTGATGCACGAGTAAAGTGTGATCTGATTTGCATAAAAACTCATTCAATCCTTGTGTTTCAAGGCTCTAATCCACTTTGGAAACTTGGTTAAACATGTTTAGATCATAAACACGTGCTAATTTGATGTTTAAAGGCCAAAACATGGATTTCAAATTCTGACTTATGGATAAACTTCATTTCCAAGTTACCAAGTTCAATCCAATGGCATTTCCACCTCAGGGAGTCTTAGGGCAAAATTCTTGATGCTTTGGATATATGAGGTAACAAGCTTTGCAATGGAAAAAGAATGGAATCAAATGGAGACTTGAGCTAAAAATTACATGGAGTCAAAGTTGAAGAAAAAGAGTTGACTTTCCATACATAGAAATATTTCAAATTCATCTTTAAAAATGACCTATAATCTCTTGCATCCAAACATGGCCTTCCATTTATAATTGGCTCTTTACCAAAAAAGATGGAATGAAATAGATCTCTTGAATGACATTTTGCAACTTGAACCACTCAAAATCTCCAAAAATTGAGCAAGTTATGACTTATTGAAGTTGGCCAAAAATCATGAAATGACTTATAATCTCTTGCATTCTTAAGGCAACTTCCATCAATTTTCTTACTCTGCCCATAAAAGAAGGCAAGAAGTAGACATCCTTAAGATCATCATGGAAAAATAATGGGCTCAAGGTGATAAAAATTGACCAAGTTATGACCATTTGAAGTCACATATGGAAAATTAGGGATTCATCTGGAAGACTTGTAATATTTCCTCTTCACCAAGTTTCTTCCACATGAAATATTCTTGAAACTTTTGAAGTGATTTGTTGGTAACTCTTTAAATAGAAGAATGTTTTTGGAATCACTCAAAAATACCAAAAGATGAGCAAGATATGCCTATCTGAAGTCCAAAACCCTAGCTTTTAGATCAAGAGAATGCTTGGTGGAACTTTTCCAAATTTGAACAAACTTTTTGTGCCAATATTCTTCCTTTGGGAATAGAAATTGTTGAGGATGGTGATGAGGACCTATGGCCACCAAAACAAATTCCATACCAACTTCAAAACAACTTCAATGGTGAGGTTTGAATCTCTCAAGCTTTTGACTAGGGCATGGAAATAAACTCATGAACCCATGAAGTAACTTGCTAAACCTCATTTCCTTGACCTACATTATCAACAAGTGAGACAAACCAACATTTCATTTTGTTAATTAGAGAGAAAAATCAAAGTACAATATCTATGATCACAAAATCAAACAAATTAAGGTGCTTGGTAACTCCTCAAAGAGCAAAGCTAAAGATAGGGAGAAGAACCAAAATCCCTAATGTGATTTTGTGGTGATTTAAACAATATGGTATGATGAAGGGATCTTAGGGGGAAAAATTGGGGTACAACAGTTATTATCAATAATAAATGGAGTCTTTGCAAGCTAAATAAAATAATAAATACAAAGAATTGGGTAAAAGCTCAAATTTCATTAATAGAATGGTAGTCTACGAATGGCGAGACTCCATCGATAATTACAAAGTTCGGAAAATGGTAATATATAATGGAAAAGATACATTGAGGTACAATGACCACTATCCCCTCTAACAACTTTTGAAATCCTGAGCAGCAACTTCTGTTGAAGTGTGATGAGAATCCGAGAATATTGTTCCTCCAATGATCAAGTCTTGTCTAATGTAGTTACTTGCCAAGAAAGTACCTAACTTTTGCCTAAGCTGCCCTTGCGAGTTTTCAGCTTAGCAGGAAATTTATTCTGTTTACGTCTCTAATTTTTTCCTAGACCGCCCTTTCGGGTTTTCGGCCTACCGAAACGCTCTTTTTTGCCTAAGCCGCCCTTTTGGGTTTTTAACTTAGTGAGCTTTTCTTTTATTCCTTTAGGAGAAGTATTTCTTGACTGCATCACATTCATGGGACGTGGGAACTCCTCGCCATCCATAGTTTCAAGAATTAATGCACGGCCAAAGAAGGCTTTCTTGACAACATATGGGCCTTCAAAGTTGGGAGCCCACTTGTCCCTAGAATCAGTGTTGAAAGACATGATCTTCCTGAGCACGAGATCGCCTTCCCTGAATTCACGAGGTTTGACCTTTTTATCAAAATCTATCTTCATTCTTTTCTGATATAACTGTCCATGACATAAAGCTGTCATCCTCTTCTCTTCAATCAGATTCAATTTTGTCAAATCGGTTTTGGACCCATTCAACCTCTGTCAACTTGGTTTCCATTATCACACATAAAGAGGGAATCTCAACCTCGACTTGGAGTACAATTTCCATTCTATACACCAGGGAGAACGGGGTTGCTTCTGTTGAAGTGCGGACAGATGTTCTATATCCATGCAGAGCAAAAGGGAGTATTTCATGCTAATCCTTAGAAGTAACGACCAATTTCTCGATTATCTTCTTGATATTCTTATTAGCAGCTTCAACAGCCCCATTCATCTTCGGCCTGTACGGAGATGAATTGTGATGGACAATCTTGAATTCCTCACAAAGTTATGTCATCATCTTGTTATTCATATTCGAGCCATTGTTAGTGATAATTCTGTTCGGCACACCATACCGACATATAAGATTATTCTTAATGAAGCGCACAACCACCTACTTGGTAACATTAGCATATGAAGCAGCCTCCACCCACTTGGTGAAGTAATCAATTGCTACCAAGATAAAACGGTGTCCATTCGAAGCTTTGGGTTCTATCATCCCAATCATGTCAATACCCCACATAGAGAAAGTCCACAGGGAGGAAATCACATTGAGAAGTGTCGGAGGCACATGGACCTTGTCTGCATAAATCTGGCATTTATGACACTTCTTTGCAAATTTGTAACAATCAAATTCCATTGTCAGCCAATAGTAACCTTCCCTTAGCATCCTTTTATCCATCGAATGTCCATTGGCATGAGTTCCAAACGAACCTTCATGAACCATATGCATCAACATGCCTGCTTCGTGTCTATCCACGCATATGAGCAAGACCATGTCATAACTTCTCTTATACAACACATTTTCACTGAGGTAGAAACTTCATGCCAATCTTCTCAATGTCTTTCTATCTTTCTTCGAAGCACCGATCGAGTATTCCTGAGTCTGAAAAAAATGCTTGATGTCATGATACCAAGGTTTTTCATCTGCTACCTCCTCTGTTGTAAACACATGAGCGGGGCTATCCATTCGCCGAACCGTAATTCGAGTTATATCATTCCAAGTATTTACTTGGAACATAGAAGCCAGAGTTGCCAGAGCATCCGCCATTTGATTTTCATCTCTAGGAATGTGATGGAATTCAACTTTGTTAAAGAAGGGTAACAATCTTCTAGCATAATCTTTGTAAGGGATCAAGCCGGGGTGACGAGTATCTCATTCTCCTTTAATCTGATTTATTACCAAAGCTGAATCACCATACACATTTAGAATTTTAATTCTGAGATCAATAGCTTCTTCGAGTCCCATGATGCAAGCCTCGTATTCTGCCATATTATTAGTACAATCAAATGTTAACCTTGCGGTAAAAGGAATGTGCGATCCATGGGGAGTGAAAATCACAGCACCAATTCCTTTACCATAAGAATTCACAGCTCCATCAAATATCATACTCCAACGAGATTCAGGGTCAGGACCTTCCTCGGGCAATGGTTCATCACAATCTTTCACTTTCAGGAACATCACATCCTCATCAGGGAATTCATATTCTACAGACTGGTGATCCCCCACTGGTTGGTGAGCAAGATAATCTGCCAACACACTGCTTTTAATAGCTTTTTGAGTGAGGTATTCAATATCATATTCAGATAACAACATCTTCCAGCGGGAAATTCTCCCAGTAACAGCAAGCTTTTCAAAAATGTACTTGATTGAGTCCATATTGGAGATCAACCAAGTAGTGTGATTCAACATATACTGCCGCAAACGCTTTTCCGCCCAGGCCAAAGCACAACATGTCTTTTCCAGCATGGAATACCGCGACTCATAATCAGTGAATTTTTTACTGAAATAATAAATGGCGAACTCTTTCTTCCCTGTTTCATCCTGTTGTCCCAGAGTACAACCCATGGATTTATCTAACATTGTCAGATACATAATCAACAATATTCCTTCGACAGGAGGGAGCAAGATAGGATGTTCAAGCAGATATTCTTTAATACTTTCAAATTCCCTTTGGCAGTCATCCGTCCACACATAAGCTTGATCTTTCTTTAACAACTTAAAGATCGGTTCACATGTTGCAGTCATATGGGAAATGAATCCGGAAATATAATTCAAGCGCCCGAGGAAATCTCTGACTTGGTTTTCAGTTCTTGGCGCTGGCATATCTTGAATTGCTTTGACTTTGTCAGGGTCAACTTTAATTCCTTTCTGGCTAATAATGAAACCCAAAAATTTTCCTGATCGAACACCGAAGGTGCATTTATTTGGATTCAAGCGGAGACGATACTTCCTCAAACGCTGAAACAACTTCAACAAATCTTCTACATGTCCTTCTTCAGTCTGGGATTTGGCAATCATATCATCAACATATACTTCGATTTCCTTGTGCATCATATCATGGAATAGGGTTGTCATAGCCCTTTGGTACATTGCACCAGCGTTCTCCAACCCGAAGGGCATCACTCTGTAATATAATGTTCCCCAGGGTGTGATAAACGTTGTTTTTTCCATGTCCTCCAGGTCCATTCTTATTTGATTATACTCGGAAAATCCATCCATGAACGAGAATACTTTGAATTTTGTCTTTGAACTTTGTTGTGCTATCCACTCACATATCAATGTGTGGCAATGGAAAATCATCTTTTGTACTAGCTTTATTTAGATCTCTGTAATCTACGCACATGCGGACTTTTCCGTCTTTTTTATGTATTGGGACAATATTGTTAATCCATTGAGGATACACTGACGTTACAAGAAAACCAACATTAATCTGCTTTAGAACCTCCTCTTTGATCTTCACTGCCATATATGGGTGAGTTCTTCTCAACTTTTGTTTAATTGGCGGACACTCTGGCTTCAACGAAAAACGGTGCTCTACAATATATGTATCTAGACCATGCATATCTTGATAAGACCAAGCAAAAATATCCACATACTCTTTCAACAACTCAATTAACCTGCTCTTCACATCAGGATGTAGCAATGCTCCAATCTTGACTTCCTTCAGATCTTCTTCTGAATCCAAATTGATCACTTCCAATGGCTCTTTATATGGCTGAATGGTATTTTCCCCGTGCTCAAGCAACCGTGAGATCTCTTCTAGAATCTCAACATGATCTTCTTCTTCAGCCCCATACACATGACACTCAAAGTTGGAAGATGGTGCAGGGTCATTGTATTCAATGGGTTTTTAATTAATCTACACATATGATTTATGATTGCTTTTAGAAACTGACACATATAACAAGTGATCATGCAAATTAAATTTCAGTTATCATTTATTTTGAAAGGTTTTTTTTATTACTATTTTCCGAGAAAAAGCAGAAAATAAAGACACAATTTGGGAAACAAAGACAACTTTTATTATTGATTTTAAAAGTCACAGCAAACAGATAAGCCCTACAACATTAATAATTCCACCTTGGGCAGAGTGAAAGCTTTTTTCAAAAAGATTAACAAAAAAAATTACTTTGAAACATGTATGCAAGAGAGAACATCAATGGTGATCCAGTTCTGAACCCTAACTCCGTGTGTCATATAATTTGGCATTTCCTACTCTGCTTCATCTTCTACAATGGCATTAATCCTGGAAACAATTGGATGAAGATAACCCCCGCTACGGAAGATGTCTTGATACTTGATCGCAGCATACTTCGGCTTCATGCCCTTACCTTTGTCATTCTTCAAAGAGAACCCCAAGCCAGCTCTGTTCTTGTTCACAAGTGGATCCACAATCTGTCCCCATACTTCACTATGGCCCTTACGCATAACCTATTGCGCATCCTTAAGTGAAACCATGGAATTCTCATTTCCTCTTATATTGTCAATGGATAAGGCTTGGAACTGGGTTCCAACAGCAGCTTCATCCGCCTCCACAATGCTAAAAGAGGACAAATGAGATATCAATAATGCTTGTTCCTTATTTATGATCACTACTTTCCCTTCATGTACAAACTTCAGTTTTTGGTGTAAAGTATAAGTGACAGCCCCTGCCTCATGTATCCACGTCCTTCCTAGCAAACAGCTATAAGCGGGTACAATATCCATGACCTGGAAAGTTACCTGAAACAAATGTGGTCCTATATGAATAAGCAAGTCCACTTTACCAATAACAGATTTCCTTGATCCATCAAATGCTTTCACAATGATGCCACTCGGGCGCATAGGCGTTCCTTGATATTTCACCTTTATAAGTGTACTCCTCGGTATAACATTCAACGCGTATCCATTATCAATTATCACATTGGATAGTGAATCATTCTTGTAGTTCATGGAGATATGGAGGGCCAGGTTGTGATTCCTTCCTTCATCTGGTAATTCATTATCGCAGAAACTCAAGTTATTACATGATGCAATGTTCCCTATTACACTGTTGAATTGGTCTATTGGCATATCACTCTCCACAAAAGCTTGGTCCAATACCCTCATCAAGGATTATCTGTGAGCAGAGGAGTTCATCAATAACGCCAAGATAGATATTTTTGAAGGAGTCTGCAGTAGCTGATCTACAATTCTGTAGTCGTTCATCTTGATTATCTTTAAAATACCATCCACTTCTTTCTCCAATGCATCCCTACTAGTCTCACCCGTAGCCTTCTTGGGTTCAACTTTTTCAGCAATTTTCTTTCCAGCACTAACATATCTTCGAACAACTGGTACAAACACACGACCGATGCGGGTCACCCTGCTATTTTCAGCAATATTCCCAACATCAGGAATTGGCTGGATGGGAACTTCCACTCAATCCTCTAAGATTGTAGTGTTGTATTTGTAAGGCATAACCTTATCTGACTTATAGGGGATAGGACCCGGCAAACTAATCACCAATGGGGTAACAACTGGCCTGCTATAATACTCAACTTCAAGCTGGGCGGGTGCCCCAAAACAAGGTACAATGATGTTTACCCCTTCCTCAACACAATCAGTCATTATTGAGTCATTTCTGGAAAACAAATCCTCATCTGAGGAGAAATACTCATCTACGGAGGCATACTCTTCATGCGACTCTTCTTCAGTCAAACTAACCTCAACCATATCAACTTTATGGTAATCATCCCTTTGACTTGTAACCTTGATAATTCCATTACCTAACAACAACTGAACACCCTGCTTCACGATTGAACATCCTCGGGAATCTCGACAGCAAACTCGGCAAGATCCATATTGGTGTTTCACCCGACCAACCATATGGCAGAAGGTAGCATGCAATTACACAAGATCCTCATTCATATACTCTACATCAAAAATTCTGAATTCTCCAGGACATCCAAAAACCATATTCACCTCCTCTTCATACTCTACCCTAGGCTTGATTATGTGGATTAGGCCCTCATCCATCATCTCTTGTAAATCAGCCTTTATCTTATCGCAGCCCTATATGTCTGTATTACAAATAGCACAACCGGCATGGTCATGTGTATAGTATCTAAATTCACAAAGGTTTGCATGCATTTTCACCAAATCTCCTCTAACCAGATTAATATTGAAAATTCGGAAGTCGCCTGGACAACCGGCCACCATATTCACAGCATTTACTCCCCCGTGCTTGGGTAGAGGATTGTCTTTCACATTAGGTCCCACGTCCTTGAAAGATAGAACACCAGACTTCACCAACTTCTGCACCTCAGTCTTCAAAGGATAACAATTCTCAACATTATGCCCTGGTGCTCCCTGATGAAAAGCACATGTTTGGTCTGCTTTGTAGTACCAAGGCAATGGTGATGGTATAGCGGGAGGTGGTCAGGTCTGAACTAACTTCTTCTGAATCAATGCCGGTAGTAACTCTGTATAGCTCATAGGAATAAGGTCATAACTCTCCCTTCTCTGATTATACCCTTGATTCCCCTGCTGGGACAATCTCTAATAAGTAATGGTAGTTGGAGTTGCACCCATAACTGGAGTAACTGAGGCGACTTGCTGATGACGCTGATAATTCCTTCTAGGATTTTTAACCCTCCTCTATTGCATAACAACATTTGCATCCCCTTACTTCTTCTTGGTAAACGCATAAGATGGTTTCTTCACACCTCCAGAACTTTCACTCTTTGTCAAACGGCCCTCTCTTACAGCCTCTTCTAAGCGGATACCCACTCCTACCATTTCAGTAAAGTCACTTGGTGCACTTTCTACCATCCTCTCGTAGTAGAAAGCACCCAGCATTTTCAATAAAATCTTAGTCATCTCCTTCTCTTCCATGGGAGGAATCACTTGGGCGGCTACCTTACGCCATCTCTATGCATATTATTTGAATGATTCCCTGTCTTTCTGAACCATGGCCCTGAGTTGATCATGGTCAGGCGCCATGTCCATGTTGTACTTGTATTGTTTGATGAATGCTTCTCCCAAATCATTGAAAGTATGGATATTGGCGTTGTCCAAACTCATATACCACTTCAGTGTAGAACCGATCAAACTATCCTGAAAAAAGTGAATCATCAGATGCTGATCATTAGTATGGGTAGAAATTCTCCTCACGTACATCACCAGATGAGCACGGGGGTAAGTGTTGCCCTTGTACTTCTCAAACTCCGGGACCTTAAACTTAGCAAGTATCTTAACATTCGGGACCAAGCATAACTCATTCACATTCTACCCAAATAGCTCTTTTCCCCTGAGGGCCTTCATCTCTCTTTGCATTTTGTCAAACTGCTCTTGAAAATCATCCATTCTGTCATAAAGACCCAAGTCTTCACTCAGTGGAGGGAAAGGGTGACACACATCATCATTAACAAACGAAACCATATTCACCAAAGGAGGCGCAGCAGGAGCAGCATGCACCACAGGAGGTGTCGGAGTAACAATAGTCTGAACAATTGGAGTATCTTAAGGACCAAGATTGAAACCTTCAGGTGCAAAATTCTCTAGCATTCCCCAATGATAACCTTGAGGCATGCGATTCTGAACAATAGCTGGAGTAGCTGATACGGGAACAGTTGGAGCTTCAGTAGCTGCCCTTGTTAGTTGAGGTTGGACACTCGGTGGCTAATTCTGAGCAGACACCAGAGCTTCCATCAGAGCAGTCAGATTAGCCATGTCGGCCTTCAAAGCAGAAACCTCCTCGTGCAACTCACAATTCTCTTGTTCTAAGTTGTCCATCTTCTTTTTGAAATTAGCCCGAGTGTTGTAGTGGTGAGTCAGCTTGCTGAACAAAGTAAAGAAGCTTGGTGAGACACCTGGACATGCATACCAAATGCAAGAAATATATGCAATATGATGCATGATATGCAATGCACATGTTTTTATTTTATTATTTAATATTTCAAGGGATTTAAAATTTATGGACATTATTGCAAATATCAAAGTAATAACGCATTTGAAATACTGAAAAAATTTATTATAACAACTCCAAAATGGGTTACAAGTTTCAATGATCCCAAGTACAAGATGAAAATAAAATCTAAAACCCTGAGAAGTAAAACTAATGGAGATCACTCTATACGTTGGCGCTTCCCTGTGAGCCTGGTAATCTAAGCCTTCAATCTCTGGTTTTCTTCCGCATATCTGGTGGCAACCTCCTTCCAATCACCTGAATCAGGAAGTGAGTAATAAGTATCTGATTGAGGCTTAGGAGAAAATAAATCCCCTTGCCTCTCCATAGTCTTTATTGCTCGACTCTCACAGATCTCAATCAAGTCGCCTTTCTCCTTCAAGTCTGCTCTAAAGGAAATCTATAAAGTTTGGCACTTATTCTTCCAAGCGTCCTTTTTCTGTTGTATCCTGACCAAAGCAAGTTGTAGCTCTTCTAGATCATCGAATAAGGGAGGAGTGGTCTTCAAAAATAGATCAGGCATAGGTGTTTCCCGGGAATACGGCATCTTCAACTAAATAGCTCTCATTTGAACCCACTAAAGATATGGCTCTAAAGAAACAACACCCCTAGGTCCCAAATCCTTCCTACTCTTCTTATGAATGTGACGCCAGGCCTTCGCAATCTGCTCCCTAGCTTCCCTATGGTCTTCTCCCTCCTTCAGAAAGAAACTACTCAAATTAATACTATTTGGTTCATCCCTCATAGGATAATCGAGTTGTCGTCGTGCAAGAACGGGGTTATAGTTAATTCCTCCCTTTGTACTAAGAATAGGTACATTGGGGAAACTACCACAACTGTCAATAATCTCTATATCCTAGTAAGCTCGATGATACCAATCAATATCCAGTGAGTAAGTTCCATGATCTTAAGAGCCCAGCGGGGTTCCTTCTTGACATCCCAAAAAGCATCAGACTGAGGCATATGAGAGATAAACCACTGGTACAACAGAGGCGTGCAACAGATAATCATCCCCCCATGGTAAGAATTCCGAATATGAATAGATTAATAAGCATCACCCAAAAAGGTATGAACTGGGTTTCCAATCATGAAGATCCTGATAGCATTAATGTTAACAAACCTGTCCACATTAGGAAATAAGAACAACTTGTAAGCAAGTAGAGCGAAGATGGCCTCAAAAGCGATTGTGCTCTTCATCCTGGAAAAGTAACGAGCTTTCTCCAATAAGAATTGAGCTTGTAATCCTCTAATCCCTCCTTTAATAGTCATATGGGCTTCCACTTCTGACTTCCCTAGATGAATCAAAGCAGCAATCTCATGTGGTTTTGGCTCACCCTCCAAACTAGTAAAAGGAACACAATCAATAACAGGTAAATCCAATAGATAAGAATACTCCTCTAGTGTGGGCGTCAACTGATAGTCGGGAAAAGTAAAGCAATGATACATCGGATCATAGAACTGGACCAAGGTCGAGAGAATACCCTCCTTTATCTTCACCTTCATGAGAGGAAAAATGGATCCATACTTCTTCCAAAAATCTGCAGAACACTCAATCTCGGGAATTAGACTGATCAACTCATCTATCTTGGGATCCTTGAAACTGTACTTCCCGGTCTTTCTCTTTCTAGTATCCACGGTCAAAAAGTACTTGAGATATTCATAAATGGTCAACTTTTAAATCCCTTGAAATAAGATCTCTTCAAAAGATGCTTATGAGTACATGGATGCATGACGCAACAATCACACACAAGATCACACATATAGGGTTCATAGGTTCAACGTCACGAGCATGAGGTCGAAGGTACTACCCATAAGGTGTTGGTCTAAAAGTTATCACCTTCAGAACAAGGTTCTAGAGGTTCCCAGAGTCTACATCCTTCCTTCGGATATTACGAACTTCCCGATTAACTCGGTAATTAGTAATATTCTCAAGAAAAACTCGTCCGAGCGTAGTATCATGTGACAACTATTTCTGGATTACTCCTTCATAGCTTCTGCACTACACCTAAAAGGCCAAGATGGGTTTGGTATTCTACGGTCCTCAGTTTAAGCAGCCTCCCAAGTCGAAAGCAGTATGTCTTCCCGATTACTCGGTAAATGACACTACAGTCAAAGGGGCCTCCACTGAGTGGGGGATCTCATGCCCCTTTTTTTGGGATTACTCCCTCAAAGTTAACATGACTATACCGCCCGTCCTATCTTAAAGTTTGTCCAAGTTCGGGTATAGGACTTATGAGTAATCACCAAGCACCCTGAAAACCAGGAAAATCCAGACAAACATATATGCAACATATAACACAAAAAAACAATAATAACACATATATAGATATAAACAAAGATAGGATCAACCCACTTAGGGATGGACCAACAATAGGTCAACCTTTCCCTAGTGAAGTCGCCATTTTTCTGTAGCGGTAGAAATATTTAAGACTAAGCCATTGGATTGGCTAGACTTATACAAATCAAAATAAAAATCGCCACCACGCTTTATTGTTTCCAAAGGAATGGGAAAAGAGAGAATAACCCAAAAAGAGGGGGAAAGATTCAAGGTAAGGGAGTTGGTTATGAAAAGGGAAGGTATTAGCAACCTAAACATCTACAGTACTCCGCAGGAACCTCTTTGTAAAATCTGTATATTTTGGCTACGGAAAAAAATGTTTTATAAAATAGATGGTGGAGGTGAGAAAATAAATATATTTTTTTATCATTTTTGCATCCGCCACGGTTGCGAAATTTTAGTGCCTACGTACCACCTTTTCGTGTAATAGAGGATCAGAGTACATGTAGTTCCTCTTTTAAACATTTTAAAACACAAATGTATTGGTTAATTTTATGAGATAAAACATCATCCTCATTGTCCGTGTGGAAAACATACCTACCACTCACAAACATGAGAAAGGATAATTTGCATCATCTCAAAGTGGAGGATATGGCTTGGATTTTAGAATCAACAATGCCTCACTCAACACCCAAGTGGAAAATATCTCTCCTCACTATATATTGTAGAAGTATAGTTATTTGCATCACTACAAGAATTGACAAGAGTCCAATCTTTTTGAGAAAAGTTTAAAGATGAAAGCCAGGGTGGCAAAATGGTTTGAATGAGATTGATTGACTTTTAGTCTTCTTACAAAAAGGATGTCGAAATATTATTAAGTTTATTGGAGTTTATTTATGAAAATGTTTAAAAATGAATGGACCTAAGTCCAAGTTTATTATGAAAGTGGTTCAAGTTTAAAACAAGAAGAGTTTTCAAAAGGAGGGAGAAGATTTTTGAAATTAAAGAAAATGGGAGGGGAAGAAGGGGCTATCCTAAAGAATAAGGTAAAAGCTAGGGATAAGAACCATCTAACCAACAAGAAGCCAATACTTGACACTATGAGCCAAGATAGAATTCCCATTCTTTGGATTGAAACCAAACAAGCAAAAATACTAGACCTCTTGAGAGAACCAAACTTCAAGTGTATTAAGTCTTCACAAAAAATGGGCAGAGTAACGGTTGTATACGGGTGAATTCCAGATTACAAACAAAGAGTGTAATCACAATAACATGCACACAAAACAAACAAACAACCCAATGCCTTAAGGTAAACCTCAAGAGCTCCAGACAATATAATCAGATAAGGTCACAAGGTCTCCAATCATAGGCCAAGGTTCCTAATCCTGAGTCCAAAAAGTCCAATGCTCCATAATGTCAAGGATAATAACCAAATAGTCCAAGTATCATTAAATATTGTTAGGGTTCATGTTGATTATTAGGTGTTTTAAAAAGAAAAGCAAAACTCAAGCGAGCAAAAATAAAAATGACAAGAAAGGAAATACTCAAATGAGCAAAGATGAAAATGGCATGAAATGTAAATGCTAAAAGTAAATAGTGCATAAAAATAAAAGGGGCATATAATAAAAGAACAAAGGATAAAGTCAATTATTGGTGATTAGTGGTTAGTTGGATGATCATCTTGAAACTTGTATTTGGAACTCATTACAGGATTGGTATAACCAAAACCTCCACACAACAACTTTCATTTGCTTTTTATCAAGTATATCATCCATTCCTGATGAGTATCATTTAATGATCAACGATGTTTAAGTGATCCGCGTTGACCAAAGGTGTTGTATATCCATTAGAGGATTGGTAGAACCAAAGCCTCCACACAATGAATCTCAAGGTTATTGGATCAAAGAGATCAAACTAACATACTTGGGCTTGCAAACATAAGTTTAGGCCACAAATGATCATTTATTCGAATCAGGACAAAATTGAGCGCTATGTTAAGTAATCGTAAGTGGACTTATATAGAAGTCGCGCCTATTTTGAGGTTGGTCAATAGCAATCTATAAACCATTTGTTTTGCGACATGATATAGAGATCATGCTCCAATAACATTTAGTGCAATAAGAAGGGGGTGAGATGAAGAGGGGTGGGAAAGAATACACAAACCACTTTTGGATTAAATTTAATCAAACTATTATTAAAATCATTCATCCATTTTTGTGAAGTTAGACTCAACACCATAGATCCAATGATGTTAATAAAGTTCACGATCAAAAATTTAACCCAAGATCAGCCAGAAAATAGTCACAAAATAATATTACATTTTAATATATACAAAAAAGGTTTAAAAATAATGTTTAAAAATAGAAATAAAAGAGAAAAATATCAACTATGTTCAAATTAATCAAGAAATAAAAAGTAAGACCATAGAAAAATCAGAAAATGACTCAAATGATTTTTTAAAATTTTTGGTAATATTTCAAAGTCAGAAACTATTTTTAAAATTAAAAGAAAGGGGTAAAATAAACCAAAAATGATAAAAAAATAACAAAGTCAGGAAAAAAAATAAAATAAGGTCACCAATATTTATCACAATATCATTGGGTCATTTCATAATTTTTTCAGAATTTAAAAATGCATAAAAGTATTTTTAAACATTTAAAATAATTCAAATAAAGTGTAAATTTATAAAAAATACCAAAATACAAAATTAAATTGTGAAAAAATAAAAATCAGAAAGAGAATAATTAAAAATATTTTTCATAATTTTTTCAAATTTTTTGGACTTAAAATGATTTTTTTATGATTTTTTGAAGTTTAAAACAATTAAATATAAAAATCAGAAAAGAAAATAAAAGTAAAAAATATGTGGACCATTGGATGAGAGTCAAAACGCGTTAGTAATCAGATCCAAAGGATCTGGCGCACTGTGCATATCATGGTCATTAGTGAATAAAGCATAGAAACAAAAATAAAATCAGAATTCAAAAAAACAAGTGGCACGCCATCATTGGTTGGAAGATGACACGTTGTTCATCTTCAACCTCCAGCCAACGTGAATTGCAGGTCTCTTAAACTGTAAAATTAGAAGCTCAGACCTATGCCATTGGCTTTGTCTCTTCAAGACGGAGACAACCACACCCTCGCGCCAAATTTATATAAATTGTAGCTCAAGCAATTTGGAAGGAAAGTTTTGAAAAGGAATTTGAAATTTCATGGTCAAAACTTGTTTCTAATAAAAAGCAAGTGTTGCAACTAGAACCAGGGCAATGAGAGCATCACAATGATATCAAAGTTTTGAAGAATTGATGAAGGAATCTACCTATTGAAGTTAAGTTGCATAGCTTTGAAACTGGACTTCTATGGAGCAATATAGGGCACGATTCTTGAATGTAATTATATGGTTAGCTTCAGGGAAGATCAAGGAAAGTGAATTGATGAAAAAAATGGATTGAAAAATGCTTGTGTATGGATTTCGAAGTTGCTGAATTCTGAGTTATGGAACAAGTTTGGCAGGGTAATTCTGGCTATCCAAGCTTCAGGAAAATAATGTGGAATTACCCTCTATTTATAGGGAATCAAATGGAATGTCCAAGCGTGTGAAATGATGAAGTTTGGAGGGAAATCGTGTGAAGTTGCAAACAAGAAAAGTGTGACTTCCAATTTGATCAAAACTCATCCAAAACGCGCGTTTTTCTATGCTAACCACTTCTGGAACTTAATTAAACATGTTTAGGGGCATAAATGTGCAGAAACAAAGTGTTTAGAAGCCAAATCAAGGATTTCAAACTTCTGACTTGGTGAAAAATTCAGTTTCAAAGTGCCAACTTCTGACCAATGGCATTCTCGGCTCAAGGGGTCTTAGGGCATGAATCTTGATGTTTCAAAAAGATGAGGTTACAAGCTTTGCAATGGAAAAAGAATGGAATCAAATGGATGCTTGAGCTGAAAGTTGTGTTGAGTCAAAGTTGGAGAAAAAATGTTGACTTTCCATACTTCGAAATATTTCAAATGTTTCTTCAAAAGTGACCTATAATGTCTTGCATCCAAACATAGCCTTCCACTTGGAATTTGCTCTTGACCAAAAAAGATGTCATGAAGTAGATCTCTTTAGTGACATTTTGAAACTCGAAACATTCAAAATATCCAAAAATTGAGAAAGTTATGACTTGTTGAAGTTAGCAAAATTTCATAAAATGACCTATAATCTTTTGTATCCTTAAGGAAACTTCCATCCATTTTCTCACTTTTCACATAAAAGAAGGCATAAAGTTCACATCTTCAAGATAATTATGGAAAAATAATGGGCTCAAGGTGATAAAAATTGACCAAGTTATGATCATTTGAAGTCACACATGGAAAATTGGGGATTCATCTAGAGGACTTGTAATATTTCTTCCTCATCAAGTTTCTTCCACATGAAAATTCCTTGGAACTTTTGAAGTGATTTGTTAATAAACCTTTAAAGATAATGATGTCTTTGGAATAACTCAAAAATACCAAAAGGTTATCAAGATATACTCCTTTGAAGTTCAAAACCCTAGCTCCTATATTAAGAAACATGCCTTGAGGAACTTTGACAATTTTGAACAAACTTCTTGTACCAAAACAAATGCTTTGTAAATATAAGTTGTTGAGTATGATAATGAGAACTCATTACAACCACAACCACTTCCATGAGAATTGAGAGGAACATGCACTTGTGACCAAAAGGAATAAAATCTTGTCCAAACATGACTATTTTTTCAATCAACCCCTTGTACTCTTTGGATAAAATTTGATAATCTTGAAATATGGTGAACCAAAATAAGCTTGTCATGCCATTTCCTCCAAAACAACTTCAATGCGGATTCTTGAACTTCTCAATCTTTATTGACTAGGGCATGGAAATAAACTCATGAACCCATGGGGCAACTTGTTAAATCTCATTGCCTTTACCTACATGGATAACAAGAAAGAAAAACCAACATTGCATGTTATTAATTAAAATAAGAAATCAAGACAAAAAATATTCATGATCACAAAAGAACACAAGTCAAGGTGCTTGGTGATTCCTCAAAGTGAAAATCTAAATATAGGGAGGGGAACCAAGAATCCTAGTGTAATATTATTGTAATGGAATCAACATGGTATGATGAAGGGATCTCAGGGGGGGAAAATTGAGGTACAACAGATAGCAATATCAAAGGAAAGGAAGAAATGAACTAAGACTTTTGAGTAGGTAGATTGTTCTTAGTTGCTTGCTCATTTTCAAATCAAACATCCTTGCAAATTTTCCAAACAAACACCAACACTTTCAAAAAACACTTTCAAAAAATTTTCCAAACATGAAACATTTTCAAAAGATCAACACTTTGTATACGTTCTTACGAACGAGAACTATTACAAAGTTTGCCTAAAAGATGGCGCCTTTTCAAAATACTTTCTAAAACCACACAAAGTACATTTTTCAAACAAAAGCAAGTGATATAGCAAGCAACTAAGAGCCCATAGATAACTATGGATGAAAAGGGTGCTAAAACCTTCCCTTTTCATAATCTACCCCCCGAACTCAAGAAATAATCTCAAAGGTATTTCCTATTCTTTTTAGCCTTTCCTTTTGGATAAAAGAAAAGTCGGTGGTGACTCTTGCTAACCGCAACATTTGCGATAAAACGTAAAACACCCAAGTCAATTCTCCCACTGTATCACAGAATTGGAGACTCTGTTGGGGATAATTCTTAAAAGTGGGGTTACCTTAGGGATAGATCACCTTTATTTTCTTTCATTATTTGACTTGATTGCTTTACATTTTGGTTCCTTGTTTGGGCTTGTTTAAATCCTCTACCCGGATTTGGGGATACCTTATAGGTAAGTAGCAATACATTGTGGAAACTGTACGGGATATACCGACATAGTCTAAGCAATAGCTACGTTAGTATGACATATTTGTGGGTACCGGTAGCCCTTAAGTAGTCAAGGAGAATACGGGGCCGTTGAGTGATGTCATGAAGCACTAACTAACTTTTAGAACCTTTACTTGACCAACTTGGCCATTAGGACGTAGTGAGACGATCGACTTTGGTGCAGTCCGGAGTTGGTAGATACTCGATACTACACTCATTGAGGTTTAGTTTTTTAGGATATTTCGGTCGCCGTAAAAGTGGCTTGCGCTGAAACAATGCCCGAGAAGACAGATCAGTGATATTGAGATCCCTTAGAACCCAGTTACTATTTCTAGGACAGGTTTGGTTCAACTAAACTTCAATAGGGTACTTACCTATGAGACTCCATGCAAGCCTAAACCTAAGGACTTGTTTGCCTTGTTTGTATATATTTACTTGTACATAACATCATAAACATCAAAACATCATATTCATTCTCACTAACCATTTCAAGGATTTTTGGGATTTATCTTTGTTCAGTTTTGTAGGACATGGCTTCTATCTGCAGGAACACTATCCAATTCAATCTCGTAAGGATTCCTCCTCAACTCAAAGAGTTAGCATCAAGGGTCCCTAAAAATTCTTCATTCACCGAAAGACATGGTCGCCTCCTAAACTTGGTTACCTCCAACACTGATGAAGATATGATGAAGATGCTTTTCCAATTATTTGATCCTCTACACCATTGCTTCACTTTTCCCGATTATCAACTTGTGCCTACTCTAGAAGAGTTCTCTCAACTCTTGAGGATTCTGATTCTCAATCAATTACCCTTCAAATGTACGAAAAGAGATCCAAAACCTGAGGAGATTGCCTAAGTATTACACTTGCAACAATCTGATGTCACAACTAATTGGGAAACAAGGAGTGGTGTCAAAGGTTTCTTAGCCAAGTTCTTGTTTGAGAAAGCTTAAGATTGTTGGAACTCCTTGGACTTACAAGATTTTGAAGAAATTTTGGCCCTTCTCAACTATGGGATGGTTTTGTTTCCAAACCCTGACCAACTCATAGATGTAAATGCTGTCAAAATCTTCATATCTTACAACCCAGTGCCTACAATGTTGGGAGATATCCTACATTCTTTTCATTCTTGCACTATGAGAAAGAGAGGGATTCTCATGTGTTGCACTCCTCTCTTAGCAAGATATTTTATTTCGTATCTTCCACGATCTGTGTTGAAGAATGAGCAAGGTTTGAGGTGGTCCCATAGGCTGATGACGCTCAGACATTTAGATGTTCATTGGTGTTCCCGATCCTTGGAGAATGTTACCATAGTCGACTGTTATGGAGAATTCCATAATGTCCCCTTACTTGGCATTAGATGAGGTATCACTTACAACCCTTACTTAGCCTTACGACAGTTTGGTTATGCCTGGAGTGATGGTCCACATGAGATGCTTATCCAAGGAGTGGTATTCGACTACGAGAACAACGATCGAAGCTCCCGTAAGAGGTTTATTCGAGCTTGGAGGATGGTAAGAAAAGTTGATAGCAAGATGCTGGGACACAAGAATTCCATTCCCCTTGAGCCTTACCTTAGGTGGGTATGAGCTCGTGCTTAGAAACTTATGATGCCTTATCCCTCCATCTTACCAGTTATCATGGAACCTGTGGTTGAGGGAGATATCCCATACACTGCCCTCCATCCTGACATGCCTACTTCTCTCGAAGACTTGCAAAAAGGTTGGATTCAGATAAAGGAAGAAAGAGATACTTTCGAAGCTCAATTATATGCTAGTGAGAAGAGGGCCTTGGAGCTTACATAGCATCTACAAGAAGAGAAAAGTGTGAACGCCTACCTTGCGCTGAAGAGGATGCGTTCAGTCTTTTTATCTTAGAGAGTTATTTTGTAAGCCCAAGAGGCATGTTGTAATATTTTCAAACTAATTAATGAAAATTGACGTTTGTTCACTCTTTTGTCTATACAAATTTAAATTTCAATAAATCCTTGAAATCATTTGCATATACATCTCTAATGCATCATAACATGACAGGTTTTCACATAATAGGTTTCCTTATCTTTCTGTTGTTTACTTCAGCAAGATGGATCTAGAGAAAACTGTGAAGGATCTTCAGGCACAAAACTCTCAATTCCAAGAGACTCTACTAGCCCTAGCCAAGGGGCAGAAAGACATGATGGCATTGCTGGCAGTTAAGAAGAAGCCCGAGAAGAAAGCTCTACTCAACATGGGTAAAAGGTTCAAAGAGTCGTTTTGTCAGATCCCGATAGTGGAAGACTCATCTGAAGAAGACGAGAATCATATTGGTGAGGTTAAGAGTACCCAGACTGACTGTGTTAATGATCAAGCGTCTGATGATGATTATTTCGACGAGCAGTATCCACCCGCCGATGTCAAGTATAAACAGTTAGCAGACAAATTGAAAGTCGTCAAGATCCAAGTTGTCCCTGGCTTAGATTTTGACGATTTGGGTTTGATCTCTGGGGTTGTGATTCCCCACAAATTCAAAATACCAATCTTTGCAAAGTACGATGGGATTTCTTGTCCAAAACTCCACCTGAAATCTTATGTGCGCAAGATACATTCGTACACTGCTGATAAAAAACTCTGGGTTCACTTTTTCCAAGAGTGCTTGGCCGGAACGCAACTTGAATGGTTTTATCAGTTAGATGGTTCCCGTCTCAATACCTGGGAAGATTTAGCTACCGCATTCTACCATCCGTACCAGTATAACACTGAATTGGCACCAACGAGAGTTCCGTTACAAGATATGTCCATGGGGAAGAATGAAGGATTTAAAGAATATGCACAAAAGTGGAGAGACCTATCCAGTAGGGTTCAACCATCCTTGACTGATAGAGAGCATATTGACATGTTCATGGGCACTTTATCTGGTCCTTTCTTTAACTTGTTGGTTGGCTGCTCTTCTTCTGGTTTCACCGAGCTAATCTTAACTCGTGAAAGAGTTGAAAGTGGCATCAAAAGTGGGAAGATCTCTATGGTATCTGCCTCCACTTCCAATCCTGTCAAGAAACCTTTTGCTACAAAGAAAGATATCAATGATGTGTACGGGGCAAGGGCCCGTACTAAGAAGAATGATCATCCATCTGGAAATGTTGTCTGAATCTCCAATCCAACTCGTACTCCAAGACTATCTGCAAATTATCAATGTTTTGAAACTCCGAGAAGACAATTTACGAGGTTAGGCATGTCACTGTCTCAAGCCTTACAACACTTGCTCAACGGAAGAATTGTCACCGTCTGTGGAGAGGAAGAGTTTATGGTAAGCCACCTTAACTCTTTCAAGTACGTAGAGATGGATGGAGAATTCATTGAGACCCTGTGTCAAGCCTTTGAAGTCATGCCACCGATGGTTGCTGCTACCAAATGTTCCTCTGATGAGTCCAAAGCTGTTAAATATGTGCCGAAGATGGTTTCAGTCAAAGATGTTCGTGCTGCAATTGAAGAAGGAAGCTGTGATACTTGGGGGAAACTCTTCGATATCCCATTCAAAGCGGACAAGTTTGGTTTGGGTTTCACCGTCAAGGCCCAGAAGGAAGTGAGGCGTGCTCGTGCAGGAAAGCCACCTCTTTGCATTGGAGGCCATGAAGTTAATGATGTGGGTGATTCAGATGAAGAAGCTGCATTTGAAGATTGGGTGTATCCAACTACAACGGAGCTGAAGAATTGGCATGCAAAGAACTTCGTGCCCATCTCCTTCATTGAGGATTAATCTACTTGTTTATTGCATTTTATTTGAATTCAAGAACATTTTGTCTGTAATATATTAACAATGACTTTTAAGCCATGTGCCTGGCCCGGGGCCCTTTGGTCCATCTATCAAGGATTTTATTTATGTTCATCTAATCATATGATTATTCAATACAAATCATTGGACTCTTTTGCATTCAAATCTTTGTGTTCATTGTCTTTCTTTTTCCTTCAAATACATTTTTCAAAATAGCCATGTATCTTATATGCACACACTAACATTCTTGCAGGTCCTCATCCACTCTGGATCTTATTGCCAATGACTCTACTATTGCCGACTATGACTTCGAATGTCCAATCAAACAAGTCGAAGATGAAGGCGAGGAAGATTGTGAAATACTGGGAGAACTAGCCAGACTTCTATTATAAGAGGAAAAAGATATTCAGCCGCATGAAGATTCAGTTGAAGTCATTAATCTGGGTACTGAGTCAGATAAGAAGGAAGTCGGCTCTAACTTGGAAAAGAGCAGGTTGGTTCAGATGTTGCATGATTATGTGGAAGTATTTGCTTAGTCTTATGAAGATATGTCAGGGTTGGATACCGATATCGTAGTTCATCATCTACCGACAAAGGAAGATTGTCCTCATGTCAAACAAAAGGTTCGTGCATGAGGCCTGACATGTCTGAAAAGATAAAAGCTGAAGTGATGAAACAATTTGATGTTGTGTTCCTAGCTGTGACATCCTACCCCTAATGGGTTCCCAATATGGTGCCAGTGCCAAATAAAGACGGAAAAGTTTGCATGTGCGTAGACTATAGGGATCTGAATAGGGCAAGTCCCAAGGATGACTTCCCTCTACCATACATTGACGTCTTGGTCGATAATACGGCTCAGCATAAAGTCTTCTCTTTCATGGATGGCTTCTCCGACTATAATCAGATAAGGATGGCTCCTGAAGACATGGAGAAGACAACTTTCATTATGCAATGGGGCACCTTTTGCTACAAGGTCATGCCATTCGAATTGAAGAATTCAGGGGCAACATATCAAAGGGCTATGGTAGCTTTGTTTCATGACATGATTCATCATGAAGTAGAGGTATATGTGGATAATTTGATTGCCAAATCACAAACTAAAGAGGAACATCTCGATCACCTGTATAAACTATTCGAGAGGCTGAAGAAGTACAAGTTAAGGTTAAACCTAACAAGTTCACCTTTGGAGTACGGTCTGGAAAGCTTCTAGGTTTTGTTGTCAGCAATAAAGGCGTTGAAGTTGATCCTGCCAAGGTAAAGGCCATCCAAGAAATGCCAGTCCCTCATTCTGAAAAGGAAGTTAGAATATTCTTGGGTCGTCTCAATTACATTGCCTGTTTCATATCTCACTTGACTGCTACTTGTGAGCCAATCTTCAAGCTCTTGAAGAAAGATCAGGTAGTCAGATGGAACAATGAATGCCAACCTGCTTTCGACAAAATCAAAGAATATCTACAAGAACCTCCCATTCTCTTGCCTCCAGTTGAAGGAATACCCTTGATCATGTACTTGACAGTACTAGAGAACTCTATGGGGTGTGTTTTTGGCCAACATGACGAGTCTGGCTGAAAATAGCATGCTATTTATTACCTGAGCAAAAAGTTTACCGACTGTGAAACCAGATATTCACTACTCGAGAAAACTTGTTGCGCTCTGGCATGGGCTGCTCGCCGGCTAAGACAGTATATGTTGACTCATACCACTCTGTTGATTTCTAAAATGGACCCAATCAAGTACATCTTCGAGAAACCTGCCTTTTCCGGACGGATAGCCAGATGGTAAATGATCTTGACTGAGTACCACATTTAATACACCATGCAGAAAGCCATCAAAGGAAGCGTACTAGTGGATCATTTGGCCCATCAAGATGTGGATGATTATCAGTCCATGAACTTCGACTTCCTTGATGAGAACATCATACTGGTGACCGATTGTGCGAAACCTGGACCGTATGACAGACCTAAACAAGGATCCCGATGGACTATGGTCTTTTATGGGGCTTCCAACGCCTTGGGTAACGGAATTGGTGTTGTAATCATCTCTCCCGAAGGTTTCCACACTCCTTTCACTTCCAGATTATGCTTCGATTGCATGAACAATATGGCTGAGTACGAAGTGTGCATCTTGGGTCTGAAAGCTACCATTGATTTGAGGATCAAGCGTTTAAATGTGTTTGGGGATTCTACTCTAGTGATTAGCCAAGTAAAAGGGGATTGGGACACTAAGCACCCTAATCTCATCCCTTACAAGGAACTTGTGCTATCCCTGATTCCTTACTTCGAAGAGATCGCATTTGAGCACTTCCCTAGGGAAGAAAATCAGTTGGCTGGCGCCTTGGCAACCATTTCTTCAATGTTCAAGGTCAAATGGGACAACGAAGCCCCTATGATTATAATTGAAAGATTCAATGAACCTGCACATTGTTGTGAGCTTGACACTGACACGGGAAAGCCATGGTACCATAAGGTGAAGAGATATCTTGAAGCACAAGAGTATCTCGAAGGGGCATCCATCAATGACAGAAAGTTCTTACAAATATTTTCAGCCAATTCTTCCTAAGTAACAGAATTTTGTACAAGCGCAACCATGACTCTACTATACTCCGATGTGTGAACAAGAAGGAGGCAGAGGGAAATTATGGAAGACATGTACGATGGTCTCTTTAGCATTCACTCAAGCGGACATATGATGGCCAAGAAAATCCCGAGAGTTGGTTACTATTGGTCAACGATGGAGACTGATTACCATCAACACTTTAGAACTTGTCACAAATTCCAAATCTATGTTGACAAGGTCCATGTTCCTCCTATCCCTCTGAACGTCATGACCGCTCTGTGGCCATTTATAATGTGGGTGTGATACAGTGGGAGAACTGACTTGACTGGTTTGTGTTTGATCGTAAATGTTGCGGTTAGCAAGAGTCACCACCGACTTTTCTTTTATCCAAAAGAAAAGGTGAAAAAGCACAGGAAAGACCTTTGAGATTGTTTCTTGAGTTCGGGGGGTAGATTATGAAAAGGGAAGGTATTAGCACCCTCTTCATCCATGGTTTTCCATGGGCTCTTAGTTACTTGCTAGATCACTTACTTTTGTTTGAAAAATGTGCTTTGTGTGGTTTTTGAAAGTATTTTGAAAAGGTGCCATCGTTTAGGCAAACTTTGTAATAATTCTCGTTCGTAAGAATGTATACAAAGTGTTGATCTTTTGAAAATATTTTCGATTTTGAAAGGTGTTTTGAAAGGTGTTTTGAAAGTGTTGGTGTTTGTTTTGAAAATAGCAAGGATGTTTTTGGTTTGAAATTGAGCAAGTAACTAGGAACATTCTACCTACTCAAAAGTCTTTCATGTGCATTTCCTCTTTCCTTTGATATTGTTATCTTACCATCGATTTTGGTAAGTAACCCTATATTTGGATGTAAAAGGGACGGGAGTGGGTCATCGTATAACCATGATTAGAAATGTTGCAAGGTATCTTAGAATTTTTCTTTAGGTACTAAGATCATTTTGAAAGGCAACTTAGATAGCATCATCGAGGGACTATGATCTTGTATTTTGTTCGTCTTTGCTAAGATACCTCACATGCGTAATATGGCAATTTTTGTAAGACAATCAAGTGGATTTACCCTAGGGGTGTTTGTGTGCAAGTGTATTGATTTACATGCATTGTTTTTTACTTTGATTAGGTTTTTCTATTAATTGGTTTTAGTCTTTCAATACAAAACTCTGATTACTAGCATTTGTATTTGAAAGCGTTAAATTGCGGAAATGTAAAGTCCTACACTATTACATCATTTAGGGGATGAGGGTACAATTTACAAATGGGGATGAAGTAGGAACTTAAATATTACAACCATATCAAATAACCATGAAGGAAACGTAAAAACAGTGTAAAAAGAAGGAAAAAATGCATTTTGAACTATTATGTGTCGACACAAGCTCACATGCATCGACACATAACTTTCCTTTCCCCTGTATTGCCAAATCAACACAGTATGAGTCGATACATAATGGTATGTGTCGACTCATACACTGCATGTGTCGACTCATACGTGCTTTGTGTCGACTCATACATTGTTTTTCCTTCTGTTTTGGGCCTGTAAAGCAGTATGTATCGACTCATAAGGCTATGTGTCGACTCATACTGTCATTTTTCCTACTTCAACATTGTTTTGCTGCATACATGGGTTAGTTCTCAACACATAATGAAAATAATGGAAGATAAACAAAAGTTTACCTTCAAGGACAATGGTTACTACATTTTTGTCTTCAAAAATGAATTACTAAAGTCAAGAAACTTACCTTGGAGTTGGATCTTTATACTCTGAATTTGAGTTGTTGTCCTGACTGTTATTGAAAACGGGAAGTGATGATAATGATGTTACATAATTTTTTCTTGTGTTTGAACAACTTCTATATGATATATGTGGAGTGTTTAGATGGTTGGACAGAATTTGCAAGGTATGAGAGGTTCAAAGGTTTGGACTTTAAAACTCAAGACTGGACGTTTTGTGGACAGTTATGGTTTTTGATGGCTATTTTACAACAAGACTTATGGATTTTATCTCTATTAGTCTAACCTTTTTCTAACCTTTTCCTCTTGCAAATGCTTCTTCTAATTATAGGCAAGGACTTTTGTGCATATGATCTGATTAGGTTTATAAGACAGCATGTTATGGTTTGGTTGGATTACAAAGATCAAACTAAGTCAAGTACTCCATAGTCCCAAGATGAACTACCAAAGTTTCTAGTATTGAGGAGATACTTCCTGTGACTTATGGTGAAGTATAATCAACAACCAGCAAGGTATGGGCTCAAGACAAACTTTGTACAAAAAGCTTGCTTTTCAAGAATAGCAATGGTGCCTTTATGCCATAAATGGAAATATATTTTGGACAATGGTTTAAACACTTGGGTAATAGCTCAAGAGTGGGTGTAAGAATTAAATTATGATGAGATTTGCAAGAAAAGAAGCCTGCAACATAAGATTATGCAGCAAATCAAAAGGGTTTTTGTTATGTGTTCTTCACTAAAATGATTTGCAATTCAATAATGGATGCTCAACTTCAAGCCCTTGAATCTCCTAGCTCAAATATGATAAATTCATGCTCTTGGATGTTTTGGAAAGCTTGAAACAACCTCTATAACTTTCATGTTGGCCATTTTGACAAAATCATCTTGGAACTATGTGAAAAAATTCCAAGAAGTTGGGATAAAATCCTGAACAAAATCTGTTGAAAATTTCTCTAAGTGTTAAATGAAAATCTCATGACTTCATGAATTTATAACTCAAAATCTAAGCACTTACAGGAAAAGTTATGTAAAGCAATGTTGTAGATATCATGGATATCTACAACTTTCATGTTGAAAGTTTCCCTTGAACTGTCTTGCATCTTGGTGAAAGAATGGCATGAAGTGATGAAATTATCATGTATAAAAACACTTAGAAAATTTCTAAGTCTTGGAAATCTTGACTTTTCAAGTTGACTTTTGACTTTCTTGACTCCTTGATGATCAAGCTTGATATTCTTGAATGTCTTGATGAAATTTGATATTTGGAATGTAATGTTGACCAAAAAAATCAAAGTTTGACTTTCCAGTATACAATTGACCCTTTTGCGTTGTGCCAATTCCAAGCCTAAATTGAGGTATCAGTGCTGCAACCTTGACGTCATAGAAGATCTTGTGAGAGAATCCTTGAGAAATGAGAGGGAAAATTTTGGGGTACAACAGCGGGGCATTGACATGATTGGAGAAACCAAGCCCGCCGCTTCTAACGGACATCGCTTCATTCTTGTCGCTATCGACTATTTCACCAAGTGGGTCGAAGCCGCCTCTTTTTCCTCAGTTACCAAGAATGTGGTAGCCAGATTCATCAAGCATAACCTCATTTGTCGCTATGGTATCCCCGAAAGGATCATCACTAACAATGGGACTAACCTCAACAATGTTATGATTATTGAGCTTTGCACTCAATTTAAGATCAAGCATCACAATTCTTCTCCTTATAGTCCTAAAATGAATGGCACAGTCGAAGTGGCCAACAAAAACATTAAGAAGATTGTGCAGAAGATGGTAGTAACCTATAAGGATTGGCATGAGATGTTACCATTTGCACTACATGGCTATCGTACTTCAGCTAGGACATCAACTAGGGCAACTCCCTTTTCTTTAGTCTATGGCATGGAACTGTTTTGCCAGTAGAAGTTTAAATTCCCTCGTTAAGGATTATGAATGAGGCAAGCCTAGGCGAAGATGAGTGGATTCAGACAAGATTGGATCAGTTGAACTTGATCGACAAAAAGCGACTGGCTGCTATCTGGCATGGTCAGACATACCAAAAACGTATGATCAAGGCTTTCAATAAAAAGATCAAGCCTCGAGTATATCAAGCTGGTGACTTGGTGATAAAACCCATCATTCTGCCACAAGGCGACCCCAGAGGCAAATGGACTCCCACATATGAAGGGCCATTTGTTTTCAAGAGAGTGTTCTCTGGCGGTGCCATGATGTTGACTACCATGGATGGTGAAGACTTCCCCATCCTATAAACGCAGACATAGTTAAAAAATACTACGCATAAGAGACCCGCTAGGTTGACACACCTAGGCAAAATAAGGGCGTCCCGACAAACCAAAAGGTTTGGGCAAAAATTAGGGATATATGAAAAATAATTTACACCCGGCAAGTTGAAAACTCGAAAGGGCGACTTAGGCAAAAATGGGTATCCTGGTGGACTGAAAACCCGAAAGGGTGGTCCAGGCAAAAGTTAAGGATTGAAAGCGTATAACTATGTCCCGTGGAATCACCACAGTCAACTTTATCACCAAGGTCTAAGTTCAAACGGTCCAAGATCAATCCAATCAACTTCTGTCAATGGCAAGGGGCATTCGAAGACATTGGGGCAATAGTAGAGTTGGAATGCAATAAGATCATTTCACATGGCTATTATTTTTATTTTCAATTTTTGTTCTCCTTGCGACGATTTTCTCTTACTAGGATCTCTGTCTCTTTGTACAAAAACGCCTATTCATGGGCAAAAATATAAATACAAATATACTTTGAAGTGCAAGCTTTCTGTCTTTGTTTTGAATGCAAAATTGTCCAATGACTAAAATTGAACAAACAGATGCATATGAACATGATTAAAACTATTTGGCACATGTGTCCTGCTAAACAGTAACAAACATCTCTTTAATGTGTTTGGAATATCCCCACAGAGTTATTTCATTAGCATTATCTCCACAAGACAGCTATAATGAACCTCTTCCCTCGAAAAAGTTACCCATAAAGTCTCTTTGCATAGGTTGATCACCAGCCAAAGTCTTAATCTCTTGGAAGCTCTCCCCTATCTAAGTTGATCCTACAAGTAAAAGCCTTGTGGATCTCTTCCTCAAGGAACTCACCTCATCAGCAGTTCATCGAGTATTCATCAACAGGGTTTATTTCCCTAACATACAACAATCAAGGAACCACAAAATTCGCTAAATTAGTCTATCCTCCCCAGCCGAGTCTGTATTCCCCCGGTATAGTCTATCTTCCCCAGCTGAGCCTGTTATCCCCAACTGAGCATGTTATCCCCAACTGAGTATATCCTCCCCAACTGAGTGTATCCTCCCCAAGCTGAGTCTGTCATCCCCGACTGAGTCTACACTCTCCAGTTTGAGTTTACCTTTCAGACTATTGCAAATCATAGGGCCACAACCCCTAATCCCCAGTAAAGTTGTCAAAAAAACCTTTACTATCTCCAAAAGATTACTATGAAACTTGGACCTGACCAGATAATAGTTTAACTCTCCAAGATATAGAAGAAGCTGGACTCAACCAGACCAGGGTTTAACTTATTTTCCCTAGTAGAGTGTGCCTCTACCCCCAACAAGTTACTATGAAGCCTGGATCCAATCAGATATCATTTTTCAACTTCATCTTTTCAAGAAAGTTATTGTGAAGCCTGGATCCAACCAGATAGCAATTCCCCTCATAAGTTTATTGTGAAACCTGGAATCTGACCAGATAACAACCAAATTCCTAAGCAGTTTATTGTGAATCCTGGACCCGACCAGATAGCAATTAACTTCATCCACCTCAAAATCTGCAAATCCTGGAATCCAACCAGGTAGCGGTTTAAAGTTATTAAGTTACTGTAAAGCCTGGATCTAACCAGATATCAGTTCAACTTCGTCTATTCAAGCAAGATATTATGAATCTTGGAGTCCGAACAGATAACAACTAGCCACAATGTTAGCAAGGCACTATGAAGCCTGGACCTGACCATATAATAGTATAACTCTTCAAAAACTATGAAGCCTGGACCCGACTAGATAGTAGTTACCACTTCAAGTTACTATGAAGCGCAGACCCGACCAGATATCAGTTCAACTTCATCATTTCCAGCAAGTTACTGCAAATCCTAGAATCCGACCAGATAACAGTTAACTTCCTTATCACCAGCAAGTTATTGTAAAGCTTAGATCCGACCAGATAACAATTCAATTTCAAGAAATTTTCCGCGAAGCCTAGAATCCGACCAGATAACAGATAATTTATTCTTCCCCAGTAAGTTATCGTGAAGCCTGGAACCCAACCAGATAGCAATTGGCTTCCTCATCCTCATCAAATTTTGAATCCTGGATCCGACCAGATAACAGCTGACATTCAAAAGACAAATCCCCAGAGGAGGCATTCTTTCAACAAATTTGAAGATGTGTATATTCTTCATCCCCAACAGCAATTCGGGATTCAGAACTCCTCAGTAGAATTCAGGGATTTATTTTCCCGGACAAATATGCATCCCACATTCATATATCATAACACGTACATACAAAGTGCATTCATCATAATACCACATCCTATGAACATCATGCATACATCTGCATTTAACTAGCCTTTTTTCCACAAGTAAAACATCAAGTTTTAGTGTTGAATCAACCAAAGATTTATGTTGATACTTCTTCTAGTATTTACCATCCTTCCTCCAGATGGCATCTATAAGACCATTCCCAATACATCTTCTAGTGAAAATTTCTGGGTACTCTAGTGTTCAATCATCTTCCACCTTCAAGTCACGAATGGCGGATCCGCCAATCTAACTCTTCAGGTTTAAGAAGATTGAACAGGGGAAGCTGTTGTACCCCAAAATTTTCCCTCTCATTTATCAATTAATCTCTCACAAGGTCTCCTTTAGTTCAAGACTGCACAAGGGTTAATTAGCTCAAGACACCTCCTCTAGCACTGATGACTGAAAATTAGGGTTTGAGATTGCACAAGGACAAATGGACTTTTAATGCCCCATATTACTTTCATGTATCATTTTGGATCCTCAAGATTGTTCATGTTAAGTTTCAAGTCTTGGATCACATTTTTTGTCAGTTAATTGATCATTTTACCTAAAATCAACTATATTGGGGATAAAGTCAACTGTGGTCAATTTACAGTCAAACTTCATAATTTCTGGTCCATATCAATAATATGAACTCACATATGTCATTTGGTCAAGTTTGGATCATAATTCCTCAAGAAATTTGATCATATCATCAAAAGGACAAAATGGTCAAAATTAGGATTTTGACTGAGAAGGTGCAATTTCTGATTTTTGACCTAGAAAATTATTGATTGGTTTGAGACATGATCTCAAGGATTCAAATGCTTCATTTTGAACTAATGGCATGGCTCAAAACATTCCTTAAGTTCAATTGGTTGACAGTTGAATTTCAGTCAACTGATGAAAAGTCAATTGTACATTGAAAAGTCAAACTTTAACTTTTTGGTCAAAATCAAGTGTCAAAGATCACAATTCATCAAAACTTGTAAAAATATGAAACTTGTTCATCAAGAAATCAAAATGTCAAGATTTCATTTTGAAAAATCAAAATTTCCAAGACTTAGAATTTTTCTAAGTGTTGAAAATTTACTTTTTTTCATAACTTTGAGCAAAATTTTCACCATGATGCAAGATGATTCAAAAGAAACTTCCAACATGAAAGTTGTAGATCACAATGAGATCTAAAACATTGCCGAGCATAACTTCTTCTAGAAATGAATGGATTTCAAGTTATGATTTTAAGAATACATGTTCATGAAACTTGGAAACTCTGAAATTTTGTCTTAGTTTAGGCAGGATTTTGACCTAACTTCATGGAAACTTTTCACATATTTCCAAGATGAATCTTCAAAAATGTCCAACATAGAGGTTATAGAGGACGTTACAAGCTTTCTAAAATGTCCAAGAACTCATTGAGATCATGTTTGAGCAAGTAGAATCGAAGGCAAGAAGTTAGGGTTTTCAAACATGAATTACAAGTCATTTCTTGATGAACACATGAACCAAATCCATGCTAGGCTGCACAATCTTTGCTTTGCAGGCCTCAAAATTGTTTGTCACTCCATATTTAATGTTTTGCACAACTGCTAGAAGCTTTAATCCAAGCATTCAATGCATTGCTCATGCTTAATACCATTTTAGGAAGAAAGGCAACATTGCCATTTTGGAAAAGTGGCTTTATGCACAAAGTCCACTCTTCTTGAGCCTCTAACTTGTTTGTTTAGCACACACTCAACATACAAAGTCAGATAAACATATTTAAAGCTTGTAACGACTCTATATAGCCCTGTATTATGCATTGGGACAATGTGTATCAAGCTTGCTTCAAAAACAAGAAAAAGAGCCATAACATGTGAACTTGTACTTTTGATCAGCCCAAGCTCTCAAAACCTTTTCCTATACATTGAGACATTATTATGCAACCTAAGACACAAGCACTAAGACCCTGAAACACTCCCAAAACTCTCTCTAGCCAGAAATTGCCTCAAAACACCATTGTTATGCAAGTTCTGACTTTACATATAAACTTCTATTTCCCTCGTGCATTTCTTGGCCTTTCACTTCCAAAAGCTTCCTTACATCAAATACAAACTATCCCACACCCTGTTACACGACTGTACCATCATCTTCATCAACTTCCATAACCAAAAACAGAGCATTGCACATTGACTTCTCCAAGCCATTTCAACCACTCTCAACTCAAGCTAAGCATTGCATTAGCTTCCTAGAGACTCAAGGAATCTAACCTGATCATTGCAGCACCTTAAATCAAGCTCAAACTCATTTTACGATTTCCAGTTTTGAGGTATATTTCTTAAACTTTTATCTTCTCATTTAGGCATTGTTAGGCTTGCATTTTTGAAGATAAAATGTAGACATCATTGCCATGAAGTTGTACATGTCCATAGATTTCATTTATTTTGATTGAGGTAGGAGAATTTTGAGTTTGAACTTTCTGAAATATTTAAGTCAGAATTTGGTACTTTCAAAAATTCTCATTCATCTTTGAATTATAGCTTATGATATTTATATGGTTGGACTCGTATGGAAAAATGGAGCAACTTTCATTTTTGCACTTTTCATTTTTGTTGAGAAATGGTGAAGTTACAGGATCCATGGCTAGAAGATGAAGATGAAGTTGTATTCAGGGCATAATTTATGTTACATATTTATTGTTTTGTCAATGTTAACAGATGTATAGCCACCCCAGTGGTAAAGCGCGCGCCTGTTAGCCTTTGGGACCTGGATTCGAGCCCTAGTTGTACCCTTTTGTTCATTTTTCACATTTTTTTCACTTTTTGTTTACAAACATAGGCGCCTGGGCCTCCCATTGGGCTTTGTTTTTTTTGTTTGCTAGTTTTTGACCCCCTGCCTTATTTTTTACACTCCTGGTCCATTATTTTTCTTTGTTATTTTCTTTTCTTTTTTTATTTTCATTTCATTTTTTCTTTACTATTATTATTTTATTAAATGATAAAAAATCCAAAAAAATATTTTTTTATTTATTTGCATATTTAAAAAATGCTCATTTATATTTTATTTCTTCATAAAACAAAAAGACTAAAAAAAATTTCTTTTAACAAATTAATTTATTTTTTAAATAATTAATATTTAGACTTAGGTTTAATTATTATTTTATTTTCTTAATTTAAATTAACTTAGAACTTAGGTTTCTCTTAATTAATTAGTTTTCTCATTTTATTTTTATTAATTTAAAACCTTTTTCTTAAAATCCCTAAAAATCCTTTTTAAGTTAATTTCTTTTCTTAATTAGTTTAAGAATTTCATTTAATTTTCATTAATCATTTTTTTAATTAGGTTAAAAATCAAACTTTTCATTAAAAAACAAAACAAAAATCATTTTCATTTATATTTATATTCTTGCATTATATTTTCAATTCTTGTAAAATATTCAATATGGTTGTAATAGATAATTAGGTTTAATTTTCTTGCAAAGTCCCCATTTGTAAATTTGTATACCCCCTCCCCTAATTATGTAATAGCTTAGTAATTTTAATTTTCGCAATTTATCGTTTTATATAAATGCTAGTAAACTAGGGTTTGTATGGAAATATAAAATCAACAAGTTAGCAAACCCTAATTTAAGATAAATAAGCATGTAAATCAAACACATTTGCACACTTACACCCTTAGGGTAATTCCACTTTGTTACCTTACAAAAATGGCCATGTTATGCATGTGGGATATCTTAGCCAAAAGCAATAAAAAATACAAGATCATAATCCCTTGATGACGCTATCAAATGTTGCCTTTCAAAATGATCTTAGTCCCTCAAAGAAAAATGCTAAGATATCTCACAACATTGCTATCATTGCGATACGGTGACCCACGCTCGTCCCTATACATCCAAAGATAAGGCTTCTTACCAATCAATGGTAAGACAACAATATCAAAGGAAAGGAAGAAATGAACTAAGACTTTTGAGTAGGTAGATTGTTCCTAGTTGCTTTCTCATTTTCAAATTAAGCATCCTTGCTAATTTTCCAAACAAACAACAACACTTTCAAAAAACACTTTCAAAAAACACTTTCAAAACATTTTCCAAACATGAAACATTTTCAAAAGATCAACACTTTGTATATGTTCTTACGAACGAGAACTATTACAAAGTTTTCCTAAACGATGGCGCCTTTTCAAAATACTTTCTAAAACCACACGAAGCACATTTTTCAAACAAAAGCAAGTGATCTAGCAAGCAACTAAGAGCCCATAGATAACTATGGATGAAAAGGGTGCTAACACCTTCCCTTTTCATAATCTACCCCCCAAACTCAAGAAATAATCTCAAAGGTCTTTCCTGTTCTTTTCAGCCTTTCCTTTTGGATAAAAGAAAAGTCGGTGGCGACTCTTTCTAACAGCAACATTTGCGATAAAATATAAAACACCTAAGTCAGTTCTCCCACCGTATCACAATGACCTTTATGGGTTACACCTTGGTTCATATCTTGATCCTTCTTAGGTGTAACCTTCTCAGAAATGAACCTTGAATCGGATTCCGCCCCTTCAAAGTTAATACCTTGGTTCAACCTTGGACCTCCTTAAGTATAACCTTTTTGGGATACACCTTGGTTCATATCTTGAGCCTACTCAAGTGTAACCTTCTCGACGATGAACCTTGAATTGGATTTTTCCCCTTAAAAGGCTATACCTTGGTTCAACCTTGGACCTCCTTAGGTATAATCTTTCTGGGTTACACCTTGGTTCGTATCTTGAGCCTTTTCAGGTGTAACCTTCTCGGAAATGAACCTTGAATCGGATTCTGCCCCTTCAAAGGCTTTATACCTTGGTTCAATCTTGGACCTTGTGATACGGTGGCAGAACCGATTGTTATACTGGTTTTTCATTTTGCATTCGTAAATGTCGTAGTAAGCAAGAGTCACCACCGACTTTTATTTCATCCAACAAAGGAAAAGGAAAAAGAACATAAAAAACCCTTTTTCGAGATGTTTCTGAGTACGGGGGATATATTATAGAAAGGGAAGGTATTATCACCCTTTATATCCGTGATTCTCCATGGGCTCTTAGGTACTTGCTCATTTTGAAATTGCTTGTGTATGCTTGTTTTGAAAAAGTTTTGTTTACTTCGTGATAACCTTTGTATCGTTCCTCAAGAGTGTGATGAGGTTATTTTGAAAACTGTTTTGAAAAAGTGTTTGTGTGAAAAAGGTTTTTTATTTTGAGCAAGTACTTAAGATTTCCACCTACTCGAAAAAAAGCCTGTTCATTTTTTGTTTCCTTTAGGCAGCACTATCCTACTATCAAGGAGTAGGTAGCTCCATTGTTGGAATTTTAAAGGGACGTTCGAAGGGACGAAATGGTCTCTGAAGGCAACAAGTAAGGATACCTTAGCATTTCAAAGGTACTATCATCATAAGATCAATTCGTAGGCAACTCGAGGGACAAGTAGGGACTATGATCTTTATGACGATTTTGAATCGCGGGTCATTGCTAAGGTATCCCTACATTCGAGGGACAAGACCATTATTTCCGAGGCAACGAAGTGGGGCAAACCCTAGGAGTGAACATGTGCAAGTGAGTTTTTTTCTAGTTAATTATATTTGCACAATTAGGGTTTTCTACTGTATTAATCGTTTATCTTTCACATGCAAGCCTATTGTCCATACATCTAACAGTCAAATAGTTGCGGCAATTAAAAGCGAGAAATTAAAATCCTAACTATTACAAGGCTTTGGGGAGGGGATTACATAATTAAAAATCGGGGAATAAACAGTAAATAAAACCCTAATTCGAAACTATTACAAACTATCAACAGTTACATTAATTGAAGAAATAATGGTACGAAAAGAAATAAACGTGCGGAGAATTAAGATGGGAATAAGTTGAAAAGTGCTAAAAATCTAATTAATTAAAAATGTTTTTTTGTATTTTTATTGGGAAAATAACATAAATTTTGAGATTCGCGAGTTAGTCCTAATTCCTATTAAATTTTAATTACAAAAAGATGTTTAAGTTAACCTAATTAAGCTAATTAATTAAGTGCAAATAAATATTTTATGAAAATAATTAACTAAATCTATCATTTTTTGTGATTTTTCTGATTTTATGATTTAATAAAAAAATATTTTTATTGTGAAATAATTAAGTCAAATGATTTTTTGTAAAATAATTAAAATAAATTAAAAATTAAAAGTTAAAAGAGAATGGAATTTGGGCCTGCTGTTGGAACGAAAAAGGGGGGTATGCTGCCAAATTGCTTGCTAGGCCCAACGCTGGAGGCCCAGAGTCTGCGCCTGATCCAATGCACCTCTTTTCTGATGGTTCATGGTGGAACTTCAAGGCTGGAGCGTGAGATCTACATGATGATGGATCCCAGGGATGAGATCTGGGGCGCACGGTGGGCGCTAGGCAAGGAGGTGTATGGGATCTACAACAAAACGAATGAGGAAATGAAAAACTCCAGACCTGGGTATCGAACCCATGTCTTCCCCTTTGCAAGCGCTTCCCTTTACCACCTGGCCATTTTGTCATTTGTTTATATAAATGAACAAAATGTATTATATTGAAAGAATGGTCAAGAATAATAAAAACGCGTGTGAATTCAAATTGGCCACTGGGATCATGCCACCTATTCTTCTTCTTCCTGGCACCTTCGTTTTAGATAACACCCTTTTACCTACAGACGATGTTTGTAGCTACAACCCTGCAAACCTCAAAAATCAAAGCCATGTATGATAAATCAATTCTAAGAATACATATCAACTCGTTTTGATCTCACGAGTATGATGGTAACCTTCTTTTGGTCAAATTTTCCTTGCATCTCAAAGCCCTAAAACGGAGGTTAAAACCCTAATAATGGCAGTTATCCATATATGCGTCAAAACTCACAATTATCCATACAAATGCATTCTAAATAATGATATGAACATGAAGGTATGCTTAGAAGTTGTCAATCATGCGTGTATAATCATAATCGAATTCAAAAATAAAGGCAAATCATGATGCTTGTGTTGGTTGATTCCTGGAGCTTTGATACGTGCAAATGGTGCTGCTAGCTTCAGGAGGTTCCCATGAATGGATTGCTGGCCTTGAAACACCTTGAATCGCCTTCTAAATCAAAATTTTATCATCACTTCTATGTGTGTTCTAGATCTGGCCATGTTGTGTATATGTATTAGAATGCATTAGGTCAACAAAGTTGGAACAAATCTTGGAGATTGATGAGAAAAAGATTTGATTTTCAACTTGATTCTTTTCTTTCTAAACTTGGCCAAAATATGTTGTTTTTATTCCAATCAGCCCTTGCATGATTTGGTCTTTGTTTGACAGCATATATCATCTTCATTAATGCCAAAATCATCCCAAAAACAACTTATATGATTTGTTTTGATTTTATTTGATTTTATTTGAATTTTAGATGAATAAAATCACAATAATAAAATAAATAAGTGAATGAGGCATGGAGTGGTTCATGGGTCGTGGACCATGTTAGGAACAAGATAGAAGCATAAAAAGTTGGGCCCATTTGAAGAAAAATGCATTTTGGGCATTGTTGACTTTATGCAAATTTCCAAAAATGGCCATCTTTGAAAATGCACATCTCTCTCAATTTTGACCTTAATAGGTTGTTCTTGGACTTTTTAGAAAGCTTGGGATGTACTCTAAACAACCTTTTTGTCTCATCTCAATTGGTTCTTCCATGTTCATGTAAGAAGCTTTGACCCACGAGGTATTTTTGTTGACTTTTGGAATGACCTATAATGTCTGAATCCATATCTTTTGATGAGTCCATTTCTTGAACTTGAGGGATGAAGATTAGTTGTAGGGAATTGTATTCTCTTCAAAATGAGCCTTGGATGAGAAATTTATGATAAAGTATGAGGAAGTTATGCCTGGTCAAAGTTTGGTTGACTTTTCCTAAGAAACCCTAATTTAGCAACTTTTGAATTTTGATGAATTAGGAGAATTCCTTGAGTAATCATGATCAACCCTTGATAAAATGATGGATGTCACTTCAAAATGTTGATGTTGACCAAAAATCTTGAAGTTTGACTGTATGTGGGCCACAGTTGACTTTTGACCTAATACAATTGATTTTCAAGCATCTGAGCAGATGACTAAGCAAACTTCTTGTGCAAGGCTTGAAGCTTGACATGGAGGGACTTGAGAACATATTAGGACTATGGAGGGCATATGAGTCCTTTGGAGTTCACCCATCTTGATGAAAATGGAAACCCTAATTAGAGGTCCATTGCTTTAGGAGAGAGTTTGTCTGGTCAACTCTTGGGCATCCTTGAGCAAGTTGAGGATCTCAATGAGCATGTGTTGAGTAAAATGAGAGGGAAAATTTTGGGGTACAACAGCTGCCCCTGTTCAATCTTCTTAAACCTGAGGATGTAGATTGGTCGGTCTATCTTTCGTGATCTGAAGGTGGAAGATGATTGAACACTAAAGTGCCCAGAAATTTTCAGGTTATAATCAGATCAAAATGGCTCCTGAAGATATGGAAAAGACTACCTTTGTTACTCAGTGGGGCACCTTCTGCTACAAGGTCATGCCATTCGGGTTGAAAAATGCTGGGGCAACTTACCAACGTGCCATGGTTGCTTTATTTCATGACATGATCCACCATGAGATCGAAGTGTATGTCGACGATATGATTGCAGGTCCCAAACTGAGGAGGAACACCTTGACCATCTACAGAAGCTGTTTGACCGTCTGAAGTTGTACAAGCTGAGGTTGAACCCAAACAAGTGCACCTTTGGGGTAAGATCTGGGAAGTTGCTAGGCTTCGTCGTGAGCGACAAAGGTATTCAGGTGGACCCTGCCAAGGTTAAAGCCATACAAGAAATGCCAGCTCCTAAGACAGAGAAAGAAGTCAGAGGCTTTCTAGGACGGCTGAACTACATTTCCCGATTCATCTCATATCTAACTGCTACCTGTGAACCAATCTTCAAGCTACTGAAGAAAGATCAAGTAGTATGTTGGAACGATGAATGTCAGGCCGCTTTCGACAGAATCAAAGAGTATCTCCAAGAACCACCCATCCTTATGCCACCTGTTGAAGGGAGACCTCTAATACTATACTTGACAGTACTTGACAGCTCGATGGGGTGTGTGCTGGGGCAGCATGACGAGTCTGGCCGAAAAGAGCACGCCATTTATTACCTTAGTAAAAAGTTTACCGACTGTGAGACCCGATACTCACTGCTCGAGAAAACTTGTTGCGCTTTGGTATGGGCTGCTCGCCGGATGAGACAGTATATGTTGACTCACACTACTCTCTTGATTTCAAAAATGGATCCAATCAAGTACATATTCGAAAAGTCTGCCTTGTCCGGAAGGATAGCAAGATGGAAAATGATCTTGACGGAATACGATATCCAGTACACGACTCAGAAAGCCATCAAGGGAAGTGTAGTGGCAGACCATTTGGCACACCAGGCAGTAGACGACTACCAGTCAATGAACTTTGAATTTCCTGACGAGAACATCATGGTAGTGACTGATTGTGAAGTACCTGGACCGGATGAAGGACCTGAGGAAGGATCCCGATGGTCTATGCACTTTGACGGAGCTTCAAACGCTTTGGGTAATGGTATCGGCGCTGTGATCATATCCCCCAAAGGCACTCATACTCCACTTACTGCCCGACTATGTTTCAACTGCACCAACAACATGGCGGAGTATGAGGCGTGCATTATGGGTCTTCAAGCTGCAATTGACTTAAGGATCAAGTTTCTGAGTGTCTTCGGAGATTCCGCTCTCGTGATCAACCAGATCAAAGGCGAGTGGGATACGAAACACCCAAATCTTATTCCTTATAAAGAATGTTTGTTGACATTGATCCCTCATTTCACGGAGATAACCTTTGAACACTTCCCAAGAGAGGAGAATCAGTTGGCGGACGCGTTAGCTACGATGTCTTCCATGTTCAAAGTCAAATGGGACAACGAGGCTCCCCGAATCATTATCGGGAAGTTAGATGAACCTGCACATTGTTGTGATCTCGAGGCTGAAGAGGTAACTGAAAGACCTTGGTATCATGAAGTGAAGAGGTACTTGGAAGCTCAAGAATACCCCGAGGGTGCATGTGTTAATGACAAGAAGTTCCTGAGAAGGTTCGCTGCGAAGTTCTTCCTCAGCAATGGCATTCTTTACAAGCGAAACCATGATTCAACCCTACTGCGTTATGTTGATAAGACTGAAGCAGAAAAGATCATGGCAGAGCTACATGAAGGTACCATCGGAACACATTCCAGTGGGCATACCATGGCAAAGAAAATACTCCGGGTAGGATATTTCTGGTCCACAATGGAAGCTGATTGTTACCAACATTCTCGGACATGTCACAAATGCCAAATCTATGTTGATAAGGTGCACGTTCCTCCAGTACCTCTGAACGTCTTGACAACACCTTGGCCTTTTGCAATGTGGGTCATTGATATGATCGGTGAGATCAGACCTACGGCATCCAACGGGCATCGCTTCATCCTGGTAGCGATTGATTACTTCACAAAGTGGGTCGAAGCATCTTCCTACGCTACCGTAACCAAGAACGTCGTAGCACGGTTCATTCGTCATAACCTGATCTGTCGATACGGCGTCCCGGAAAGGATCATTATGGACAATGGTACCAATCTTAACAATAAGATGATCACTGAGCTCTGCGAGCAATTCAAGATACAGCACCACAACTCTTCTCCCTACCAGCCGAAGATGAATGGAGCTGTCGAAGCAGCAAATAAGAATATCAAGAAGATTGTGCAGAAGATGACAGTGACCTATAAAGATTGGCATGAGATGTTACCGTTTGCTCTTCATGGGTATCGTACCTCAGCAAGAACGTCAACCGGGGCAACACCCTTTTCCTTGGTCTATGGCATGGAGGCAGTCTTGCCTATTGAAGTCCAGATACCCTCTCTCCGGATAATGAAGGATGCAGATCTGAGCGAAGATGACTGGATCCAGACTCGACTTGATCAATTAAACCTAATCAACGAAAAGAGACTCACCGCTATTTGTCATGGTCAGACGTACCAAAAACGGATGATCAAGGCATTTAACAAGAAAGTCAGACGACAAGAGTATCAAGTCGGAGACCTGGTAATCAAGCGCATCATTCTTCCTCAAAGTGATCCCAGGGGTAAATGGACCCCTACGTACGAAGGGCCATTTGTGGTTAAACATGTCTTCTCAGGAGGAGCCATGATTCTAACCACCATGGATGGTGACGACCTTCCTCACCCTGCCAATGCAGACATAGTAAAAAGATACTATGCATGATAAAAGACCCGCTAGGTTGACACACCTAGGCAAAAATAAGGGCTTCTCGGCGAACCAAAAGGGTTCGGGCAAAAATAAGGGATGAAATGAAAAAAATCTGTACACCCGGCAAGTCAAAAACCTGAAAAGGCGGCTTGGGCAAAAATGGGTATCCCGGTGGACTGAAAACCCGAAAGAGAGGTCCAGACAAAAGTTAGGGATAAAGCGTAACACTATGTCTCATTGGATCACATTGCATCCAGAATCCGGTATCAATTATCAGGTTCAAACAGCATCAATCAATCAGCTTCATCTTCAACTAAGTAGCCAAGTGATGAGACGCTTGAAGACATAAAGGCGATAGCAGAGTTGGAACCCAGTGGGATTATTTTCTTCACATAGCTGTTTTGTTTTCCTTTGTACAAATTGTATAAACTCTATTCTGTTCGGCGACGTTCTCTTACTAGGACGTCAGCCTCTTGTACATAAACGCCTATTTACAGGCAAATTCAAAAATCAATACAAATTCACTTTTCAGACCAATTGCCAATTTTTTTTCCTTTTTTCTGTTTTGTTTTGTAAAGAACGTCCAATGTTCAATTTTTGATATATGCATTTTACACTAATTGCTAACTCATAAATATTTGCATGAGAAACAAAGGATTAATTACCGGTGACATCAGAAACAGGGGCAATAATGAGTTGTCTAAGCAATCTAGTTGCTCTGTCCACCAAGGTACCAAGGTAAGTTCAGCTGAAAAATGTAACCCAGATACCTTCACTCCCCACAGAGTAAGACAGATTTCAGCCATACTCTCTCCGAGCAGAGTTGGTCTCCAATCAGCCCCGAAAAGGCACAGTATCTCCAGCAAGTCAGCAACACTCTCCCCAAGCAGATTTAGTCTACTGTCAGCCTTAAGGAAGCTGGGTATCCCCAGAAAATCTCAATATTCCCCAGCGGAGTATACCGATATCCCTCTACAAGCATCCCCGACAGTCTTAATCTAAGATTATTCCCCGGCGGAATACCAGACACCCCAGTGGAGCCATTCCCCAGTACAGTCTCAAAAGTCTCCCCAGGAGAGTTGAATCAATCTCCCCAGTAGATTCTGGAAGCTTATCCCTAGTAGATTCTGGAAGCTTGTCCCCTGCAGAGTACCAACGTATCTCTCCCCGACCATGTTCAGAAGTTATTCCCCACCATAGCTTCTAACTGGGTTATCCTCAGCTAATAACCACGGAAAGATCGTCCTCGACGAAGTTCTTCCTATCCCCCAGCGGAATTCATCAAATCCAACATAACATATCAACGGTATCCCCAGCGGAGTTATCATCAAACCTCAGCGAAGTATCTCTTCCCATAGAGTATTCCCCGCAGAGTATCTCTCCAACAAGTTCATCCCCCAACGGAGTCATCTTCTCCTACCGGTTTATTCTTGTAACCATCACCCCCAGTGGAAATGAAGAACTTCACTCCCCAACATCAGCCCAGGATTCAACTTCCCGGCATTCGTCAAGGATTTATTTTCCTAGACAAAAATACATTCATAAACATATCACACTTCATACATCCTGCTTACATACACAATGCATGCACATACGCATCATATCACACAATCTCATTTATTCTTGAGGATATCATGACATCATGCTTTGCATACATCATGACATTGCATACAACTGATGTTTCACCTTTTCAGGAAAAAGGTCAATCCAAAGATAATTACTATCAACTGTCGCAATTCCAGATTCGATACATGTATCTAGCCAGGGCATGTCTGTGAGCGATCAATTCCAGATTCGATTCCTGTATCCAGCCAGGGCACGTCTGAAGAGTTGGAAGATTCGATACCTGTATCCAGCCAGGGCAAATCTGTTAACGACTAATTCCAGATTCGATTCCTGTATCCAGCCAGGGTACGTCTGAAGAGTTTGAAGATTCGATACCTGTATCCAGCCAGGGCATATCTGTTGACGACTAATTCCAGATTCTATTCTTGTATCCAGCCAGGGCACGTCTGAAGAGTTTGAAGATTCGATTCCTGTATACAGCCAGGGCATATCTGTTGACGACTATTTCCAGATTTGATTCCTGTATCCAGCCAGGGCACGTCTGAAGAGTTTGAAGATTCGATACCTGTATCCATCCAGGGCAAATCTGTTGACGACTAATTCCAGATTCGATTCCTGTATCCAGCCAGGGCACGTCTGAAGAGTTTGAAGATTCGATACCTGTATCCAGCCAGGGCATATCTGTTGACGATTATTTCCATATTCGACTCCTGTATCCAGCCAGGGCACGTCTGAAGAGTTTGAAGATTCAATTCTTGTATCCAACCAGGGCATATCTGTTGACGACTAATTCCAAATTCGATTCCTGTATCCAGCCAGGGCACGTCTGAAGAGATTGTATATTCGACTCCTGTATCCAGCCAGGGCACGTCTGTAAGCAACCTTTCGAAGTTCCAGATTCGACACTTGTATCTAGCCAGGGCATGTCTGTGAACGACTGAGTGAAGATCAACACCTGTAACAGGCCAGGTAATTATCTTTCTTTCTCAGGTACGCAAGTTCTCGCTAAAGAATCTCTTACGCGATCGACACCTAGATGGCATCTATAAGCCCATCCTCCCATTACAGTTCCAAATGGCATCTATAAGCCCATTCCCGACAAGGTTCTGTCACACTTCCAGATGGCATCTATAAGCCCATCCTCCTATCCACCATCTCTCCAAATGGCATCTGTAAGCCCATTCCCCGACATCACACTGCTGGTACTCAACTATGTGAGTGCAAATTTTTGGGAACTCTAGTGTTCAATCATCTTCCACCTTCGGATCACGAAAGGCACACAAGCCAATCTAAATCCTCAGGTCTAAGAAGATTGAACAGGGGCAACTATTGTACCCCAAAATTTGCCCTCCCATATTCTTCAAAGTTTTGACAAGCATCACCTCAAATGGTTTAAAGTCTACTCAAAGGCTACACAGTCAACCACTCTCCTAAAGCCAGTCAAATTAGGGTTTTGGTTCTTGCAAGGAAGTTGAGGTTTTCAAGGGCTCAATCAAGTCCCATATGCTCATATAAATTGTCAAGCACCTACATGTCAAGTTTCAAGGCTCACAAGGTCAAGTTGCACAGTCAAAAACCCTAATTGCCTCACAATCAACTGTAGGGGCAAAATGGTCATTTGGCAGTCAAAAGTCAAAAATTTTGGTCAACATCTTATTTTGAAGCCACAATCATCATTTTGTCAAATCTTGACCATGATTTCACAAGAATGGCTCAAAAATCATCAAGGTGTCAAAAGTTTCTATTTTTGGACAGTTGAAAAGTCAACTGTAACTTGACCAAGGCATAACTTTTTCATGGTTCATCAGAAAAATCCCATCCAATGCTCATCTTGAAGGGGAATACATTTCCTACAACTCATCTTCACATTCCAAGTCCAAGAAATGCTCTCACAAAAAGTTATAAATTTCAACATTATAGGTCATTTTCAAAAGTCAACAAAAAGGCACTTTAAGTCAAAGACCATAACTTGAGATTGGTAAATCAAAATGACATGGGACCAAAGGCATTGGTTAGAGGACTTCAAGACCTTTCCAAAATGTACAAGAACATGTCCATATGATCAAAATTGAGCAAGATATGCATTGGAGAAGTTGGGAAATTTTTGTGAAATGGCCAAAAACAACTATCCTTGAAACTTCAATTTTTGACAAAAGGGCCCACTTTTTCCACTTGGTTTAGCCTGGCCATGCCTCCCACGTGTCCCACAATTTATTTCAAGATTAAAAATTAATTTTTCTATTTTTATTTAATTTTATTTGATTTAATTTATTTTAAATCTTTAAAATTCAAATAAAAATCAAGAAAATTAAATAAAGGATATTTTGTGGCTTGAATAGATTTGATACACCATGAAGCACATTCCAAATTCGTGTACAGCCTATTTCAAACACAAAATTCAAATTTGGACACAAAAGGCAAGTTTTCTTCAATGGAGTTTATGGCAAAATCAAGAACATAATTGCATTGGTTTAATGTTCATTATATTGATTGATTCACATTACAAAACATATATGCAAGCCTTGGCAATACAGAACACGACCTAGAAAGCTCCCAAGCGGCCAAACCAATTTCAAATTTTCAAGAGAAAAGTGTGAAACTGAAAACCACTTTGCAGTGCAATTCAAGCTTCCCTTTTGATCCAAACACGTTCCTTACATCCCCAGGAACGATTTGCAATCAAGAACAAGTCCAAATACGCAAGGAATCAAAGAACACGAGCCACTCGGTTTGCCTTATTTCTCAAATCTGTATATCATATTTCATGCTCTTTTAATCCATTTTTTTTGATTGGTTTGTGTTGTTAGGGACCTTCTGAAGCTAGTGAAACAGTTTAATTGTACTAAAACGCGCTGAATCCAAAATCACCATGAACAAATTCTAGGGTTCTTCAGTTTCAAATTTGGGGCTTTCTAAACCCAGAATAATTAGGACTAGTAACGCATATGACTGGATTCGTTGCAATGAGACGAATTGAATGGGATCCTCGCGCCCTTTTTATGTTGTCCCAATTTGTAATCGCTATTTTTCACTGTTGAAGTTAGTGGGGGTTTAAAACCCCCGCTACTTGCTTGCTTTTTGTTTCAGGAAACGAAGAAGACGACATGCGTGGCAATGCATGGTTGGAGGATTCAAATCCACGCGCGTTTTTTTCATATTTTCAGCATAGTGGTTGCTTTTCATATATTATTGTTATTAGTTATTATGTTTACAAATTCAATGCAGTGGCGTAGTGGATGGGGAACGTGTCATGCAAGTGCTGGGACCTGGGTTCGATTCCCAGGTCCCCCCATAATCCCAATGTTATTTTTTCCAATGTGTTCTTGTGCAGATGCCCAAGCGTTGAACACCATGCACCTCACACATCCAACAGGCCAAGTGTCCACAGATGCAAATCCAAAGGTCCAGAAAGCAAGAGCACCATGCTCAGGAGTCAACAGCGCTCCACTCAATTCCAATGGTCAACGTGGCTTCTAAATGGGCCAGAATTCTATGCACACCTCCATCTGGCCCAGTACCCCCCTTCCCTTGATTTATTCTTTTCTTTTCCTTTTTTTTTTTACATTTTTCTTAATTATTAACCTTTTAATTATTTTTATTATTAACAATTAACATAATTAACATATTTTTATAAAAAATCAAAAAAATAGAATTAACATTATTATTATTATTCTCATATTATTTTTGTAAATAAAATATTAACAAATAAATAGTTTAATTAGGCAATTTTAACTTCCTTTCTTAATAATTAAAATAGATTTAGAATTAGGTAAAATTAACTTTTAATTTTATTTCTTTTTATTTTATTCCATAAAAAACATAAAAAAACCAAACAATATATTTTCTTTTAATAAATTAATTAATTAGTTTAACAATTAGTTTTTAATTTCATTTAATCACCAAAAAGACCAAAAAAATTCAATTTCTTTTCTTAAAAGGGTCAACACCCTTAGAATATTCCCGATTTAATTTTTATTCGCGCATAGTTTATTATTATGTAATTGCTTTCAAGATTGTAATAGTAATTAGGTTTATTGTTTTTATTTACTTTCCGTACTTATTTACCAAAAATGGGTCTTTGTATTTTTGGCGATGTATAGACCCGCGCCTTGTAATAGCGTAGGATTTATGTTTCCGCAATTTACTTTCCGCACCCCTAACTGTTAAATGCATGAAAGAATGTATGTAAATAAAATCAATCCGTAGCTCACAAATAACACGTACAAGATAAACATAACATGAAAACAACACACAAGCACATGCCACTCTTAGGGTACACCTCACTGGTTGCCTCGAACGTGGTCATCAAGTATAGGGTGTCTTAGAGGTCGCCCTTTTGTCTAAAAGATCCAGTTGCCTCGAAACGGTTGCCTCGGATACAAAAAGGATCTAGGACATTAGGGTTACTTCTAAGGTGTCCTACCGTTGCTTCGGTGACCACATTGTCCCGATAATCGAATTGACCCGAACACCTCCAACGACGGTGCTACCTACCTCTCAATGGTGGGATAGCACTATCTAAAGGACTCTTACACAGCCTAATTCCTTAGAGTAGGTAGATCTCATGGGTACTTGCTCTTTTCAAAACAAACAAAAATACTTTTCGCACTCACACTTTCAAAAAGTTTTCAAAAAAATTTCATACACTCTGGAGGACAGATACAAGAGTTACTTAGAAATTTTTCAACGAAACTTTTTTCAAACCCACACACACTTGAAAAGAAAACAATTATTTTGAAAACATAAGAGCAAGTACCTAAGAGCCCGTGGATAACCACGGATAGAAAGGGTGCTAACACCTTCCCTTTCTATAAATCTACCTCCCGAACCGAGAAACATTCTCATAAGGAATTTTGCTGTGCTTTTGTCCTTTCCATGTTGGAGAACATAAAAGACGGTGGCGACTCTTGCTTCCGCGACATTTCACGAACCAGCTTTAAACAGTCAGTTCTATTCCCACCGATCACAGAACTGGCGACTCTGCTGGGGATACCGTAAGTGAGGTGTACCTTAGGATAGATCATACTTATGTTTTCAATTGATTGTTTCTTTGCTTTATTATTGTGGGCATTGTCTTGGAGTTTCATAGATCCTAACTCGGATCTGGGGATACCCTTTTAGGTAGCATAAGCTGTGAGGGACCTGTCCGGCGTAGACCGACACGGGTGAAGCAGTGGCTACGTTGGTGTGGCACCTTGGTCTGTACTGATATCCCTTGTGTTGCAACGAGGAGAATATGGGTCTTCTGAGGAGTCATTAAGCACCAACCGACCTTAGAACCCTAATGTGACCCAACTTGGCCATAGAACAGTAGCAGTATGCTACACCCATTGAGGCTAAACTCTCGCGATGGTTCTGGCCGCAAGAAAAGATTGCGACGCTGGAGTTATGACTGATTGAGGGTAGTTAGTGATATTGGGATCCTCTAGAACCCGGTTACTTTTGATAGGACAGGTCTTAACCAACGAAACTGAAAGAGGGTAGTACATGAACTTCATGCTGCCCTAAACTCTAAGGGCTGTCTTGTGTGACTTGTGTGCCTTATCATGTTTGCCTTTGTGAATATTTGTAGTGTGCTTTATCATAACATCATAACATCATACCATTGCATGCATCCTGCATAAGGACTGACCTATTTCAAAGACAAGAGGGTTTCACCTTTGCGCTGTTTTGTAGGACATCATGATGCCTGTGCGAAGGAACACTATCCGGCTCAATTTTGCTCACCCACCTGATTTGCTTAAAGAGTTGGTTGACAGAATTCCAAACACTGCTTCCTTCATCCAGAGTTGCTTCACCTTTCAAGACTTCCAGCTGGTCCCTACCCTGGAAGAATTCTCTGATTTGCTTGGCATCCCTATCTTGGATCAGACTCCCTTCACTGGCTTGGAAAAGGCTCTTAGACCTGAGGAGATTGCAGCAGCCCTTCCTTTGACCAACAAGGAGGTAATGGATAACTGGGTGACTAGAAGCAGAGTTAAGGGCTTCTTGGCTAAGTTTATGATTAGTAAAGCTAACAGTTTCTGGAATGACTTAGACTTCAGGGCGTACGAGGACATTCTGGCTCCCTTAATCTATGGGCTAGTATTGTTTCCAAATCCTGATAACTTTGTCAATATCAATGCCATAAGGATCTTCATGTCTCGGAACCCTGTACCCACTCTCTTGGGTGATATCCTGCAACAACTCTATGCTCGTACTGCCCGAAGACGAGGAACTCTGTGGTGTTGTGCTCCTTTGTTAGGGAGGTGGTTTATTTCGCACCTCCCCAAGTTCATGCTGAAGAACCAAGAAGGAAAAGGCTGGGCTCATAGGTTAATGTCTGTCACTGATAATGACATCATTTGGACTCTCAGAGGTTTAGATGAGGTGGCTGTTATTGATCGTTGCGGAGAATATCCTAATGTTCCATTGATTGGTACTCAGGGTGGAATCTCTTATAATCCATGTTTAGCTCTCCGTCAATTTGGAAGAGCCAGAAGAGCAGGGCCTCATGAGATGTTGGTGCCTCACATCAGTTTTGAGTTTTAGGTAGATAGTGACGAACTGCACCGTAGATTCATCAAAGCTTGGGACATAACTCACAAAGCTGACCCACATGAGTTGGGACCGAAGACTTCTCTACCAATGGAACCCTATTACAAGTGGGTCAGCATCCAAGCTCAGAAGTTAGGTATGCCGTATGAAGCTGTCAGGCCTATCATTCTTGAAAGTCCTGATGGAGACGGGGTTCCTCCAACTGTTCTCCCTCCTCAGATACCCACTGATGTTGATACCCTAAAGAGGTCTTGGGCGCAACTACAGGAAGACCAGGATTATTATCAGGAAAAATTCAACGAACAGGAACAGAAGATCCAGAAGCTGACCAAGCAATTGGAGAACGAGCGGGCCCTGAATGACAATATCCGTACTGAGAAGAGGAGGCCATGAGAGCACTAATGGGCTTTGGATGTTTCTTTTACAACTTTATTTCCTTTTCAGTATTTTCATTCTTGTAACGCCTAAGGGCAAATTGTTGAACAATTTAAAGTTTGAATCTAATAAAGTGTGTTCCTTTTGTCTACAAAGTTGATTCCCGATTGTCTTTAAAAACATAATTCATACGCATTTCATTCATCATATGCATCACAGGTACCCTTTTTCTACAGGTTGCTTAATCCTCTTCGCTGTTTATTTCAGCACTCAAGCATCATGAATCCTGAACTCACTACCGAGCAAGCTATCAAGGCCCTCCAGGCCCAGAACGCCCAATTTCAGGAGATGGTCATGAACTTGGCCCAAGGACAACAAGAGCTGAAGGCTTTGCTCCTGAAGAAGAAGAAGAAGAAGAGGACTGTGCTATTCAACACTGGGCGCAGACTCGGGAATACACTACAGAATGAAGCTGAGAGGACTACTCCATCTGTGGGGGAAGGCAGTCACCAAGGGAGAGAGGTCCCTAGTCCTGTGGTCTCTGACACTGAGACAGACTTCAATGATGAAAAGTACCCTCCTGCTGAGGACCGGTACAAACAATTGGAGGATAGGTTAAATGCTATGGAGATTCAACGTGTGCCTGGGTTGGATTTCAGAGACTTGGGGTTATCTTCCGGGGTGGTGATCCCACACAAGTTCAAGGCGCCTGCCTTTGTGAAGTATGACGGGGCTTCCTGTCCTAAGATGCACCTCCGCTCTTATGTAAGGAAGATCCAGCCTTACACAGCAGACAGGAACTTATGGATCCATTTCTTCCAAGAGAGTCTTTCAGGGACTCATCTCGAATGGTTCTATCAGCTGGATGGAACCAACGTTCGTAACTGGGAGGATTTGGCCACTGCTTTTTACAAGCAGTATCAATATAATTCCGACCTTGCTCCCACGCGTACCTAACTCCAGGGTATGTCACTGGGAACGGGTGAAGGTTTTAAGGAGTACGCACAGAAATGGAGATATCTGGCCGGCAGGGTGCAACCACCGTTGACGGATCGTGAATTAGTGGATATGTTCTTGGGGACCCTATCTGGTCCATTATTCAACCATCTCATTGGTAATTCCTCTGCTGGGTTTACTGATCTGATCCTGACCGGTGAGAGGATCGAAGCTGGTATAAAATCAGGGAAGATACAGAAGGGTGCCTCCTCAAATACTGAAAATAATCCCTTCAAGAAAGAAGCCAGTGCTGTGTATGGTCCCAGGAGGCAAAACAAACCAGAACGCCGCCGAGCTGTCAACACGGTGGTTATTTCTAAGCCTGCTGCTGCTCCTCAGCAATACAACTAGCCCAGAGCTGAGAGGCCCAAAAGGCAGTATACTCGGCTCAGCATGACTCTCTCTCAGATCTTACCACAACTGCTGTCAACTAGCCTGGTAACTGTCAAGGAAGCTCCGAAGGTGGTGAACACAGCATCTTCGAAGTACAACCCCAACGCCTGTTGCGCTTATCACTCTGATAGCCCAGGACATTCTACTGATGATTGTTGGCCCCTAAGGAATAAGGTTCAGGACCTTATTGATGCTAAGGAAATACAATTCAAGGCGCCCGAAAGGCCGAATGTTGTGACCGCTCCCATGCCCCAGCATGGAGTGAATGATGTAGAGGATGAGTTGTATGTAGCTTCTGTGGATGATGTTGCTACTCCGCTGTTGACCATCAAGAGGAACCTGTTGCTAGCCGGTTTATTTCCGGGATGCAGTAAAGGTTGCCCTCTGTGTGCTGATTCACCTGTTGGTTGTCCTTTGCTGAAATCAGACGTCCAAAACCTGATGGATAGTAAAGAGATCTTGTTCAAGAAGATTGCCGTCCCTGCTGCCCCTATTGAAGAAGTTTCAATTGTTACCATTTTCAACAACCCTTCCAAGGCTCCTTCAAAGAAGCCTATCAAAATTATGCCTGTTCACAAGATTGCTCCTATAACCATTACTGTTCCGGGGCCCATCCCCTACAAGTCTGATAAAGTTGTCCCGTGGCACTATGGGGCAGATGTTTATGTTCTGGGAGTGAAGCAAGAGTTCAATACTGGTACCGGTGTCACCAATATCACCGGGCCTGCTAAAGTCACTCGTAGTGGAAGACTGTTCTCACCAGACATTGCACCTCCAGCAATTCAAAGGCCTCTTGTCATCACACTTGCCAGTGTGCCTGTTTCCCCCTCTGATCAAGTTCCTACCCCTGCTGCCGAGTCATCTGACGCTCGGGGCAAGGGGATTGCTACTGATGTGCCTGCCCGGACGGAGGCACCGAAGACCACTGTTGAGGCTTCCAAGCAAGAGATGGAAGAGATCCTCAAAATTATCAAGAAGAGTGATTTCAACATCGTTGAACAGCTGGGGCACACCCTCTCTAATATCTCCATGCTATCACTATTGCTGTGTTCAGAGGCCCATGCCAAGGCCCTGATTGCTTTCCTGAAGACGGCCCACGTACCACAAGAAACGTCTGCTGATCAATTCACCGACTGTGTGGCCAACTTAACTGCTGATAATGGTCTGGGTTTCTCTGACGCTGATCTGACAGCCAAGGGGAAGAACCATAATGATGCCCTGCATGTCTCTATTGAATGCAGGGGCACTACTCTCGCTCATGTGCTGGTTGACACTGGTTCCTCATTAAATGTGCTTCCCAAGAAAGCTCTAGACAGGCTGGACTGTGAGGGTTTAGAGCTCAAACCAAGTAACATTGTTGTCAAGGCCTTTGACGGGTCCAAAAAGATGGTGCATGGTGAGGTTGACATCCCAATCAGGTTTGGTTCACAGATCTTTGACTCAAAATTCTATGTGATGGATATCCGTCCATCCTATTCTTGTTTGCTGGGTCGCCCATGGATCCACAAGGCTGGAGCTGTAACCTCAACATTGCATCAGAAGCTCAAATACCCGGTCAGGGGGAAGATCGTAACAGTGCAAGGGGAAGAGGAATACATGGTCAGCCACCTCAACTCGTTCCGATACGTGGAAATGGATGGGGAGTTCATTGAGACCCCCTTTCAACATTTTGAAGAGGTGCCACAAACATCGGCAGTAGTAGAGACAGTGACTGCAGAAGACTCTCCCTTGAAGATGGCTTCCTTGAAGGATGCCCGGGCTGTGATCGAGAAGGGTGAGTGTGCAAACTGGGGCAGACTTCCTGATTTCACTCCAAAGACTGACAAATTTGGCTTGGTTTCACTGCAGAAGCTCAGAAGGTTGTGCGTAAGGCGAGGATTGGAAGACCTCTTGTGCTCATCACCAACCCGGGAGTGAATGCTATCGAGGACGAAGCAGACGAATCTGAATTTGACAGCTGGATCTACCCAACGACCAACGGTGGACCTAGAAACTGGACTGCAAAAGACTTTACACCTATTACTTTTGTCACCCAGTAATGAACTTCTTTGTTTTGAATTTGTAATGAACAATAATTTGAAACTCTATGGCCCGGTGTCTTACCCGGGGCACCGTGGTTTTATTTGTGAGGGCTTTTGTGTGTCACTTCCATATATCATGAATAAAAGCATTGGACGTTTTTACATTTCAAATCTTGCGCTCCCTTTCTTTCTTTATATATTGCAAAACAGCTATATTTACACACACTCACTCATACAGGTTCCAATCCACTCTGGATCTCACTGGTAACGACTCTGCTACTTCCAGTTATGACTTCGAAAATCCGATCAACTTAGCCGAAGACGAAGGTGAAGATGATTGCGAAGTGCCTGGTGAGCTTGCAAGACTATTACTCCAGGAAGAGAGGGCCATTCAACCACATGAAGAGCCAGTGGAAACGGTAAATCTGGGTACTGAGACAGACAGAAAGGAAGTCAAGATTGGTGCTAATCTAGAGCTCAGTGTGAAACAACGGTTGATCCAGATGCTGCATGACTATGTGGAAATCTTCGCCTGGTCTTACGAAGACATGCTTGGGTTGGATACCGACATTGTGGTTCATCACCTGCCTACCAAGGAAGATTGCCCTCCGGTTAAACAGAAGGTCCACCGTATGCGTCCAGAGATGTCCGAGAAAATCAAAGCTGAGGTTATGAAACAATTTGATGCCGGTTTTCTGGCAGTGACTTCTTACTCTCAATGGGTTGCCAACGTGGTTCCAGTGCCGAAGAAGGATGGTAAGGTCAGAATGTGTGTTAACTACAGGGATTTGAACAGGGCGAGCCCTAAGGATGATTTCCCTATGCCTCATATTGATGTTCTGGTTGACAATACTGCTCAACATAAGGTGTTCTCCTTCATGGACGGCTTTTCAGGTTATAATCAGATCAAAATGGCTCCTGAAGATATGGAAAAGACTACCTTTGTTACTTAGTGGGGCACCTTCTGCTACAAGGTCATGTCATTCGGGTTGAAAAATGTTGGGGAAACTTACCAACGTGCCATGGTTGCTTTATTTCATGACATGATCCACCATGAGATCGAAGTGTATGTCAACGATATGATTGCAAGGTCCCAAACTGAGGAGGAACACCTTGACCATCTACAGAAGCTGTTTGACCGTCTGAAGTTGTACAAGCTGAGGTTGAACCCAAACAAGTGCACCTTTGGGGTAAGATCTGGGAAGTTGCTAGGCTTCATCGTGAGTAACAAAGGTATTCAGGTGGACCCTGCCAAGGTTAAAGCCATACAAGAAATTCCAGCTCCTAAGACAGAGAAAGAAGTCAGAGGCTTTCTAGGACGGCTGAACTACATTGCCCGATTCATCTCACATATAACTGCTACCTGTGAACCAATCTTCAAGCTACTGAAGAAAGATCAAGCAGTACGTTGGAACGATGAATGTTAGGCCGCTTTCGACAGAATCAAAGAGTATCTCCAAGAACCACCCATCCTTACGCCACCTGTTGAAGGGAGACCTCTAATACTATACTTGACAGTACTTGACAGCTCGATGGGGTGTGTGCTGGGGCAGCATGACGAGTCTGGCCGAAAAGAGCACGCCATTTATTACCTTAGCAAAAAGTTTACCGACTGTGAGACCCGATACTCACTGCTCGAGAAAACTTGATGCGCTTTGGTATGGGCTCCTCGCCGGCTGAGACAGTATATGTTGACTCACACTACTCTCTTGATTTCAAAAATGGATCCAATCAAGTACATATTCGAAAAGCCTGCCTTGTCCGAAAGGATAGCAAGATGGCAAATGATCTTGACGGAATACGATATTCAGTACACGACTCAGAAAGCCATCAAGGGAAGTGTAGTGGCAGACCATTTGGCACACCAGGCAGTAGACGACTACCAGTCAATGAACTTTGAATTTCCTAATGAGAACATCATGGTAGTGACTGATTGTGAAGTACCTGGATCGGATGAAGGACCTGAGGAAGGATCCCGATGGTCTATGCACTTTGACGGAGCTTCAAACGCTTTGGGTAATGGTATCGGCGCTGTGATCATATCCCCCAAAGGCACTCATACTCCACTTATTGCCGGGCTATGTTTCAACTGCACCAACAACATGGCGGAGTATCAGGCGTGCATTATGGGTCTTCAAGCTGCAATTGACTTAAGGATCAAGTTTCTGAGTGTCTTCGGAGATTCCGCTCTCGTGATCAACCAGATCAAAGGCGAGTGGGATACGAAACACCCAAATCTTATTCCTTATAAAGAATGTGTGTTGACATTGATCCCTCATTTCACGGAGATAACCTTTGAACACTTCCCAAGAGAGGAGAATCAGTTGGCGGACGCATTAGCTACGATGTCTTCCATGTTCAAAGTCAAATGGGACAACGAGGCTCCTCGAATCATTATCGGGAAGTTAGATGAACCTGCACATTGCTGTGATCTCGAGGCTGAAGAGGTAACTGAAAGACCTTGGTATCATGAAGTGAAGAGGTACTTGGAAGCTCAAGAATACCCCGAGGGTGCATCCGTTGATGACAAGAAGTTCCTGAGAAGGTTCACTGTGAAGTTCTTCCTCAGTAATGGCATTCTTTACAAGCGAAACCATGATTCTACCCTACTGCATTGTGTTGATAAGACTGAAGCAGAAAAGATCATGGCAGAGCTACATGAAGGTACCTTTGGAACACATTCCAGTGGGCATACCATGGCAAAGAAAATACTCCGGGCAGGATATTTCTGGTCCACAATGGAAGCTGACTGTTACCAACATTCTCGGACATGTCACAAATGCCAAATCTATGCTGATAAGGTGCACGTTCCTCCAGTACATCTGAACGTCTTGACAGCACCTTGGCCTTTTGCAATGTGGGTCATTAATATGATCGGTGAGATCAGACCTACGGCATCCAACGGGCATCGCTACATCCTGGTAGCGATTGATTACTTCACAAAGTGGGTCGAAGCAACTTCCTACGCTACCGTAACCAAGAACGTCGTAGCACGGTTCATTCGTCATAACCTGATCTGTCGATACGGCATCCCGGAAAGGATCATTACGGACAATGGTACCAATCTTAACAATAAGATGATCACTGAGCTCTGCGAGCAATTCAAGATACAACACCACAACTCTTCTCCCTACCGGCCGAAGATGAATGGAGCTGTCGAAGCAACAAATAAGAATATCAAGAAGATTGTGCAGAAGATGACAGTGACCTATAAAGATTGGCACGAGATGTTACCGTTTGCTCTTCATGGGTATCGTACCTCAGCAAGAACGTCAACCGGGGCAACACCCTTTTCCTTGGTCTATGGCATGGAGGCAGTCTTGCCTATTGAAGTCCAGATACCCTCTCTCTGGATAATGAAGGATGCAGATCTGAGCGAAGATGACTGGATCCAGACTCGACTTGATCAATTAAACCTAATCGACGAAAAGAGACTCACCGCTATTTGTCATGGTCAGACGTACCAAAAACGGATGATCAAGGCATTTAACAAGAAAGTCAGACGACAAGAGTATCAAGTCGGAGACCTGGTAATCAAGCGCATCATTCTTCCTCAAAGTGATCCCAGGGGTAAATGGACCCCTACGTACGAAGGGCCATTTGTGGTTAAACATGTCTTCTCAGGAGGAGCCATGATTCTAACCACCATGGATGGTGACGACCTTCCTCACCCTGCCAATGCAGACATAGTAAAAAGATACTACGCATGATAAAAGACCCGCTAGGTTGACACACCTAGGCAAAAATAAGGGCTTCTCGGTGAACCAAAAGGGTTCGGGCAAAAATAAGGGATGAAATGAAAAAAATTTGTACACCCGGCAAGTCGAAAACCTGAAAAGGCGGCTTGGGAAAAAATCGGTATCCCGGTGGACTGAAAACCCGAAAGGGCGGTCCAAGCAAAAGTTAGGGATAAAGCGTAATACTATGTCTCATTGGATCACATTGCATCCAGAATCCGGTATCAATTATCAGGTTCAAACGACATCAATCAATCAGCTTCATCTTCAACTAAGTAGCCAAGTGATGAGACGCTTGAAGACATAAAGGCGATAGCAGAGTTGGAACCCAGTGGGATTATTTTCTTCACATAGCTGTTTTGTTTTCCTTTGTACAAATTGTATAAACTCTATTCTGTTCGACGGCGTTCTCTTACTAGGACGTCAGCCTCTTGTACATAAACGCCTATTTACAGGCAAATTCAAAAATCAATACAAATTCACTTTTCAGACCAATTGCCAATTGTTTTTTCCTTTTTTCTGTTTTGTTTTGTAAAGAACGTCCAATGTTTAATTTTTGATATATGCATTTGACACTAATTGCTAACTCATAAATATTTGCAAGCGAAACAAAGGATTAATTACCGGTGACATCAGAAACAGGGGCAATAATGAGTTGTCTAAGCAATCTAGTTGCTCTGTCCACAAAGGTACCAAGGTAAGTTCGGCTGAAAAATGTAACCTAGATACCTTCACTCCCCGCAGAGTAAGACAGATTTCAGCCATACTCTCTCCGAGCAGAGTTGGTCTCCAATCAGCCCCGAAAAGGCACAGTATCTCCAGCAAGTCAGCAACACTCTCCCCAATCAGATTTAGTCTACTGTCAGCCTTAAGGAAGCTGGGTATCCCCAGAAAATCTCAATATTCCCCAGTGGAGTATACTGATATCCCTCTACAAGCATCCCCGGCAGTCTTAATCTAAGATTGTTCCCCGGCGGAATACCAGACACCCCAGTGGAGCCATTCCCCAGTACAGTCTCAAAAGTCTCCCCAGGAGAGTTGAATCAATCTCCCCAGTAGATTCTGGAAGCTTGTCCCCTGCAGAGTACCAACGTATCTCTCCCCGACCATGTTCAGAATTTATTCCCCACCAGAGCTTCTAACTGGGTTATCCTCAGCTAATAACCACGGAAAGATCGTCCTCGGCGAAGTTCTTCCTATCCCCCAGCGGAATTCATCAAATCCAACATAACATATCAACGGTATCCCCAGCGGAGTTATCATCAAACCTCAGCGAAGTATCTCTTCCCACAGAGTATTCCCCGCAGAGTAGCTCTCCAACAAGTTCATCCCCCAACGGAGTCATCTTCTCCTACCGGTTTATTCTTGTAACCATCACCCCCAGTGGAAATGAAGAACTTCACTCCCCAACATCAGCCCAGGATTCAACTTCCCGGCATTCGTCAAGGATTTATTTTCCTAGACAAAAATACATTCATAAACATATCACACTTCATACATCCTGCTTACATACACAATGCATGCACATACGCATCATATCACACAATCTCATTTATTCTTGAGGACATCATGACATCATGCTTTGCATACATCATGACATTGCATACAACTGATGTTTCACCTTTTCAGGAAAAAGGTCAATCCAAAGATAATTACTATCAACTGTCGCAATTCCAGATTCGATACCTGTATCTAGCCAGGGCATGTCTGTGAGCGATCAATTCCAGATTCGATTCCTGTATCCAGCCAGGGCACGTCTGAAGAGTTGGAAGATTCGATACCTGTATCCAGCCAGGGCAAATCTGTTAACGACTAATTCCAAATTCGATTCATGTATCCAGCCAGGGCACGTCTGAAGAGTTTGAAGATTCGATACCTGTATCCAGCCATGGCATATCTGTTGACGACTAATTCCAGATTCGATTCCTGTATCCAGCCAGGGCACGTTTGAAGAGTTTGAAGATTCGATTCCTGTATCCAGCCAGGGCATATCTGTTGACGACTATTTCCAGATTCGATTCATGTATCCAGCCAGGGCACGTCTGAAGAGTTTGAAGATTCGATACCTGTATCCAGCCAGGGCAAATCTGTTGACGACTAATTCCAGATTCGATTCCTGTATCCAGCCAGGGCACGTCTGAAGAGTTTGAAGATTCGATACCTGTATCCAGCCAGGGCATATCTGTTGACGATTATTTCCAGATTCGACTCCTGTATCCAGCCAGGGCACGTCTGAAGAGTTTGAAGATTCAATTCCTGTATCCAGCCAGGGCATATCTGTTGACGACTAATTCCAAATTCGATTCCTGTATCCAGCCAGGGCACGTCTGAAGAGATTGTAGATTCGACTCCTGTATCCAGCCAGGGCACATCTGTAAGCAACCTTTCGAAGTTCCAGATTCGACACCTGTATCTAGCCAGGGCATGTCTGTGAACGACTGAGTGAAGATCAACACCTGTAACAGGCCAGGTAATTATCTTTCTTTCTCAGGTACGCAAGTTCTCGCTAAAGAATCTCTTACGCGATCGACACCTAGATGGCATCTATAAGCCCATCCTCCCATTACAGTTCCAAATGGCATCTATAAGCCCATTCCCGACAAGGTTCTGTCACACTTCCAGATGGCATCTATAAGCCCATCCTCCTATCCACCATCTCTCCAAATGGCATCTGTAAGCCCATTCCCCGACATCACACTGCTGGTACTCAACTATGTGAGTGCAAATTTCTGGGCACTCTAGTGTTCAATCATCTTCCACCTTCGGATCACGAAAGGCACACAAGCCAATCTAAATCCTCAGGTCTAAGAAGATTGAACAGGGGCAACTATTGTACCCCAAAATTTGCCCTCCCATATTCTTCAAAGTTTTGACAAGTATCACCTCAAATGGTTCAAAGTCTACTCAAAGGCTACACAGTCAACCACTCTCCTAAAGCCAGTCAAATTAGGGTTTTGGTTCTTGCAAGGAAGTTGAGGTTTTCAAGGGCTCAATAAAGTCCCATATGCTCATATAAATTGTCAAGCACCTACATGTCAAGTTTCAAGGCTCACAAGGTCAAGTTGCACAGTCAAAAACCCTAATTGCCTCACAATCAACTGTAGGGGCAAAATGGTCATTTGGCAGTCAAAAGTCAAAATTTTTGGTCAACATCTTATTTTGAAGCCACAATCATCATTTGGTCAAATCTTGACCATGATTTCACAAGAATGGCTCAAAAATCATCAAGGTGTCAAAAGTTTCTATTTTTGGACAGCTGAAAAGTCAACTGTAACTTGACCAAGGCATAACTTTTTCATGGTTCATCAGAAAAATCCCATCCAATGCTCATCTTGAATAGGAAGACATTTCCTACAACTCATCTTCACATTCCAAGTCCAATAAATGCTCTCACAAAAAGTTATCAATTTCAACATTATAGGTCATTTTCAAAAGTCAACAAAAAGGCACTTTAAGTCAAACACCATAACTTGAGATTAGTAAATCAAAATGACATGGGACCAAAGGCATTGGTTAGAGGACTTCAAGACCTTTCCAAAATGTCCAAGAACATGTTCATATGATCAAAATTGAGCAAGATATGCATTGGAGAAGTTGGGAAATTTTTGTGAAATGGCCAAAATCAACTATCCTTGAAACTTCAATTTTTGACAAAAGGGCCAACTTTTTCCACTTGGTTCAGCCTGGCCATGTCTCCCACGTGTCCCACAATTTATTTCAAGATTAAAAATTCATTTTTATATTTTTATTTAATTTTATTTGATTTATTTCATTTTAAATCTTTAAAATTCAAATAAAAATCAAGAAAATTAAATAAAGGATATTTTGTGGCTTGAATAGCTTTGATACACCATGAAGCACATTCCAAATTTGTGTATAGCCTATTTCAAACACAAAATTCAAATTTGGACACAAAAGGCAAGTTTTCTTCAATGGAGTTTATGGCAAAATCAAGAACATAATTGCATTGGTTTAATGTTCATTATATTGATTGATTCACATTACAAAACATATATGCAAGCCTTGGCAATACAGAACACGACCTAGAAAGCTCCCAAGCGGCCAAACCAATTTCAAATTTTCAAGAGAAAAGTGTGAAACTGAAAACCACTTTGCAGTGCAATTCAATCTTCCCTTTTGATCCAAACATGTTCCTTACATCCCCAGGAACGATTTGCAATCAAGAACAAGTCCAAATACGCAAGGAATCAAAGAACACGAACCACTCGGTTTGCCTTATTTCTCAAATTTGTATATCATATTTCATGCTCTTTTAATCCATTTTTTGATTGGTTTGTGTTGTTAGGGACCTTCTGAAGCTAGTGAAACAGTTTAATTGTACTGAAACGCGCTGAATCCAAAATCACCATGAACAAATTCTAGGGTTCTTCAGTTTCAAATTTGGGGCTTTCTAAACCAAGAACAATTAGGACTAGTAACGCATATGACTGGATTCGTTGCAATGAGGCGAATTGAATGGGATCCTCGCGCCCTTTTTATGTTGTCCCAATTTGTAATCGCTATTTTTCACTGTTGAAGTTAGTGGGGGTTTTAAACCCCTGCTATTTGCTTGCTTTTTGTTTCAGGAAACGAAGAAGACGACATGCATGGCAATGCATGGTTGGAGGATTCAAATCCATGCGCGTTTTTTTCATATTTTCAGCATAGTGGTTGCTTTTCATATATTATTGTTATTAGTTATTATGTTTACAAATTCAATGCAGTGGCGTAGTGGCTGGGGAACGTGTCATGCAAGTGCTGGGACCTGGGTTCGATTCCCAGGCCCCCCCATAATCCCAATGTTATTTTTTCCAATCTGTTCTTGTGCAGATGCCCAAGCGTTGAACACCATGCACCTCACACATCCAACAGGCCAAGTGTCCACAGATGCAAATCCAAAGGTCCAGAAAGCAAGAGCACCATGCTCAGGAGTCAACAGCGCTCCACTCAATTCCAATGGTCAACGTGGCTTCTAAATGGGCCAGAATTCTATGCACACCTCCATCTGGCCCAGTACCCCCCTTCCCTTGATTTATTCTTTTCTTTTCCTTTTTTTTTACATTTTTCTTAATTATTAACCTTTTAATTATTTTTATTATTAACAATTAACATAATTAACACATTTTCATAAAAAATCATAAAAATAGAATTAACATTATTATTATTATTATTATTATTATTATTCTCATATTATTTTTGTAAATAAAATATTAACAAATAGATAGTTTAATTAGGCAATTTTAACTTCTTTTCTTAATAATTAAAATAGATTTAGAATTAGGTAAAATTAACTTTTAATTTTATTTCTTTTTATTTTATTCCATAAAAAACATAAAAAAACCAAACAATATATTTTCTTTTAATAAATTAATTAATTAGTTTAACAATTAGTTTTTAATTTCATTTAATCACCAAAAAGACCAAACAAATTCAATTTCTTTTCTTAAAAGGGTCAACACCCTTAGAACATTCCCGATTTAATTTTTATTCGCGCATAGTTTATTATTATGTAATTGCTTTCAAGATTGTAATAGTAATTAGGTTTATTGTTTTTATTTACTTTCCGTACTTATTTACCAAAAACGGGTCTTTGTATTTTTGGCGATGTATAGACCGGCGCCTTGTAATAGCGTAGGATTTATGTTTCCGCAATTTACTTTCCGCACCCCTAACTGTTAAATGCATGAAAGAATGTATGTAAATAAAATCAATCCGTAGCTCACAAATAACATGTACAAGATAAACATAACATGAAAACAACACACAAGCACATGCCACTCTTAGGGTACGCCTCACTGGTTGCCTCGAACGTGGTCATCAAGTATAGGGTGTCTTAGAGGTCGCCCTTCTGTCTAAAAGATCCAGTTGCCTCGAAACGGTTGCCTCGGATACAAAAAGGATCTAGGACATTATGGTTACTTCTAAGGTGTCCTACCGTTGCTTCGGTGACCATATTGTCCCGATAATCGAATTGACCCGAACACCTCTAACGACGGTGCTACCTACCTCTCAATGGTGGGATAGCACTATCTAAAGGACTCTTACACAGCCTAATTTCTTAGAGTAGGTAGATCTCAAGGGTACTTGCTCTTTTCAAAACAAACAAAAATACTTTTCGCACTCACACTTTCAAAAAGTTTTCAAACAAATTTTTCATACACTCTGGAGGACAGATACAAGAGTTACTTAGAAATTTTTCAACGAAACTTTTTTCAAACCCACACACACTTGAAAAGAAAACAAATCTTTTGAAAACATAAGAGCAAGTACCTAAGAGCCCGTGGATAACCACGGATAGAAAGGGTGCTAACACCTTCCCTTTCTATAAATCTACCTCCCGAACCGAGAAACATTCTCATAAGGAATTTTGTTGTGCTTTTGTCCTTTCCATGTTGGAGAACATAAAAGACGGTGGTGACTCTTGCTTCCGCGACATTTCGCGAACCAGCTTTAAACAGTCAGTTCTATTCCCACCGATCACAGGCTATGAGAAGGAACCTGGATGGTAGGGTTACCTCAAAATGAAAGCCTGGATAGTATGGCTATGAGAAGGAACCTGGATGGTCGGGTTACCTCGAAATGAAAGCCTGGATAGTAGGGCTATGAGAAGGAACCTGATGGTAGGGTTACTTCGTTTTTGGTTATAGAGATTAGTTGACCCGTTTGATCTTTGGGAACTGATTTTCCATTAGTTGTCTGCAGATATACATTTAATCTTGAACTATTGGAATTGTTGATGATAACTATCTTTCCTGAAAAGATACATAATTAATTATATGTGATGCATGAAATACATTGTGTGATGATGTTCTCAAAATAAATGAGATTATGATGTATGCAATATGTATGCGCATGTCATGATGTATATACATGAAATTCTGTCTGGACATGTCCGAGCCTGGGAAAGCAAATCCCTGACTATTGCTGGAGGGTATAGTGTTTCTGACTGTTGTAGAGAACTATGGCTCTTCTACTTCCGCTGGGGATGGTGAATGGAAATGATTGTACTTCTGCCAGGGAGAGACTCTTGTTTGGAATAACTCTGCGGGGAATAAGTTGGAAAGTGAGTTTCTGTAGCTAAAGTAATGGGCTCTATCGGGGATTGAGCTTCTGTATCCAGAGAAATAAACTCTGCTTGGGGAGATAAAATTTATGACGACCCGCTCGCGATTATGACATTCGGCTGAGGGATGTAGCTGTCAGGTTTCTGAAAGACCCTGGTCGGGGAGCTTACTTCCTGTTTCAGAAAAGCTGACATCAATGCTTTGAATACTTTTACCCTGTGGGGAGTGTATGTACTGATGACTGTGCTCCCAAGCTGTCTCTGCCCTGGTACCTGCTGGGCATAGTATCTATCGGGTTTGACATTTCTTGATTTTGCCATTGTTTCTTAAGTTACGAGCAATTGTCTTTTCATTTCTTATCTAAATATTTATGAGCAGCAATCATATTCAAATGCATATGTCAAGAATAAATTATTGGACGTTCGTGCAAAACAAAACAGAGAAGAAAAAAACTCATAGTTCCTTGTGAAAATGATTTTTTATTGATTTTTTGAAGTTGGCCTGTAATAGGCGTTATCGTACAAGAAGGCTGACGCTCTAGTAAGAGAACGCCGCCGTAAAAATAGAAGCTATACAATTTTGTGTGAAAGGAAAAAAGCTATGTGTAACAATCCCATTGAGTTCTAACTCTGCTATTGCCCATATGTCTTCGAGCGTCTCATCACTTTTCTACTTGGCCAAAAGTTGATTAGATTGATTGGTGTCGTTCGAGCTTGATAATCAATAATGAGGTCTGATCTCAAGGTGATCCAATGGGACATAGTGATACGCTTTACATCTGTAATTTTTTCCTGGACTTCCCTTTCGGGTTTTCAGTCCACCGGGATACCCTTTTTTCCCAAGCAGCCTTTTCAGGTTTTCGACTTACCGGATGTACATATTTTTTTCATTTTCATCCCTTATTTTTGCCCGAACCCTTTTGGTTCGCCAGGAAGCCCTTATTTTTGCCTAGGCCAGTCAAACTAGCGGGTCTTTTAATCAGGCGTAATATCTTTTCACTATGTCTGCATTGACAGGGTAAGGAAGGTCATCACTGTCCATGGTGGTTAGAATCATGGCTCCACCCGAGAAAATGTTTTTAATCACAAATGGCCCTTCGTAGGTGGGAGTCCATTTGCCCCTGGGGTCACCTTGCGGCAATATGATGCGCTTGATTACCAGATCTGCGACTTGATATTCTCGACGTCTGACTTTCTTGTTAAAAGCCTTAATTATTCGCTTTTGATACATCTGACCATGACAAATAGAAGTAAGTCTCTTCTCGTCGATCAAGTTTAGTTGATCAAGTCGAGTCTGGATCCAGTCGTCTTTGTTCAAACCCGCATCCTTCATAATCCTGAGAGAAGGTATCTGGACCTCGATGGGTAGGACTGCCTCCATGCCATATACCAGAGAGTAGGGTGTTGCCCCTGTCGATGTCCGTGCGGAGGTACGGTATCCATGAAGAGCAAATGGTAACATCTCATGCCAGTCTCTGTATGTCACCGTCATATTTTGTACAATCTTCTTGATGTTCTTGTTAGTCGCTTCAACAACGCCATTCATCTTCGGCTGGTAGGGAGAAGAGTTATGATGATGTATCTTGAATTGTTTACAGAGCTCAGTGATCATCATGTTGTTGAGATTTGTACCATTATCAGTAATAATTCTTTCTGGCACACCATACTGACATATCAGATTATGTCGAATAAACCATGCCACAATGTTCTTGGTCACAGTAGCAAAGGAGGCCGCCTCAACCCATTTTGTGAAGTAATCAATGGCCATTAAGATGAAGCAATGTCCATTGGAAGCAGTAGGCCTGATTTCTATGATCATGTCAATGCCCCATATTGCAAAGGGCCACGGAGCTGTCAAGATGTTCAAGGGAACCGGAGGCACATGCACCTTATCAGCGTAGATTTGGCACTTATGACAAGTTCGGGAGTACCGATAACAATCTGCTTCCATAGCGAACCAGTAATATCTTGCCTGTAGGATCTTCTTAGCCATGGTATGTCCACTGGAATGGGTTCCGAAGGTACCTCCATGTAGATCCGTCATAATCTTCTCTACTTCTCTCTTGTCTACACACCGCAGTAAGGTAGAGTCATGGTTGCTCTTTTAGAGGATTCCATTAATGAGGAAGAATTTCGCAGTGAACCTTCTCTGAAATTTCTTATCGTTGACGGATGCCCCTTCAGGATACTCTTGAGTCTCGAGGTGCCTTTTCACTTCATGAAACCAGGGTTTATCTGCTACCTCTTCAGTATCAATTTCACAGCAGTGCGCTGGTTCATCCAACCTCTCAATGGTTCATCCAACTTTGAACATGGTAGCTAGTGCATCCGCTAATTGATTCTCCTCTCGTGGGAAATGTTCAATGTTTACCTCCTCAAAGTGTGAGAGCAACGTCAGTAAGTGCTCTTTGTACGGGATAAGATTTGGATGCTTTGTATCCCATTTGCCTTTGATCTGACTTATCACCAAGGCTGAATCCCCAAAGATATTTAAGGACTTGATCCTGAGGTCAATAGTGGCTTTGAGACCCATGATGCAGGATTCATACTCCACCATGTTGTTAGTGCAGTTAAAATATAGCCGAGCAGTGAAAGGAGTATGACAGTCCTCAGGAGATATGATTACTGTGCCAATGTCGTTACCGAGTGTGTTCGAAGCTCCATCAAAAACTATAGTCCATCAGGATCCCTCCTTGGGTCCTTCATTCGGTCCAGGGTCTTCATAGTCAGTCACGAGCATAATATTCTCATCTGGGAACTCAAAATTCATGGACTGGTAGTCATCCACGGCCTGATGAGCCAAATGATCAGTCAATACACTCCCCTTGATTGCTTTCTGGGTTGTATATTGTATATCGTATTTAGTTAAGATCATCTGCCATCTGGATATTCTTTCGGAGAGAGCGGGCTTCTCGAAGATGTATTTGATTGGATCCATCTTAGATATCAACAAAGTAGTGTAATTCAACATGTACTGTCTTAGTCGGTGAGCAGCCCATGCCAAAGCGCAGCAAGTTTTCTCAAGCAGTGAGTATTTTGTCTCACAGTCGGTAAAATTTTTGCTAAGGTAGTATATTGCATGCTCTTTTTGACCAGACTCGTCATGCTGCCCCATCACACACCCCATTGAGTTGTCTAGCACTGTTAAGTATAGTATCAAAGGTCTTCCTTCAACCGGAGGCATTAGAATTGGCGGTTGTTGGAGATATTCTTTGATCCTTTTGAATTCCGCCTAGCACTCGTCATTCCATTTTACCACTTGATATTTCTTCAGAAGCTTGAAGAGGGGTCCACAAGTAGCAGTCAGGTGTGAAATGAACCTGGAAATATAATTTAAACGTCCCAAGAAACCTCTAACTTCCTTCTCTGTACGAGGAGCCGGCTTCTCTTGTATGGCCTTTACTTTTGCGGGATCCACTTGAATACCTTTCTCACTGGCAATGAAACCCATAAGTTTTCCAGACCTTACCCCGAAGGTGCATTTGTTTGGATTTAACCTCAGCTTGTACGCCTTTAACCTGTCGAACAACTTTTATAGATGATTCAGGTGTTCTTCCTCGGTTTGAGACCCAATTATCATGTCATCAACATAAAAATCGATCTCACGGTGAATCATATCATGGAACAAGGCGACCATGGCTCACTGATAGGTTTCCCCAACATTTTTCAACCCAAAAGGCATCACCTTGTAATAGAAGGTTCCCCACTGTGTGATGAAAGTTGTCTTCTTCATGTCTTCAGGAGCCATCTTGATCTAGTTGTAGCCAGAGAAACCATCCATGAAGGAGAAGATTTTATGTTGAGCGGTGTTGTCAACCAGAACATCGATGTGGGAAAGCGGGAAGTCATCCTTGGGGCTTGCCCTGTTCAAATCTTTGTAGTCCACACACATCCGTATCTTACCGTCTTTCTTTGGCACCGGAACAACATTAGGAACCCACTGCGGATAGGAGGTGACAGCTAAGAACCCTGCGTCGAACTGCTTCATGACCTCTACCTTGATCTTTTCTGACATTTCAGGGTGCATACGACGAACCTTCTGTTTAATCGGATGGAAGTCTTCCTTGGTCGGCAGACGATGTACCACAATATCAGTGTCTAAACCAGGCATGTCTTCATAGGTCCAGGCGAAGATCTCAACATAGTCGTGCAACATCTGTATCAATCGCTGTTTGATCTTAGCTTCCAGATTTACGCCAATTTTGACTTCTTTTATGTCCTCTTTCGTGCCCAAGTTTATTGTCTCAACCGGCTCTTCATGAGGTTGTATATCCCTTTCTTCCTGCTATAACAATCTAGCAAGTTCTTAAGGCACCTCACAATCGTCCTCACCTTCGTCTTTGGCTTGGTTGATCGGATTTTCGAAGCCATAACCAGCAGTAGCAGAACTGTTATCAATGGGATCCAGAGTGGATATGGATCTGCAGTATGATACGTGAGTGTGTGTAAGAGCATAGTTATTTTGATAAAGTGAAAACAGAAAAGAAAAACATAGAGCGAAAATTTGTATGCAAGGAACGTCTAATGTTTTATTGATGATATATGAAATGACACATAATAGCCCTCACAAACAAAACCAATGTGCCTCTGGCAAGACACAATGTTGTAGAGTTTAAATTGTTTATTACAAATTCAGTAAACAAGTAAGACAATTACTGCAGAATAAAAGAAACTGGTATAAAATCCCTAGTTGTCCAGTTACTCGGTCCACCATTGGTAGTTGGGTAGATCCAGTTGTCAATGTCAGAGTCTTCCTCACTGTCTTCAATGGTATTAATTCCCCGATTGCTGATGCGTAAGGGGGGTCCTCCAGCTCGAGCGCGTTGAACATCCCTTTGAGCTCCTGAAGTAAAGCTCAAACCAAACTTGTAAGTTTTGTGAGTAAAATCAGGGAGTTGCTCCCAGTTGGTATACCCACCACTGCTATAGCGTCTTTAAGAGAAGCCATCTTCAGAGGAGGTTTGTTGCTGGTAGTAGTTTCAGTCGATGCCAAGATCTGGGGAACCTCTTCAAAATTATTGCAAGGAGTCTCTATGAATTCCCCATCCATCTCTACGTATCTGAAGTAGTTGAGATGGCTCACCATATACCCCTCTTCGCCACATACAGTGACAATCTTCCCCTTTACTAGATACTTCAGCATTTGGTGCAATGTAGAAGTAACAACCCCGGCTTCATGGATCCAAGGACGACCCAAAAAACAGGAGTATGACGGTCGGATGTCCATTACATAGAAAGTGGACTCAAAGGTCTAAGAACCTACCTTGACAGGGATGTCCACCTCCCCATGCACCATGCTTTTTGACCCGTCAAAAGACCTTACCATAATATTACTAGGCTTGAAGGCCAAGCCCTCACAATCTAGTGGGTCGAGAGCCTTCTTCGGCAGGACATTCAGTGAAGGCCCAGTATCTACCAACACATGAGCCATAGTGGTGCCCCTGCATTTGATCGAGACATGCAGAGCATCATTATGCTTCCTCCCCTTCAGTGTCAAATCTGCATCTGAAAAACCCAACCCATTGTCAACAGTCAGGCTGGCCACACAGTCTTTGAACTGATCAGTTGAGGTCTCATGTGGCACGTGTGCAGTCTTGAGGAATGCGATCAAAGCCTTTGCATGGGCCTCGGAACACAACAGCAGAGAAAACATGGATATCTTTGAGGGGGTCTGCCCCAGCTGCTCGACCACATTGTAGTCGCTCTTTATTATTATTTTTAATATTTCCTCTATCTCTTGCTTAGAGGCTTCTACGACAATTTTTCTAGGTGCCTCCGTCCGGGCAGGCTCACCTATAGCTTCTTTGCCTCGGGTACCAGATGACTCGCTGGCTGGGGTAAAAGTTGGAGTAAGAACAGGAACAATAGTTGAAGCATCGATAGGAATAGCAGGTGAAATAACAACAGGTCTATTGATAGTCCTTGAGGAAATCTCGGGGGAGAAAACCCTTCCACTTCTGGTAATTTTACTGGTCCCGACAATATTACTGACATCAGGATCGGCCTCTTCATTCTTCAGGTCTTGTTTAACGCCATGATAGTAGACATCGGCGCCATAATGCCAAGGGACAGCTTTGTCCGAGGCGTATGGGACAGGACCAGGAAGGGTGATTATTAACGGAGCAACTTTTGGAGTAGATGTAATCCTAACAGGTCTTCTCGAGGAGACCTTGGAAGGATTGCGGAAATGGTTATAATTGCGATATCTTCACATGGAATAGTTGGGATCAAAGTTTTCTCAAACAAAATTTCTCGGCTGTCCATCAGGTGCTGAACACCTGTTTTCAGTAAATGGCACACGGAAGGCAGAGATGAACATACAAGACAACCTTCACCATAACCTAAACCGGCCAACAACAAATTTTCTTAATAGTCATAAGAGGAGTAGAAACTTCATCAACTGAGGTCACAAACAGATCGGTATCAACATTATTAACTCCACGATTGCACTTAGGCATGGGAGAAGTTATGACATTGGGTTTTTCCGGAGTATCGAACTCAATCTCCTTGGCTTCGATCAGATCCTGTACCTTATTTCTCAGAGCCCAGCGGTCATTTGTATCGTGGCCAGGACTCTCAGAATGATAGGCACACTGAGCATTTGGATTATATCAGGGAGATGCGTTATTTGGATTCTTGGGAGCCTCTTTCAAGGTTACCAAGTTGGATCTTAGCAGATGGGGTAGAACTTCAGCCAACGTCATGTTAATCCGCGTAAATTGCCATTGTGGTGTTTCCACCCTTTGTTGATTGTTGCATTGTGGAGCAGCCGCAGGTCTAGTTATCATTATAGCACTTATTGTCTGATGGTGTTCGGCTCTGCTTTGGCCTCTCGGGCTATAGATGGCATTGGCTTCCTTTTTACCAGTAAAAGGCTTCTTTACTGAAATCGAATAGGCATCTTTTTGTATCTTACCGCTCTAAATCCCAGCTTCTACCCTTTCTCCTGTTAATATCAGCTCGGTGAAACCGGTTGATGAGTTGTCAATCAAATGTTTAAAGAAAGGACCAGACAGCATCCCAAGAACATATCGACCAACTCCCTGTCATAAAAATGGGGTTGGACTCTTCCAGCCAAGTCTCTCCACTTCTACGCATAGTCCTTAAAGCGTTCACATGCACCCATGGTTATACTCTGGAGTTGAGTACGAGTGGGGGCAAGGTCGGTGTTGTATTGATACTGCTTATAAAAAGCAGCGGCTAAATCCTCCCAATTTCGGACATTGGTTCTTTCCAGTTGGTAGAACCATTCAAGTTGAGTCCCCGATAGACTGTCTTGAAATAAGTGAACCCACAAGTTACTATCAGCGGTGTGGGGCTGGATCTTCCTTACATAGGAACAGAGATGGAGTTTTGGGCAAGACACCCCATCGTACTTTGCAAAAATTGGAGCCTTAAACTTCTGCGGGATGACCATTCCCGACACCAATCCCAGTTCTTCCAAATCCAACCCAGGTACCCTCTGGACTTCCATAGCACTCAGACGATCTTCCAACTGCTTGTATTTATCCTCAGTAGAAGGATACTGCTCATCATTGTAGTCTGTATCATTGTCAGAAACTTCAGGACTGGGGTCCTTTTCCCTTGTCTCTATTTCTTGGTTCTCCCCTTCTTTGGATGAGGAGGTCAGATTGACTGGCTGCTTTAACGGCCCCCTGAACCTTCTGCCCCTATTCAGAATACCAGAGACCTTCTTCTTTTTCTTCTTCTCTTTCATGATGACGGCTTTCAGATCCTCCTGCCCTTTTGCCACAGTTATAAACATATGTTGGAATTGGGCATTTTGCGCCTGAAGATCTTTGATGCTTTGTTCAGAAGATATTTCTACTGAAATAAACAACGAAGAAGATGAGAAGCATGTAATTGTACCTGTATATGTAATGCTATGGATGTGATGCGTATGTAATGCTTTCAAAGACTTTGGGAAATTTAAATTTGTGAACCAAAATGAAACAAATATTTTATTAGTAGAATTCAAAGTTCAATCACCTTTTAGGCATTACAATTAAAAACAATTCTAAAAAACTAGAAAAAACCAAATTTCCCATGGATGCTTCCTTTTCGTGCCGATATAGACATTAAGGCTTCTTTCCTCATGAAGCTTCTTTGTGAGCTCTAAAACCTTCCTCTCCTGGGCATAGAACTGATCCCCATAAGTATCCTGCTCTTTCTTCAACTGAATCCAAGACCTCTATAGTTCTTCAAGACCGGTGGGCATATCAGGATGGATAACCGTGTAAGGAATACCCCCCTTCAGTAGTGGGTTCCATAATCACTGGTAAAACAGCCATGTATGGCATCATAAGTTTCTGGGCGCGAGCTCGTACCCATTTTAGGTAAGGTTCCATAGGAATGGAAGCCTTCGGCCCCAAAGCCTTGGCGCCAGATCTGTTTACCATGCTCCAAGCTCGTATGAACCTCTGGCGATACCCTTGAACATCATCCTCATAGTTAAATATAATGCCCTTGATAAGTAACTCATGGAGACCATCCCTTCGAGCGTAACAAAATTGTCGCAGAGCTAAACAAGGATTGTAAGTTATGCCTCCTTTAATGCCAAGTAATGGGACATTAGGGTACTCCCTGCAGCGGTCAATAATAGTAGTATCTCCCATAGCTCGGGAATACCAGAGAATATTCGTGTGAGTGAGTGACATTATTCTTTCCGACCAATGCAAACCTTCTTCATTCTTTAGTACGGACTTAGGGAGGTGAGAAATAAACCACCTCGACAGCAATGGCATACAGCACATGAGAGCCCCTCTTCTCTTCAAGGTACGAGTATGGAGAGCGTGCAAGATATCTCTGAGCAAGGTAGGCACAGGGTTGCGAGAGAGGAAGATCTTGATAGAATTCACATCTATGAGTGAGTCTGGATTAGGGAATAGTACTAACCCATAGATTAGAAGGGCCAAGAGCTCCTCAAAAGCCTGAAAGTCCATATCATCCCAAAACAGCTGGGCCTTGTCTATTAGGAACTTAACTAGAAAACCCTTGACTCTGCTTCTGGTTTCCCAATTGGATACCACGTCACCCCGTTTCATATGCAAGGATGAGGCAATGACTTCTGGCTTAGGAACTTCTTCCAAACCTGTGAAAGGCAACTGTTCAAGAATGGGTACATCCAATAACTGAGAGAACTCTTCCATGCTAAGAACCAACTGATAGTCTGGGAAGGTGAAGCAGTGGTGCTTGGGATCAAAGAACTGGAAGATTACACGCATGATCTTTTCATCAAAGTTTGAAGTAACCAGGTTGAGAAGTCGACCATGTCTCTTAGTGAACGCAGAAGTTTCAAGAACCCACGATACTAGCTCCTTGAGTTAGGGAGGTATTCTCACAAAGTTGATTCAGATAATATTTCTATGAGCGGAAGCCATGATCTGCAAAACAGAACAAAGATAAATTCCCTTGGTCCTTGAAATGATTAGTGTGATAAGAACGGATGCTATGTTATGATGCATAATGTTATGTTCAAACAGAATAAATCATACACAGGCAAAACACATAATAGACCTTAGGTTCAAAGGCTTGCATGAGGTTAAAGGTTAGTACCCTCTTGAATTTTAGTTGGTTTCAAACCTATCTTATAAAAGTAATCGGGTTCTGAGGATTCTCAATATCACTGACCATTCTTTATCGGGCACTGTTTCAGCTTAGGCAATCTTTTCTTGCGGCCGAAATATCCCGAAAGTCTGATCTCAATAAGTGTAGCATCGAGTATCAACAAATCCTGAGCTTTATACCGAGGTCGGCTATATCACTACTTTCTAATGGCTAAGTTTGTTCAACTAAATGTTCTAAGGTCCGTTAGTGCTTCACGACACCACACGGCGTCCCTGTATTCTCCTCGTTTCCACACGAAGGATACCGGTACCAACCAAAGTGTCACACTAACACAACCATCACTTAAACCATATCGGTCTATGTCGTACAGTCTCCATGATCTATTACTGTTTACCTAAAGAATGTCCCCAGATCCGGGTGTAGGATCTTCAATGATACCCAAGCAAAAAACCTTTAAAGATAAAGCAGGAAAAGCAGACAAGAAAGCAATAAAAATGACCTAGATCCTAAGGTGTACCCCACTTATTATTATCGTCCCCAGCAGAGTCGCCAGTTCTATGATCCAGTGGCAGAACCGACTGTTATACTGGTCTTGTGTTTTGCATTCGCAAATGTCGCGGTAAGCAAGAGTCGCCACCAACTTTTATTTCATCCAACAAAGGAAAAGGAAAAAGAACAAAAAAAACATTTTTTCGAGATGTTTCTGAGTACGGGGGGTAGATTATAGAAAGGGAAGGTGTTATCACCCTTTCTATCTGTGATTCTCCACGGGCTCTTAGGTACTTGCTCATTTAGAAATTGCTTGTGTGTGCTTGTTTTGAAAAAGTTTTGTTTACTTCGTGATAACCCTTGTATCGATCCTCAAGAGTGTGACAAAGTTGTTTTGAAAACTGTTTTGAAAAAGTGTTTGTGTGAAAATGGTTTTTTATTTTGAGCAAGTACTTAAGATTTCTACCTACTCGAAAAAAAGTTTGTTCATTTTTTGTTTCCTTTAGGCAGCACTATCCTACTATCAAGGAGTAGGTATCTCCGTCGTTGGAATTTTAAAGGGATGTTCGAAGAGACGAAATGGTCTCTGAAGGCAACAAGTAAGGAACCTTAGCATTTCGAAGGGACTATCATCAATAGATCAATTCATAGGCAACTCGAGGGACAAGTAGGGACTATGATCTTTATGACGATTTTGAATCGCGGGTCATTGTTAAGGTATCCCTACATTCGAGGGACAAGACCATTATTTCCGAGGCAACCAAGTGGGGCAAACCCTAGGAGTGAACATGTGCAAGTGAGTTTTCTTTCAGTTAATTATCTTTGCACAATTAGGGTTTTCTACTGTATTAATCGTTTATCTTTCACATGCAAGCCTATTGTCCATACATCTAACAGTCAAATAGTTACGGCAATTAAAAGCGAGAAATTAAAATCCTAACTATTACAAGGCTTTGGGGAGGGGATTACATAATTAAAAATCGGGGAATAAACAGTAAATAAAACCCTAATTCGAAACTATTACAAACTATCAACAGTTACATTAATTGAAGAAATAATGGTACGGAAAGAAATAAACGCGCGGAGAATTAAGATGGGAATAAGTTGAAAAGTGCTAAAAATATAATTAATTAAAAATGTTTTTTTTTGTATTTTATATTGGGAAAATAACATAAATTTTGAGATTTGCGAGTTAGTCCTAATTCCTATTAAATTTTAATTACAAAAAGATGTTTAAGTTAACCTAATTAAGCTAATTAATTAAGTGCAAATAAATATTTTATGAAAATAATTAACTAAATCTAACATTTTTTGTGATTTTTTCTAATTTTATGATTTAATAAAAAAAATTATTGTGAAATCATTAAGTTAAATGATTTTTTGTAAAATAATTAAAACAAATAAAAAATTAAAAGTTAAAAGAGAATGGAATTTGGGCCTACTGTTAGAAGGAAAAAGGGGGGTATGCTGCCAAATTGCTTGCTAGGCCTAAAGATGGAGGCCCAGAGTCTACGCATGATCCAATGCACCTCTCTTCTAATGGTTCATGGTGGTCCCTCAAGGCTGGAGTGTGAGATCTACATGATGATGGATCCCAGAGATGAGATCTAAGGCGCACAATAGACGCTACACAAGGAGGTGTATGGGATCTGCAACGAAATGAATGTGAAAATGAAAAACTCATGACCAGGGTATCGAACCCAGGTCTTAAAGGGGTAAGAAAACACTTAGAAGGGGGGTTGAATAAGTTATTCTTTTCCTTTTCAATGCAAAGCTCAACAAGAATGGAAAGACAAGGTTATTTTTATCCTGGTTCGTTTGAACTCAAACTACTCCAGTCCACCCGCCAAGGTGATTTCTCCTTTCTCAACAAGGACTTAATCCACTATATTCAACTGATTACAAACACACAACAACTGTTGTGACTCACAATGCACAAGTAATCTTACAAGTGACTAACACCACTAAGACTTAAGACTAATCCTAGTTTGCTTGAGAAATATGACCAAACTTGGTCTCTCAAGGAACAATTACAAGAGTTTAATCTTTACAGATAGTGAAATAAAATTTGCTTCTAATCAAGCTATATCACAACTGTGATTTTTCACTTAGAATAAATTGCACAAATAGTATGAATAAAGAGTTTGTGAGTTTAGAATCTTTCACGTAGTTTCTTGCTTCTATTTTGAAAATTGATTGGTTAACTTCGTTGTTGGCTTGCAATAAATGTCCTTCTATTTATAGTAGGAACAATAATACCGTTGCTGCCTTCAGAAAAGATGGAGAGCATTAAATGCTTGCGTGTTTCCTTGCAATATTCCATTTTCCAAGAAACTAGTGTAGACATTTGAGTGCTTTCAGCCGTCTTTGCATTAATGAGCAAACGACAGAATGTAAGAACATGTTTCCTACGCTTTGACAAGACAAGTTGGTTTTAACGTTCTTTCAGAATTTGCTCCAATGTCTTTAAATTAGAACATGCTTCACTCATCTTCTAGGCAGTGCTTTGCTTGCTAAGAACTTCATCAGCGCTTGCTTTCAAGTAATCTTCTGAGAAAGGAACCTGCTAAATGTTAGAAGATATATTTAAAAAATAAAGTGTCTTACCAGAGTTAAGCAGATGCGCTTGAAAAAAAGGTTCTTTCATCAAAGAACTTCTTCATAAATTTTTGCTTAGCACTTCAGAATGTTTCTGTCAGAACATTAACTGAAACAATCAAACACATTCATCAGAGTATAAATTATCTTAAATATAATTTATTGTTATCATTAAAACTCTGAGATAGATTAGAACTAATCTTGTTCTTACAATCTCCCCCTTTTTGATGATGACAAAACATTATTTAGATAAAGAAAAAAAAGATAAGAGATAAGAATCTCTCCCCCTGAAATGAATATTTCTATGTATAAAACATCCTGAGATTATTTATCAGAGCAATACAAAGTCTTATTGGATTTCTTCAGAACTTCTTTAAGAAGATAATGTTCAGCTGGAATATTCTTTCAGAGTTAAAGTGATACCTGGAAGAAAAAAATTCTTTTGCACAGAAGGGAATCTTGAATTTTGTTAGAATGTCTGAGACTTAGTCCTATAACTGTTAAACAGTGATTAGTTCAAGAATGCACATTTTCTCCCCCTTTTTGGCATAATCAAAAAGTGTAAAAAAAAATTGAGAAGATTAAAAGATTTCATAAAAAAAATATCCAGAAGTACAAACAAAACACCCAAACAAACAACAAGAGACAAAAAGAAACTAGGATTTCTTAGTAACAAGAGCCATCAGAAGATTCTTGATCTCAGAGGCAGATTCTTCTTGTTTCATCATCCAGTTCTTGATTTCTTGATTTGTTTGGTCTTGCTTATCCAAGCGTTCATTTATGACTTCATTCTCCCTCTTGAGCTCTTTCAGAGTGTCTATGATAAGTGAGGTAGGAGGAGAGGATGACGAAGCTTCAGTAGAAACAGGCTTGGAAGCAGCAACCGTTGAGTTAGAATTCACGAAGGTGGAAATCAGAGTGCCGAAATCCATTACAAGGGTTGGCACAGGTTCAGGGGCTGCTTTAAAAGAAGGTTGATTCAATAGAACAATAGCCAGAGGATTTGAATCTTCAGAGGATTCTTCAGATTCATCTTATGATATGTCCATCATATCAGCTGGTGTATCAGCAATCATTAACGAAGACTTCTTATTCCAAATGTCAGCAGCTTCTGTCTTGAAAGCATGCAGAAGTTTGGAAAATTTGTCCAACACCTGAAAGTGGCATAAGTCCTGTAACTTTAGTGACTCAGCATTCAAAGTTCTTCTAAAGGATTCCCATAGAAGATCCGTTGCAGCTGTGTTCACGCTTCTGGAGCAATATTCTTTCAGCAGTTTTACCAAGCTTGAACATCTGTTATAAAATTCTGAAACAAAGTATTCACATCTGGCTGAACAGGTTTTGGAACAGCCTTCTTGAAAGATTTGTTTTTCAAGAATTGTAGAGATTCAAAATCCACTACAGTTCTTAAAAAGCTAGTAGGTTCAGGATTTTTGGTAGGTTCAGGTTGGTCACCAAAGATAGGAGGTGCTGATAGATCATGAGGTTCGGATGGTTCAGCAGTTTCAGTTTGATCAAAAGGTTGTTATTCTGGAATATGATGGGGTGTGAGTGTAGGTGAGTTTTGTGTTGTGTGTTGTGGTGAAGTAGGTGGAGTGACATCAGGCGAAATTATTATTGTATTATCAGGAGTGGGAATGGGGTTCTGAGGTTGTGGTTGATTCATAGCAAAAATGTTTTCAGAAGGTAAGTTGAAAGGAGGCTTTATAGTGGCCAGAGGTTCATTTATCCCTGGAATTCTCCAAGAGCCAGCATCATACCATCCAGTGGTTCTGGGTGATAGAGGTCTGGGAGGAGGTCTTGAAAAACGTTCAGCAGGAATGGGTTGAAAAATAGATGGTTCAGGGGTTCTGATTGAGAGGGTTCTGATTGGGTGTCAGAGTGTTCATCAAAGTCAAAATCACTCAAATCTGATAAAACCTAATTTTTATGAGGGTTGTCAGCAAGGGAGTCAGATGGTAAGGTTAGGTCAATATCAACATCTATATCTCCTAAGGTTTTGGAGGGTTCGGCAGATGTAGATACATTGACAGAATCATAAACGAAGATAGTTTCAGCGGGTTAACCTGTCTTCTTTTTCTTCTTCTGGGGAGTGTTAGAAGGTCCTTCTACAACTTTTCTCTTCAAAGATTCCTGGAGAACAACATCAGGAGCAGCTTGATTTCTTCCTTGAAGCCAAGCTGGATCAATAGGTGATCCAGTTTCATTGCAGATTTCAAGATAGTGCAAGATGATACGTGGATGATCTCCTGAGTTGAACAGAGGAAAGTCAGCAATAAGTATCCTACTCCTCGTCACAACAGCTGACACATACGGAGTTGGTTCCACTAGCATCTTGTCAGTTATTTTCCTTTTCAGTAAGTTCTTCCCAGTCATAGTCTTACCACAAGTAGGTTCTAGCTACCCCAGAAGATTGGCTTCTTTTAGGTGAGAAATCAGACCATTCTCAGTCATAATGTCTGATATTAATCTCCCCATAGGAATCCAATTCCTTTTGGATTTGGGGTTTTTCATCCTTTCAGCTTCCCTAGTCTCTTTTACATGGTTCTAGAGATGTTCAAATAGCAAATAAGGCAAATAAATTTTGACATTAGTTCCAAGGCAGAACAATAAATATTGTTGATCAGCGTTGATGTAATCAGGAGAGCTGGTGTCTTTCCTATGGTGAATACATCCATGAATAATCCTTGCCCAAATCTTGTATTTGTCTTTCAATTCCCTGACTTTAGAAGAACCTTGACCATTTGTGAAAATCTCTGAATATACCCTTGACATCTCCATTCTTCCACTTGGCATTCCTGTAACTCCAAGTCCTTTAAACCCTAGCAACTTTCTGATTTGATTTTATGTAATGGATATTTCCTTGCCCATTACAAAAGAGAGAATAACCTTAGGGGTTGCAATAGCATGTATCCAGAACTCCTTCACCAGATGTGGAAAGACTGGACCAATGAGACGATCAAAAAAGCTTTCCCAACCTTGAAACTTCACAGAAGAGAACAAGTCAAAACCATTCTCTCTGAGATTCTCAAAATCTACCATTAACTCACTCAAAACTTCCAAACTATCTACCGGAATGAGAGTTGTTCTTTCAGGTACTATGTATTGCTCAGAGTGGGTAGAAGAAGAAGAAGCCATTGAAGCTCTTTAGAATGAGAATTTGAAGAAAAGGGTTTTAAGAGAAAAAGTACAGAAAACGCTTGAGTTTGAGAGAGACGGTAAAGAATGAAAAAGGGTTTTTCAAAAAGTATTTATAGGCAAAAATTTCAGAAAATAGGTTTAGAAATAAAATTAAAAATATTTAAGACAAATTTAAAATAAATTTTAAAACGGATTTAAAAAAAACGAATCTCATCATTACGTGCATTTAATGATTTTTCTAAAAATAAGGGGAAAACGTGAGATTATGGCTAATCATTAACAGTTACCTAGAACGTCATCAGTAGCTTTTGCACGTGTGACCTTTCAGAAACACACCACGTGTTCATCTCCTGAAGGATGCATGTAACAGTTGTTTGTTCTAATGAATTTCTGAACTACACTTGGAAATGAAGCGTTAGAACATTTCATAACTTTTCATGTAGCTTCTGTTACAACTTCTCTTCTAACCTCTGAAGAGTTGTTAATCAGAGCATTCATTTCAGAATATTCTGAAGTCAATCACAGAAGATAAATATTATTTTATTCAGAACATAATTCCATACAAATATTTTTCAGAATGAAATTAAATCTATCTTCTGAAAGGGGTTTGGTAAAAATGTCAGCCCATTGATGGTCTGTTTTTACAAAAATTAAGTTTAAAATTCCCTTCTGAATATAGTCCCTTATGAAATGATATTTAATTTCAATATGTTTGGCTTTAGAATGTAAGATTGGATTCTTAGAAAGACAAATAGCAGAAGTATTGTCACAGAAGATAGGAATCTTACTTTCATAAAGGTTGAAATCTTCTAGTTGACTTTTCATCCAAATCATATGAGAACTACATCCAGCAGCAGATATATATTCAGCTTTTATGGTTGATAGTGCAATTGTTGCTTGCTTCTTGTTGTACCACGAGATAAGATTGTCACCCAGAAACTGACAGCTTCCAGAGGTGCTCTTTCTTTCAATTCTATCTCCAGCAAAGTCAGCATCACAATAACCTACTAGTCTGTAATCTTGTGATCTTCTGTAACACAGACCCAGATTAGTAGTACCTTTCAGATACCTAAGAATTCTCTTAACAGTTGTTAAGTGAGATTCTCTAGGATCTGATTGGAATCTAGCACACAAGCACACGCTAAATAGTATATCAGGTCTAGATGCAGTCAGATAGAGAAGGGATCCAATCATACCTCTATAGAGCTTCTGATATACTTTCATACTTACCTCATCTTTACCCAGAATGCAGGTTGGATGCATAGGTGTCTTGGCATCTTTGCTTTCTGACATCTGAAATTTCTTCAGAAGTTCTTTAACATACTTTGTCTGGTGTATGAAAGTACCTTCTGGAGTCTGGTTGATTTGAATTCCCAGAAAGAATTTCAATTCTCCCATCATGCTCATTTCAAATTCTGCTTGCATGGTCTTAGCAAATTCTTTTCCAAGGGAGATATTAGAGGTTCCAAAAATTATATCATCAACATAAATTTGACAAATTAAAATATCATTTTTAAATGTCTTTCTGAAAAGAGTTGTGTCCACTTTCCCTCTGGTAAAATCTTTTTCTAATATAAAATTACTCAGACGATCATACCAAGCTCTGGGAGCTTGTTTTAAACCGTACAAAGACTTTTTTAATTTAAAAACATGTTCTGGATGTTTTGAATCATTAAATCTAGGAGGTTGATGGACATATACTTCTTCTTCAATATATCCATTTAGAAATGCACTTTTAACATCCATTTGATATAATGAAATGTTATTTTGTACAGCAAAAGAAATTAATAATCTTATAGACTCTAACCTGGCAACTGGGGAAAAGGTTTCATTATAATCAATTCCTTCTTGTTGACTATAACCATGTGCAACCAGTCGTGCTTTGTTTCTGATTACTTCTCCTTGCTCGTTCAATTTGTTTCTGAAAACCCATTTGGTTCCTATAACATTGAATCCTTTGGGTCTTGGAACTAGATTCCATACATAATTTCTGGAGAATTGATTGAGTTCTTCTTGCATTGCTAAGATCCAATCATTATCTTTCAGAGCTTCATCAATGGTAGTTGGCTCAATCAGAGAGACCAAACCAAACAAAGATTCTTCATTGATTTTGAGAGAGGATCTTGTTCTGATGGGATCTTCTTTTCTTCCAATGATTACGTCTTCTTTGTGAGCTGAAGATATTCTAGGAAACCTTTTCTGAGTGGGTTGATCAGAGATTCTGAGATTGTTCTGAGCATTGTCAAGAGGATGATCTGCTGAGTCTTCTTTTGCTTCTGAGTCTTCTTTTTCTTCTGAAGTTTCAGAGTTTGAGGGATGATCTTCTGTACCTACAGAAAAATCAATTTGCTTTGGTTGTTGCTGGCCAAGCTTATCATCAAACCTGACTTTGATTGATTCTTCAACAATCAGAGTTTCTGTGTTGTATACTCTATAGCCTTTTGAGCGTTCAGAATATCCAAGCAGGAAACACTTTTGTGCTTTGGAATCAAACTTGTTCAGAGTTTCTTTGGTGTTCAGAATAAAACAAGTACATCCAAAAGGATGGAAATAAGAAATGTTGGGATTTCTGTTTTTCCACAATTCATAGGGAGTTTTTTCAAGAATAGTTCTTATAGAGATTCTATTCTGAATGTAACATGTTGTGTTCACAGCTTCTGCCCAAAAGTGCTTTGCCATATTAGTTTCATTGATCATGGTTCTGGCCATTTCTTGTAATGTCCTATTCTTTCTTTCTACAACTCCATTTTGCTGGGGAGTTCTAGGACAAGAAAAATTATGAACAATACCATTTTCTTTAAAATACTTTTCAAAATAATGATTTTCAAATTCACCACCATGATCACTTCTGACTTTTGTGATTTTAAAATCTTCTTCATTTTGCACTTGAGTATAGAAGTCAATGAATACAGAATGTGACTCATCCTTGTGTTTTAAAAACTTTATCCATATCCATCTGCTAAAGTCATCAACGATGACCAATCCATACTCCTTGCCTCTGATGGATGTAGTTTTAACTGGCCCAAACAGATCAATATGAAGTAACTCCAATGGCTTAGAGGAAGAGACAACATTTTTAGATTTAAAGGAAGGTTTTGAAAATTTTCCTTTTTGGCATGCTTCGCACAGAGCTTCTGAGTTGTACTTCAGATTGGAAAGTCCTCTGACTAAATTTAATTTATTTAGTTGAGATATTTTTCTAAGACTGACATGTCCCAATCTTTTGTGCCATACCCATTTCTCATTGCTAACAGACAAAAGGCATTTGACGTTTTGAGATTTAAGATCTGATAAATCAATTTTGTAAATGTTATTCTTTCTCTTGCCAGAAAAGAGGGTTGATCCATCTTTTTGACTTACAGCTTTACATGAGTTTTGATTGAAGATAATGTCATAGCCATTGTCACTTAATTGACTTATGGACAATAGATTATGAGCTAATCCTTCTACTAATAAAACATTGGAGATAGAAGGAAGTTTACCGTTTCCAATGGTTCTAGAACTAATAATATTCCCTTTCTGATTACCTCCAAACTTCATATCTCCTTCAGCTTTAAGTTCCAGGCTTTGGAACATAGACCTTTTTTCTGTCATGTGTCGTGAGCACCCAGAGTCCAGGTACCATGACTGGTGTCTCAATTGAGTTGTTAAGGACATCTGCAACAAATATTATTTTATCCTTAGGTACCCATATCTTTTTGGGTCCTTTTGGGTTAGCATAAGAGTTTCCAAAATGTGAAGTATATTTTATATCATGTGAGTGTCAAAATTTGAATTGTTTATTCAGAGGTTTGTAAGTGAAGGTCATTTTAGCAACAGGTTTTGGAATATATGTCTCCTTCCCTTTGGGAGGTTCATATCCAATTCCTCTTCTGTTTTTCCCACTGACTCCATAGATCATTGAAGCCATTTTGCTTCTATCTATGCCTTTAGCTAGAAAAGATTGAAAGCTATAGTCATATTCTTTCAGGATATCTTTTGAACTAGACACGGACTCTGAACTAAAATTATTTTGAACATTTTGAATTTCCTTTTTAAGTTCAAAATTGTTTTCTAAAAGTTCATATTTTTCTGTTTCAAGTTTCTCAAGATCAGATGCAAGACTCTTCTTGAGTTTCTTGTATTTGATTTTGAGTTGACTATAGTTTTCCAGAAGTTCTGATAAACTATCAGCAAGTTCATCTCTAGAAAATTCAGAAAATACCTCTCTTTGTTCTAACTCACAGTCTGAGTTATCTGTTGTGATAGCCATCAGAGCTAGGTTGGCATTTTCATCTTCAGATCCAGATTCATCTTCAGAAGAATCTGAGTCATCCCAGGTTTCCATCAACCCTTTCTTCTTACCAAACCTCTTCTTTGGTTTTTCTTTTTGAAGCTTTGGACAATCACTTTTGTAGTGACCAGGTTCTTTGCATTCATAACAGATGATCTCTCTTCTGTTTGACTTTTTGTGTCCAGAAGATTCTGTTTTATCTTCTGACTTCTTGAAGTTCCTGAACTTCTTTTGTCTCTGCTTCCATAGATGATTGATCCTTCTGGAGAGCAAGGATAGTTCGTCTTCTTCTGACGCTGATTCTCTAGAGTTTTCCTCTTCATCCTGAAAAGCGTTAGTATCAAATTTCTTAATTGATTTAAGGGCCAGAGACTTACCTTTCTTCTGAGGCTCGTGCTCATCCAGTTCAATCTCATGACTTCTGAGAGCACTGATGAGTTCCTCCAGAGACAGATTGTTCAGATCTTTTGACACTTTTAAAGCAGTGACCATTGGTGTCCATCTTCTGGGTAAGCTTCCGATGATCTTTTTCACATGATCTTCTTTAGTATATCCCTTGTTCAAAACTCTCAGACCAGCGATCAGAGTTTGAAACCTAGAGAACATTGCTTCTATAGACTCACTTTCTTCAACTTTGAAGGATTTATACTTCTGAACTAAAGTCAGAGCTTTAGACTCCTTAACTTGAGTGTTTCCTTCATGAGTCATTTTAAGAGACTCAAACATATCATGCATTGTATCTCTATTATTGATTTTTTCATTTTCAACTTTAGAGATAGCATTTAGAAAAATATTTCTAACTCTATGATGATTTTTAAATTCAGCTTTTTGTAGTCTATCCATATTTTTCTGTCAACTTTGTTTCCTTCTGAGTCAGCAGGATGTGTGTAACCATCCGAGACTATATCCCATAGATCACTATCATGACCTAGAAAGAAACTTTCTAGTCTATCTTTCCAGTACTCAAAATCTTCTCCATCAAACACTGGAGGTTTATTGTAACTATTATTGTTTTGTTCAGCGGCCATTGTGTTTTCTTCTGGATCTTTTCCTGACACAGTTAAGTGTTATACTCAGAGTCAAGCTCTGATACCAATTGAAGGGGTAAGAAAACACTTAGAGGGGGGGGGGTTGAATTAGTGACTCTTTTCCTTTTCAATACAAAGATCAACAAGAATGGAAATACAAGGTTATTTTTATCCTGGTTCGTTTGAACTCAAACTACTCCAGTCCACTCGCCAAGGTGATTTCTCCTTTCTCAACAAGGACTTAATCCACTATAATCAACTGATTACAAACACACAACAACTGCTGTGACTCACAATGCACAAGTAATCTTACAAGTGACTAACACCACTAAGACTTAAGACTAATCCTAGTCTGCTTGAGAAATCTGACCAAACTTGGTCTCTCAAGGAACAATTACAAGAGTTTAATCTTTACAGATAGTGAAATAAAATTTGCTTCTAATTAAGCTATATCACAACTGTGATTTTTCACTTAGAATAAATTGCACAAATAGTATGAACAAAGAGTTTGTGAGTTAAGAATCTTTCACGTAGTTTCTTGCTTCTATTTTGAAAATTGATTGGTTAAATTTGTTGTTGGCTTGCAATAAATGTCCTTCTATTTATAGTAGGAACAATAAGACCGTTGTTGCCTTCAGAAAAGATGGAGAGCATTAAATGCTTGCGTGTTTCCTTGAAATATTCCATTTTCCAAGAAACTAGTGTAGACACTTGAGTGCTTTCAGCCGTCTTTGCATTAATGAGCAAACGACATAATGTAAGAACATGTTTCCTACGCTTTGACAAGACAAGTTGGTTTTAACGTTCTTTCAGAATTTTCTCCAATGTCTTTAAATCAGAACATGCTTCACTCATCTTCTAGGCAGTGCTTTGCTTGCTAAGAACTTGATCAGCGCTTGCTTTCAAGTAATCTTATGAGCAAGGAACCTGCTAAATGTTTGAAGATATATTTGAAAAATAAAGTGTCTTACCATAGTTAAGCAGATGCGCTTGAAAAAAAGGTTCTTTCATGAAAGAACTTCTTCATAAATTTTTGCTTAGCACTTCAGAATGTTTCTGTCATAACATCAACTGAAACAATCAAACACATTCATCAAAGTATTAATTATCTTAAATATAATTTATTGTTATCATCAAAACTCTGAGATAGATCAGAACTAATCTTGTTCTTACAGGTCTTCCCCTTTGCAAGCGCTTCCCTTTACCACCTGGCCATATTGTCATTTGTTTATATAAATGAACAAAATTTATTATATTGAAATAATGGTCGGTAATGATAAAAACGCGCGTGAATTCAAATTAGCCACTGGGATCATGCCACCTATTCTTCTTCTTCCTGGCACCGTCGTTTTAGATAACGCCCCTTTACCTACAGACGATGTCTGTAGCTACAACCCTGTAAACCTCAAAAATCAAAGTCAGGCATGATAAATAAATTCTAAGTATACAGATCAACTCGTTTTGATCTCACGAGTATGATGGTAACCTTCTTTTGGTCCAATTTCCCATGCATCTCAAACCCTAAAACGGAGGTTAAAACCCTAATAATGGCAGTTATACATATATGCGTTAAAACTCACAATTAACCATACAAATGCATTCTAAATAATAATATGAACATGAAGGTATGTGTTGTACCCCAAAATTTTCCCTCTCAATTCTCAAGGCATCTCTCACAATGATTCTCAAAATTCAAGCTTGCACAAGTACATTTGGATTTTCCAGCACCAGAATTAAGAGGAAGCTGTCAAAAAGGGAGAAAACATATAAAAATAACATTTTGACGAATTTTGTTGGAAAATAGGTCTCCTTCGATTCAGCCCCCTTCAATTGGACTTTGCACCTCCTTCGATTGCTCAAAAGTTGCTGCTAGCGTGCCTCTTTCGTCTGGGCATGTGACTTCAAATAGGTTTCCTTCGATTCAGAAGGAAATGATCTTCATACAAGCTTCAATTGAGTTCTTTGTTTCCCTTTGAAACAGTGTCCTTCGACTCAGGAATGTCCTTCAACTCAGGAAGTAAAGGCCTCCTTTTGGTTTTCTTCAATTCAAAAGTCAATAATCTTTTGAAATCTTCCTTCGATTCAGAAGTTAATAACCTCCTGAGAAGGGCCATTCGAAGAACACACAGTTGGTTCATTCGAAGGACACACAACTGGTGAAAACGAATGTTGTGTTGTTCTAGTCTTGTCGAAAGATGTAGAAAGATGGAGGATTCAACTCAAAATATCAAGTTGAACATTTAGACCCATAGGCTAGGCTACGTGTCTTCCCTTCTTAGGCCTTTACCCATTTATTGTCCAAGACCACTTGCACTTAATAGTATAATACTACCTTTTAGAAAAGTTTGTCTTGAGCCTTGCGCCTATTTTCCTTCAGAAGGAAGCAACCCATCTGAACCATTCATCTTGCTTTTATGGCACAAGTGGACACTTACTTTCCAGCTGAGCCTTATTTTATTATTTTTGCTCCCCAAGCTTCCCAAAATCCTTTCTCTATAAATAGAGAGTTCATTTGCACAAAGAAGGAGAGGATTTTTGGACCAGAGGAACGAATCCCCCAAATTCTCTCAAACACAACAAAAATTCTCAAACACTTCAACACTTGTGAAATCACAAAAAACCAGAATCATCGTTACCTCCTTCAATTCTGAAGAACAACACATTCCAGTTTCCTTCGACTCAAGGAGCATCCCACTTGTTCTTTCCTTTGAATCCAGCAAAGAAGGATATTTCACTTATTTTTCTCTTTCGAATCCAGTGTCGAAGGCCTACCCTGGGTCTTTTCCTTCGAATCTAGAGGCATTCAAAGCAACTGCTTCAAAGTCCAGAACACGCTCCAACCTCCAGCAAGGTAAGTCATTTTTAACCCTTGGCCCTTCGTTTCCAGCATAGCATGTAAATAAGTTTTATTTTTCATTTAAAACATGTACATACTATTTTATTTTTTTTTGTTTTGTTTTCACTCTCTTAATATGTGTCATGGTTAACAATCTTCTTGGCTTTTTCTCTTGGTACATTTAAATACGCTTTAAAGAACTAATCAAGTCTTAAGGTGATGTTGGCATGGCCTTGGGCCATATTTCTATTCAAATTCAAATGAAAGAAACAGGATACAGAAAAGTTAGAGACGAAGCCTCTGGCTTCCATACTAACCTTCAGGCCAAATGAAAGAGGCAGTCGAAAGGCACAACATGCTGGCCTCCACGCCCCAATCGAAAGCCAAAATATGTTAGCTTCTAGGCCCCAGTCGAAACTCATTCTTTCACCCCTTTTCAGGTAAGGTCGAAGAGGGCCAAAAATGGAAGAATCGAAGGGTTGCTGCCCTAAGTCGAAAGATCCATTTTTCTTGCTTTTACCTTATTTTTGCCTTTATATTTTCATGCAATTCAATATGGTTGTAATAGTGTAGGATTTATTTTTTGCACTCTTTTATTACCTTCATATAAATGTTAAATAATTAGGTGTGTATGGCAAGATAAAATCAACAAGTAGACAACCCAAAAATCAAAGACAAAATGCATGCAATCAAATACACTTAGCACACATGCACCCTTAGGGTAATTCCACTTGTTGCCTTACAAATGGCCATGTTATGCATGTGAGATGTCTTAGCACAAACAAAATGAAAAAGATCATAGTCCCTCGATGACCCTATCAAAGTTGCCTTTCAAAATGATCTTAGTCCCTACAGAAAAGTGCTAAGTCATTTTACAACATTGCTATCATGATTATACGATGACCCAACGTCTGTCCCTTCACATCCAACGATGGGACTTCTTATCAAATCAATGGTAAGGTAGAAACATCTAAAGGAGGAGGAAAAACACATCTAAAACCTTTTGAGTAGGTAGATTACTTTTAGTTACTTGCTCAATTTCAAAACAAGCATCCTTGCTATTTCCAAAACAATCACATACATCTTTCCAAAACTTGAAATATTTTCAAAAGCTCAACACTTTGCATACATTCTTACGAACGAGAATCATTGCGAAGTTATCCTAAATGATGGCACCTTTTCCAAATACTTTCAAAACCATACAAAAGCATAATTTTCAAACAAAAGCAAGTGATCTAACGAGTAACTAAGACCCCTTGGAAAACCATGGATGGAAAGGGTGCTAATACCTTCCCTTTTCATAATCTATCCCCTGAACTCATGAAAACATCTCAAAAAGTCTTTCCTGTGCTTTTTCCACCTTTCCTTATTGGATAAAAGAAAAGTCGGTGGCGACTCTTGCCAAACTGCGACATTTGCGGACACAATCACAAAACCCTCAAGTCAGTTCTCCCACCGTATCACAGAACTGGCGACTCTGCTGGGGAGTAAAATTATCTAAAGTAGGGTTACCTTAGGGTTAGATCATATTTACTTGCTTATATTTTTTGATTTGCTTGCTTTATATTTTGGTTCCTTGTTTGGGTTACTGTTAAAAAATCCTACACCCGGATTTGGGGACACCTTTTAGGTAAGTAGCAATAAACTGTGAGGGAACTGTGAGGGGTATACCGACACGGTTGAAGCAGTAGCTACGTTGATGTGGAACTTTGGTTGGTACTGGTAACCCTTGAGTCAATCAAGGAGAGTACGGGGCCGCCGCGTGGAGTCATAAAGCATCAACTGACCTTAGAACCTTACTTGACCAACTTGGCCATTAGGACGTAGCGAGATGACCGACTTTGGTGCAGTCCGAAGTTGGTTGATACTCGATGCTACACTCATTGAGGTTGGACTCTTGAGTTTTGTTTGGTTGCGAGTCAATCGCTTATTGAACGAAACTTGGGGGAAATATCAGTGATATTGAGATCCCTTAGAACCCGATTACTTTTAACTAGGACAGGTTGAGTCAACTAAAACTTCAAGAGAGTACTTACCTGAAACCCCATGCAAGCCTAAACCGAGGACTTGTTTGCTTTGTATATGCACTTGTACATAAACATCATAACATCATAAACATCATAAACATCACTAACCATTTCAAGGATTTTTTGGATTTATCTTTGTTCTGTTTTGTAGGACATGGCCTCCGCTCGTAGGAACACTATCCAAGTCAGTCTTGTGAGGGAACCTCCACAACTCAAGGATTTAGTATCAAGGGTCCCTGAAGATTCCCCATTAACCAAAAGACATGTACGACTCCTTAGTTTGGTTACCTCAAGTATTGAAGAAGAGATGATAAAGGTGCTTGTCCAATTCTTTGACCCTTTGCATCATTTCTTCACTTTTCCTGATTACCAACTTGTGCCCACTTTGGAGGAATTTCCTAAACTCGTAGGGATCCCGATTCTCAATCAGTTACCTTTAAACGGTATCGAAAGAGACCTCAAACCTGAGGAAATTGCTTGAGCTTTACATTTGCAACCATCTGACATAGTAGCAAATTGGGTAACAAGGAGTGGTGTTAAAGGGTTACTATAAAAGTTTTTGTTGGAGAAGGCTCAAGAGTGTTGGAATATTTTGGATCTACAAGCCTTTGAAGAAGTTCTGGATCTTCTCATCTATGGATTGGTACTATTTCCAAATCCTGGCCAATTTATAAATGTGAATGCGATTAAGGTTTTCATATCTCGTAATTTGGTGCCTACGTTGCTTGGAGACATATTGCATTCTCTTCACTCTCGCACTTTGAAGAAAAGGGGGGCTTTGATGTGTTGCACTCCTCTGTTGGCTAGGTGGTTTATTTCACACCTACCTCGATCAGTGGTGAAGAATGAACAAGGTATGAGATGGTCTAAAAGATTTATGTCACTTTCACATGCTGATATCCGTTGGTATTATCGCTCCTTAGAAGACATTACCATCATTGACCGCTGTGTGTAATTCCCTAATGTCCCTCTACTTGGCATTAGGGGAGGCATTACTTATAACCCGTGTTTAGCTTTGCGACAATTTGGATATGCTAGAAGAGATGGCCCTCATGAGGTACTCATCCAAAGAATTGCATTTGACTATGAAAGTGATACCCAAGGTTATCGTCAAAGATTTATACGAGCTTGGGGTATGGTTAACAAAGTTGATAGCAAGACATTGGGGCGTAAGAATTACATTCCTTTGGAACCTTATCTTAAATGGGTAAGGGCTCATGCTCAAAGTCTCAAGATGCCTTATGAAGCCGTCTTACCTGTTATCATGGAACCAATAGTCGAGGTAGACATTCCACATATGATCCTCTATCCTGATATGCCTACTTCTCTTGAAGATTTGCAAAACGCTTGGATTCAGTTAAAAGGAGAGCGAGACACCTTCAAAACTAAGTTCTATGAAAGCGAGAAGAAGATATTGGAGCTTGCAAGGGAACTTCATGAAGAAAGGAGCTTAAACACCTACATTGCACCAAAGAAGATGCGCATAACTTTTCTGTCTTAGGAGTTTACTTTATGCTTATTTCTGTTGTTGTAAGCCCAAGAGGCATGTTTGTATTCAAATCAAGATTTTTTTAATGTAAGTTAACATTTGTTCACTCTTTGTCTATACAAATTTAAATTCTTTAAATCCTTGAAATCATTTTCATACTGCATATTCATGCATCATGACATGACAGGCGTCTGCATAATAGGGTTCCTTATCTCTCCGCTGTTTATTCCAGCAAGCAAGATGGATCTAGAGAAAACTGTGACGGAACTCCAGGCTCAGAACTCTCAATTTCAGGAAGCTTTACTCGCCCTGGCCAAGGGGCAGCAGGATATGATGGACTTGTTGGCCGCTAAGAAAAAGCCAAAGAAGAAAGATCTGCTCAACATGGGTAAAAGGTTCAAAGAGACAATCCGTCAAATTCCAATAGAGGAAGATTCATCCGAAGAGGACGAGAACCAAATTGGTGAAGTCAAGAGTACTCAGGCCGACTATATCAGTGACCAAGAATTTGATGATGATTATTTCAATGAACAATATCCACCCGCAGATATCAAATACAAGCAGCTAGAAGACAGATTGAAAGCAGTTGAAATCCAAGCTATTCCCGGTTTAAATTTTGACCATTTGGGCTTAATCTCTGGAGTAGTCATTCCCCACAAGTTCAAAATACCAACCTTCGCAAAATACGATGTGGTTTCTTGCCCAAAGCTCCATTTGAAGTCCTATGTGCGCAAGATACAATCGCACACTTCTGATAAAAAACTATGGATTCACTTTTTCCAAGAGAGTCTGGCCAGAACACAACTTGAATGGTTTTACCAGTTGGATGGCTCTCGCATCAATACTTGGGAGGGACTAGCTACTGCCTTCTACAATCAATATCAGGACAACACCGACTTGGCACCGACGAGGGTTCAATTGCAAGGTATGACCATAGGGGAGGATGAAGGATTTAAGGAGTATGCGCAGAAGTGGAGAGACCTTGCAAGTAGGGTCCAACCTCCCTTGACTGATAGGGAACACATTGACATGTTCATGAGCATATTGTCTGGTCCTTTCTTTAATCTATTGGTTGGCTGCTCTTCTTCTGGTTTCACCGAATTAATCCTAACTGGTGAAAGAGTAGAAAGCGGCATTAAGAGTGGAAAGATCTTTGTGGCATCTACTTCCACTCCCAATCCTGTCAAGAAACCTTTTGCCGCGAAGAAAGAAGTTAATGATGTGTATAGAGAAAAGGCCCGTACCAAAATGAATAATCATTCATCTATCAATGCTGTCTGAATCTCCAATCCGACTGCTACTCAAAGACCATCTACCAATCATCCACGTGTTGAAGCTCCAAGAAGACAGTTCACAAGGTTAGGCATGTCATTATCTCAAGCCCTTTAGCATCTGCTCGGGATCAATTTAGTGACATTGTGGGATCCTCCTGCCAACTCTGACACCTCATCACCGAGATATAATCCAAATGCAAAGTGTGCTTATCATTCAAACTGCCCAGGGCATGAGACTGATCAGTGTTGGGCTCTGAAGAATAAAATCCAGGATTTAATCGACAACAAGACTATTGAATTTGATCCTCCTCCAATGCCAAATGTAATTACCGCTCTAATGCCGAAGCACAACAAAGGTGTTAATGTCGTCGAAGATACAACTTTCATTACCTCTATCAAAGGGTTAACTACTCCATTGAATGTAATCAAGAGCAATCTGTTGAAAGCTGGGACTTTCCCCGGCTGTGAAAAAGACTGTGTGGGTTGTATGAGACAATCTGATGGGTGTGAAAAACTGAGGAAAGGTATACAACGCCTAATGGATAGCCGCGAAATTATATTCGAAAAGAATCCTTCCATCAAAAATTCAGTCGACAAAGCTGGAGAATTGGCCATCATAACAATTTCAAACAAACCTCTTAGGATCTCATCCAAAGGTCCTATCAAGATTTCAAACGAACCAATCATTGCTCCTCTCATAATCAGTGCTGCCGGACCCGTTCCATACACCTCTGATAAAGCGGTTCCATGGAATTATGGTGTCGATGTTTATTACCATGGGGTAAAACAAGATTCCTGGATTGATGATAATGAAGCAGGTGTTACTAATATCACTGGTTCTAGTAAAGTCACAAGAACAGGAGGAGTCTTTTCCCCTGATATCTCACCACCAACCACTACTGCAGTTCCAATCCGCATAACCAACAACAATGCTGGTGCTAGTACTAAAGGGAAAGAGAAAGAAAGTGAGCCTGCCAGGGAAGAGGCACTTTCTAAAAAGACTGTTATGGAAGAACCATCCACTCAAGGGATGGAGGAGATTCTGAAAATCATCAAGAAAAACGACTTCGAAATAGTAGAGCAGTTGGGACAAACCCCTTCTAAAATATCAATGTTATCCCTATTGCTATGTTCCGATGCCCATGCACAAGCTTTGATTAAGTTCTTGAAAAAGGCTCACGTGCCTCAAGAAACCACAGCCGACCAGTTTGAGAACTGCGTAGAAAGTCTGACAACTGACAATGGTCTGGGGTTCTCCGACGCAGATTTAACTCCCATGGGAAAGAATCACAATAAAGCCTTGCATGTTTCTGTTGAATGTAAGGGGACCACTATAGCACATGTTTTGATGGACACAGGCTCATCTTTAAACGTGTTACCTAAAGGCGATTTAGATCGGCTAGACTGTGAAGGTTTGGTTTTGAAGCCAAGTGGCATTGTTGTAAGGGCATTCGATGGGTCGAAAAGGATGGTTCATGGAGAGGTGGATCTCCCAATTAAGGTTGGTTCACAGATTTTCAACTCCACATTCTACATAATGGACATACGGCCTGCGTATTCTTGTTTGCTTGGGCGCCCATGGATCCATGGGGCAGGTGCGGTCACTTCTACTCTCCACCGGAAGTTAAAATACCTAGTTCAAGGGAAGGTTGTCACTGTTTGCGGCGAAGAAGAATTTATGGTAAGCCACCTCACTTCTTTCAAGTACGTAGAAATGGAGGGTGAATTCATAGAGACTCCTTGCCAGACATTTGAAGTTGTGGCCACCACCAAAATCTCCTCCGAAACTCCAAAAGCCGATAAAGTTATTCCCAAGATGGTTTCTCTTAAGGATGCCCGTGCGGTGGTATAAGAAGGAAACAATGAGATGTGGGGTCAGCCCTCGACATCTCGTTCAAAGCAGATAAGTTTGGGATAGGTTTCACCTCCAAAGCTCAGAAAGAAATTAGAGATGCTCATACTGGAAAGTCGTCTCTCCACCTCAAGAGTCATGAAGTAAACGTCGGAGAGGATTCTGATGATGAGTGTGCCTTCGAAGATTGGATCTACCCAACAACCAATGGGAAGCCCAACAATTGGCATGCGAAGGACTTTGTACCCGTCTTCTTCATTGAGGAGTAATCTACTTGTTTTTGCTTTTAATCAATTCAAGGACTCGTTGTCTGTAATATTTTGATATTGACTTTTAAGCCATGTGCCTAGCATGGGGAACTTTGGTTCTTTTGTCAATGGTTTTATATTTTGTTCATCTAATCATATGATCATTCAATACATTGGACTCTTTTGCATTCAAATATTTGTGTTCGTTGTCTTTCTTTTTCTTTCAAATACATTTCCAAAAAGATAGCCATGTATCTTACATGCACACACACACACTTTTGCAGGTCTACATCCACTCTGGATCCTATTTCCAACAACTCTATTCTTGCCAACTATGACTTTGAATGTCCCATCAACCAAGCCGAAGACGAAAGCGAGGAAGATTGTGACATACCAGGAGAACTAGCCAGACTTCTGTTACAAGAGGAAAAGGCTATTCAACCACATGAAGGGTCAATTGAGGTTATCAACCTATGTATTGAGTCAAATAAGAAGGAAATCAGGATCGGTGCTAAATTGGAAAGCAGTGTCAAAAGCCGTTTGGTTCAGATGTTGCGCGATTATATGGAAGTATTTGCTTGGTCGTATGAAGATATGCCTTGGTTAGATACCAACATTGTGGTTCATCGTCTTCCAACTAAAAAAGACTGCCCTCCTATTAAACAAAAATTTCGTCGCATGAGACCTGACATGTCTGAAAAGATCAAAGCTGAAGTAATGAAACAGTTTGATGCAGAATTTCTAGTTGTAACATCCTATCCTTAATGGGTGGCTAATATAGTGTTGGTGCCAAAGAAAGACGGTAAAGTTCGCATGTGCGTAGACTATAGGGATCTGAATAGGGCAAGCCCCAAGGATGATTTCCCTCGACCATACATTGGCGTCTTAGTCGACAATACCGCTCAGCATAAAGTCTTCTCATTCATGGATGGCTTCTCGGGCTATAATCAAATAAAGATGGCTCCCGAAGATATGAAAAAACTACTTTCGTTACACAATGGGGCACTTTCTGCTACAAGGTCATGTCGTTCGCATTAAAGAATGTAGGGGCAACATATCAAAGGGCTATGGTGGCTTTATTTCATGACATAATTCATCATGAAATAGAGGTATATGTGGATGATATGATCGCCAGATCATAAATCGAAGAAGAACATCTCGGTCACCTGCACAAACTATTTGAGAGACTGAAGAGATATAAACTGAGGTTAAACCCTAACAAGTGCACATTCGGAGTACGCTCTGGAAAGCTTCTAGGATTCGTTGTCAGCAATAAAGGCATTGAAGTAGATCCCACCAAGATAAAGGCCATCCAAGAAATGCCAGTACCTCGTTCTGAAAAAGAAATCAGAGGATTCTTGGGTCGTCTCAATTACATTGCCCGTTTCATATCACACTTAACTGCTACCTGTGAGCCACTCTTCAAACTCTTGAAGAAAGATCAAGTAGTCAAATGGAACGATGAATGCCAGATTGCATTTGACAAGATCAAAGAATACCTTCAGGAACCTCGTATTCTCATGCCTCCAGTTGAAGGAATACCATTGATCATGTACTTAACAGTACTAGAGAATTCTATGGGGTGTGTTTTGGGCCAACATGACGAGTCTGGCCGAAAAGAGCATGCAATTTACTACCTAAGCAAAAAGTTTACCGACTCTGAAACCAGATATTCAATGCTCGAGAAAACTTGATGTGCTTTAGCGTGGGCTGATCGCCGGCTAAGGCAATACATGTTGACTCATACCACTTTGTTGAATTCTAAAATGGATCCGATTAAGTACATCTTCGAAAAACCTGCCCTTTCCGGACGAATAGCCAGATGGCAAATGATCTTGACTGAGTACAACATTCAATACACAAATCAAAAAGCCATCAAAGTAAGTGTACTAGCATATCATTTGGCCCATCAAGCTGTGGATGATTATCAGTCAATGAACTTCGACTTCCCTGACGAGAATATTATGCTGGTAACCGACTGTGCAAAACCTAGACCGTATGACGGACCTGAACAAGGATCCCGATGGACTATGGTATTCGATGGGGCTTCCAATGCCTTAGGTAACGGAATTGGTGTTGTGATCATCTCTCCTGAAGGTTGCCACACTCCTTTTACCACCAGACTATGCTTAGATTGTACAAATAATATGGCTGAGTATGAGGCATGCATCTTAGGACTAAGGGCTGCTATTGACTTAAGGATCAAGCATTTGGATGTGTTTGGAGATTCCGCTTTGGTGATCAGCCAAGTAAAAGGAGATTGGGACACTAAACACCCTAATCTTATCCCTTACAAGGAGTTTGTGCTATCCCTAATTCCCTACTTCGAAGAAATCACGTTTAAGCACTTCCCTAGAGAAGAAAACCAGTTGGCTGACGCTCTGGAAACCATGTCCTCAATGTTCAAAGTCAAATGGGACAACGAAGCCCCTATGATTACAATTGAAAGATTTTATGAACCTGCGCATTGCTATGAGCTTGACACCGATACGGAAAAGCCGTGGTACCATGAGGTAATGAGATACCTTGAAGTGCAAGAGTATCCAGAGGGGGCATCTATCAATGACAGAAAGTTCTTACGAAGATTTGCAGCCAAATGCTTCCTAAGTAATGGGATATTGTACAAGCGCAACCACGATTCAACTCTACTCCGATGTGTGGATAAGAGGGAGGCAGAGGAAATCATGGAAGACATGCACTATGGCCTTTTCTGTACTCACTCAAGTGGGCATACAATGGCTAAGAAAATCTTAAGAGTTGGCTACTATTGGTCAACGATGGAGACAGATTGCCATCAACATTCAAGAACTTGCCACAAATGTCAAATCTATGCTGACAAGGTCCATGTACCTCCAATGCCTCTGAATGTCATGACCTCTCCGTGTCCATTTGCAATATGGGGTATCGACATGATCGGAGAGATCAAGCCCACGGCTTCCAACGAACACCGCTTCATTCTTGTTGCTATCGACTATTTCACAAAATGGGTCGAAGCCGCCTCATTTGCCTCAGTCACCAAGAACGTGGTAGCCAGATTCATCAGACACGATCTCATCTGTCGTTATGGTATCCCCGAAAGGATTATCACCGATAATGGGACTAACCTCAACAATTCCATGATCAGGAATTGTGCACTCAATTTAAGATCAAGCATCACAATTCTTCTCTGTATAGACCAAAAATGAATGGTGCAGTCGAAGCAGCCAACAAAAATATCAAGAAGATTATGCAGAAAATGGTAGTAACCTATAAAGATTGGCATGAGATGCTACCATTTGCTCTACATGGTTACCGTACTTCAACTAGAACATCAACTGGGGAAACTCCCATGTCTCTAGTCTATGGCATGGAATCCGTTTTGCCAGTGGAAGTTCAAATTCCCTCGCTGAGGATTATGATTGAGGCAGGCCTAAGTAAAGACGAATGAATTCAAACGAGATTGGATCAACTGAACTTGATCGATGAAAAACGATTAGCTGCTATCTGCCATGGTCAGACATATCAAAAACGGATGATCAAAGCTTTCAACTAAAAGGTCAATCCTCAAGTATACCAAGTTGGTGACCTGGTAATAAAACGCATCATTTTACCATAAGGTGACCCCAGAGGAAAATGGACCCCCACCTATGAAGGGTCGTTTGTTGTCAAAAGAATTTTCTCTGGTGGTGCCATGATACTGACCACCATGGATGGCGAAGATTTCCCACATCCTATAAACGCGGACATAGTTAAAAAATACTACGCATAAGAGACCTGTTAGGTTGACACACCTAAGCAAAATCAGGGCATCCCGGCAAACCAAAAGGTTTGGGCAAAAATTAGGGATATATACAAAAGATTGTACACCCGACAAGTTGAAAACCCGAAAGGGCTACTTGGGCAAAAAAGGGTATCCTGGTGGACCGAAAACCCGAAAGGGTGGTTCAGGCAAAAATTAAGGATTAAAAGCGTACGACTATGTCCCGTGGAATCAACACGGTCAACATTATCACCAAGGTCCAAGTTCAAATGGTCCAGGATCAATCCAATAAACTTCGATCAACGGCAAGGGACGTTCAAAGACATTGGGGCAATAGTAGAGCTGAAAGGCAATAAGATCATTTCACATGGCTATTTGTTTTTCATTCTCAATTTTGTTTTCTTTTCGGCGATTTCCTCTTACTAGGATTTCCGTCTCTATGTACAAAAAATGCCTATTCATGGGCAAAATATCAATACAAATACACTTTGAAGTGCAAAATTGTCTATCTCTGTTTTGAATGCAAATTTGTCCAATGACTAAAATTGAATGAACATATGCATATGAACATAATTAAAGCTATTTAGCACATGTGTCCTGCCAAGCAGCAACCTCAACAAGGCATCAGTGCACAACTGCAGTAAGCATCCATTTAATGAATGTGAAGTAGCCCCCACAGAGTTATCTCACCATCATTATCCCCACCAGGGCGTTGGCAATAAACCTTTCCCCAACGGAGTTGCCCGCAAAATATCCTTGCACAGGATGATCCTTGGCCAGAGTCTCAATCTCTTGACAGCTTTTTTCCATCTAAAGCCTAGGAGATCTCTTCTTAAAGGGAATCCATCTCCTCAGTATATTTTATTCCCCACAGAGTTATCTCGTCATCATTATCCCTATCGGAACAACCCCAATGCAACCCTTCCCCAGCGGAATTGCCTACAAAAATTTCTTCGCTAAGGATAAACCCCCTGCCAGAGCCTCAATCTCTCGACAACTTCTACAAATTTGAAGCTTAGAGGTCTCTGTCTAAAATAAATTCATCTCCTCAGCAGGGTTTATTTCCCCAACAGAGTTATTTCCCTGGGCCAAGTGCAAATTCCTCAACGTACAAGACACCCCGATTTCCCCAGTCGAGTAAGCACTCCCCGGTGAGTCCAAAATTGCCCAGCCGAGCCCATCATCCCCAGATGAGCCCATCATCCCCAGATGATCCCATCATTCCCAGCGGAGTATATCTCCCAACCAGGAGTTTTTATCCCCAGTAGAGTATATCTTCCAACCAAGATTTTATTCTCCAAGCTGAGTCCATCCTCCCCAGTTGAATAAACACTCCCCCACTGAGTCCATCTTCCCCAGCAGAGTATATCCTCCAACCAAGATTATATTCCCCAGCGGAGTACAAATCCCTCAACGGAACCCAAATTCCCCAGATGAGTCCATCATCCCCAGCTGAGTATATACTCTCCAATTAGAATTTTCCCTTCAAATAACTGCAAATCACAGGGCCACAACCCCTAATCCCTAGTAAAGTCTTCAACAAAGCCTTTATTATTACTAAGAAATGTTATGAAGCCTGGATCCGACCAGATATTAGCACAATTGTCAAGTTATACTGAAGCCTGGACCCAACCAGATGACAGTTTGACTTCTTCAATTTCTGAAGCCTGGACCCGACTAGATACAATTTGATTTCTTCGATTACTGAAGCCTGGACCCGACCAGATAACGGTTTGACTTCTTGAGGTACTGAAGCCTGGATCCGACCAGATAACAGTTGATCTCATTTCTCAAAAAGCTATGAAACTTGGACACAACCAGCCCAACTCTTCAAAGATATAGAAGAACCTAAACTTAGTCCAACCAAGGTTTTAACTACCTGTTCCCAGTAGAGTTGACTCTTTATTCCACGACAAAGGACTGAGAAACCTGGATCCGACCAGATATCATTCCTCATTTCCATCTTTTCAAGAAAGTCATTGTGAAGCCTGGATTCGACCAGATAACAATCATCCTCAGAGATTCGTTGTGTAGCCTGGACCCGACCAGATAACAACTAAATCCCCAAGCAGTTCATTGTGAAGCCTGGACCCGACCAGATAACAATTAACTTAATCAGAAATCTGCAAAGCCTAGACCCGAACAGATAACAGTTTTCAACCAGTTCATTGTGAAGCTTGGACCCGACCAGATAACAATTAACTTCATCAAAAATCTGCAAAGCCTGGACCCGACCAGATAACAGTTTTCAACCAGTTTATTGTGAAGCTTGGACCCGACCAGATAACAGTTTTCGAATGGTATATTGTGAAGCCTGGACCCGACCAGATAACAATTGACCCTGATCCCCAGAAAGACACTATGAAACCTGGATTCGACCAGAGAATAGTACAACTTTCCAAAAGACCATAAAGCCTGGACCCAACCAGATAACAGTCTTCAAGAAGTACTGTGAAGCCTGGATCCGACCAGATAACAGTTGATTCACCCTTACCTCCAACAAATTACTGTGAAGCCTGGATCCGACCAGATAACAGTTAACCTCCACATCCCCAACAAGTTGTTATGAAACCTGGACCCGACCAGATGACTATTCAATTTCAAGGAATTTTCTGCAAAGCTTGGATCCGACTACTTCTCCCTCAGCAACTGTGAAGCCTGGATCCTACCAGATAACAGCTGATCTTTGAGTGATGTTCCCCAGCAAAAGCATCTCTTCAAAAGAATTTGAAGATATGCATATTCTTCATTTCCAACAGGAAATCAAGGATTCAACCTCCGAAGATTTCCTCAGCAGTAGTCAGGGATTTATTTTCCCGGACAAAAACATACATTTCGCATTCATACATCATAGCATGTACATACCAATGCATTTAGCATGATACCACATCTGGTGAGCATCATGCAAGCATCTGCAATTTCCTAACCCCTTTCTCATAGGTGAAACAACAAGTTTAGTATGGATCAACAGGAGATTTGTGTTGATACTTCTTCCAGAGTTTACCAACATTCCTCCAAATGGCATCTATAAGCCCATTCACCATCCATCTTCGAGTGCAAATTTTTGGGCACTCTAGTGTTCAAACTACTTTCACCATCAAGTCACGAATGCCGGATCTTCCAATATAACTCTTCGGGCTCAAGAAGTTTGAACAGGGGCAGCTGTTGTACCCCAAAATTTACCCTCTCAATTCTCAAGGCATCTCTCACAATGATTCTCAAAATTCAAGCTTGCACAAGTACATTGGGATTTTCCAGCACCAGAATTAAGAGGAAGCTGTCAAAAAGGGAGAAAACAGATAAAAATAACATTTTGACGAATTTGGAGGAAAATAGGTCTCCTTCGATTCAGCCCCCTTCGATTGGACTTTGCACCTCCTTCGATTGCTCAAAAGTTGCTGCTAGCGTGCCTCTTTCGTATGGGCATGTGACTTCAAATAGGTCTCCTTTGATTCAGAAGGAAATGATCTTCATACAAGCTTCAATTGAGTTCTTTTTTTCACTTTGAAACAGTGTCCTTCGACTCAGGAATATCCTTCGACTCAGGAAGTAAAGGCCTCCTTTTGGTTTTCTTCAATTCAAAAGTAAATAATCTTCTGAAAGCTTCCTTCAATTCAGAAGTTAATAACCTTATGAAAAGGGCCATTAGAAGAACACACAGTTGGTTCATTCGAAGGACACACAACTGGTGAAAACGAATGTTGTGTTGTTCTAGTCTGGTCGAAAGGTGTAGAAAGATGAAGGATTTGACTCAAAAGATCAAGTTGAACATTTAGACCCATAGGCTAGGCTACGTCTCTTCCCTTTTTAGGCCTTTACCCATTTGTTGTCCAAGACCACTTGCACTTAATAGTACAATACTACCTTTTAGAAAAATTTGTCTTGAGCCTTGCGCCTATTTTCCTTCAGAAGGAAGCAACCCATCTGAACCATTCATCTTGCTTTTATGGCACAAGTGGACATTTACTTTCCAGCTGAGCCTTATTTTATTATTTTTGCTCCCCAAGCTTCCCAAAAGCCTTTCTCTATAAATAGAGAGTTCATTTGCACAAAGAATGAGAGGATTTTTGGACCAAAGGAACGAATCCCCCAAATTCTCTCAAACACAACAAAAATTCTCAAACACTTCAACACTTGTGAAATCACAAAAAACCAGAATCATTGTTACCTCCTTCAATTCTGAAGAACAACACATTCTAGTTTCCTTCGAATCAAGGAGCATCCCACTTGTTCTTTCCTTTGAATCCAGCAAAGAATGATATTTTTCTTGTTTTGCTCTTTCGAATCCAGTGTCGAAGGCCTACCCTGGGTCTTTTCCTTCAAATCCAGAGGCATTCAAAGCAACCGCTTCAAAGTCCATAGCATGCTCCAACCTCCAGCAAGGTAAGTCATTTTTAACCCTTGGCCCTTCGTTTCCAGCATAGCATGTAAATAAGTTTTCTTTTTCATTTAAAACATGTACATACTATTTTCTTTTTTTTGTTTTGTTTTCACTCTCTTAATATGTGTCATGGTTAACAATCTTCTTGGCTTTTGCTCTTGGTACATTTAAATACGCTTTCAAGAACTAATCTAGTCTTAAGGTGATGTTGGCATGGCCTTGGGCCATATTGCTATTCAAACTCAAATGAAAGAAACAGGAGACAGAAAAGTTAGAGACGAAGCCTCTGGCTTCCATACTAACTGTTGTACCTCAAAATTTGCCCTCCCTTTTTCACAAGAAATCCCAACCCTAGGGTTTTCTCAGATTTTCAAGATTGGCTCAGGAATCGATCAAACAGACTTTTCTTTGGCAGTAAATCAAGAATTAGGGTTTCTCTCGCATTTCTCAGAAGAAACTGAATTCTCAGAAATTCAAATTAACTGTCACATGTTTTCACACTTTTTTAAGTTTGCTGAAAGGTTACTGGTTGTTCTGAAGGCTTATTTATCTGGGATAAGAGATAAGAGCTGAGACTGTCATTTGGAACATTCAGGTTTTTGTCTGATCCAGGTTAACCAGATGATGTGTGTCTGTTAGGATATTTTCTTGCTAATGAATCGAAATGTTTGCTTGTTTATTGGAATACACAGTGCGTATCCTAATTGGAATGATGTTGCAAGGTTACGAGATTGCAAAGTTATTAGATTACTTAAAGTTTAAGTTATCTGTATTAGAATTATTGGAATGCAATTTCAATTATTTTGATCTGAGAATATTAAAGGATTAAGTGAATATGCAAAGAAAGAATTGCAAGATATTGGATAGTAGAAGATTTTATTGGATGTCAGACTGCTTCACAAATATTTTTCAGATGTTGATGCAAAAATAATTTATTATTTGAATGCTGTAGGTTTTACAACTTATAGTAATTAGAAAAGTAAATTATTACAATAAATGGAAAATCTATCTAAGTTAAAAATCTAAGCCATTGCTCCATTACTCCCATGCTCAAAGTCTTCTGCTTCCTCTGCTTTGTCATCACCCAAGTTGTGCTCACATGAAAGAAAAACAAAGAAAAAAAAGGATTAGTACAGTTGATTAATTAGATTTTTCAAATAGAAAAAGAAATAAATTATTCATCATTAAAGTTTGCCGTCTGGAATCAGAAGATCTATTGTTCATCATGTTTTTATTTTCCTCTTTACAAATCACAAGAAGATTGCTCTTCTTGATTCACAAAGAGAAAAATTAAAAATGCAAAAGAAGAATGCAAAAGTAAAAATTATTCAAAAACATAGCAAGGCGCCAAACTGTATAAAGCAAAGTTTCAAATGCAAAACAGCAAGGCAAACTGTTATGCAAACATAGGCCAAGCAACTAAGGAAAACAGGCGCCAAACTGTACTAAGTGTTGCAACAAAACCAAGCATAGCAACCAAGGCAGCACAAACTGAATGCAAACTGTACTAAGTAAGCAAACGGAAATATGCAGCAAACTGAACAAAGCAAATTGGATGCAAACTGAACCAATGCAGCAAGTACAAGTGCAGACATGTAGCAGGAAAAATGCAGGAGGTAAACCAAATGACAAGCAAAAAGCTTGTCATAGCTTTTCATCGTTTTCCAGGACATAGGAAAACTTTTCAGAAAAATAAGGAAAAAGCAAAAAAGTGCTTTGTCATTGAGAGATAAAGAGAGAAAAGATATCACCTTTTGGAGGTTGTACAGTTTGGTAAAAAAAGGTTGTCACAAGTTGCAAAACAAAAAGCTAAAATGATATAAGACTATCAAACAACAAGAAGAGAGGGAGAACATTTGTGCCAAAACTGCAAACAACTACAACAAAAAACTCCCAGACCTGTGCAAACATAACAAAATTTCCAAAACCTCTGAGCAGTTCTAACAACTCCAAGCCAACATCCTGAAACTGCATAACAGTTTCAAACCCAAAAACATCCAAAAGCCTGAAACTGCCAAAACAACAAAACCTGTTAACAGTTTCACCACCATCCCAAACCTGTTATCCAACTACAACAAAACAACCACAAAACCTGTCCAACATTTTCAAAAAGCCTAAGAAGTTGTAACAAGCGTGAAACTGCCATCTCCAAACCAGTTACAACCAAACTGTAAAAAGCTTGCAAAACTGTACACCAGTTCCAAAACTACAACAACCTGCCAAACCACAAAACCTGCCAGCCAAACAGCATAACAACTCAAACTGCAAAACAAGCAGAAACCATAAACTCAAACAACAACCAAAAATCACAACTGGTATAACATTTTAAACAAGGAAAAAATAGCACAACCTGTTATCAAACAAGTCACAAAACCAATACAGCAAAACTGTAAACAAAGCTCTCAACCAAAACCTTCACCTTCCATCATCACTAAACCATTACCAAACCAAGTTTCAGAACAAACTATCCTCAACAAAATCTAAACCATCAAATCAGTTTCAGAACTGTTATCATCATCAACAAAAAAAACAATAACAGGGTTTCTGAACTAGCATCATCACCAAGCCATTATCCATAACAGAGTTTCAGAACAAAATCATCATCAATAAAAAACCAACAAAAATAAATTTTAAGAATAGTCATTATCAACAAAATCAAGAAACAAAAGTTTCAGAACAATCATCATCAACAAAAAGGGATACCAGAAAAGCTCGTCGTCATCTCTTCCCCTCGCACCTCCGGCCACCAAGGAACACCGCCATCTCTCCATCTCCTCTTTCCTCTCCATTTTTCCAGAAAATTTCACAGGTATATCCCTTTACTGCATCTTAGACACATGGTACAATAGGTTAAACAAATTAAACTAAACAAAGCAAGCTTAAACAACGAAACTATAAAACTCAAAACAAAGACGAATCATACCGTTTAAGCAAGGCCAGTGGTTGTTAGGAGGAGGTTAGAGAGTGAGGGATGGTGTTCCGGTAACCATGGGGAAGGGAAGATCAGAGTTTGTTTGAGTGAGAGAAAGATGAAGAAGAGAAAATGAGAGAGAGGCGTCGTTGTAAAGCAAAACACACAAATCCTAATTTCTGAAACCCTAAGCAAAACGTTGCAAACTTGTGAACTGGGCCAATTCTGGCCCCAAATCAAAGCCCACAACGAAACGCTGGCTTACCCCCTTTTCTCCATTCTGACCCCTCTTTCTCCTCTTATTTTTGTTTTGGGCCTAACCCCAAACTTCCAAACCTTTAAGCCCATCCTTTTTAATTTCTTTTCTTTTCTTTTGTTTAAACAAATGCTAATGTTTTGTTTTAATTTTAATTAATTTGTTTTATTTTGTTAATAATAAATAATAATTAAAACTTTGATTTTCTCAAATTAGTTTCTTTTATTAATTAATTTTGTTTCACATAATAAAAATACCAAAAAAAAGCATTTAAATTGATTTAATTAATTTTGTTTTCTTTAAACCCTTTTTTATTGATTAATAAAAATACAAAAATAATAGAAATTTTGTTTAATTGAATTTTCTTTCTTTAAAACTTTTTCCTTTTACTTAATAAAATACAAAAGGAATAATAATAATAAAATATTTAATCTTTCTTTTTTAGAATAGATTTTATTTATTTATTTTCAAGTAAATACATGCATTTCATAATTTATTGATTTTCCTTATTTCATAATTTGTTATAACTTTGTATTGAATTGCGACAATTCGATTTGGTTGTAACACTTGATATTTGGACATTGTTATCCTTGTGAGACTCATCCCCATTTGTAATAATTGTACCCCCCATCCCCGGATACTTTTGTAATAGCTTAGACATTTAATTCCCGCAATTTATTGCTTTCTATATACTGTATAGTAATTAGGCGTGTATGGCAAGATTCAAAAATCAATCGCTAGATGACCTAATCCAAGAATAAACAACTTGAAATCAATACATAATGCACACTTGCACCCCTAGGGTTTAATCCACTTGTTGCCTTTAAATTGGCCATGTTATGCATGTTGAGTACTTTGGAGAAACAAAAACAAAACAAAAGATCATAGTCCCTCGATGACGCTATCTTGGTTGCCTATACAAAATGATCTAGTCCCTCGGAAAATTTGCTAAAGATACTTAACACAATTGCTATCATGGTCAATACGATGACTCGCGCCTATCCCGTTTAACATCCTAATACAAGTTTGTTTACCAAATGCAATGGTAAAACAACACTGTCAAAAGGGTTAAAAATGTGTAGGAAATACCTTTGAGTAAAATAGGGTAGACAACTCTTAGTTACTTGATCAAAACTTGCAAAACATCCTTGCTATTTTCAAACACACCTCACAACACAATTTCAAAACATTTCCCAAAATCAAACTTTCAAACATTGAAACATCTTTTCAAAAGACAAACACCTTTATATATATTCAAACAAGAATCATTATAAAGGTTTCCATAACGATGGCCTCTTTTCAAAACATTTTCAAAACCACACACGAAGCACCATTTCAAACAATTGAAAAGCAAAAGCAAGTGATCTAAACAAGTAACTAAGAGCCCATGGATAACCATGGATAAAAAGGGTGCTTGCACCTTCCCTTTTCATAATCTACCCCCCGAACCCAAGAAAACATCTCAAAGGTCTTTCTTGTGCTTTTTGACCTTTCCTTTGGATAAAATAAAAAGTCGGTGGCGAATCTTGCTAAACCGAAACATTTGCAAACACAAACGCAAAACCTCAAGTCAGTTCTCCCACCGTATCATAGAACTGGAGACTCTGCTGGGGATAGAATCTAAAAGTGGGGTTACCTTATGGTTTAGATCACATTTACATGCTTACCTTGTTTGCTTTGATTGCTTTACTTTTTGGTTCCTTGTTTGGGTTTGTTTTAAATCCTACACCCGGATTTGGAGGCACCTTTTAGGTAAGTAGCAATAAACTGTGAGGGAACTGTGTGGGGTATACTGACATGGTTGAAGCAGTGGCTACGTTAGTGCGACATATTTGTGGGTACCGGTAGCCTTTGAGTCAATCAAAGAGAATACGGGGTCGCTGAGTGATGTCATGAAGCACTAATGAACTCTTAGAACCTTACTTGACCATCTTGGCCTTATTAGGGGTAGTGAGATGACCAACTTTGGTGCAGTCCGAAGTTGGTAGATACTCGATACTACACTCATTAAGGGTTGTTTTCTTGGAATATTTTGGTCGCCAGTAAAGTGGCTAAAGTGAAACAATGAAAACAAAATAATCCAGTGATATTGAGCTCCTTAGAACCCGGTTACTATTTCTAGGACAGGTTGAGCCAACTAACTTCAAGAGGGTACTTACCTATGAACTCCATGCAAGCCTAAACCTAGGGATTTGTATGCTTTGTTTGAATGTGATTATTTGTATATATACTTGCTTACTTTTGCATATCTGTACATAATATCATAAACATCATACCATAGCATTTTCAATAAACATTTCAAGGATCTCGAGGGTCTTTGATGCAGGTTCACATTGAACCAGACGTCTACCAAAGGGCAAGAGGATTCATTTCCCTTTAAACAAACACCGTCAAAAATCAAGTACAACAACTTGAATCGAGGGCTATGACCCACTTGACATGGTGAGCTTGATTCTTGTGGAAATACATCCACCGATACAAAGTTCTCCAATCAAAGACGTTGATCGAAGTTCAACCTCTAACATTTTCTTGTGTTTACCCTACGAGATCCTTGAAAACATGCATCCACATGTCATGCATCGTATCATGACAGGTTTCTCCCATACAGGTCTCCTTATCTTCCTACTGTTTATTTCAGTAAGGTGGATATGGAACAAACGGTGAAAGATCTCCAAGCTCAAAATGCTCAATTCCAACAAATGCTTCTGGCTATGGGTAAAGGGCAAGAGGATCTGAAAGCTCTCCTTCTCAAAGACAAGAAGAAGAAGTCCAAGAAGACAGTAGGCGTCCTGAACTTGAGAAGAAGACCTAAAGCCCTAGATCTTTCAACTCCATCCAACATGAGGGATAGTCTTGAAGAAGACCACAATTTGGAGATTGATGAAGTTGAAGATGACTACTCCGAGGAACAATATCCTCCAACTGATGACAAATATAAACAGTTGGACGATCGCCTCAATGCAATGGAGATTCAAAAGATACCTGGTTTGGATTTAGGAGACATAGGTTTAGTTTCTGGATTAGTCATCCCGCCAAAGTTCAAAGTCCCTACCTTTTCCCTGTACGATGGAGTCTCTTGCCCTAAGATGCACTTAAAGTCTTATGTCTACAAGATTCAACCATACATAACTGATCCAAAGCTTTGGATCCATTTCTTCCAAGAAAGCCTGGTAGGGACTCAACTCGAGTGGTTTTATCAATTGGAGAGTTCTCGCATCCACACCTGGAAGGATTTAGTTGCTGCTTTTTACAAACAGTATCAGTACAACGCTGATCTGGCACCAACTCGTGTGCAATTGTAGAACATGACCATGGGTTCTGACGAGAACTTCAAAGGATACGATCAAAAGTGGAGAGATCTGGCTGGTAGGGTACAACCTCCTTTAACTGACAGGGAGCTGATTGACATCTTCATGGGAACTTTGATAGGGCCTTTCTTCAATCACTTAATTGGAAGCTCCTCAGCCGGGTTCACCGAGCTAATACTGACCAGTGAAAGGGTCGAACCTGGCATCAAAAGTGGAAAGATCCAAGGAGCTACACCCTCTGATGCTCAGAAAATTCCCTAAAATGGGAAGAAAGAGTCCAATGTTGTGAACAGTCAAAAGAGTCGTCGTGACCAACACGTAGGGGCAGTCCTGATCTCTGGTTCTGCGTCACACTAACAACAGCAAAAGGGAAATCAACGAAGGCCAGACGAGCCTAAAAGACAGTTCACCAACATCAACATGCCGCTATCTCAAGCGCTGTAACACTTGTTGAGGATGAATCTGATTGCATTGATAGGACCTCATCCAAACCCCAAACTTCTTCTCCTAACTACAATCCTAATGCGACGTGCGCTTATCATTCTGACAGTCCCGGGCATGATACTAACGATTGTTGGGCATTGAAGTACAAGATTCAGAATTTGATTGATGCCAAGGAGATTGAGTTTGATCTTCCGGAGACTCTAGCATAATCACTGCTCCTTTGACGAATCATTGAGAGCGTCTTTGTTTCATTTGAATTTTCAAGTTGTAATCTCTTTTGTTATTCAAACAATTATCTGTTAATGTCAAACTCTATTTCATTAAAGCATTGCATATGTTTTTCTTGAATTCATCCATTCGTTTTCACTATACTTGAACTATGCTTTCTACTTTCTTTATGACATTTAACTCTTGCTAAAAGTTACAAGCCTTTAGAGGGAGGATGACGAAAACAATGCCATAATCTCATACAGTATGCTTTTGGACAAACCTTGCTGACGATGTACATGCGTTTCTTTCAAATCCTAAACACTAGAGTTATAAGGAAGATAATCCCTAGTCAACCCCTTCGAGCCAAAGAAGTAGAAGTTTTATGTTTTAAACACAAATTGAAACCTTTAATCAAACCTGGGGCAGGGTAGTCTCTCAGTTAATTCAAAATGTGCGTTTAGCCGCAAACTCTCAGTTCGTAATACATCGAATGACATCAAAATTTCCTTTGGAACCAAAAGACAGTGATGGTTCCTTATCTCATAGGCAATCATTATCTCTCAAAAAGAAAAGCCCGCTAAGTCAAAACCTACAAAGGAGACTTGCGAAAGCTGGGGCATCCCGCTGACTGTAATCTCGAAAATAGGAACAGTCAGGCAAAAATTAGGGATAATGAATCAAAAGAAAGAGGTCATTACAAATCCTCAACAACATGAAAAATGTTGCAAAAAAAATGGCTGCCTTCCAACAAATTCAACTTGTGTGAACCATCACCAAAATGTCGTTCCAGACTCATTTGGAGTTCAAACGCACAATTAACTGAGTTTAGGATTGAAGAACATCACGAAGAGTGGGTGGGTACAAATATACTTTGAGCCTTTATCCCCTGTTTCTTAAACCGTGAACCAAGCTACGTTACAACCCTTCAAAAGTACTAATTGAAGCATGGGTTAGTTCGAAAGCATACTGTTACAAAAGGTACCCTGACTCCTGTAAGGCTTTGCTCTAAATCTTGAGTTGAATTTTGCCTATAAAAAGTTTTCTGCTAAAAAACGCATTTTTCAAAATTTCAAGACAATCATAAACTTTGCATTATTTGAATATCGTTGTTTGCATATGGCTATTTGTTTAACAGCGAAGAAATTCACACAGTGAACGTTCCGATGAACGAAAGCTCTCTCAGTGAACAAAATCACTTCAAGTGGGATGACACTTCCGTTGCAAAAAAATATCCTATCAACAAAAGGGGACTTGGCACGGCATTGTCCAATAAACCTGGGGAAGTCCAGTCAAGATTTCAAGAAATCTCTCAAAGTCTAGTTAACCTGGGGCAGTCCAGTCAAGATTTCAAGAAATCTCTCAAATGCAGAGTAACTTGGGGCAAGTCTCCATCTCCATCACTTGGGGCATTAAACGTCAATCTCATCAAAGGGTTACGTACGGTCCAAATTTCCTGGCAGTGCCACAAACATTTCATACTAGGGGCAATGACGAATCTCTCCAAAATCCTTCTGAAAATAAATTCAAGAATCCTCGAGAAGTTCATCACCTCTCTAGCAGACCAGCGGTCATGGGTTTATTTCCCCAACACTTGTCAAGGATTTATTTTCCAAAACAAAATTACATTTCAACAACATTCTTAACATATGCAGATTAATCGTCAAAGATTCCTTCATTACCTTTTGGAGTAGCAGTCGTCAAAGATTCCTTCATCATCCGGTTGAGTCAAAGTTAATCCAAGACCTTCTTTGGTTCAGTCAGATCGACACTAAGATCTCCCTGATTCTTATTCCAGTGGAAGATATTCTGGGTTTTGTTGTTTCAGATAAATCTCTCAATGATTTATTCTGATTCACTTCCAGATTTTTCACTATCAGAGACGAAGAATCCAACTCTTTTCTCCATCACTAGTTCGGGATTTATTTTCTCCAGCGAGAGGTCGTCTTGAAAAACATTACACATCCGTACATCAGGACATCATACAATGCAATCTCATTTATTTTGAGAACGTCATTGTTTATGTCATGCCACTAACCTTTACCTTTCAGGAAAGATGCAATCAGTTTCTCACAAAATTCGCATCGTGAAGCCTGGGCGTTGACCAGATAACGATACAAGACTGTGAAACCTGGATGTTGACCAGATAACAGTAAGGTATACTGTGAAACTTGGATGTTGACCAAATAGCAGTTTACTCGGCAATTACTTTGAAGCCCGAATTCAATCGGATATTAGTAGGCCCCAAAATCAAAAGGAAAACCGGAGGCGACCGAATAACCATTTGATTTCCTTCTGAAGACTGGACGTTGACCAGATAAGAAGTAAAGTATTGTGAAACCTGGATGTTGACCAGATAGCAATGCAACACTGTTAAACCTGGATGTTGACCAGATAACAGTTAACCGTTAACAGAATAAAGATCCCCATTCTTGAAACCTCAGAAGATTGGTATACTCCCAACCTCCTGATACTGTTAACAGAATAAAGATCCCCATTCTTAAAACCTCATAAGATTGGCATACTCCCAAGCTCCTGATACCGTTAACAGAATGAAGATTCTCATCCTTAAATCCTTAGAATATTGGCATGAAGATGTGAAAAACACAAGAATGGGGGGTTGAATTGTAAAACTTAAATCAAAAGGCTTAACAACACAGTATTTTTATCTTGGTTCATTTGATCTCAAACTACTCCAGTCCACCCGTCAAGGTGATTTCGCCTCTCTCCAATGAGGTCTTAATCCACTATTCTCAAAGGATTACAACAGCTACTTTAACAACTATTAAAGTCTTCTTGAGTACAACCACAATCCGGTTAATCTCAAGGAACTTCTTTTACAAATGAATTGAACAAGTGTGTTGTTGTTGTTGTTTTCTTACAAAACTGTATATCACAACTGTGATAATTACACAAAAATATGCTTGAAATAAAATGAATTTGATAAAGCTTTGAATATGCGTGGTTTGGATAGCTTGGAAAATATTTAGTGCATACGTACATGCTTCTTTTCACAAGCAGACCTGTTTATATAGGAACGCAAGGATACGTTGTCCATAAAGCAGGTTTTATGATAATAATACACTTTCCTTTAGTAGAAGATCTTTGTCTGAAGAAAGCCGTTAGCATTTAATTCTGTCTTGAATAACCAGTAACGCTTCAGAGTCTTCTTTGTTTTATCTGCTGATAACGCTTTAGAGTGTTGATGACTTGGTAAAGATGTCTTTGATCAGAGTCAGAGTGTATATGTTTAGGCGCAGATTCTGGTATTCAAGCTTCAGCGTATAATCTGGTAGCTTCAGTGTGTAGCACAGGTTGCTGATCTTCTGATGCTTATTCCATTCTGATGTTGATTCCATCAGAAAATCTGCATATACAAAACATAATTTTAAGGAGCATAATTATTCTTTGTATATATCTTTGAAATAATTTATTCGTTGTATTTTGTTATCATCAAAACTCTAATCAAGGGTTGTAGAATCAAACTATGTTCTAACAATCTCCCCCTTTTTGATGATGACAAAAACCAGATTTTTCAATAAAGAATAAAGAATAAAAAGTATAGAATTAAGAAGAAAAAACTCCCCCTGAGTTGATTACGTCCCTTTAATTCCATGAGTCTTTGAGCATTAGAATCTTATTGTATCGTTCATCAGAGTTTTGTACTTGTTCAAGCTTTTCAGAAGAGAAATTAAGTAGATCAGAATGTTTGAGACTTATGTCTCAGTGATCCATTATTGAAAATATCTTATTTTTTTCTCCCCTTTTTTGTCAGTTATCAAAAAGGACATATAATCAGAGACAGAAGGAGTTTATATTAAAATCATACTCAATGATAAGTTGCATCAATGTAGAGAATATTACAGATAAACAAATTTTGTCATCCTGTTTATCCATTCTTTCCTGCATCAAAATATCAGATCTCTTCAGGTCTTCCAGAGTCTGCCTTTCATAGGAGGAAGCTTGAGAATCTTCAGTAACTGGATGCTTCTCAAAGCATTTTGCAATGTCATCTTTTTGACCCAGTTCTTCTGCAAGAATCATCTGCTCTGGAGTATCAGTCAGAATGAGATCTTCTGACTCTGGTTGAACTTTTTCTGCTGGATGCTATTCTGACCAGGGAGCATTGTCCAAAGGGAGAACTTCTTCCTTTAGCAGCTTGCTCATAACTTGGTCTTCAATTACTTTTAGCAGTTTACTGAAGTTCTGTTGGACTTGTCCGTAGCTTTGTTCTTGCATCTTATGAGTTTCAGAACATACCCATTTTTTGAAACTTGTCCAAAGATAATCTGATGCAGCAGGATCAATCAGCTCAAGACTAGCTTGCTTCAGGGAAGTTAGCCACTTCTGCATTTCTGTTTCAAATATCAATAAACTGGTACCAACATCTGGTGTAGGTTTAGATGGTTTTGGTTTTGGAATTGCTGTTTTATGGGTTATGGCAGCAAGGCGTTCAAAAACAGTTAAATCAATGACAGTTTTGGTATTGTCATTTGGATTGATCTTTGGTGAGGGCGTGGGAGAGTCTGGAATGATTATTGGACTAGTTGGGGAGTTTGGTGGAGTTGATTCTAGTGAAGAGGGAATTTGGGGAATATCCAGAATGGTCAGGGGAATATGGATGGCCAAAGGTTCAGTGATTCCAGGAATGGGAATGGGATCAGAATCAACAGTTTGGTTGGATTGACGGTGATGAGGTTCTGGTTCACAGGATTCAGAATGTTGGACCTCAGAAGTTTGAACTTCTTGTTGTAATAGTTCAGGTTGTGGAGAAGGTGGATGAGTTTCTGGTTGAGGAGAGAGTGGAATTTCTGGTTGAGGTGATTCTGAAATGGTTTCAGAGTTTGGATTTACTGGTATGGGAGCAGAGATATGCTGGTCAAAGGTTTCAATATCTGATAGAACTTTTGCAAGTTCTTGTTGAGTTGCTTCAATATTTGGATTGATAGGTAGGGAGTGGGATCTTCTAAGAGTTAAAGTTTCCGAGGGGTCAAATTCAAGGTTAAAATCATCAAATGTTTGTGGGTTAGGAATTTCTTATTGGGTAGGGATTGGTACAGATGTTGATACAGATACTGAATCTAAAATAGTTACAGAAGAAGGATTACCTCTCTTTTTAGATGCTTTGGGAGTCCGCTGGGATGATCCTTCTGCTACATCCTTCCTTTTCTTTTTCTTCTTCAGCACAACTTCTGGAGCCTTCTGCTGCAGATCCTGAATGTCTAAATCTGGTGCTATACCATCTGCCTTGCATGCATCTAGATATCTGACTATAATCTCAGGCTTAGAATCAATTTCTGAGAACATGGGAAAGTCATCCAGAGGGATTCTTCTGCTGGTGATTGTTGCAAAAGAAGTAACATTGGGTTCCTTCTTAATGTTATCAATAATCTTCATCTTCTTTAGATTCTTCGCATTCAAAGGCTTTCCAATAGTTGCCTCTAATGTGCTGATTTCTTGTGCTTCTGTTAGATGATCTATCAGCTTATTCTCTGTTAGAATATCTGATATGAGCCTTCCAAAGGGTATCCAGTCCCTTTTTGTGCGCTCCTCTTCTCTGGTCTCCTTAACACTAGTCCTCAGATGATTGAACAGCAAATGATCCAGATTCACCTTAATCTTATGTGAGATGAAGTAGATCAGAAACTGCTGATCAATGTTGATGTAGTCATGAGAGCTGGTTGGCTTCCTGTGGTTTATGCATCCCAGAATAATCTTAGCCCATATTCTGTGATGGTCTTTAAGATCCCTTATCTTGCTGGAGGGAAGACCCAGAGTGAAGATTTCTCTAGCAATTAAGGCGACATCAGCACATCTCTCAGCCATGTCTATGCATCTTACGCCACCACCACTATAACCTATCAATCTTGCAATAAGGTCTTCAGTTATGACTATCTTCTTCCCCATTATATACGAAGTAACTTGATGGTTGGAAGATGAAGTATGAATCCAAAATTCCTTCACAAGGATTGGGAACGTTGGACCTACCAGACGGTCAAAATACTTGTTCCATCCTTGAGCCTTTACTTCTTCAGAGAGATTGAACATGTTCTCTTGAAGACTGTTAAAGTCCATAATCAATTCTGAGAGTACTTCTAGGTTTTTAATAGGCGTGAGGAGAGTTCTGAATGGTTCTTCATATTGTTCTGAGGAATCTGTTCTCTGAGTACTGGAAGTTGGGTTGCTTGAGGAAGCCATGTTCACATAGAAAAATTTGAGAAGAAAATGAAAGGGTTTTGAAAAAGATGCAAACTGAAATTAATTAGATTTTAGAGAAAGTGAAAGTGAAAGAGTGTAAAGAATGAGAAATGTGTTTAAATATACTTTGAAAACGTAAACGGCAAGAGAGAGAAATAAATTGTAATGATTATAAGCATTAATGACAGCTGATTTTGGGGGATTCAGAAAGATATTAGAACGGTTACCCATGACATGTGTCTCAATGCATCCAATCAGCGCTTTTGACCTTTCAGAAAAGTGAATGCGTGTTCAGCCTCAGAAGGTAGCTGATGAATGGATGACAATTGTTTGCTTACGTGAACAGCACACTTCTATCCTTGAAATGAAGCGCTCAGATCTTCATGGATAGATTCTGATACAATCTGGACTTCTAAAAATCTGAAGGCAGGTTGATCAGCAGTTCACAGAAAATAACCAAAATTCTGAAGGTTAAGATATGAAAATAAAACTGTTTTATTTTGGGCAAGGCTTCATGTTGAGATGTTTCAGAATGAAGTTAAACCTATCTTCAGAAAGAGGTTTTGTAAAGACATCAGCCCATTGATGGTTTGTGTCAATGAATTTTAAATTGAGAATCCCTTTCTGAATATAGTCCCTAATAAAATGATGTTTTATTTCTATATGTTTAGCACTAGAATGCAAAATAGGATTTTTACTGAGACAAATAGCAGAAGTGTTGTCACAGAGGATATGGATGTTACTCTCAAATATATTGAAGTCCTCAAGTTAACTTTTCATCCAGAGCATTTGCGTGCTACATCCATCTGCTGCTATGTATTCAGCTTCTGCTGTTGATAGAGCTATTATGGATTGTCTTTTGCTGGACCATGAGATCAGATTTTCTCCCAAAAACTGGAAGCTTTCAGAAGTGCTTTTACGTTCAACTCTGTCTCCAGCAAAATCAGCATCGTAGTATCCTACTAAGCTGTAATCACTTGATTTTCTATAAAACAAACCCATATTAGCAGTACCTTTCAGATACTTGAAAATTCGCTTAACTGCTGTTAAGTGAGATTCTCTAGGATCTGATTGGAATCTAGCACAAATGCAAACACTGAATAGAATGTCAGGCCTTGAAGCCATCAGATAGAGAAGAGAGCCAATCATACCTCTGTAGACCTTCTGTTCTACCTTTTTACTTACCTCTTCTTTTTCCAGAATGCACGTGGGATGCATTGGAATCCTTGAGGGCTTACATTCTGAGAGATCAAATTTCTTCAAAAGTTCTCTGACATATTTGCTCTGATGAATGTAAGTTCCTTCTGTAGTTTGATTAATCTGAATGCACAGAAAGAATTTTAGTTCCCCCATTAGGCTCATCTCAAATTCTTCCTGCATTCATTTAGCAAACTCTCTTCCTAGAGAGTGTTTAGTGGATCCAAATATAATGTCATCAACATAAATCTGACATACTAAGATGTCATTCTTAACTGTCTTACTGAACAAGGTTGTGTCCACTTTCCCTCTGGTGAATTCCTTTTCTAATAGGAAGTTACTTAGTCTTTCATACCAAACTCTGGGAGCTTGTTTCAGACCATAGAGTGACTTCTTTAGTTTGAAAACATATTCTGGATTTTTGGAACTTTCAAAACCAGGGGGTTGGTACACATAAACCTCTTCTTCTATATAGCCATTTAAGAATGCACTCTTGACATCCATCTGATATAGAGTGATGCCTTTATTAACAGCAAATGAAATTAAAAGTATGATAGATTATAACCTGGCGACTGGAGCAAAGGTTTCTGTATAGTCTATCCTCTCTTGCTGACTATAACCTTATGCTACCAGCCATGCTTTGTTTCTGATGACTTCACCTTGTTCGTTCAGTTTGTTTCTGAACACCCATTTTGTATCTATGACGTTGAATCCTTTTGGTTTGGGAACCAGATCCCATACGTCATTTCTTGTGAATTGATTTAGCTCCTCTTGCATCGCCAGAATCCAGTTATTATCCAGAAGTGCTTCAACAATTGTTGTTGGTTCAATCAGAGAAACCAGTCCCATGAGGGATTCTTCAGAGTTTCTGAAGGTAGATCTTGTTCTGATTGGATCTTCCTTCCTTCCTAAGATTTTTTCTTCTGGGTGATCAATGCTGCTTCTGGATGGTCTTTTCTGGAGTTGATCAACAGAAGGTGCTGGGTTGCTTGCAGTGACTCTTACTCATGTTGAGGGAGTGTCTCTGTTGAGAGCCTCTGAGTTGTCTTCAGTACCTATGAGTTCAACTTCCATACCTGCAAGGAATTCATTCTGCTTTGACTTTGAGAGTCAAGCTTATCATCAAACCGAACACTGATTGACTCTTCAACAATCTGTGTTTTTGTGTTGTATACTATGTACCCTTTTGAGCGTTCATAGTATCCTAACATAATACACTTTTGTGCTTTAGAGTCAAACTTGTTCAAATAATTTTTTGTATTCAAAATAAAACATGTACATCCAAATGGGTGAAAATAAGAAATGTTGGGCTTTCTGTTCTTCCATAATTCATATGGAGTCTTTTCCAGAATAGGTCTTATGGAGATTCTATTCTGAATGTAACACGCTGTGTTTATTGCTTCTGCCCAAAAGATCTTAGCAACGTTAGTCTCGTTGATCATGGTTCTGGCCATTTCTTGCAATGTTCTATTCTTTCGTTCTACAACTCCATTTTGTTGGGGAGTTCTGAGACAAGAGAAATCATGCAGAATGCTTTTTTCATTAAAGAATAATTCAAAATCTTTATTTTCAAATTCTCCACCATGATCACTTCTAACTTTGACGATTCTAAGATCCTTTTCATTCTGAACTTGGTTGCAGAAGGTAACAAACACAGAATGTGACTCGTCCTTGTGCCTTAAGAACTTTACCCATGTCCATCTGCTATAGTTATCTACGATTACTAACCCATACTTCTTGCCACTGACTGAAGCAGTTTTTACTGGTCCAAATAAGTCAATGTGCAGAAGTTCTAATGGCTTAGAGGTGGAAACAACGTTTTTGGATTTGAAAGCAGGTTTTGCAAACTTTCCTTTCTGACATGCTTCACACAGAGCATCTGAATTGAACTTCAAGTTAGAAAGTCCTCTGACCAGATTGAGTTTGTTAATCTGAGATATTCTTCTCATACTAACATGTCTCAATCTTCTATGCTAGATCCATTTCTCGTTGTTAACAGACAGAAGACATTTTACATTCTGACTTTTCAGTTCAGAAAGTTTGATTTTATAAATGTTGTTTTCCTCTTTCCATTAAATAGGATAGTCCCATCTTTCTGACTAACAGCTTTGCATGAATTTTGATTGAAGATTATATCATAACCGTTAATCACTCAATTGACTTATGGATAACAGGTTATGCATTAATCCATCAACTAGTAAAACATTACTAATAGAGGGAAGATTTCCATTACCTACTATTCCAGAGCCAATAATCTTTCCCCTCTGATTGCCTCCAAAGCCTACGTGGCCTCCAGGCTTAAGTTCCAGGCTTTGGAACATATTCCTTCTTCCCGTCATGTGTCGTGAGCAGCCAGAGTCCAGGTACCATGACTAGTGTCTTTGCTTTGCTGCTAAAGATATCTGCCACATGTATTAATTTATCCTTAGGTACCCATATTTTCTTGGGTCCTGATTTGTTAGTTTTACCAAAACTCTGGTTGAATTTTGGTTTGACAGAGTAATCACTACTTGTATATATTATGTCATATGTGTGCCCATATATAAAGTGTGAATCAAGTGGAGTACGTTTTATAACTAAATCCATGGCATTTTTTGGTTTAGGAACCTCACCTTGATATCCTATCCCTTTTCTGCCATTTCTGCTAACCCCATAGATCATTGAAGCCATTTTGCTTCTGTCTATGTTTTTAGCCAGAAACTTCTGAAAGTTGTGATCATACTCTTTGATGATCTTATCAGCATTGCTGGAAGTTTCAGGGATTGTTTCCTTCTGAGAGTTTTGCAATTGGTTTTCTAGTTTTGAAATTTTATCTTTTAGCTCAGAATTCTCCAATTTGAGACTCTCAGTTTTATCAGAGTCAGAAGCAAGATTCCTTTTCAGGTTTCTGAATTTGACTCTGATCTGCTGATACCTTTCCAAAATTTCATTTAGGCTTTCAGCTAGTTTAGCCTTAGTAAAGTTGATAGTAAAGTCAGGGAATACCTCTTTTGTATCTGATTCTGAGTCTGAACCAGACGCTTCACTATCTTCAGAGACGTTTGCTATGAGAGCTATGTTTGCTCTTTCATCATCTGATTCTGAGTCAGCTTCAGATGTATCAGAATCATCCCATGTAGCCATGAGACTTTTCTTCTTTTCCTTGCCAAACTTCTTTTTGGGCTTCTTCTTCTGAAGCTTTGGGCAATCACTTTTGTAGTTCCCTTGATCGTTACACTCATAGCAGATGATGTCTTTGTTGTTTGGCTTTCTGTATCCTGAAGAGCCTTCAGATATTTTGTGTCCAAAGGAGGATTCTGACCTTCTGTATCTGGAGGAAGATACATTCTGATTTTCTGATCTTCTGGGATTCCTGAACTTCCTTTTCCTCTGCTTCCATAGTTGGTTCACCCTTCTAGAGAGAAGAGACAATTCATCTTCTTTTGATAAGGATCCATCAGAGGTTTCTTCCACAGCCTGCAAAACTTTGGAGTCATATTTTCTGTTAGATTTTAAAGCTAATGGCTTACCTTGCTTTTGAGGTTCATCTGCTTCTAGCTCTATCTCGTGACTTTTGAGGGAGCTGACAAGTTCCTCCAGAGAGATTTTGTTGAGATCCTTGGCTAGTTTAAGTGTTGTAACCATTGGCCTCCACTGTTTTGTCAAGCTTCTGATGATCTTCTTAACGTGATCAGTAGTGGAATATCCTTTGTCAAGAATTTTTAGACCAACAACAAGAATTTGAAATCTTGAAAACATAGCTTCTATTGATTCACTATCTTCCATCTTGAATGCCTCATACTTCTGAATGGGTGCAAGGGATTTTGTTTCTTTGACTTGAATGTCGCCTTCATGCGTCATTCTCAGAGAATCAAACATATTCTTAGCAGTTTCTCTGTTTGATATTTTCTCAAATTCTGAATATAAGATGGCGCTGAGAAGAATTGTTCTGGCCTTGTGATGATTTATGAACTCACGCTTTTGCTGATCAGACATCATTTTCCTGTCAATCTTCTGACCACGTCCATCCACTGAGTGCATGTATCCATCAGTCACCATGTCCCACAGATCAGCATCATGGGCCAGAAAGAAACTCTCAATTTTGTCTTTCCAGTAGTCAAAGTTTTCTCCATCAAAGACTGGAGGTTTGCCACTGAATCTGTCCCTTTCTTCATTGTTGTCATTGCTGATGTTTTGACTTGGTCCTGCCATTGTGTTTTTCTGATGCTGGATCTTGTACTGACACGGTTAAGTGTTAAAGCTCAGAACCAGGCACTTTGATGCCAATTGACGATGTGAAAAACACAAGAAGGGGGGGGGGGGGGGGGTTAAATTGTAAAACTTAAATCAAAAGGCTTAACAACACAATATTTTTATCTTGGTTCGTTTGATCTCAAACTACTCCAGTCCACCCGTCAAGGTGATTTCTCCTCTCTCCAACGAGGTCTTAATCCACTATTCTCAAAGGATTACAACAGCTACTTTAACAACTGTTAAAGTCTTCTTGAGTACAACCACAATCCGGTTAATCTCAAGGAACTTCTTTTACAAATGAATTGAACAAGTGTGTTGTTGTTGTTTTCTTACAAAACTGTATATCACAACTGTGATAATTACACAAAAATAAGCTTGAAATAAAATGAATTTTCTAAAGCTTTGAATATGCGTGGTTTGGATAGCTTGGAAAATTTTTAGTGCGTATGTACATGCTTCTTTTCACAAGCATACCTGTTTATATAGGCACGCAAGTATACGTTGTCCATAAAGCAGGTTTGATGATAATAATGCACTTTCCTTTAGTAGAATATCTTTGTCTGAAGAAAGCCGTTAGCATTTAATTCTATCTTGAATAACCAGTAACGCTTCAGAGTCTTCTTTGATGTATCTGCTGATAACGCTTCAGAGTGTTGATGACTTGGTAAATATGTCTTTGATCAGAGTCAGAGTGTAATGTTTAGGTGCAGATTCTGGTCATCAAGCTTCAGCGTATAATCTGGTAGCTTCAGTGTGTAGCACAGGTTGCTGATCTTCTGATGCTGATTCCATTCTGATGTTGATTCCATCAGAACTTCTGCATATATAAAACATAATTTTAAGGAGAATAATTGTTCTTTGTATATATCTTTGAAATAATTTATTCTTTGTATTTTGTTATCATCAAAACTCTAATCAAGGGTTGTAGAATCAAACTATGTTCTAACATGGCATACTCCCAAGCTCCTGATACCGTTAACGGAATGAAGATTCTCATCCTTAAAACCTCAGAAGATTGGCATACTCCCAAGCTCCTGATACCGTTAACAGAATGAAGATTCTCATCCTTAAAACCTCAGAAGATTGGCATACTCCCAAGCTCTTGATACCGTTAACAGAATGAAGATTCTCATCCTTAAAACCTCAGAAGATTGGCATACTCCCAAGCTCCTGATACCGTTAACAGAATGAAGATTCTCATCCTTAAAACCTCAAAAGATTGGCTTACTCCCAAGCTCCTGATACCGTTAACAGAATGAAGATTCTCATCCTTGAAACCTCAGAAGATTGGCATACACCCAACCTCCTGACCCAAACGCCTGAATGAAGATTCTCATTCTTGCTTCCCTAGTAGATTGGCATACACCCAACCTCCTGACCCAAATGCTTGAATGAAGATTCTCATTCTTGCTTCCCCGGTATATTGGCATACACCCAACCTCCTGATCCAAACTCCTGAATGAAGATTCTCATTCTTGCTTACCCAAAGTGGCATACAACCTAAACTCCTGAACTTCTTCCAAACAGGAATAAGCTTTTCCCCGGAGTCCTGAGCTCACTCTCCAGCAGGATAGCTACTCCCCAACAGTACAGTTATTCCCCACAGAGTTTTTACTCCCCGACAGAATGAAGATTCTCATCCTTGATTCTCCAGCAAAGTTGCCAGAGCCTTCTTTACTCTCAGCATAAATTTGTCAGAGTTTTTAATCCCCTGCAGATCGAAGATTCTCGTTATTGACTTCTCAACACAAATTCCCCTAGCAGAATAAAGATTCTCATTCTCAATTCCCCACAGAGTTTTCAAATATTCCCCAGCAGAGTTCTCCTCAAACAACAAAACAGGAATCCCCGGCAGAAATATTTTAAGCAAAGCTTGAAGACACACATACTCTTCAACAAAAGTCTAGGATCTAGCGACTCCCTGACATTTGTCAAGGATTTATTTTCCCAGATGAAAATACACTTCAATAAACATGTCGCATTTCATACATCATGACATCGCATACAACTAACATTTTACCTTTTTCAGCAAAATGTCAACAGCATCCTTTTCAAGTTCCAGATTAACACCTATAACAAGCCAGGACAACTATCTGCTTGACCATCATGAAGCAACCATGCACCGGTTCCTTCCATTCCAGATGCAGTTTTACACGGACTCATCATCAGGCAACCCTACACAGGTTCCTTCTCAATTCCAGATGCAGTTTTACACAGACTCATCATGAAGCAACCTTACACCGGTTCCTTCCATTTCAGATGCAGTTTTACACGGACTCATCATGAAGCAACCCTACACTGGTTCCTTCTCAATTCCAGATGCAGTTTTACATGGACTCGTCATCAAGCAACCCTACACCGGTTCCTTCTCAATTCCATATGCAGTTTTACATAGACTCATCATGAAGCAACCCTACACCGGTTCCTTCCATTTCAGATGCAGTTTTACACGGACTCATCATCAGACAACCCTACACCGGTTCCTTCTCAATTACAGATGCAGTTTTACACTGACTCATCATGAAGCAACTCTACACAGGTTCCTTTTCAGGAAATTTCGGATGAAATTTTACACGGACTGATCATTATTCAAATTCAAGGACCATGAAAACAGTTTATGGGTGCTTCCAAACATGGATGTTAATCTAACGCTTGTTCAGATTCAGCTCATTAAAAATAGTTTACGGGTGCTTCCAAATATGGATGTTAATCTATCGCTTGTTCAGATTCAGCTCATTAAAAACAGTTTACGGGTGCTTCCAAACATGGATGTTAATCTATTGCTTGTTCATATTCGGCTCATTGAAAATAGTTTACAGAGGCTCCAAACACGGATGTTAATCTATTGCTTATTCAGACCCCCAGCTCAGAGACGTTCTATACATGGATACCTTTCTGATACTCATTCTTTCACCTACAACATACAGTTCAACAAACATTCTTGGATGGCATCTTTAAGCCCATCTCCGATAAGATTCTGTCACATCTCCAAATGGCATCTTTAAGCCCATTCCCTCAACTATGCTTTGACGAGTGCAAATTTATGGGCACTCTAGTGTCCAATCATCTTTTACCTTCGAGTCGCGAACAACAAACTCGCCGATCTAACTCTTCTGGTTCAAGAAGATTGAACAGGGGCAGTTGTTGTACCCCAAAATTTGCCCTCCCTTTTTCACAAGAAATCCCAACCCTAGGGTTTTCTCAGATTTTCAAGATTGGCTCAAGAATCAATCAAACAGACTTTTCTTTGGCAGTAAATCAAGAATTGGGGTTTCTCTCGCATTTCTCATAAGAAATTGAATTCTCAGAAATTCAAATTAACTGTCACATGTTTTCACACTTTTTTAAGTTTGCTGAAAGGTTACTGGTTGTTCTCAAGGCTTATTTATCTTGGATAAGAGATAGGAGCTGAGACTGTCATTTGGAACATTCAGGTTTTTGTATGATCCAGGTTAACCAGATGATGTGTGTCGGTTAGGACATTTGCTTGTTAATGAATTTAAATGTTTGCTTGTTTATTGGAATACACAATGCGTATCTTGATTGGAATGATGTTGCAAGGTTACGAGATTGCAAAGTTATTGGATTACTTAAATTTTAAGTTATCTGTATTAGAATTGTTGGAATGCAATTTCAATTATTTTGATCTGAGAATCTTAAAGGATTAAGTGAAGATGCAAAGAAAGAATTGCAAGATATTGGACAGTAGAAGATTTTATTGGATGTCAGACTGCCTCACAAATATTTTTCAGATGTTGATGCAAAAATAATTTATTATTTGAATACTGTAGGTTTTACAACTTATAGTACTTGGAAAAGTAAATTATTACAATAAATGGAAAATCTATCTAAGTTAAAAATCTAAGCCATTGATCCATTGCTCCCATGCTCAAAGTCTTCTGCTTCCACTGCTTTGTCATCACCCAAGTTGTGCTCACAAGAAAGAAAAGCAAAGAAAAAAAAGGATTAGTACAGTTGATTAATTAGATTCTTCAAACAAAAAAAGAAAGAAATTATTCATCATTAAAGTTTGCCGTCTGGAATCAGAAGTGTTATGTTCATCACGTTTTTATTTTCCTCTTTGCAAATCACAAGAAGATTGCTCTTCTTGGTTCACAAAGAGAAAAATAAAAAATGCAAAAGAAGAATGCAAAAGCAAAAATTATTCAAAAACATAGCAAGGCGCCAAACTGTATAAAGCAAAGTTTCAAATGCAAAACAGCAAGGCAAATTGTTATGCAAACATAGGCCAAGCAACTAAGGCAAACAGGCGCCAAATTGTACTAAGTGTTGCAACAAAACCAAGCATAGCAACCAAGGCAGCACAAACTGAATGCAAATTGTACTAAGTAAGCAAACTGAAATATTGTAGCAAACTGAACAAAGCAAATTGGATGCAAACTGAACCAATGCAACAAGTACAAGTGCAGACATGTAGCAGGAAAAATGCAGGAGGTAAACCAAATGACAAGCAAAAAGCTTGTCATAGCTTTTCATCATTTTCCAGGACATAGGCAAACTTTTCAAAAAAATAAGGAAAAAGCAAAAAAGTGCTTTGTCATTGAGAGAGAAAGAGAGAAAAGATATCACCTTTTGGAGGTTGTACAGTTTGGCAAAAAAAGGCTGTCACAAGTTGCAAAACAAAAAGCTAAAATGATATAAGACTATCCAACAGCAAGAAGAGAGGGGGAATATTTGTGTCAAAACTGCAAACAACTACAACAAAAAACTCCCAGACCTGTGCAAACATAACAAAATTTCCAAAACCTGTGAGCAGTTCTAACAACTCCAAGCCAACAGCCTGAAACTGCATAACAATTTCAAACCCAAAAACTTCCAAAAGCCTGAAACTGCCAAAACAACAAAACCTGTTAACAGTTTCACCACCATCCCAAACCTGTTATCCAACTACAACAAAACAACCACAAAACCTGTCCAACATTTTCAAAAAGCCTAACAAGCTGTAACAAGCCTGAAACTGCCATCTCCAAACCAGTTACAACCAAACTGTAACAAGCTTGCAAAACTGTACACCAGTTCCAAAACTGCAATAACCTACCAAACCACAAAACCTGCCAGCCAAACAGCATAACAACTCAAACTGCAAAACAAGCAGAAACCATAAACTCAAACAACATCCAAAAATCACAACTGGTATAACAGTTCAAACAAGAAAAAAACAGCACAACTTGTTATCAAACAAGTCACAAAACTAATACAGAAAAACTGTAAACAAAGCTCTCAACCAAAACCTGCACCTTCCATCATCACCAAACCATTACCAAACCAAGTTTCAGAACAAACTATCCTCAACAAAATCTAAACCAACAAATCAGTTTCAGAACTGTTATCATCATCAACAAAAAAAAACAACAATAACAGGGTTTCTGAACTAGCATCATCACCAAGCCATTATCCATAACAGAGTTTCAGAATAAAATCATCATCAACAAAAAACCAACAAAAATAAAGTTTCAGAATAATCATCATCAATAAAATCAAGAAACAAAAGTTTCAGAACAATCATCATCAACAAAAAGGGATACCAGAAAAGCTCGATGTCGTCTCTTCCCCTCGCACCTCCGGCCACCAAGGAACGCCGCCATCTCTCAATCTCCTCTTTCCTCTCCATTTTTCCAGAAAATTTCACAGGTATATCCCTTTACTGCATCTTGAACACATGCGACAATAGGTTAAACAAATTAAACTGAACAAAGCAAGCTTAAACAACGAAACTGTAAAACTCAAAACAAAGACGAATCATACCGTTTAAGCAAGGCCAGTGGTCGTTATGAGGAGGTTAGAGAGTGAGGGATGGCGTTCTGGCAACCATGGGGAAGGGAAGATCAGAGTTTGTTTGAGTGAGAGAAAGATGAATAAGAGAAAACAAGAGAGAGGCGCCGCTGTAAAGCAAAACACACAAATCCTAATTTCTGAAACCCTAAGTAAAACGTTGCAAACTTGTGAACTGGGCCAATTCTGGCCCCAAATCAAAGTCCACAACGAAACGCTGGCTTACCCCCTTTTCTCCATTCTGACCCCTCTTTCTCCTCTTATTTTTGTTTTGGGCCTAACCCCAAACTTCCAAACCTTTAAGCCCATCCTTTCTAATTTCTTTTCTTTTCTTTTGTTTAAACAAATGCTAATGTTTTGTTTTAATTTTAATTAATTTGTTTTATTTTGTTAATAATAAATAATAATTAAAACTTTGATTTTCTCAAATTAGTTTATTTTATTAATTAATTTTGTTTCACATAATAAAAATACCAAAAAAAAAGAATTTAAATTGATTTAATTAATTTTGTTTTCTTTAAACCCTTTTTTATTGATTAATAAAAATACAAAAATAATAGAAATTTTGTTTAATTGAATTTTCTTTCTTTAAAACTTTTTCCTTTTACTTAATAAAATACAAAAGGAATAATAATAATAAAATATTTAATCTTTCTTTTTTAGAATAGATTTTATTTATTTATTTTCAAGTAAATACATGCATTTCATAATTTATTGATTTTCCTTATTTCATAATTTGTTATAACTTTGTATTGAATTGCGACAATTTGATTTGGTTGTAACACTTGATATTTGGACATTGTTATCCTTGTGAGACTCATCCCTATTTGTAATAATTGTACCCTCATCCTCAGATACTTTTGTAATAGCTTAGACATTTAATTCCCGCAATTTATTGCTTTCTATATACTATATAGTAATTAGGCGTGTATGGCAAGATTCAAAAATCAATCGCTAGATGACCTAATCCAAGAATAAACAACTTGAAATCAATACACAATGCACACTTGCACCCCTAGGGTTTCATCCACTTGTTGCCTTTAAATTTGCCATGTTATGCATGTTGAGTACTTTGGCAAAACAAAAACAAAACAAAAGATCATAGTCCCTTGATGACGCTATCTTGGTTGCCTATACAAAATGATCTAGTCCCTTGGAAAATTTGCTAAAGATACTTAACACAATTACTATCATGGTCAATACGATGACCCGCGCCTGTCCCGTTTAACATCCTAATATGAGTTTGTTTACCAAATGCAATGGTAAAACAACACTGTCAAAAGGGTTAAAAATGTGTAGGAAATACCTTTGAGTAAAATAGGGTAGACAACTCTTAGTTACTTGATCAAAACTTGCAAAACATCCTTGCTATTTTCAAACACACCTCACAACACAATTTCAAAACATTTCCCAAAATCAAACTTTCAAACATTGAAACATCTTTTCAAAAGACAAACACCTTTGTATATATTCAAACAAGAATCATTACAAAGGTTGCCACAACGATGGCCTCTTTTCAAAACATTTTCAAAACCACACACAAAGTACCATTTCAAACAATTGAAAAGCAAAAGCAAGTGATCTAAACAAGTAACTAAGAGACCATGGATAACCATGGATGAAAAGGGTGCTTGCACCTTCCCTTTTCATAATCTACCCCCCGAACCCAAGAAAACATCTCAAAGGTCTTTCCTGTGCTTTTTGACCTTTCCTTTGGATAAAATAAAAAGTCGGTGGCAACGCTTGCTAAACCGAAACATTTGCAAACATAAACGCAAAACCTCAAGTCAGTTCTCCCACCGTATCACACTAACCTTCAGGCCAAATGAAAGAGGCAGTCGAAAGGCACAACATACTGGCCTCCAGGCCCCAATCGAAAGCCAAAATATGCTGGCTTCTAGGCCCCAGGAGAAACTCATTCTTTCACCCCTTTTCAAGTAAGGTCGAAGAGGGCCAAAAATGGCAGAATCAAAGGGTTGCTGCCCTAAGTCGAAAGATCCATTTTTCTTGCTTTTACCTTATTTTTGCCTTTATATTTCATGCAATTCAATATGGTTGTAATAGTGTAGGATTTATTTTTTGCACTCTTTTATTACCTTCATATAAATGTTAAGTAATTAGGTGTGTATGGCAAGATAAAATCAACAAGTAGACAACCCAAAAATCAAAGACAAAATGCATGCAATCAAATACACTTAGCACACATGCACCCTTAGGGTAATTCCACGTGTTGCCTTACAAATGGCCATGTTATGCATGTGGGATGTCTTAGCACAAACAAATCGAAAAAGATCATAGTCCCTTGATGACGCTATCAAAGTTGCCTTTCAAAATGATCTTAGTCCCTACAGAAAAGTGCTAAGTTATTTCACAACATTGCTATCATGACTATACGATGACCCAACGTTTGTCCCTTCACATCTAACGATGGGGCTTCTTATCAAATCAATGGTAAGGTAGCAACATTTAAAGGAGGAGGAAAAACACATCTAAAACCTTTTGAGTAGGTAGATTACTTTTAGTTACTTGCTCAATTTCAAAACAAGCATCCTTGCTATTTTCAAAACTATCACATACATCTTTCCAAAACCTGAAATATTTTCAAAAGCTCAACACTTTGCATACATTCTTACGAATGGGAATCATTGTAAAGTTCGCCTAAACGATGGCACCTTTTCCAAATACTTTCAAAACCATACAAAAGCACAATTTTCAAACAAAAGCAAGTGATCTAACGAGTAACTAAGAGCCCATGGAAAACCATGGATGGAAAGGGTGCTAATACCTTCCCTTTTCATAATCTACCCCCCGAACTCATGAAAACATCTCAAAAGGTCTTTCCTGTGCTTTTTCCACCTTTCCTTATTGGATAAAAGAAAAGTCGGTGAAGACTCTTGCTAAACCGCAACATTTGCAAACACAATCGCAAAACCCTCAAGTCAGTTCTCCCACTGTATCACGGTATGCTTAGAAAATGTCAATCATGCGTGTATAATCAAAATCGAATTCAAAAATAAAGGCAAATTGTGATGCTTATGTAGGTTGATTCCTGGAGCTTTGATACGTGAAAATGGTGTTGTTAGCTTCAGGAGGTTTCCAAGAATGGATTGTTGGCCTTGAAACACCTTGAATCGCCTTCTAAATCAAAATTTGATCATTACTTTTTTGTCAAGATTTGGAGTTTTTTCTAGATGCGTGGAGGCAGCTTTTTCGTGTGTTCTAGGTCTGCCCATGTTGCGTATATGTATTAGAAGGCATTAGGTCAACAAAGTTGGAACAAATCTTGGAGATTGATGAGAAAAAGATTTGATTTTCAACTTGATTCTTTTCTTTCTAAACTTGGCCAAAACATGCTATTTTTATTCCAATCAGCCCTTGCACGATTTGGTTTTGTTTGACAGCATATATCATCTTCATTAATGCCAAAATCATCCCAAAAACAACTTATATGATTTGTTTTGATTTTATTTGATTTTATTTGAATTTTAGATGAATAAAATCACAATAAATCAAATAAATAAGTGAATGAGGCATGGAGTGGTTCATGGGTTGTGGACCATGTTAGGAACAAGATACAAGCATAAAAAGTTGGGCCCATTTGAAGAAAAATGCATTTTGGGCATCGTTGACTTTATGCAAATTTCCAAAAATGGCCAACTTTGACAATGCATATCTCTCTCAATTTTGACCTTAAGAGGGTGTTCTTAGACTTTTTAGAAATCTTAGGATATTTTGTAACCAACATTTTTGGTCTCATCTCAATTGGCTCTTCCATGTTCATGTAAGAAGCTTTGACCCAGAAGGTGTTTTTGTTGACTTTTTGGAATGACCTATAATGTCTAAATCTATATCTTTTGATGAGTGCATTTCTTGAACTTGAGGGCTGAAGATGAGTTTTAGGGAAATGGATTCTCTTAAAAATGAGCCTTGGATGAGAAATATCTGATAAATTATGAGGAAGTTATGCTTGGTCAAAGTTTGGTTGACTTTTCCTAAGAAACCCTAATTTAGCAACTTTTGAATTTTGATGAATTAGGAGCATTCCTTGAGTAATCATGACCAAACCTTGATAAAATGATGGATATCACTTAAAAATGTTGATTTTGACCAAAAATCTTGAAGTTTGACTGTGTGTGAGCCACAATTGACTTTTGACCTAATATAGTTGATTTTCAAGCATCTGAGCAGATGACTGAGCAAACTTCTTGTGCAAGGCTTGAAGCTTAACATGGAGGGACTTAAGAACATATTAGGACTATGGAGGGCATATGAGGCCTTTGGAGTTCACCCATATTGATGAAAATGGAAACCCTAATTGGAGGTCCATTGCTTTAGGATAGAGTTTGTCTGGTCAACTCTTGGGTATCCTTGAGCAAGTTGAGGGTCTCAATGAGCATGTGTTGAGTAAAATGAGAGAGAAAAGTTTGGGGTACAATAGACCTCCTCAGGTATAACCTTTTTGCGTTACACCTTGGTTCATATCTTGATCCTTCTCAGGTGTAACCTTCTCGGCAATGAACCTTGAATCAAATTTTGCCCCTTCAAATGCTATATACCTTGGTTAAAACTTGAAATTCCTCATGTATAACCTTTCCAGGTTACACCTCTATTCATATCTTGGGCCTTATCAAGTGTCACCTCCTCTGGCATCACACCATGGACCAAATTGGAACCACCTAAAGTGAGATCCTCCTGATCAACTAGGCATAACCTTATAGCCTATACATCTCGAATTTCGCAAATACAGGGTCCAACATCCAAAAATGTGCAAGCACATAAAAACACCACCTGACCTCCACAAGCCTACACGGCTATTTAAAACGAGAAGTCCCAGGAAATGGCTTTAAAATAAAAACATAACAAATTCTTGAATATATACCCCATGCCACACAATGATCTCTCAAACAAAGTTGTAAAAGCCTACAATGATCAAGGCCGAGATGAAATCATTTCTACGGGAATCACAAATCTAGTGTCGAGCAGAGCCAGGGGTATCAGAGAGGATTAGGGTATTTCCTTCAATACTAATCACTATGGTTTTTGTCAAAACCACGTGATCGACATGTTATACGGTGGGAGAAATGACTTGGGTGTTTTGCAGTTTATCGCAATTGTAGCGGATAGCAAGATTTGTCACCGACTTTTCTTTTATCCAATAAAGGAAAGGGTGAAAAGAACAGGAAAGACCTTTTTGAGAATTTTCTTGAGTTCGGGGGGTAGGTTATGAAAAGGGAAGGTGTTAGCACCCTTTTCATCTATAGTTACCTACAGGCTCCTAGTTGCTATCTCACTTTGAAATTCTTTATTTGAAATGTGTTTGTGTTTGTTTGAAAGTATTTTTGAAAAGTGCATTTGTTTAGGAGAACTTTGTAATGATTCTCGTCTCTATAAGAATGCAATAAAGTGTTGACTTTTAAAAATATTTCATTTGAAAGTGTTGGTGTGTTTTGAAATATATTTTTAAATGTTGTGAGCAAGCAACTAAGAGTGTTTTACCTACTCAAAAAGTCTTAGTTTTTTTCCTCCTCCTTTAGATGTTGTTATCTTACCGTTGATTGGTAAGAAGTCCTATCATTGGATGTGAAGGGACGGGCGTGGTTTACCGTATAGTCATAGAAGGCAACATTGTAGGATACCTTAGTAATTTGTCATAAGGGACTAAGATCGTTTACGAAGGCAATATCAAAGGGTCATCGAGGGACTATGATTTTGTTTTTGAGGATCCTTGCTAAAGTATCCCACGTTCGAGGGACATGACTATTTTTATCTGAGGCAACAAGTGTGGCTTACCCTAGAGGTGCAATTATGCAAAGTGTTTATTTTTCATGCATTTTTGTCTTGAATTAGGGTTATCTAGTTGTTGATTTTTTATCTTTCCATACAAACCCTAATTACTAGTATTTTATATAAAAGCGATAAATTGTAGAAAATAAATGTCCTATGCTATTACATCATTTGGGGATGGGGTATACAAATTTACAAATGGAGTATGAAAGCAAATAAATCCTAATTACTATTACAACCATATTGAATAATAAAGAAAATATATACAAAATATAGAAACAGTGTAAAAGAAAGGAAAAAAATATTTTTTAACTATTATGTGTCGACACATGCATCTTTGCATCGACACATAACCTTTCTTGTTCCTGTAAAACCAAAATCAGCTCAGTACGAGTCGATACATAAGGGTTGTGTCGACTCATTTCTTATTTGTGTCGAAACATTCGTATTTTGTGTTGACTCATACACCTTTTGTCTTTCTGTTTTTGGGTCTGGATAGCAGTATGTATCAACACATAAGGCCTTGTGTCAACTCATACCCTGTTATGTCACTAAAATGAGTCGACACATGTGAGTATGCATCGAATCATGCTGCAGTTTTTTACCTTGAACATTGTTCTATTGTATGTATAGGTCAGTTCTCAACACAATATTGACAAGAATGAAAAGCAAGTAAATGGTTAGCTTTAAAAGGCAATTATTACTACATCTATCTTCAACAATGAATTACTAATGATGTTTGAAATGAAAAGTTCAAAGTCAAGAAAACTTACCTTGAAGCTGAAATTTGTGTTTTGACTTTGAACTATTGTGTTGGTTGTTTTTGAGCTTATGAAATGGTAATAGTGATGTTACAGAAGTTGTTCTTGTGTTTGAACAACTCCTATATGATGTATGTGGGGTGTTTGGATGGTTTATTTGGACAGAATTTGCAAGATGTGAGAGGCTCAAAGACGTGGACTTCAAAGCTCAAGAGTGAAGGTTTTATGGACAGTGTGATATGGTGGGAGAACTTACTTGAGGTTTTGCGTTTGTTTTTGCAAATGTTACGGTTTAGCAAGAGTCGCCACCGACTTTTCTTTTATCCAAGAAGGAAAGGTGAAAAAGCACAGGAAAGACCTTTAGAGATGTTTTCTTGAGTTTGGGGGTAGATTATGAAAAGGGAAGGTATTAGCACCCTTTCCATCCATGGTTTTCCATGGGCTCTTAGTTACTTGCTAGATCACTTGCTTTTGTTTAAAAATGTGCTTTGTGTGGTTTTGAAAGTATTTTGAAAAGGTGCCATCGTTTAGGCAAACTTTGCAATGATTCTCATTCGTAAGAATGTATACAAGGTGTTGAGCTTTTGAAAATATTTCAAGGTTTGGAAAATGTTTTGAAAGTGTATGTGATTGTTTTTAAAATAACAAGGATGTTTGTTTTGAGAGTGAGCAAGCAACTAAAAGTAATCTACCTACTCAAAAGGTCTTAAATGTTCTTTTCCTCCTCCTTTAGATGTTGCTACCTTACCATTGTTTTGGTAAGAAGCCCCATCGTTGGATGTAAAGGGGCGGGCGTTGGGTCATCGTATGACCATGATAGAAATGTTGTGAGATGACTTAGCACTTTTTCTTTAAGGACTAAGATCATTTTGATAGGTAACTTTGATAGCGTCATCGAGGGACTATGATCTTGTATTTGTTTGTGCTAAGACATCCCACATGCATAACATGGCCATTTTTAGGCAACAAGTGAGATTAACCTTAAGGGTGCATGTGTGATTAGTGTGTTTGATTTGCATGCATTTAGTCTTGATTAGGGTTGTCTATTTTGTTGTTTTTATCTTTCCATAAACGCCTAATTACTAGCATTTATATCTGAAAGCGATAAATTGCAGAAGTGTAAAGTCCTACGCTATTACAATATTTAGGGGATGGGGGTACAAATTTATGAATGGGGGTTGCCAGTAAAGATAAGTCCTAAGTTATTATTACAATCATATTGAATATGTATAGTATAAGAAAGAAATGGATTTGTTTAGAAAATGTTTTTGTCTTAAGGAGATAAGTTAGAAGGAAAATGTTTTTATGTCTTTTTATGTTAATATAAAAAAAAGATGAAAAAGAAAAATAAATGCAAGGTAGAAACAGCGTGTTGCAGCAAATGAAGAAACAAGGATCAGAAAGTTCTGAAGTCAGACATGTCGTGACTCAGGAGGAAGCGTCAGAACCAGAAGTTCTGGATGGTGCACTATGAGTTCCTGCAAGAAATGTCAGAGGGAAAGGGAATAGAGGTTCTGGATTGGTACCTTTTGAAGTCCTGCAAAACATGTTAGAGGGAAAACAACAGAGGTTATGGGTGGTGTTCAGCCAGTGAACCAAAAGTTAGAAGTTCTTTATTGCACTGAAACAGTGAGCAAATGTCAGCAGTTCAGTGTATTTGACATGTGATGAAAATTCAGAAGTTCTGTGTTGTGTTAGAACAGTGAGTGAGTCATCAGAAGCTCGTATTGTGCTGAGCCAGTGGGTGAACATCAGAAGTTCAGTGTGTGTCAACAGTGAGAAAAATCATGGAACTTCTGTATGTTAAAATAGTGGAGAGAACTCAGAAGTTCTACGTGCTTAAGCAGTGAGAAAATCCTAGAAGTTTTGTGTGTTAAAATGATGAGTGAAAAACAGAAGTTATGTGTTACATTTTAGCTCTTAATCAGCACAACAACAATTTATTCAGTTCAGCAAATCAGAATGATCACAGCATAACAAATCATAGAAGTTCCAATCCTAAGCCTGAGCCTAGCATTATTCTAGAAGTTCTGATCCATAGTTTTTTCTATTCATACAATGATATGTACAACATTAATAATATGATATTTACATGTTAATGATGTTCAGAATGAAAATCAAGGAAAGTCAGAAAGACTTACCTGGGACAGGCTTGGAGCTCTGAGTGGCTGCCTTTGGATGTTCTGAATCAGCAAGAGAGACGGAAGAGTGGTTGTGTCCTTTTGTTCAAAGGGAAGAACAAAGGTTTGTTTTTATGTATGAGAAATCTGGATTTTTATGAAGGTTTCACAACTTCCTTTTCTCTCTTTTGGCCAATCTCTCTCTTCAAAAGCCAGCCCCCTTGAACGTGTGATGGAGCCAAGTATTTATAGATGAATTTGCTGTGACTTTGGGGGGAAAAAACAAATAGGATTTGAACATGTTTTGACATCCTATTCCTTTACTTTTTCAATCGCAGTTTTCGTATGCTAGTTTGGTGTAATCATGGGATGCAGGTGTAGGCTGAGCCAGCTGTTGGTCATAGGTCTGCAGCAAGTTGTATAAGCAAGGTTTTGGGATTTGGTCAAGTTCTGACTAAAGCTTTGAAAATAGCCTTCATGTGCTGAAGCGCTGCCTTGTCTTTGAAGTAAGCATGGTGGCTGTCAGCATGAATTAAGGAAAAGCAAAAGCAAAGTTGCTATCCCAAGACAATAGAGGTACACGTGGTGAAGATCCTTTGGATAAAGACTCAGGAGGTGGTTGTGAGCATTAAATGAGCATTAAATGATGATGAGACTTATCACAACCAGAAATACTGCAACGTGAAACTCTACACCAAAGCTTAGTTCTGGATCAGAAGTTCTACTTCAGCGTAGCATCCAATCTTCTGATCCTCTTATCTTCTAGCTCCAGCTTGTTCTGAAGGAGCTTTCAGACCTTCTATAAATGCTTGCAGCATGCTTCTTAGCCTTCTTTGAATTACTCTGGGAAACTCTGACTGAGCTTGCGTAGAGGCCGAAGAGTCATGTTCTGACTGAAGGCTATGTTCTGAACCATGTTTGTAACTTCTGACTGCACCTGCCTGGAGGCTGGCTCAGAAGTTCTGAAGTGTCATTTTTCTTAAATACTTAGAAAAATTCTAAGTATTTAGAATTTAACTTTTCCAAGGTAAAATTTGACTTTTGAACTTCTTGATGAAACAAACTTCATATTCCAACATGTCTTGATGAAATATGATTTTTGAGATTTGATTTTGATCCAAAAGTCAAAGTTTGACTTCTCAGCGTGTAAATGACCATTTTGCCCATGTGAGTGATTTTCTTGGAAATTGCAGTTCAAGGCTTGGAATTAGATGGAAGCAAACTTGAGGATCCAGGGTGATTCTTTGAGAAAAGAGAGGACAAATTTTGGGGTACAACAGTTGCCCCTGTTCAATCCTCTTACACCTGAAGAGTTAGATTGGTAATTCTGCCATTCGTGACTTGAAGGTGAAAGATGATTGAACACTAGAGTGCCTAGAAAATTTGCATTCGAAGGTGTGTTAGATGATTATGTAGGGAATGGGCTTAAAGATGCCATTTGGAGAGGGGATAGAATCATGTTGGAGATGGGCTTAAAGATTCCATCTAGAAGTGATTGTTGGACTGTATCTGTAAGCTAGAACTGAATGATTGTCAGAATGGCGTCTATGTCTAGAGTGTATCTGAACTGTATCGGAAGGTTGGGTTGTTTGATGACAAGTCCGTGTAAAAACTCATCTTGGGAAGAGAGGGAACCGGTGTAGGGTTGCCTGATGATGAGTCTGTAAAACTGCATCTGAAATTTCCTGAGAAGGAACTTGTGTAGGGTTGCTTCTAGATGAGTCAGTGTAAAACTGCATCTTGGAAATGGAAGGAACCGGTGTAGGGTTGCCTGATGATGAGTCCGTGTAAAACTTCATCTTGGAAAGAGGGAACCTGTGTAGGGTTGCCTGATGATGAGTCCGTGTAAAACTTCATCTGAAAAGGAGGAACCTGTGTAGGGTTGCCTGATGATGAGTCCGTGTAAAACTTCATCTTGGAAAGAGGGAACCTGTGTAGGGTTGCTTGATAATGAGTCCGTGTAAAACTTCATCTTGGAAAGAGGGAACCTGTGTAGGGTTTCCTGATGATTAGTCAGTGTAAAACTTCATCCAAAAAGGAGGAACCTGTGTAGGGTTGCCTGATGATGAGTCCGTGTAAAACTTCATCTTGGAAAGAGGAAACCTGTGTAGGGTTGCCTGATGATGAGTATGTGTAAAACTTCATCTTAAAAGAAGGAACCTGTGTAGGGTTGCCCGATGATGAGTCCGTGTAAAACTTTATCTTGGAAAGAAGAAACCTGTGTAGGGTTGCCTGATGATGAGTCAGTGTAAAACTTCATCTTGGAAAGAGGGAACCTGTGTAGGGTTTCCTGATGATGAGTCCGTGTAAAACTTATCTTGGAAAGAAGGAACCTGTGTAGGGTTGCCTGAGCTGGTCAAGTAGATAGTTGTCCTGTCTGGTTTCAGGTATTAATCTATAATCTTTCGTCCACATATAGTTTTCCTGGCTTGTTACAGCTATTAATCTGGAACTTTAAAAGGCTGCTGGTAGCCATCTGTTGATTGTCCTTTTCCTGAAAAAGGAAAAACATTAGTTGTATGCAATGTCGTGATGCATGAAATACATGATGTCATGATGTTCTCAAAATAAATGAGATTGTGTCGTATGCACTTATCATGTATGTAAATAGGAGGTATGAAATATGAAATTTTTATGAATGTATTTTTGTCTGGGGAAAATAAATCCTTGACAAATGTCGGGGAGTTTGTTAAATCCTGGACTGCTGTTGAAGAGTATGTGTGTCTTCAAACTTTGCTTAGAATGTTTCCACTGGGGATTCTTTTTTTGTTGTTTGAGGAGAACTCCGCTGGGGAGTATTGAAAACTCTGTGGGGAGAACGTTTATTCCTGCTTGGAAAAAGAGTTCAGGAGTCTCGGTTGTCCGTTGCTCTACTAGGGAGTCAAAGTTGAACTGATATCTGGTCGGGTCCAGGTTTCACAGTAACTTGTTGGGGATTGTAGAGTAGTCTACTGGGGAAAAGGAGTTGTGGTCTTTTGATTTGTAGTAGTCGAAGAGGAAAACTCAAGTTGGGGAATCTGTAATTTGTTGGGGAAATAAACCCTATTGTCGGTTTGTTAGAGAGGTGACGACTTTGTTGGGGAAGTCTTCGAGGATTCTTGAAGTTGTCCCAGCTGGGGAAAGGTTTTCAGAGATTAAACTCTGGCTGGGGAATCATCCTATGAGAAGTATTTTGGGGAGATTTGTCACTACCTCTAGTAGCGAGTGTTTGTGGCACTTCCTGGAAATGCTTGACTGTATGTAACCCTTTGTCGGGATTGACGTTCAATTCCCTAAGTGACGGAGATGGAGACTTGCCCCTGGTTACTCTGCACTTCTTGAGAGATTTCTTGGAATCTTGGCTGGACTGCCCCAGGTGTGCTGGATAGTGACATGTCATGTCCTCTTGTTGATAGGAGATTTTCAATGGAAGTGTCATCCCACTTGAAATGATTTTGTTCACTAAGAGAGCTTTCGTTCATCGGATATTCGTTGTGTGAATTTCTCCGTTGTCAAACAAATAGCCAAATGCAAACAATGATATTCAAAAATGCAAAGTTTATGCTTTTCTTGAAGTTTTGAAAAATGCGTTTTCAGCAAGTAAAGAAGTTTTGTAATTCAACTCTAGATTTTGAGTAAAGCCTTACAAGAGTCAGGATACCTTTTGTAATAGTATACTTTCGAACTAACCCATGCTTCAATTAGGACTTTTGAAGGGTTGTAACGTGGCTTGGTTCACGGTTTTAAGAAACAAAGGATAAAGGCTCAGATGTATTTGTACCCAGCTGTTCTTCGTGATGTTCTTCAGTCATAAGCTCAATTGTGCGTTCGAACTCTAATTGAGTCTAGAATGACGTTTTGGTGATGGTTCAGACAAGTTAAGTTTGTCGGAAGACAATCATTTTTCGTAACACACTTTTTTTGTTGAGGATTTGTAGTGACATCTTTCTTTTTATTTATTATCCCTAATTTTGCCTAACTGTTCCTGTTTTGAGATTACGGTCAGCGGAACGTCCCAGTTTTCTTAAGTCTCCTTTGTAGGTTTTGACTCAGTGGGCTTTTCTTTTTGAGAGATAATGATTGCCTATGTGATAGGGAACCATCACCATCTTTTGATTTCATAGGAATATTTCTGATGTCATTCATTGTATTACGAGATGAGAGTTTGCGATTTGAACACGCATTTGAATTAACTGAGAGACTACCTTGTCCCAGATTTTGATTAAAGGTTTCAATTTGTGTTAAAATAGAAAACTTCTACTTCTTTGGCTCGAAGGGGTTGACTATGGATTATCTTCCTTATAACTCCAGTGTTTAGGATTTGAAAGAATGCTTGTACATCGTCAGCAAGGTCTGTCCAAAAGCATACTGTATGAGATTACGGCATTGTTTTCGTCATCCTCCCTCTAAAGGCTTGTAACTTTTAGCAAGAGTTGAATGTCATAAAATGATTAAAAATCATAGTTTAAATGTAATGAAAATGAGTGGATCAAATCAAGACAAACATATGCAATGCATTGATGAAACAAAGTTTGACATTAATAGATAATTGTTTGAATAACAAAAGAGATTACAACTTGAAATTTCAAATGAACAAAAGCTCTTAATGATTTGGCAAAGGAGTAGTGATCACGTTTGGAGTCTCCGAAGGGTCGAACTTGATCTCCTTGGCATCAATCAAATTCTGAATCTTGTACTTCAATGCCCAGCAATCATTAGTGTCATGCTCGGGACTGTCAAAATGATAAGCACACGTTGCATTAGGATTGTAGTTAGGAGAAGAAGTCTTGGGGTTTGGATGAGGTCCTATCAATGTAATCAGATTCATCCTCAACAAGTGTTGTAGCGCTTAAGACAGCGGCATGTTGATGTTGGTGAACGGTCTTTTGGGCTCGTCTGGCCTTCGTTGATTTCCCCTTTGCTGTTGTCGATGTGACGCAGAACCAGAGATCAGGACTGCCCCAACGTGTTGGTCATGAAGACTCTTTTAACCAGACACTGCATTGGACTCTTTCTTCCCACTGTACGACTGTTTTTGAACATCAGGAGGTGTAGCTCCTTGAATCTTTCCACTTTTGATGCCAGCTTCGACTCTTTCACCGGTCAGTATTAGCTCTTTGAACCCGCTGAGGAGCTTCCAATCAAGTGTTTGAAGAAAGGCCCTGTCAAAGTTCTCATAAAGATGTTAATCAGCTCCCTGTCAGTTAAAGGGGGCTGCACCCTACTAGCCAGATCTCTCCACTTTTGGGCATACCTTTTGAAGCTTTCGTTGGAACCCATGGTCATGTTCTACAATTGCACACGAGTTGGTGCAAGATCAGCATTGTACTGATATTGCTTGTAGAAAGCAGCAGCTAAATCCTCCCATGTGTGGATACGAGAACTCTCCAATTGATAGAACCATTCGAGTTGAGTCCCTACTAGGCTTTCTTGGAAGAAATGGATCCAAAGCTTTGGATCAGTTGTGTATGGTTGAATCTTGCGGACATAAGACTTTAAGTGCATCTTAGGGCAAGAGACTCCATCGTACAGGGCAAAGGTAGGGACTTTGAACTTTGGCGGGATGACCACTCCAGAAACCAAACCCATGTCTCCTAAATCCAAGCCAGGTATCTGTTGAATCTCCATAGCATTGAGGCGATCCTCCAGCTGTTTGTACTTGTCGTGAGAGGATATTATTCCTCGGAGTAGTCAGCTTCAACTTTATCAATCTCCAAATTGTGGTCTTCTTCAAGACTATCCCCCATGTTGGATGGATTTGAAAGATCTAGAGCTCTCTTGACTGGTCCTCCAGGTCTTCTTCCCAAGTTCAGGACGCCTATTGACTTCTTGGACTTTTTCTTCTTGTCTTTGAGAAGGAGAGCTTTCAGGTCCTCTTTCCCCTTAGCCATATCTAGAAACATTTGTTGGAATTAAGCGTTTTGAGCTTGGAGATCTTTCACCATTTGTTCCATATCCATCTTACTGAAATAAATAGTAGGAAGATAAGGAGACCTGTATGGGAGAAACCTGTCATGATATGATGCATGATATATGGATGCATGTTTTCAAGGATCTCGCGGGGTAAACACAAGAAAAAGTTAGAGATTGAATTTTGATCAACATCTTTGATTGGAGAACTTCGTATCGATGGATGTCCTTCCACGAGGATTAAGCTCACCATATCAAGTGGGTCATAGCCCTTGACTTAAGTTTGTTGTACTTGAATTTTTGCGGCGTTTGGTCAGAGGAAAATAAACCCCCCTGCCCCTTGCTAGACGTTTGGTTCATCATAACCTGCATCAAAGACCCTCGAGATCCTTGAAATGGTTATTGACAATGCTATGGTATGATGTTATGATATTATGTACAAATATGCGAGGTAAGCAAGTGTATATACAAATAATCATATTCACATAAAGCGGACTAGTCCTTATGTTTAGGCTTGCAAGGAGTTTGTAGGTAAGTACCCTCTTGAAGTTTAGTTGGCTCAACCTGTCCTAGTTAATAGTAACCAGGTTCTAAGGGATCTCAATATCACTGATATTTCCCCCAAGTTTCATTCAATAGGAGATTGACTCGCAACCAAACAAAACTCAAGAGTCAAACCTCAATGAGTGTAGCATCGAGTATCAACCAACTTTGGACTACACCAAAGCCGGTTATCTCGCTACTTCCTAATGGCCAAGTTGGTCAAGTAAGGTTCTAAGGTCAGATGATGCTTCACGACACCATGAAACGTCCCCGTACTCTCCTTGACTGACTCAAGGGTTACCAGTACCAACCAAAGTGCCACATCAATGTAGCTACTGCTTCAACCATATCGGTATACCCCACACAGTTCCCTCACAGTTTATTGTTACTTACCTAAAAGGTGTCTCCAAATCCGGGTGTAGGATTTAAAACAAACCTAAACAAGGAACCAAAATGTAAAGAAAACAAATCAAACAAATGTAAGCAAGTAAATATGATATAACCCTAAGGTAACCCCACTTTTAAACAGATTTCCCCAGCAGAGTCGCCAGTTCTGTGATACGGTGGGAGAACTGACTTGAGGTTTTGTGTTTGTGTTTGCAAATGTTGCAATTTAGCAAGAGTCGCCATCGACTTTTCTTTTATCCAATAAGGAAAGGTGAAAAAGCACATGAAAGACCTTTAGAGATGTTTTCTTGAGTTCGGGGGGTAGATTATGAAAAGGGAAGGTATTAGCACCCTTTCCATCCATGGTTTTCCATGGGATCTTAGTTACTTACTAGATCACTTGCTTTTGTTTGAAAATGTGCTTTGTGTGGTTTTGAAAGTATTTTGAAAAGGTGCCATCGTTTAGGAAAACTTTACAATGATTCTCGTTCGTAAGAATGTATACAAAGTGTTGAGCTTTTGAAAATATTTCAAGGTTTGGAAAATGTTTTGAAAGTGTATGTGATTGTTTTGAAAATAGCAAGGATGTTTGTTTTGAGAGTGAGCAAGAAACCAAAAGTAATCTACCTACTCAAAAGGTCTTAGATGTTCTTTTCCTCCTCCTTTATATGTTGCTACCTTACCATTGTTTTGGTAAGAAGCCCCATCGTTGGATGTAAAGGGACAGGTGTTGGGTCATCGTATGACCATGATAGCAATGTTGTAAGATGACTTAGCACTTTTTCTTTAGGGACTAAGATCATTTTGATAGGCAACTTTGATAGCATCATCGAGGGACTATGATCTTGTATTCGTTTGTGCTAAGACATCCCACATACATAACATGGCCATTTTTAGGCAACAAGTGATATTAACCTTAAGGGTGCATGTGTGATTAGTGTATTTGATTTGCATGCATTTAGTCTTGATTAGGGTTGTCTATTTTGTTGTTTTTATCTTGCCATACACGCCTAATTACTAGCATTTATATCTGAAAGCGATAAATTGCAGAAGTGTAAAGTCCTACGCTATTACAATATTTAGGGGATGGGGGTACAAATTTATGAATGGGGGTTGCCAGTAAAAATAAGTCCTAAATTATTATTACAACCATATTGAATATGTACAGTATAAGAAAGAAATGGATTTGTTTAGAAAATGTTTTTGTCCTAAGGAGATAAGTTAGAAGGAAAATATTTTTATGTCTTTTTATGTTAATATATAAAAAAAAGATGAAAAGGAAAAATAAATGCAAGGTAGAAATAGCATGTTGCTGCAAACTAAGAAACAAGGATCAGAAGTTCTGAAGTCAGCCATGTGGTGACTCAGAAGGAAGCGTCAGAACCAGAAGTTCTGGATTGGTGCACTCTGAGTTCCTGCAAGAAATGTCAGAGGGAAAGGGAACAAAGGTTCTGGATAGGTACCTTCTGAAGTCCTGCAAAAAATGTTAGAGGGAAAACAACAAAGGTTCTGGGTGGTGTTCAACTAGTGAACCAAAAGTCAGAAGTTATGTATTGCATTGAAACAGTGAGCAAACATCAGCAGTTCAGTGTATTTGACATGTGATGAGAATTCAGAAGTTCTGTGATGTGTTAGAACAGTGAGTGAGTCATCAGAAGCTCTGTATTATGCTGAGCCAGTGGGTGAACATCAGAAGTTCAGTGTGTGTCAGCAGTGAGAAAAATCATGGAAGTTATGTATGTTAAAATAGTGGAGAGAACTCAGAAGTTCTACGTGCTTAAACAGTGAGAAAATCCTAGAAGTTCTGTTTGTTAAAATGATGAGTGAAAAATAGAAGTTTTGTGTTACATTTCAGCTCTTAATCAGCACAATAACAATTTATTCAGTTCAGCAAATCAGAATGATCACAGCACAACAAATAATAGAAGTTCCAATCCTAAGTCTGAGCCTAGCATTATTCTAGAAGTTCTGATCCATAGTTTTTTCTATTCATACAATGATATGTACAACATAATAATATGATATTTACATGTTAATGATGTTCAGAATGAAAAGAAAGGAAAGTCAGAAAGACTTACCTGGGACGTGCTTGGAGCTCTGAGTGGCTTCCTTTGGATGTTCTGAGTCAGCAAGAGAGATGAAAGAGTGGTTGTGTCCTTTTGTTCAAAGGGAAGAACAAAGGTTTGTTTTTATGTATGAGAAATCTGGATTTTTATGAAGGTTTCACAACTTCCTTTTCTCTCTTTTGGCTAATCTCTCTCTTCAAAAGCCAGCCCCCTTGAACGTGTGATGGAGCCAAGTATTTATAGATGAATTTGCTGTGACTTTCGGGGGAAATAACAAATAGGATTTGAACCTGTTTTGGCATCCTATTCCTTTGCTTTTTTCATCGCGGTTTTCGTATGCTAGTTTGGTGTAATCATGGGATGCAGGTGTAGGCTGAGCCAGCTGTTGGTCATAGGTCTGAAGCAAGTTGTAAGCAAGGTTTTGTGATTTGGTCAAGTTCTGACCAAAGCTTTGAAAATAGCCTTCATGTGCTGAAGTTGCCTTGTCTTTGAAGCAAGCATGGTGGCTGTCAGCAGGAATTAAGCAAAAGCAAAAGCAAAGTAGTTATCCCAAGACAATAGAGGTACACGTGGTGAAGATCCTTTGGGTAAAGACTCAGAAGGTGGTTGTGAGCATTAAATGATGATGAGACTTATCACAACCAGAAATCCTGCAACGTGAAACTCTACACCAAGGCTTAGTTATGGATCAGAAGTTATGCTTCAGCGTAGAATCCAATCTTCTAATCCTATTATCTTTTGGCTCCAACATGTTCTGAAGGAGCTTTCATACCTTCTAGAAATGCTTGCAGCATGCTTCTTAGCCTTCTTTGAATTACTCTGGGAAACTCTGACTGAGCTTGCGTAGAGGCGGAAGAGCCATGTTCTGACTGAATGCTATGTTCTGAACCATATTTGTAACTTCTGACTGCACCTGCCTGGAGGCTAGCTCGGAAGTTCTGAAGTGTCATTTTTCTTAAATACTTAGAAAAATTCTAAGTATTTAGAATTTAACTTTTCTATGGTAAAATTTGACTTTTGAACTTCTTGATGAAACAAACTTCATATTCCAACATGTCTTGATGAAATATGATTTTTGAGATTTGATTTTGATCCAAAAGTCAAAGTTTGACTTCTCAACGTGTAAATGACCATTTTTCCCTTGTGAGTGATTTTCTTGGAAAGTTGCAGTTCAAGGCTTGGAATTGGATGGAAGCAAACTTGAGGATCCAGGGTGATTCTTTGAGAAAAGAGAGGGAAAATTTTGGGGTACAACAGACAGTTATGGCTTTTTGAGAGTATGAGATTTTGAGGGTTTGTCTACACAACAAAACTTCTGGCCTTTGGCTTTCCAATGGCCTCTCTATTTATAGAGGAGGTTTGAGAGAATGAGAGAGTTTGTTTTACAAGCAGTATAAATTCTGGTTTAGTTGAGATGAAACAACCAAGTTATTATGAAAATTGGTGTTCCAATGCATGGTACAAGCATGGTATGAAGTTTCTAGGAGCTTCTAGGCATGTTGCTTCTTGCTTTGGCATTGTGTGTGCAGAAAAAATAGTTGAGAGGCTCAAGGAGAGCCGACTTTGTATAAAGCATGCTTTATGTGAATGGTAATGGTCCCTTTGTTCCATAAACGGAATGATGCAATGGACAATACTTGAATCACTTGGATAATGGTTAAATCAATTGTGTAAACATCTAATTATGGATAGATTTGAAATTCACAAGGCCTGCAAAGTAATATTATGCAGCATATCATGCAAATTGGATTATTTGTTCTTCTACAAAATGACTTGCAATTCAATAATGGATGCCCAACTTCAGGCCCTTTAATCTCCTAGCTCAAGTATGATAACTTTATGCTCTTGGATGTTTTGGAAAACTTGAAACATCCTCTACAACTTCTGTGTTGGCCATTTTGATAAAATCATCTTGGAACTATGTGAAAAAATTCCAAGAAGTTGGGATAAAATCCTGACCAAAATCTGTTGAAAATTTCTCTAAGTGTTAAATGAAAATGCCCTGACTTCATTAATTTATAACTCCAAATCCAAGCACTTCTAGGACTTGATCAGAAAATAAAAGTTGTAGATATCATCAAGATATACAACTTTCATGTTGAAAGTTTTCTTTGAATTATTTTGCATCTTGGCGAAAGAATAGCATGAAGTAGTGAAATTATCATGTATAAAAAACACAGAAAAATTTATGAGTCTTGAAAAGTTTGACTTTTCACATTGACTTTTGACTTTATTGGTTTATTGATGATCAAGATTCATATTTTTGAATGTCTTAATGAATTGTGATCTTTGAAATTTAATGTTGACCAAAAAGTCAAATTTTGACTTTTGGTGTATCAGTTGACTTTTCAACAGTTGACCAAATTTCAACTATCAATTCACTGATCTTAAGAAATAATTTAAACCATGAAATTGGGTCAAAATGTTATGTTTGAGTCTTTGAGATTCTTCTTCAAGCCATTAAGTCATTTATTAGGTCAAAAGTCAATGATCAGTCATTCTTAGTCAAAACCCTAGTTTGTGGTCTCAGTGTTTCATAGGTGATTTTGTATGATCAATTCCTTGAGAATCCTTGAGCATTGGAGGTCCTTTGTGAAGTGTCTTGAGAAAAGAGAGGAAAAATTTTTGGGTACAACACATGGGGCTACCATACATCCACAATCGTCTCACGTATGGGCATATAAATGCATACAGGTGAAAAACGACATTAACAGAAATTGCAAAGACACAAGAAAAAGTGTGATTAATGAAAAAAAGGCACATAGGATAATTATCAAAACAGGAGAAAAATATTCAAATCCATTACAAAGTGCACCAACTTGAAACAGTGACTAACAAACAAATGTTCAAATAAACAACAAATAAATCACTTAATCATGTCGGCCTGGGAAGCATCAGCGTTATCCGGCTCACCTGTGGTCGGGGATTCATCACCAGCTTCCATTTCCACTAGCTTACCATCCACAATGCTCTTGAAAAATTCCACTGAGGAGATATCCAACTCTGGATAGAGGCACAACATGTGGTCCTTATCCCGATCAAAAGCCACATCCCCGACATCGAGGATATTCATTCGGGTCTTCTCCAGGGATCGTTGCAAATCGGTACAAGACTTCTCTACAACATTCAAACAGTCAGTAAGCTTGGCCTGAGAGGCCTTGAGATCCTCAACTTCCTTGTTCAGAGACTTGATCTTTGAATCATCCTCAACCTATTTCTTCTCCAGAGCTGAGCATTTGTCAATATAAGACTTTTCGCTCTCCGACAACTCATATACGTCCTTCTTGAGGCCTGTACACCTCACCTCCAAATCATCCCCATACTCAAATAAACCTTGGGCCAGCACAACACACCTTAAAAAATAGGAGCTTATGTTCTGGGTAAGCTTCTGAGGACCAAGGTTCTTCACCTTGTTGACATCCTCGGTGGCATTGAGCTAGTCGTGGAGAAATTTCATCCCGTTAAAACTATTTGACCAAAACTTATTCTCACTGGAGGTCGAAGCCGAGCCATCACTAGTTTGTTGCATCATAGCCGAGACCTCCCAATCAACCTGAATGACCTCATCTGTCATTATGGTCTTCATCCGCTTCAGATACCTCTAGTGGGGTTCCTCAATAGTCGGATCCTACTTAGCCGATAACTGAGGCACGTTGATAATAACATTCGTCTTCTGGCTGGGTCCTTTCTTCTTCTTCGCCACTCGAAGTTCCAAGCTGGTTAAGTCATACTTTAACTTAAATGGTCCTCCATCCCCTCTCAGAGTACCATGGGCAGCAACCATCATATTCTTTGGCTCTTTGATAGAGAGATCAATCATCTTATCTGCAAAAAACACCAAAAAGAATATGTAAGAAAGGAGTAAAAATCCTTAGTCTGCGAAAAATTAATATGAGCCTTACCCAGAAAGGAGGAACCTCATTAGCAAGCAAGGGTAATAGGTTCTTAACCTTGAACGGACGGAAGAAATCTAAAACTTGTAGAGATTCAGTCTCAACAACACTCAGTTTATCATAATAAAACCCGAATATGGGTAAAGGATTCCCTGTCCAGTACGAATGGAATTTTGGATGACCATCAGCGACATAGATGACCAGAGGGGACCTCGGTCCACATCTAACCCATAGGAACCGGTCCTTGAAGCCCTTGTAATTATTGGTAAAGGCATAAAGGAAGCTCCTATGAGGTACACCACTAATGGCTACCCAACTCCCGAATTCTACGTTATTCACTTTGAAATAAGAGAAAATTAAACCAATCTTAGGAGTCACATATGTAATACGGTGGGAGAACTGACTTGGGTGTTTTGTGTTTGATTGCAATGTTGCGGATTACAAGAGTCTCCACCGACTTTTCTTTTATCTAATAAGGAAAGGGTGAAAAGAACAGGAAAGACCTTTGAGATATTTTCTTGAGTTCGGGGTAGGTTATAAAAAGGGAAGGTGTTAGCACCCTTTTCATCCATAGTTATCTATGGGCTCTTAGTTTCTTGCTAGATCACTTTTGAAATTTCTTTGTTTGAAATGTGTTTTGTGGTGGGTTTTGAAAGTATTTTTGAAAAGCGCCTTCGTTTAGGCAAATTTTGTAATGATTCTCGTCTCTATAAGAATGCATACAAAGTGTTGGACTTTTTGAAAATATTTCATGTTTTGAAAGTGTTTGATGTGTTTCAAAAGATGTTTTTGTTTTTTCAAGATGGATTGTGAGAAAGCAACTAAGAACGTTCTACCTACTCAAAAGTCTTTTGTTCATTTCTTCCTTCCTTTGATATTGCTATCTTACCATTGATTGGTAAGAAGCCTTATCTTTGGATGTAAAGGGATGGGTATGGGTCATCGTATAGTCATGAATAGCAATATTGTGAGATATCTTAGAATTTCTCTTGAGGGACTAAGATCATTTGTAAGGCAACATTCATAGCGTCATCGAGGGACTATGATCTTGTACTTTTTTATTGTTTTTGCTAAGATGTCTCACATGCATATTATGACCATTTTCTCAAGGCAACAAGTGGAGTTAACCCTAGAGGTGTAAGTGTGAAAGTGTTTATTTTTCATGCTTGGTTTATCTTGAATTAGGGTTCTCTAAGCATTGATTTTATCTTTTCATACAAACCCTAATTTACTAGCATTGATATGAAAGCGATAAATTGTGGAAAGTAAATTTACTATGCTATTACATCATTTAGGGAGGGGATACAAATTTACAAATGGGGATTGCAAGAAATTAAACCCTAATTATCTATTACAACCAAATTGAATTAATGTACAGGAATTAAAATGTATATGATGTACAAGGATAGAAATGGAAAGGGAATGGATTTTGGTTTTTTAAAATAAATATGAATATAAAATATTTTTTGTGATATTTTTATATATTCATAAAATAGACATTGTAAATAAATAGTGTGCAAAAAATCAACTCAAAAGGAGTTGTTTTGATTGGTTGGAAAATGTTGAAGTTTGTTAAAAAAGATGAAAACAAACAAGTGATAAAAATTTGTTTTGGTCCTGTCAAGGTTTGAACAAGGTTCTCCACACCTTCCATTCAAAACAGCCAACACTCAATATGTTGTAAACCTGCATGTTAGTTTGGAAAAATGATAAAATAAATACAAAAGGTCTCGTTGGAGCTCGAACCCAATATCTTACACATAAATTCCTTTTGTGCGCGTTGTTTGTACCACTAGGGTGGTCTGATTCATCTGTTCATAAGATAACTTCGATTAGATATAAAATGAACTCGTTTTTGAATGTTTGAACATGGCTTCATCTCCATCCTTCGCGCGCGCAGGGATACATATCACCATTGTTAAGCTTCTAAAAACTTCATTTCTCAGCCAAATCGAAAAAGTGTAAATATCAAACCTGCCTAAAAATTGAATATGAATCCAACTACATAATTTTCAATAGCTATGGATCAAAGGTTAGCATGAATTTTTTTCAGTACCAAACTAAAATCTAACTGATCATATATGAAATTCTCAATGTATAAGCAATGATAATCAAAACTATGGACATGGTCAGCTTCCTAGATATGATATTTACATCTTTTCTTTTATTTGTATGTGCTGAGAATGCTTGTATCAAGATATCACAGTTAAGAAATCTTACCTCTTGAAGTGAAATTCGAATGACCTCTGTATGACTTCTAGAAATGGTTCGATGATAGATTAAGCTTGAAGGGACCTTCCTTGAGCTATTCGGATCACTACTTTGCTTTAAAAGTCACTGAATTGAAAGGATGGTATATGGAAGTTAGGAGTTAATCGAAAGGCCAAAAGAAACGCACAAAGGGATTTGAGATTTTGTGTGTAATAGTCAGGATGTGCCAAGTTTTGTGCTTGTGTGCAGGTTTTGAGTTTTTGAGAGTTTGGGAGTGTTTGAGGATTTTTCAACACACAAGAATCTGGCCTGTTTAGCTTGCAAATGGCCTCCCTATTTATAGAGAAAAGTTTTAGGAAGTTGGAGTAACCAGATTTGTAAGATAACAAATTATGGTTTGGTTCAAAACTAAAAAAATCAAGTTGAATATATTTTTATGGTTCCAAAGTTCAAGTACAAGTATGGCCTGATGTTTTGTTGGGTGTAGGAGACTTGATTCATGCTTTTGATGTTGCTTGCAATTAGAGATAAAGGTCACAATGCTCAATGCATTGACAATTTGCATAAAGCTTGCTTTTTTCTAAAAATGGCAATGGTAACTTTGTGCCATTAAGGGAAAATTGGCTTGGACAATACTTTAAATACTTGGGTAAGAGCTTAATTTATTGTGTAAACAATTAATTATGGAGTAAAACACAAGTTTGAGGCCTGTAAAGCAAGATCATGTAGCATGGCCTGTGGATTTGATCTTTTCTTTACTCTGGTTTTTGACAAGCATCTTGAATATGTCAAATACTATGTCCCTTAGTTTTGATCACATGGATCCACAACTTTCGACCAGACTCATCAACAGACAAAACAATATTTGTTTCCACCAATTGTATGTTCTTCGAATGGACCATATTCATCTGAATGCACCACTTTGTGGGTCAAAGCAAGCATGAAGTTAGACTTGTAATTTATAGTGTCGAAATTATGTGTGTCGAAGGGTTTAGAGGTGGATCGAAGTAGGTTGCTCGAAGGAAGCCATTGCCCAGTCGAAGCTTGTGGATCGAAGCAAGCATGAAGGAAACCATTGCCCAGTCGAAACTTGTGGATTAAAGCAGGCATGAAGGAAACCATTGCCCAGTCGAAGCTTGTGGATCAGAGCAGGTTTAGACGAAACCATTTCCCAATGGAAGCTTAGGATCGAAGCAGGTTTATAGGTGGATTGAAGCAGGTTTAGAGGAAACCATTGCCCAGTCAAAGCTTGTGGATCGAAGCAGGTTTGGAGGTGGATTGAAGCAGGTTGCTCGAAGGAAACCATTGACCAATCGAAGCTTGTGGATTGAAGCAAGCTTGCTCTTCTTCGATTTATCAAAATCTTCCCACCACTTCTTTTCGATCAGTCATGTGGTTCGAACAGCCTGAACCAAATTTTAAATTTAACATGGTTTTCTGCAACCACTCCTTTCAATCTGCTTTGCTCTTTCGACAGTTTCCTCTTCCTCCTTTCTTCGACCTGATGCTTGAGAGCCCAATATGATCCATGAAAATCATATGAAGCATCAAAGGTCTAATTGTACTGGTCCAAACCCAAAGCTTAATTTGAGCCATCAGTGTTGAGGAAGTGTCTTGAGCTGATCAAACCTTATGCAATTTTGAGCAATGGAGATTTTGTGAGAGAATCCTTGAGAAATTGGAGAGGGCAAATTTTAGGGTACAACAACAACCAATGCTTCACAAATTATATCAAATGCCTTGATGAAAGCCCAACTATTAGGGCAAAGCTGAGAGGGGACTACATTCACCATCTTCAAAACATCCACTTCAGAATCAGTGATAGGGGTGCAGACAAACATGTCATCCAACACCTCGACATAGAAGTAAAACCACTCATTTTCCACTCCCTTAGGTCGGGACATACGTACCCGCTCACCGGGGATACAGGCCTCCAGAATCACATCATCCTCATTCTCAGTCGAGGATATCTGTCATAGAGAGTGAAGCTTTGTCATCTCCACTACGTCCATGACACTTTGATCGTAACCCATTATCTCTTCACTAAAAGGGTTGGAAGTTTCCATCTAAACCTCCACGGAACCTGAAGAATCGGGGTCAGAATCACTTTCAGAAGTAAGAACTTCATTATAAACTTTGTTCATGACCCGGGCATATTCATCTACACCTAAAGCATCTATTATCTCTTGCATGCATTCCTCCCACACAACTCTCCGCTCATCATCACTCTTACGCTTTTTATTTCCAAAATTGTCGCACTCTCTAATGATAACCATCTCTCAAAAATAAAAGAATGTGCAAAGAAATAAGCAAAAGGAGAGAAATGTACCTGGTAACAACGGTCGGTAGAGGGTTTTTTGCAAAGAGACAAGTGTGAATTCTTGTGAAAGGGAAGTGGGAGAGTTTATGGAAACAGAAAAGGAAAACTTCTTTAAGGAAATAGAAGCGAAACGCATGAAGAAGAGGAAACGTGTAAAATATTCAAAATCTTCCTAGGTAATGATTACACTTAAGACTAGGGGACTGTTGAGAATCTAGGACGTGTCCAACACGCAAGTCGACGTGTCATCATCTGGTCTCACAGGTCCAACCCGGAACACAGATCCATCTATTCATTGACCGACTGCAAGGCTTCATGAAAAAGTCATATGCTCGTGGGGCTTATGTTCATACATAAATCTGTAGCCCGGTTAGAAGAGTAAAAAGGAAAGGCATGACTAAATGACCAAAAAAAGCAATGGACAAGCAGCTGGTTATATACCCCGAGTATGAACCATCAGGCCTGGGCCGACCTATGAGGCTGGAGATACCAGTAGTCGGACATGGAATGAGGCAAAGAGTCAACAATCGGACACATACCCTGGATCCAGAGGTTACTTCGAGCCTGGCCTTAATGGATCAGTTACACAATGGCCGGGCCATTTAAGGTGTAATCGCTCATCATTATTTGATGTGTGCACGTTATGATAGCAAGTCATCATTGGCAAGGACGAACGTTACTTGCTTTAAGGGCAACACAATTACGTAATATGAACAGTCACAACAGTTACATGCAGTGATTACAGAGGTTCATGCACCTCCATAAATAGGGCTTCTGACTGAGGGGTAAGCAAGACACATTGCTTGGAGCTTACTCATACTCGTATAAGCCTCTGAATCTCACAATATCACAAACAACATCCTCTCATTCATTTAAGGTTCTCCATATATATATATATATATATATATATATATATATATATATATATATATATATATATATATATATATATATATATATATATATATATATATATATATATATATATATATATATATATATATATATATATATATATATATATATATATATATATATATATATAATTTAATCTATTGGTATGTACTCTTGAAAGTAAATTTACTTTTAGCATGATATAAGATAAAATTCAAAAGTACAACAATTTCATTATTTCTGTTTGATACTGTTTATGGTATCAAGTAAACAAATACCACGTAATATTTCGCAATTTATTTTCTTTGTCTACCAAAATTGATATTTATTTTTTCGTTTCTTGTTTTTATTGAAAGCCAACACATTTTTTATCAAGGGGAAAAATTATAACGTCTAGTCTAGATAAAAGATTTAAACATAAAATAAAGAAATATTCACTCAATTTATGTAATGTTGATATTTAAAATCTAATCATTAATTATTAGATATTGTTCTGGACTGAGCCCCGACAGGCCCAAAAACATTGTTAAGGCCCAATCCAAATGGACTTGCTGAGGACCACGCCGACCAAAGGGTCACAGTCGTGCCCGACGTACTCCCTGAGGTCACGTGCTCGACCTCTACACCTCCAGCTCGACATCCTGCTGTCCAGCTCGACATCCCCTCGAGCACCCCAACTAGGGCAGACTCAGTCCACTGCGCTCCCAACGAGACCCCGAAAAGACCGCGTCTCCATCCGCCCGCACTTCACGCAGAATATCCAGGAAGGGGATCACGTGCGGGTCCCCACTATGCACGTAGAACCTGGAAGTTCCTCTATTGGGCCAAACCTGCCCGGCCCAATGAAGGAACCTTGGCCCAGCGCTGGGGGCTATAAATACCCTCTGTTTCCAGAGGGTCAGGTATTGATCATTCTACCCATACACTTATTATTGTCTGCTCGTGCTTCTACTTACTTCAGCATCAGAGTGCCTTGCAGGTACCCCCCCCCCCCCCCCCCCCACCTCGTTCAAAAAGCTTTCAGCTCGGAGCCAGCCATGACGGTCCATTTCTGATCAGGTCAGATCAGTGGCGCCGTCTGTGGGAAACTAGCTTCCCCGTCTAACAAACAACTCAAAAGACCAAAGCTCAAAATCCAACTACCTGTCATGGATGATCCAGCTCGCGTTGAGCAGAACGTCCGTGTCGCCGACACCAATAACGGTGCGGCGGATAAAAACGGACACCTCGATAACCCCGGCGACCTCGGCCATAGTACCATTCATGTGACGACCGCCCCTGGGACTTCCGCCTGCAGGGACGGGGCTACTGCATCATCTTCCCCGCTCCCACCACCACTTGAAGATGACCCGACGGCCCTCGCTCATTACAGAGCTGCCCGGTTCCATGAAGTCCCAGTTCCCGCCGGGGCAGATGCCACGACTCAGGCACTGTTCGCGGCCATTAATCAGACAAACTATCTCATCTTCGCCCAAGGAGAAAGACTAAGGGCACTTGAAGATGACCGACGACCCCCGAGGAGGCATCGGAGGCCACATTCTCCACCTCCTCGGGTCACAGAAGTTCGACACCCTTCTCCCCCGCGGAGACACTACAGGGAGAACTCCAGAAGCCACTCTCCCCGGCCAAAGCAAAGGCGCCCCTATTTGGAGAGACAGCCCGCCATCCCTGCCGGAGAGCCCAGTCGCTACCCGGCAAGGCACGACAAGAGGCACGCCGGGGACGGGCGTGTGACATTCAACCACCGAGCATCACGCTCGAGGGAAACTCAGCACGACCACCGTGCCAGACAATACTACAGGTCCCCATCTCTTTCTCCGGAGAGGAGCGACGAGGACGACCCCCGCGGTCCCCTGTCGCAGGCCATCATGGATGCACCCATCCCCCCGGGCATGGAGAAGCCCCCACATCTGAAGGAGTATGACGGAGTTGCGGACCCGGTCGACCACATTGACGGGTTCGAAACCATGCTCCACTATCATAATATCGGGGGGCCCATCAAGTGCCGTCTTTTCCCCACGACTCTCAGGAAGGCGACCATGGACTGGTATAAAGGACTCGCCCCGGGCTCAATCACGTCGTGGCGGAACCTGAAGAACCAGTTCATCAGTTCCTTCACAGCTTCTCGGCGCCATCCTAAGACCGAGGCGGCCCTCGAGGCCATCATCCAAAGACAGGATGAAACCTTGATGGAGTTCATCAACCGCTTCAACCGAGAAGCAATACAGGTCCCCTGCGCGGACCATATGAAAAGATACTTGCTGGAGAGGGGTCTCCTCCCCGGCACAGAATTCAGAAAGGCTGTGGGTATTGAGCCACCTCCGACTTTTGATGCCCTCCTCGATAAGGCCCGAGCATATATGGACTACGAGGAGAGAGAAACTGCCAACAGGGCCCGAGACTCTAGGGCTCGGGGTCCCAACAACAACAGCAGCTCACGCCAAGAGGCTCCTCCCCGACGTACCGGGGAGAAAAGGAAAGAAGATCGACCCCGGGAAGTCCGGGAACAAAGGGGCCCCTCGGGCCGTTTCACCGAGTACACTCCGCTCACAGCTTCCCGCGAGCGTATTTTGGCGGAGTGTGCCAGTACAGACTTTAAGGACGGCGGCGTCAAGCGTCCCCGACCTGCTCCGGCCAAGCCAGGGGCAGATAAAAATAAATACTGTCAATACCATAGGAGTCATGGTCATTTGACAGAGGACTGCGTCCACCTCAAGGACGCCATTGAAACCCTCATCAAGGGAGGGAGGCTCGCGCAGTACAGGCGAAACGACGCTCCTCGTCGTGACGCCCATGAAGCCAAGGAGCCAGAAGAAGACGCCCGACCATCAGACGAGTCGGTGCATATCCAGACCGCCTTCTCAGTAACCAGGCCCGAGGATTTCGACATTCCCGAGCACCTGCAGGAGCCGCTGACAACGCACAGCAGGTGGGAATACTTTCCCTCCGCCATGGTCATCAACGGGGGCGGGTCCAACGACCTCACCATCAATTCAGCTAAGAGGAAGTTGGACGAGCTGGTCGACGCGGCTCCCCCGCAAACAGTAACGTTCGAAAGGGTGAAGGGCAGGTCAGAGCCCATCACCTTCTACCTAGAAGAACTCCCCGGCGGAGCCCCGAACGCGGTCATCCCCTTACTGATAAGGGCAAGAATGGCCAATTTTGACGTGCATCGCATCCTGGTCGACGAAGGGAGTTCCGTCGACGTGATGTACAGCCAGCTGTTCTGAACCTTACAGCTGGACGACTCACATCTCTCTCCGTATGTGGGGTCGGATCTACAAGGCTTCAACGGCTCGACTTCTAAACCTTGGGGTTATGTCGAGCTCCTGGTTACGTTCGGCGAAGGAACGGCTATGAGACAAGTTAAGGTCTGGTTCCTCGTCATTGACTGCCCGTCTCTATACAATTGCATCTTGGGGAGACCGACACTGGCAGAGCTAACAGCGGTACCCTCGACCGTCCATCTGAAGATGAAGTTCTACACCAGAAGGGCACGGGTAGCCACCATCCAAGGAGACCTAGCCGCTGCCCGTAGGTGCTTCAACGCTGCTTCTAAGGGACGGGATACCGTCGACATAGGGACCAGTCCCGCTAAAAGGACAAAACAGGAGCCCGACAGGAAAGCATCCCCCGAGGAAGAAGTCCAGAAGGCTCCACCAAAGGTCGACTCCATAGCCCTCGACACCCGCTTCGATCAGGACGAGCCATCCAGCAGCGAGCAAATCCCACTCCGACCAATTCCGGACGGGGATTTTGAACTCGTTCCCCTCGGCACAGACCCGACCAAGGGAGTGAAGATTGGCAAAGACCTCCCCGACTTGGCCAGGAAGCAAATTAAGGCATGTCTGCACGAGAATGCTGATCTCTTCGCCTGGAGCGCTGCGGAGATGCCCGGACTCGACCCTGAGGTCGCCTGTCACCACCTCGCCATTGATCCAGCCGCCAAGGCCGTAGTACAACATAGGTGTAGGCAGTCTCCAGAAAAAACGGAGGTTGCTGAAAAAGCTGTAAAAGACCTCCTAGAGGCAAATTTTATTTCTGAAGCCCGGTATTCCACCTGGCTGTCAAATGTTGTACTTGTGAAAAAGAATAATGGAAAATGGAGAATGTGCGTTGATTATACCGATCTCAACCGGGCTTGCCCGAAAGATGCTTTTCCCTTACCTAACATAGACATGTTGGTCGACAACTCGGCCGACTACAAAACTTTGTCGTTCATGGACGCCTACTCAGGATATAACCAAATCCCAATGGCTCTGGGCGACAAACACTGCACGGCATTCATGACCAGCTCGGGCAACTATTACTACAACGTAATGCCCTTCGGACTGAAAAACGCCGGAGCAACTTACCAACGCATGATGAACAGAGTTTTCAACAAACAGATCGGCAACATGCTCGAGGTATATATGGACGACATGATCGACAAATCCCGAGCAGACACCGATCACGCAGCTCATCTCAAGACAGTCTTCGCCCAAGCAAGACAGTGCAAAATGAGATTCAACCCCGAGAAATGCACGTTCGGGGTTAAGGCAGGAAAATTCCTTTGATTCTATCTAACAGAACGGGGAATCGAGGCCAACCCCGACAAATGTCGGGCATTCTCCGACCTCCCAACACCGACGTCGAAGAAGTCGATACAAATCATGAATGGCATGCTCACGTCGCTGTCCCGCTTCGTCGCGAAATTTGCTCAGCACGCCCTTCCCTTCTTCAAACTCCTTCGAAAGGAAGCAACCTTCGAATGGAATGAGGAATGCGAGCAGGCACTTCGCCATCTAAAGCAAAGCCTGTCTCAGCCGCCCGTGCTATCTCGACCCGACGACGGGGAACCGCTGTACTTATACTTGGCTGTTTCAAACGAAGCCATTAGCGCAGCTCTTGTCCGCGAGACCCCCGACGGGCAGAAACCCATATACTTCACGAGCAAAGCCTTACAGGGACCTGAAAGCAGATACCAGCAGATAGAAAAGGTTGCTCTGGCCCTCGTCAACGATGCGAGGAGGCTCAGACACTATTTTCTAGCCCACACCATCATCGTGCGAACCGATCAGCCGGTGAGGCAACTCCTGGGTCGGCCAGATATGGCGGGCAGGATGCTGAAGTGGTCCTTGGAGCTCTCCGAATTCAACATTCAGTACGAAAGCAGGAAAGCCCTGAAAGCACAGGCCTTGGCCGACTTTGTCGCGGAAATGACCACTCACGACCCTCCCCCGGGGAAAGAACACAAGTGGACCATCTTCGTCGACGGAGCGTCCAACTCGTCCGGAAGCGGCACAGGAATCCTCTTGGAAAACGAAGAAGGCGTAGTAATCGAGCACTCCCTAGCTCTCTCCTTCCCGACGTTAAACAACCAGGCAGAATACGAAGCCCTGCTCGCAGGACTGAGACTAGCCGAGGATCTAGGAGCCCGCAAGGTACAGATCTACACCGACTCCCAGCTCGTCGCCTCTCAAGTACAGGGGAGCTACCAGGCCAAAAACGACAACCTCATCGAGTATTTGAACTTAGTCAAAAAACACATGACAAAGTTCGTACGAGCAGAAATTTCACATGTTCCCCGCGAGCAAACACGAGGGCGGACATATTGTCCAAACTTGCGAGCACACGAAAGAAGGGCGGGAACAAATCCGTCATCCAGGAATCTCTAGCACGTCCAAGTATTGAACGACCCTCGACTACAGTCGAGATCCATGCCATCGGGGATGCTACGTCCTGGATGACCCCGGTTTATAATTTCCTGACAAAAGGAGAACTCCCGTCGAACCAGGCCGAAGCTGCCGTTACCAAGCGACGAGCATGTTCCTACGTGGTTCTCGAGCAGAAACTGTACCGAAGAGGATTCTCCATCCCCCTCCTGAAATGCATCGACGAGTCCACCATCCCCGAAGTACTGCGGGAGATACACGAAGGGATCAACGCCCAGCACATGGGCAGTAAATCCTTAGCAAGGAAAGCCCTTCGAGCAGGATACTACTGGCCGACGATACAACAGGATGCCAAGGAACACGTAAAAAAATGTGATAAGTTCCAAAAGCACGGGGACATGCACCTCGTCCCTCCGCACGAGCTGAGCATATTGTCGTCCCCGTGGCCGTTCGCCTGGTGGGGTATGGACATCCTCGGGCCCTTCGTGCAAGGAACCTACCAGAACAAATTTCTCATCGTCACCGTGGATTACTTCACAAAATGGATCGAGGCCGAGGCCCTCGCAAAAATCACCTCGCACAATATCCTTCGTTTCTACAAAAGAAACATCCTCGCCAGATTCGGAATTCCGCGGGCCCTGGTGACCGACAACGGTACCCAGTTCACCGACCACGGGTTCCAGGACTTCGTCACCAAACTAGGGACAAAACAACATTTCACATCAGTCGAGCACCCTCAGACCAACGGGCAAGCCGAAGCCGCGAACAGAGTCATCCTCCGAGGACTCAAACGTCGACTCGGCGAAGCCAAGAGAGGATGGGTCGAGGAGCTCCACAGCGTCTTGTGGGCATACCGCACCACACCCCACTCAACGACGGGTGAGACACCATTTCGACTGACATATGGCACCGAGGCTGTCATCCCGGTCGAAATCATGGAACCATCCCGACGAACAGAAAACCCCCTCGACGAAGAAATGAACGACGAGGCACTAAGGGACGAACTCGACCTAGTCGAGGAAATCCGATCGGGTGCAGCCCTGCGCGAAGCCACCCTAAAACAACGAGTGGCTCTACGCCACAACGAGAAGGTCATCAAGCGCGAGTTCGAAATCGGCAGCCTGGTATTACGCAGGAACCAGAAGGATTCCCGCGAAGGGAAGCTGGCCGCGAACTGGGAAGGACCTTATCGCGTCCACGGCACCACTGGTACCGGGGCGTACTACCTCGAGCAATTAGACGGAGAGCCATTACCACGACCCTGGAATGCTGCTAAGCTAAAACAGTACTACAGTTAAAAACTGCCAACACCTGGGACCCTCGACCAACGGCACCCGCGCTCGGTCAACGAGGAAAAACGTCCGACTTCGTATAAAGGCTAAGGTACAAGCCCGACATACGGCCAAATCGCACAACATCGCTCGTCAAACGAGGATAATCGATAGTGCCCGACGTGGACAGCTACACCGAGCACCACCGTCGATGTACCTGTAAGGCAGAACACCCAGCTCGCGATGGGCAGTTCACGCCAAGGGCGAATAGTCCCTACCGGGCTTCGCGCCCGACTGAGCAACTTCGCTCCACATGCCCGGCAAGTCGTCAAGAATGACGGGCCATCTAAAAGGGTCAAAGGGAAGTCTCTCCCCTCGAGCGCAACACTTAGGTGACTCTGGCCAGTGAAAGAGGTCCGGGCATGTATACAAACGGAAGACGGGCAGACTCGCTCGCCAAATCACAGCCACTTACAGGCACTCCTCGGGCCCATGACTTAGGCTAAAAATTTTATGCAAATATATGATTTCAAGCACGGGCAAAACATTCAAATGTAAAACCATTCATTCAAATAAAAATGCCCGAAGGCGACAAAGCAAACAATTATAAACCGACCAAGAAGGCCGACGATGTTCATAACGTACAACCGACGGGCACGCAGGCCCAAAAAATACAGACATCAAAGGCACGCAGGCCCGCTATCCTACAGTCAGGCTTCCCCAGAACCATCATTGTCGACGCCTGGAGAGTCGGGCGGGGGCACGATCACGCCATCCACGATCTGATGTGTGTGGCCTGTACCTTCAGTGACCAGACCAGGGTTTAACAAGGAAAGCTGACCGACTGCGGAGTCGAACCCCTCCTCCAGAGCACCGACGCAATCTGCCTCGAGCAACCGGATATGGGCGACCAGATCCGATCGACTCTTCAAAGCCGCTATGTCTTCCGGCTCGTCCTCAGCGGGTAACATGACAACGTTCATTTCCTCGATCTGTTGGGCCAAGCGCCCGACTTCGGTCTCCAGACGGTCCCTGTCCGCGCGGAGAAGCCCCCCCTCCTCGGCCAGCTTCCCCGACCTTTCTTTCTCCAGGACTAACATCTCCCTCTCAGCATCCAGCATCGCTGTCTGCTCGTGGAACATCTCCTCGGAGCGTTCCAGGGCAGTCTTCAACTTCCGCGAGCTCGAGGCGAGAGCCGCTTTCTCCTGCTCAAGTTCTTCAATACGGACATGATCCCCCCTTTCCTCGGACAACACCAGGGCCATCTCGGCCATTTTCACCAGCCCGTCCATGCTGGCGGCCAGATGCCTCTTCCGATCCTCCTTGCTCATCCTTTTGATAGTCTCAGCCTCGTCGGCAACCACTGACAGAGGGAATCTCTCGAAGAAACCCTCCTCTTTGAAACAAGGGGGAAACCCGAAAGACCTGACAGCGCTGGCGTCCTCGCTGACAGCCGGGCCACTTTCCACCCGGGTCCTCTTCCTTTGTATCAGGACGGAATTAGGATCGACCTCTTCAACCTCTGGGGTCCCGTCCGACGCGGCCCCCGAGTTGGGCGAAGAATCCACTCTCACCGCCTGAGTAGCGCTCGGACTGTGTGGCGGGCCCATCCTCGTCGCCTGGGGAGCCTTCACGACCCTCCTGCCTCGCTTCTGGTCGCAAGACAACTTCAAAAGCCTTTCCCGTCGACCGGCCATCGAACCTGCACAAAATAAAAGACGGGTTAGTATCGAGCAAGTTCATAAATAAATGACGAGCAAAGAAATTCAAGCAATAAACGACCTAGAAGACGAGCAGCCTGCCTGAACGTCTGACACTCCACGAGTGCCTTGGTATCAATCGGCCGGGACTCAAATGTCGGATAACCCTCTGCATCCAAGACATCGTCCCCTTCCCTCGTGGCCCACCGGGCAGGATGAAAGCTGTCGACGAACCGACAAAGAGTGGTGTACGCCTCCTCGTCCTCCGAGCACATGTCCCCGGCAGCAGTATGGTAGTATCCAGTCCCGTGTTCGTAGTGCCTGAACATCCAGTGCACAGGGAACTTGGCCGTACAGGCCATCACGGGATTCCCATCGTCGCCCAAAACCGCCTCCTCGTCATCATCGCTTATGGGCGCCTCCTCCTCGTACAGGGATCCTAAAGCAGAGGTGGTAACTGGCCGCACAACGTACCACTTGTCTTTAAAACCCCTTACGGAGTCCATATACATTTTGAAGAGTCTCCTCGACTGCTTTAAGGAGACCCAGCTGTGTTTCCCTCCTCGGGACTGGCGCTGCAGATGAAAAATCCTGAAGAAGAGCGGTATGGTCGCCCCGATCCTCAGAAAGCGACACGTCAGCTCAAACTCCCGGATAAAGGCGAGTGAGTTCGGATGTAGCTGAGACGGGGCCAACTCCAGATGGGTGAAGACCCCGATCTGGAAGTCACTAAAGGGCAGCTGCAGCCCAAGATCTTTAAACGCGATCTCGTACATCGGGAAGCTGTACTCTGGGTACACCGAGCAGATCCGTGCACGGGAGGTCGGGCGCATGACAACGAAATTCTTCTGGAAGTCAGGCTGGCCCTGGCCCGCTTCGAGGACAGCATACGGATTTCGGTCACGCCGGCTATATATCGACGCGATCCCTCGGGGCTCGGCGCCCACCCAATCCAGCAAAGGGTCATCGACAATATCGATCAAGCTGACCGACTCATCGGCACTTTGTTCTTCATGTTCGTGGCGCCCAGAGGAGCACGGCTCGTCCGCCATGGTTACCTGCAGAGCACGGGAAACCAGTCAATTGGGCACGAAGCCATACGCTCGACAAACCACGTCGTCCCATGCACGACCACAAAAGTCAGCTTACACAAGTAGTCGCCTCCCCGACATCCAGAAAACTCGATGTGTTCTTCTCCAAACCGACTACGCGGCCACTCTCCAACATGTCGACCCAAGGTATGAACATGGCGAGCAACATCATGAGACCTACGGCCAGGACCATGAACATACCGGGCGCGATCATGAATCAGGCGCCCTGGATCATGAAGACCCCGGGCAGCGCTGCTGATTATTACCTAAAACTATGAATCTACCGGCCACAAACATGCGTTTGCCGGTCCTAAGCATGAATATGTCGAGCTAAGTATGAGTTTACCGGGCTAGTCCTACGCGCACAGTCCCTAAAACGTCTACAAACGCTGAAAATCGTGCATTACAACAGGAAAATGAAGAAGATAAACCACTTACTTGAATCGAAAAGTAGGATTCGGCTACGGAGTAAAAGAATCTGTAACAGAAGATCGCAACTGGGAAAAATCTGGAAGAACAGCAACAGTGGGAGCACAAAGAGTAGAAACGTGTTATGGGGCCCAAGGTTCCTATTTATAGTGATGACGTGGAATACCAAACGTCACCTCGGGTAACCACGGAATTTCTCTCCCCGACGCGCTGCTCCCAACGCAATGATGACCCTATCATCATAGGGTGGCGGCACAGCTCCCGAAAGATACCTCGTGTGCTCGACAGACACGCGCCGGCGAGGATCCTCCGAGCATCCACCGCGGAAGATGTCTTCGAGCACGGCACGGAGAGGCCCTCGAAGGCCTGCGTCTCTGTCCCGGGCGCGAGACCCCGAAGCGGAAACAACCTGAGTTCAAGTCATGGCTCCTAACAAAGGAACCACGACTTGGGGGGCTCCTGTTCTGGACTGGGCCCCGACAGGCCCAAAAGCATTGCTAAGGCCCAATCCAAATGGACTTGCTGAGGACCACGCCGACCAAAGGGTCACAGTCGTGCCCGACGTACTCCCTGAGGTCACGTGCTCGACCTCTACACCTCCAGCTCGACATCCTGCTGTCCAGCTCGACATCCCCTCGAGCACCCCAACTAGGGCAGACTCAGTCCACTGCGCTCCCAACGAGACCTCGAAAAGACCGCATCTCCGTCCGCCCGCACTTCACGCAGAACATCCAGGAAGGGGACCACGTGCGGGTCCCCACTACGCACGTAGAACCTGACAGTTCCTCTATTGGGCCAAACCTGTCCGGCCCAATGAAGGAACCTTGGCCCAGCGCTGGGGGCTATAAATACCCTCTGTTTCCAGAGGGTCAGGTATTGATCATTCTACCCATACACTTCTTATTGTCTGCTCGTGCTTCTACTTACTTCAGCATCGGAGTGCCTTGCAGGTACCCCCACCTCGTTTAAAAAACTTTCAGCTCGGAGCCAGCCGTGACGGTCAATTTCTGATCAGGTCAGATCAGATATAAATCAACAAATAATTAATGAAGTTTAAAATTAAATTGAAAAATTAATTTTTATTTTAAGCTTTCGGATAAAAACTGGATTATAACAATTGTTGCCGCTGCCGCTGTCACCGACTTGTCGAATAAAACTCGACCATACCAAAAAATTGTTTTATTTCTGTATCAATTGAAATTAGACATACATGTCCATTATCTATATAATTTCAAATGTAACCTATAGCCTAACCAAATATTTATTTTGTTGTCATGGAAACTAGCTAAGCTAATAGAGTCTATATTTTTATAAGGATTTAAATTTGAGTGGATATAAATGAAACAATTGGTGGAAAAGATGTGTGTCAACATGTACGTTGTGCAACTTGTCCTTCTTAATTATGTTTCCACGAATAAGAGTCAAAAGATGAAAACAAAATACTAAGCAAATGGAGACTTTGAAACTTGAAGAATAAGAATAGGAGAAAAAAGAAGAGTGAAACACTAACTAAAGACAATGTTTAGTTGTGAATATAACGTCAAATATAGAACCGTACGTGAAAATAATATTACTTTTAAAATAAAAAATATTTGTTTAACCAAGAGACAAACTCAAGTCAAACTTAAAAAATGTTCTTACATTTACTTGTGCAATAAAATTCTCAGGACATTGAGACTTAGAAAGGAAAATCGAGTGATATATAATTAAGTAAACAGAATGTGTTAATATGATATTTCATATAACATGTTGATAGTTCTATGATATCTAACATTTGGTAAAAAGATGAATTTTCGTTATCCATTAGGTAACAATGTTCTAGTTTGGTTTCATGGATCCAGCAAGCAAGAAAAAAGAATTCATAAATTGAAACCAGCAAGCAAGGAAAAAGAATTCATAAATCGTGTTACTTCCTTCATGTATCGTATCCAATGGAAGTAAAAAGCTCTCTTGTGTCAGAAACTACAATTGTTTTTTATTTTACGGGAACTACATCTATTGTTAAAGACTATACTTTTTTTTCTTATTAACATTTTAATTATCCATTATAATTATTATATGTATATTTTTCATATGAGCGTCTTTTACATTTTTACATTCTAATTATTATTTTTTAAATATGAATACAGTTAAAATAAATGTTTTCTAAATTTTTTTAATAACAAAATCGAATATATGTATTGTAATGGTACAAGATTAATCTTAGCTTATATTAGATTAGCTTATTATTAGCATATCTTGATTCAATGGCTGATATTTAATATAAGTTTATATATATATATATATATATATATATATATATATATATATATATATATATATATATATATATATATATATATATATATATATATATATATATATATATATATATATATATATATATATATATATATATATATATATATATATATATATATATATATATATATATATATATATATATATATATATATATATATATATATATATATAACAACACATGTATCTTATCATTTCATTTTCAATACAACAGTAAAACTTTACTTTCTTTAGTTTTTCTGTTACGATTACAGTTGAAAGTTTGTTACATTTCTCTTCTTTCAATGGAGTGTTTCATCATTGTTGATATGGTATCAGAGCAAATCGTGCTCTGGTAGCCATCGTTTCCTTTCCGTTGTTCTTGCTTCTCAGAGTGACGTTCTCTGCTTCTTCTTGTTTCTCTTCGATCGCGTTTTCTTGCGTTCGTTCTTCTTTTTCCATGGCTTACCAGAGTTATGCAGATTTTTCTACTAATTCCGCAAATCCTTTCTACTTGCATCTAAACGAAAATCCAGCGCTTGTACTTGTCTCTCCCTCACTTGACGTCAAGAACTATCATATTTGGGCTCGATCGATGCAAATTGCTTTGATATCCAAGAACAAGGACAGATTCATTGATGGCACTCTACCTAAACCACCGTTATCTGATCTTCTATATGCTCCTTGGATTCGGTGTAACACAATGGTCCTTGCCTGGATTCAACGCTCAATTTCTGATTCAATTGCGAAGTCGGTGTTGTGGATCGATAACGCTACTGGTGTTTGGAAGAACTTGCAAGTTAGGTTTTCTCATGGTGATATCTTTTGCATATCTGACATCCAGGAGGAATTGTACAAATTTCGTCAAGTTACACTCGATGTCTCTAATTACTTTACTCAGATGAAGGTCTTATGGGATGAACTTGAGAGTTATCGCCCTATTCCTGTTTGCACATGTGGTATTCCCTGTTCTTGTGATGCTATTGCTTCTGTTCAACGCTATAGGGAACAAGATTGCGTGCTACGTTTTCTGAAAGGATTGAGTGACAAGTTCACGCATTCAAAATCACAGATTATGATGATGAATCCTCTGCCTAACATTGATAAGGCGTTCTCTCTTGTTATTCAACAAGAGAGAGAGATGAATAACTCTGTTTCTAACATGATTTCCCCTGCTAGCAACACTGATGAGGCTACAACTCTGAATGTCCAATCTCAGAATAACACTAATGGTAAGTCTGGATATGGCAATTTCAAATGGAAATCCCAAGGATCTGGTCCTAAAGGTCACGCTAGGGTCTGCACTCATTGTAACACGACCAATCACGCCTTAGAAACCTGTTTTCTAAAGCATGGATTTCCACCTGGATATAAGGGCAAAAGAAAGGTTTCAGGTTCTTCCACTGCTTCCCAGCCAGCTGCTATGGCCAACAATGCCTCTAAGAACCAATCCACAGGCTCCTCCTCTGCATCCTCATGTGGTCTTACTCAAGAGCAATATACTCACATCTTGGCATTGCTGCAACAGTCACAACTTAATTCTCAAGCCAATTCTATTTTCCACTTCTCCTTTTGCCTTGAATTCCCATTCAAGTACCAATGGTAAGAATCCTAACCTGTGGATCCTTGATACTGGTGCTACTGACCATATTTTCTTTGACCTTAGCTTGTTTCTTGATTATAAGAATATAATTCCCATTCCTGTTAATTTACCTAATGGTTCTCAAGTGATTGCATCTGTAGCTGGTACTGTTGTCATTTCTCCCTCCTTGACTTTACAGCATGTCTTGTATATCCCTAGTTTTCATGTTAATATTATCTCTATTGCTAAGCTTGTTGACAACAATAATTGTTTTGCTCAGATCCATGCTAATGCCTGTCACATTATGCAGAATCATTCCAAGGCAATGATTGGTATAGCTAATGTGCAAAGGGGACTTTATACTCTTGAGCTCACAAGACCTCATTCTTTTTTTCCTTCTGTTAATAATACCTCTTGTAATACATGGAACTTAAGACTTGGTCATGTGCCTCATTTAGGTTTACAAGAAATTTCCAAATTGTTTCCTTTCATTGATTGTAATACTAAACTGGATCCTTGTGACTCATGTCACTTTGCAAAGCAAAAGAAACTTTCTTTTCCAATTAGTACTTTTATGTCTTGTGCTCCTTTTGATATCTTACATGCTGACTTATGGGGGGCATTCTCCACTATATCTACTCTAGGGCACAAATATTTTTTGACCTTAGTTGATGACTATACTAGGTTTACCTGGGTTATTTTCCTCAAAACTAAGGATCAAACTAAAACTAGCCTTATTCAATTTGTAGCTCTTATTGAAAATCAATTCAAAACTTCTCTTAAGTGTCTTAGGTCTGACAATGGTACAGAATTTATTGCCCTTACTGATTTTCTATTGTCTAAGGGTATCCTTAACCAAAGGTCTTGTGTTGAAACTCCTCAACATAATGGTGTAGATGAAAGAAAACATCAACATAAATTAAATGTTGCTAGAGCTTTATATTTTCACTCCAATGTCCCTTTGGCTCTTTGGAATTTGTGTGTGCAACATGTTGTTCATCTCATAAATAGGTTGCCTACACCCCTTTTGAAATCCAAGTCTCCTTATGAACTTTTGTTTCAACAGCCTCCCTCACTCATTCACTTAAAAGTCTTTAGATGTTTATGCTTTGCATCTACTTTACAGACACATAGGACTAAATTTGATCCTAGAGCTCACAAGGCTATTTTTCTTGGTTTTAGGGATGGTACCAAGGAATACATTGTTTACAATCTTCAAAGGCATGCCATCTCTGTGTCCAGAAATGTCATTTTTTATGAACATGTCTTCCCTTTTAGGCTTTCTTTTGTACCCTCATCTTCTTCTTCAAATATTCCTTCCTTTCCCACTGAGTTTCTTGATCTGCCCCCACCATCTGCTCACACTGAGCATACAAGTACTACTGAATTGTTCCCACCCTCTGCTATTTGTACATCTCCTGACAGTAGTAGTACTCATCACTCACCCCTTAATACCAGTCAATTCTCTTTACCCTCCAGTCCTTCTGCTGCCCTCTCTAATCCTTCTCCTACTAGTCCTTCTAGCTCTTCAAGTGACAATTCTACACCTATACCTTCTGACCTAAACCAAGTTTCTCCTACTCCTCATGAACCTTTCCCTGATCTTTCTAGTCAGCCTATAGGTTCCAATACTCCTAATATTCCTATCAGAAAGTCCAGTAGAGCTTCCAATCCTCCTAGTTACTTGGATGACTGCCATTGTTACTTTGCTCAAACTCCTAATTCTGGCCATTCTTCCAATGTTGTATATCCTCTCTCTTCTGTTATATCATATAGAAATTGTTCTCCTGCATATAAACACTATTCTTTTTCCATTTCCACAAATATTGAACCAAAAACATATGCTCAGGCAATTAAGCATGACTGTTGGCAGAATGCCATGACTGATGAGTTACAGGCCCTTGCTAAGAATCACACTTGGTCTATAGTGGATATGCCTCATGGAAAGGTTCACATTGGTTGTAAATGGGTGTACAAGATCAAATTCAAGGTTTATGGTTCTATTGATAGGTATAAGGCTAGGCTTGTTGCTAAAGGATATACTCAACTTGAAGGGGTTGATTATTTTGACACTTTTTCTCCAGTTGCTAAGATCACCATTGTCAGAGTCCTCTTATCCATTGCTGCTATCAAAGGTTGGTACTTGGAACAATTGGACGTGAACAATGCCTTTTTGCATGGTGACTTGAATGAGGAGGTTTATATGTCAATCCCACCTGGCCTTTCTATTTCTAGCCCTACTCAGGTATGCAAGTTGCAAAAATCCTTGTATGGCTTAAAACAGGCCAGTAGACAGTGGTATTCAAAACTTTGTGTTCCTTATTTCTTTGGGATACTCCCAATCTCAAGAAGACCATTCCTTGTACACCAAGGTTACTGAACACAGTTTCACTGCCTTACTTGTTTATGTTGATGACATAGTCCTAGCTAGGGACTCTCATCAGGAGATTCAGTTTGTCAAAAGTGTGCTTGACAAGGTATTCAAAATCAAAGATCTTGGACAGCTGCGATTCTTTTTAGGTTTTGAGATTGCAAGGTCATCTAAGGGCATTTTTTTGAACCAAAGGAAGTATGTGTTGTACCCCAAAATTTTCCCACTCATTTCATCAACATTTTCTCACCACAAGACTCTTGGAGCTCAAGATCAAGTTAGGGTTTGCTCTGCTCAAGACTCCTCCTTGCACTGTTGACCCAAATTAGGGTTTGAGTTTGCACAAAGATGTTTTGACCTAAAATTCCCAAAATGACTTTCATGCTTCATGTTGGACTCTCAAGTTTACCCATACCAAGTTTCAAGTCTTGATTCCAATCTTTGCCCAGTCAATTGGACAGTTGATCTAGAAATCAACTGTATTGGGGGAAAAGTCAACTGTGGCCAATTGACAGTCAAACGTCATGATCTTTGACCCACATCAACATTATGAACTCATATGAACCATTTGGTCAAGTTTGGATCACAATTCCACAAGAAATTTGATCAGATCATCAAAAGGGCAAAATGGTCATTTTTAGGGTTTTGACTGCACAAAGGCAATTTTTGACTGTTTGACCTAACCAATGGCAAACCAAGCTCACACATGGACTCAAAGACTCAATGGCATTGTCTTGACACATTCAACAAGTTCAAAAGATCCCAAATGCATAGGATTGACAGATGAATTTTTCAGTCAACTGATCAAAATTTGACTGTATACTGAAAAGTCAAACTTTGACTTTTTGGTCAAAATCAAGTGCCAAGATTCATTTTTCATCAAGACATGTCAAATTATGAAACTTGTTCATCAAGAAACCCAAAATTGCAAATTAGGGTTTAAAATGAAAAAATTTCATAACTTAGAAATTTTCTAAGTTATGAAATTTTCTTATTTTTTCCTAACTTTGTCCCATTTTTTTCACCAAGATGCAAATGGATTCAAACAAAACCTGAAACATGAAAGTTGTAGTCCATTACAAAATCTACAACTCTGATTCACAAAGTTTTCTCAAAGGAAGCTTGTATCTCAAGTTATGATTTTTGGAACAAGGGTGCAAAACATTTTTAACTTAGAGAAATTTTGACCTATTCTAGGCAGGATTTTTGTCCAACTTCTTGGCCATTTTTCACATGCTTCCACTTGGAGTTTCAATTTGCATTACAAAGATGGATTGTAGTACACATTCCAAGCTTTCCAAATTGTCTAAGAACTTCTCAAACACCCTTGTGATTAGGGAGAATCGAATTTGCAAAGTTGGGCAAAATTCACTTTTGTTCATAACCAAATGCATGTTCATACAAGTTTCATTTTCAAATCAGCATGCTTGGTACTTGCTTGCAGGCCTCGAAACAAAGTTTGCACTCCATAATTAAATGCATAACCATTGTGTTCAAGCATTGTTTTGTGCATTTGGTCATTACACATAGAATTATCCCTTAAGTAGAAAAAGTAAACTTGCCATTTTTGAAAAGTAGTGTTTTATGTCAAATACCAAATCCAAGAGGCATGGGCCAGATCTTTGAGGCTAGAATTTGTACACAAATCCCTCTGATCAAGAGCAAGATATGCAGCATACATAGAGGGTGGTACAGGCCTGCATTGGAACTTACACTATCCTTGCTTACATTTGAAGAAACATTGCAAACTCAAGTCATCTTTCATCTCCTGTCAACACAGCCAAACAAAAACTTTGCAAACATATTTCATACATCCAAGCAAGCCTAAAGCACGACTAAACCATCCCTCATCCCTCCTAATACATAAAATCACAGTTTTTCTGCAAAACAGGGCATCTGTTGCAGTTTGACTTCCACAACTCAAACCACTCGTGCACTTTGGCTAAAAACCTTTCAAACACATTCCCTATCATCCACACAAACTATCCCAATCCCTAAATACAAACTGTAACATCCCTAACCTCTGTTGCCATTTTCACTTTTCAGTTTTGCAGGTGAACTTCCATAGCACGATTCAGAGAGTTTCAAAGCAAGCTTGGTACTTGGGAAGCATCCTTGGACTTCAGGCAAGATGTACAAAAGCTCAAACTCCATTGAAGTTGGCCACATTGTTGTACACGACTCAAGCTGAAACAGGTAAAACCATGGACTTCTATCTCTCTATCCAGACATGATTAAGCTTAGGTTTGTGAATGAAACATGTTCTACTCATAGCCCTGAAGCCATCCATGTATTTACTTTTCATTTATATTAAGCATGCTGTGAGAATTGTGGCCATGAACATTGAAGAAAAATTAGGTCAGAAATTGGGGATGAAGAAATTCTCCCTGGATTCTTAGAGTTAGGTCAAGTATTTTATATGTCTGAATTCGTCTCTTGATGCTCTATATTATTGGTGTTATGAGTTTTTGCTAAAAGTCAAAGAATCAGAAGTTAGTATGATGAACAAGAAGACGCGCGTTTTTGAAACAGAAGCTGAAGGTTGAAGACAAAGCTGGCTTGGGCTGGGCCTGAGTCAGTCTTGCTCTTTGCACTCCCTTTTCCAATTTACACCCCCCTGGCCCATTGTGTGAAATATTTATCATTTTTGACTTTTTATTTTTGATTCTGATTTTATATTTTTATTCAAACATGAAAAAACACTAAAAATATTTTTTTCTCACTTTTTTGCATTTATTTGGCATTTATTTGTTTTATTTAGTATATATATGTAAATAATATAAAAACCTTTTTATTTAAAATCCTAAAAATAATACAAAAATAAATATTTTTTCAGTTATTATTTTTTGTTCACATTTTGAAAGCATTTTCAAAAATATACTTTTTTTTGTAAATAATTAATATTTTATTTTTTTGTATATATTTAGTATATTTAATATATAATATAAATACTTGTATATTTTATTAGAATACTTAGGATAAAAATATGAAAATAATACATTTTTATTTTTATTAATATTTGACATCAAAAAATACTTTTTTACAATATACTTCTTATTTTTGTATATAATTAACAAATATTGTATATAATTAATAAATAAATACTATTTATTCAAAAACTAGGGTTTTGCCCTAAATAACAAAAATATTCAAAATTTGACCTTTTTATTTTTGTTTATATCTCACATGAAAAAAATACTTTCACATACATAAAAAATCATTTTGTGCACAATACATTTTGCATATTTATTGTATTTATTTTAATATTGTACAATTAAATATTTGTATATTCGATATGGATGTAATAGCTTAAAATTTCTTGTCAAATATCCCCAAATTCAAACTTGTACCCCCATCCCCCTAATCATTGTTGTAATAGCTTAGCATTTAAATTTTCGCATTTAAAAGCTTTCAAATTATACCATGATAGACTTAGGATTTGTATGCAAAAATAACAAATAAGCTTGACTAATACAAAGACAAAAAGCATGAAAATGGACAACACCATGCACACTTGCACCCTTAGGGTTACTCCACTTGTTGCCTTCAAAAATGGGCCATGTTGCATGTTGAGTGTCTTTGGCAAAACAAAAACAAATCAAATGATCATAGTCCCTCGATGACGCTTTCTCAAGTTGCCTAAAAAATGATCAAGTCCCTTAAAGAAAAAAATTGCCAAAGACACTTGGCGCTATTGCATTCATGGTCTAAACGATGACCCGCGCCCGTCCCGTTAACATCCTAACACAAGGTTGTTCACCAAATACAATGGTGAAACAACACTGTTAAAAGGGTTAAAACATAGGAAAGATCTTTGAGAAATTTAGGGTAGATAGCTCTTGGTTACTTGACCAACTTGCAAAACAATCCTTGCCTTTTTTTCAAAATACACATCACAACACAATTTCAAAACAAACTTTCAAAAACATTGAAACATATTTTCAAAAAGACAAACACCTTTGTAAAACATTCGAGTAAAGAATTGTTACAATGATTGCCTAGACAAGGCATCTTTTTCAAAACATTTTCAAAACCACACATACAAAGCACCATTTCAAACAATTGAAAAGCAAAGGCAAGTGATCTAAGCAAGTAACTAAGAGCCCATGGATAACCATGGATAGAAAGGGTGCTAATACCTTCCCTTTCTATAATCTACTCCCCGAACCCAAGAAAACATCTCAAAGGTTTTTCCTGTGCTTTTTAACCTTTCCTTAGGATAAAATAAAAAGTCGGTGGCGACTCTTGCTCAACCGAAACATTTGCGAAAACAAACGCAAAACCCAAGTCAGTTCTCCCACCGTATCACAGAACTGGCGACTCTGATGGGGAAGAAATTAAAAGTGGAGTAACCTTAGGGCTTAGATCACCCTTTTGCATGACTAATTGTTTGCTTTGATTGCTTTACATTTTGGTTCTCTTGTTTGGGCTTGAAATCCTACACCCGGATTTGGGAAATATTCATAGATAACAATACATTGTGGAAACTGTGCAGGGTATACCGACACGGTTGAAGCAATAACTATATTAGTGCGACATATTTGTGAGTACCGGTAACCCTTGAGTTCAATCAAGGAGAGTACGGGGCCGCTGAGTGATGTCACTAAGCACTAATTACCTAGAACCTTACTTGACCATCTTGGCATTTTATTAGGGGTAGTGAGATGACCGGCTTTGGTGCAGTCCGAAGTTGGTAGATACTCGATACTACACTCATTGAGGGTTGTTTTCTTGGAATATTTTGGTCGCTAGTTAAGTGGCTAAACCAAAACAATGAACATGGAAAACAATCCAATGATATTGAGCTCCTTAGAACCCGGTTACTATTTATAGGACAGGTTTTTAAGCCAACTAATCTCAAGAGGGTACTTACCTATGAAACCCCATGCAAGCCTGAAACTAGGGTTTTGTGTGACTTGCTTGTACATATGTTTGTGCATACATCATGAACATTATAAAGCATCATATGCATCCACTAACCATTTCAAGGGTTTGGATCTTTATATTTGTTCTTGTTTTGTAGGTCATGGAAATTCTTCGCGGGAAAACTATCCAAGTCAACCTTGTGAGAATCCCTCCTCAACTCAAGGAGCTTACATCCAGAATTCCAGAAAGCTCTCTCTTCAGTGAAAGACATGGTAGACTGCTCAGCCTAGTCAACACCAACATTGAAGAAGACATGGTGAAAGTGTTGTTCCAATTCTTTGACCCCCTTCACCACTGTTTCACATTCACCGACTACCAATTGGTGCCTACTTTGGAGGAATTTTCTCAACTCCTGAGAATTCCTATTCTTAATCAACTACCCTACAACAGTACGGAAAAAGAACCAAAGCCTGAAGATGTTGCTCAAGCACTACACTTGCAACCATCTGACATCAAGCGGCATTGGGAGACTAGAAGTGGTGTCAAGGGCTTCTTGGCAAAGTTCTTGTTTGAGAAGGCACAAAAGTGTTGGAACTCCTTAGATCTACAAGCCTTTGAAGAGATTGTGGCACTCCTCGTTTATGGGTTGGTCTTATTCCCGAATCCTGACCAGCTTATAGATGTCAATGCTGTCAAGATTTTCCTATCCAGGAATCCCATACCTACATTGCTTGGGGACATCCTCCACTCATTTTACACACGAACAATGAGAAAGAGAGGTGTTCTCATGTGTTGTACTCCTCTCCTTGCAAGGTGGTTTATTTCTCACCTTCCACAATCTGTTTTGAAGAATGAGCAAGGCTTAAGGTGGTCACAACGATTGATGACCCTCACACATTCTGATGTACATTGGTGTTCTCGGTCCAGAGAAAATGTCATCATCATCGATCGTTACGGTGAATTCCCTAATGTTCCATTATTTGGTATTAGAGGAGGCATTACCTGCAACCCCTGTCTAGCTTTGAGACAATTTGGATATGCTCGGAGGGATGGCCCTCATGACATGCTGATTCCTGACCTAGTTTTTGACTTCGACAACGATGTGCAAGGACTTCGACAAAGATTCATCAGAGCTTGGAGGATGCCTAACAAGGTAGATAGCAAGACACTGGGGCACAAGAATTCCATCCCTCTTGAGCCTTACCTCAAGTGGGTACGAACCCGAGCCCAGAGTCTTATGATGCCTTACCCTCACATTCTCCCTTTGATTAAAGAGCCTGTTAAGGAAGGAGAGGTTCCCTACACCGTCCTACATCCTGACATGCCAACATCATGGGAGGAGATGCAGAAGAGTTGGATCCAACTCAAGGAAGAAAGGGATACTTTTGAAGCCAGCTTCTACGCCAGTGAGAAGAAGGTTTTGGAGCTTACCCGCCGACTTCACGAGGAGGAGACCCTCAACACTTACATCGCACCAAAGAGGATGCGCAACGTCTTTTTACCTTAAGAAGTTTTTGTAATATTTGGCCCATGGGGCATTTATGTACTGACAAATTTCTTCTTATTAATATGACGTGTGTTCTTTTTGTTTGCAACAACTTTGAATTTCTAAATCCTTGAATGCATTGCATGAATAAACATATCATTCATCATATGCATAAACAGGTCTTCACGCCAGGTTTCCTTATCTTTCTGCTGTTTATTTCAGTAAGATGGATCTTGAACAGACGGTCAAAGATCTGCAGTCACAAAACTCGCAGTTTCAACAGCTCCTTATGACCTTGGCAAAGGGTCAGGAGGATCTTAAAGCACTGTTAGGAAACAAAGAGCAAGAAAAAGGAAAAAAGAAGAAGAAAAGAGTCGGGGTAGCTACACTGGGAAGAAGGTTTGAGAATGAAGCTAGGAGAGTTCTTGAATTCCCCTCCACATCTGATGAGGGGACCGGTAAAGGAAAAGGGGCTGCATTACCTTCTGAGTCCGAGGCTGAAGAGGAAGAGGTTGAGGAAGATGAAGACTACTCAGAGCAGCAATACCCGCCAGCGGACGACAAATACAAAAACCTGGAGGATAGACTGGCAGTTATGGAGCTGCAAAGGGTTCCCGGGTTAGATTTTGAAGAATTGGGATTGATTGCTGGGATTGTGATCCCTCCAAAGTTTAAGGTGCTAATTTTTGCAAAATATGACGGGTTGTCTTGCCCGAAGATGCACCTGAGGTCGTATGTCAGAAGAATTCAACCTCACTCATCCGATAGAAATCTTTGGGTACACTTTTTCATGGATAGCCTGTCTGGTACACAGCTTGACTGGTTTTACCAGCTTGAGAGGTCAGAAGTGCATAACTGGGAAGACTTGGCATCTGCCTTTTATCGCTAGTATCAATATAACACTGACTTGGCGCCATCCCGTACTCAGTTACAAATTATGGGGATGGCCTCAAATGAGGGATTCAAAGAATACGCCCAGAAATGGCGCGACTTGGCCGGAAGAGTGCAGCCACCTCTTTCAGATAGGGAACTATTTGATATGTTCTTAGGGACCCTATCTGGCCCTTTCTTCAACCATTTGATCAGGAGCTCTTCCGCAGGGTTTACTGAACTGATTCTGACTGGCGAACGGGTAGAAGCTGGTATTAAGAGTGGGAAGATTCAAAGGGATGCCTCTGCCTCCACAACTGTTAAGAAATCATTTTCGGCCAAGAAGGAAGCAGCTGTTGTGTACTCTCAGAAAGGATCGGGAAGAACTGAGCGCCGATCGACTGTAGGGGCCGTGATGATTCAAAATTCATCAAATGATCAGCCTCGTAACAATCAGTCCAGACCTAAGCAGCAATGGGGAGAACGGCCACAACGGCAGTTCACCCGTATCAATATGACGCCCGCACAAGTTCTTCCCCATTTGTTGAAACTGAATCTCACCAATATCAAAGAGGCACCAAAAAATGTGAATACAACTTCCCCACATTATCATCCCAATGCTAAATGTGCCTATCATTCTGACAGCGTCGGGCATGACACCAACGATTGCTGGGCGCTTAAGCATAAAATTCAAGATTTAATAGATGTAAAAGAGGTTTAGTTCGACGCTCTAGAGAAGCCGAATGTAATATCCGCTATGATGCCAAAGCATGGTTGCAATGTCCATGTTGTTGAAGAAGATCTGTTTGTTTCTACTATTGATGATCTGATAACTCCATTACTGACAATCAAGTTGAATTTGTTGAAGGCTGGGATTTTCCCAGGATGTAAAGAAGATTGCTACTTTTGTTCCTCCCTACCGATCGACTGTCCATTGCTGAAGATAGGCATCCAACGCCTAATGGACAACCAACAAATTCTTTTCGAAAAGACTCCCGTTACTCCAACTCCTATCAATGAAGTTTCAATAATCACCATTTCCACCAATATTTCCAAGGTCCCTAAAAGGCATGTTAAGATTACATCCTCTACGAAGATTGTTCCTCTGAAAATAACCATGCCTGGGCCAGTCCCCTACAAATCTGACAAATCGATACCGTGGAATTATGGTGGAGAAATCTACTACCACGGTGTTAAACAAATTGAGATAACTGAAGAGAGCTCTGACGAAGAAACCACCGACATTGGAAACATTGTCGGTACGAGCAAGATTACCCGAAGTGGGAGAATTTTCTCTCCAGAGATTTCCCCTCCAAAAGCAATCTTTGGACCCTCAGCTGCTGCCAAGGTTACTCCTGCACCGATAAAACGTTCTGCAAAAACTCCGTTGATTGAAGAAGTTGTTACTCCTGTGGTTGTCCCTCCTACTTCTGCTGATAAGGGTAAAGGGATCCAAGAAGAGCTCGTCATGACGGGGGCTCAACCCTTGGTCATCCCCGAAACCTCTAAGAAAGAAATGGAGGAGATTCTGAAAATAATTAAGAAGAGTGATTATGACATGGTGGAGCAACTGGGGCAAACTCCCTCGAAGATCTCCATGTTAGCATTGCTGCTTTCTTCGGAGGCTCATGCCAAAGCCTTGATAAGGTTTTTGAAGACAGCCCATGTGCCCCAAGAAACCTCAGCCGATCAATTCCAGGATTGTGTAGCCAGCCTTACCGCCGACAACGGCCTGGGTTTCTCTGATACTGACCTGACTCCGAAGGGAAGAAAGCACAATGATGCACTGCATGTGTCAGTTGAATGTCGAGGAACCACTCTCGCCCATGTCTTGGTCGACACTGGTTCTTCTCTAAACGTGCTGCCTAAGAAAGCTCTGGACCGGTTGGATTGTGAAGGCTTGGAGCTGAAACCAAGTAATATCATTGCCAGGGCCTTTGACGGGTCTAAAAGAATGGTGCATAGGGAGGTCGACGTTCCCATCAAGGTAGGCACTGAGGTATTCCATTCAACCTTCTATGTGATGGACATTCGCCCATCTTACTCTTGCTTGCTAGGAAGACCATGGATACATAATGTTGGGGCAGTCACTTCCTCTCTGCATCAGATGTTGAAATACCCTGTTAAGGGAAAAATCATAACTGTACACGGTGAGGAGGAGTACATGATCAGTCATTTGAATTCTTTTCGGTATGTGGAAGTGGACGGCAAATTCATTGAAACACCGTTCCAACACTTCGAGGAAATTGCTCCCGAGGTTGCAGTAGCAAAAGCAGTAGCTGAGGTACCCAAGCAGGTGGCCAGGATGGCATCTCTGAAAGACGCAAAGGCTGCAATGAAGGAGGGGAAGAGCTCAACATGGGGTCAGTTGCCTGACTTTCCTCACAAGACAGACAAGTTTGGGTTAGGATTTACCGCTGCGGGGCAAAAAGCTATGCGTCGCTCAAAAATTGAAAGAACACCCATCAAGATTTCTCTTCATGGAATCAATGCTTTAGAAGACGAAGACGAAGAGGGTATCATTGAAGATTGGATCTTCCCAACCATTGAAGGGGGACTGCACAACTGGGAGGCGAAAGACTTCATTCCTATTACTTTCATTAATCAGTAATTTATCTTTCGAACATTTCATGTTGGTCTGTAATAATTACTAAAACAATCTGCACACTACTTTTTCACCTCATGCCTTGCCCGGGGCATGTAGGTCCATTTGTAAGGGTTTTGATTCTCTTCATATTCATATGCCATGTTTAATGAATCATTGGACGTTTTTCATTTATAAACTGCTGTGTTCATTTTCTTTCCTTTTGCATTTTTGTTTGTTTAAGGATGGCTATCCCTTACACACACCCACACTCACAAATGCAGGTACCTATCCACTCTGGATTCTATGGGTGACTATTCTGTTGTATCCTTCAATAACTCTGAAGATTTGGTCAACCAGGCTGAATACGAAGATGACGAAGATTGTGAAGTACCAGGAGAGCTAACCAGACTTCTAAAACAAGAAGAGAGGGCCATCTTGCCTCATGAAGAGTTGTTAGAGATAGTCAACTTAGGAACAGAGGAAGACAGGAAAGAAGTACAAGTGGGTGCCAATCTGGAATCAGGTGTCAAGGAGCGCTTAATACAGCTGTTAAATGAATACGTTGAAATCTTCGCCTGGTCTTATGAAGACATGCCGGGTTTAGACACAGATATCGTTGTTCACCGTCTCCCTACAAGAGAGGATTATCCACCGATCAAGCAAAAAGTCCGCCAAATGAGGCCCGACATGTCTGAGAAGATTAAGGCTGAAGTAATGAAGCTACTCAACGTTGGCTTTCTGGCTGTTACATCCTATCCACAATGGGTTGCTAACATCGTGCCCATTCCTAAAAAAGACGGCAAGGTCAGAATGTGTGTGGACTACCGGGATTTGAATAGGGCCAGCCCTAAAGATGATTTTCCGCTACCACATATCGACATTTTGATTGACAACACAGCTCAGCACAAGGTGTTTTCCTTCATGGACGGATTCTCGGGCTACAACCAGATTAAAATGGCCCCCGAGGACATGGAGAAAACAACCTTTGTTACACAATGGGGTACCTTTTGTTACAAGGTGATGCCGTTCGGACTGAAGAACGCAGGGGCAACTTATCAGCGCGCCATGGTGGCTTTGTTTCATGATATGATACATCATGAGATCGAAGTTTACGTAGACGACATGATAGCTCGATCACAAACAGAGGAGGAACACCTTGAACATCTGCAAAAGTTATTTTCCAGTTGAAGGAGTACAAACTCAGGCTGAATCCAAGTAAGTGCACTTTTGGAGTTAGGTCTGGTAAACTTCTAGGATTTATTGTCAACAACAAAGGCATCGAGGTCGATCCAGCAAAAGTGAAGGCTATACAAGAAATGCCTGCCCCCGTACTGAAAAGGAGGTTAGAGGGTTCTTGGGGCACTTGAACTATATTTCCAGATTCATCTCTCATCTGACGTCTACCTGTGAGCCAATTTTCAAACTATTGAAGAAAGATCAGGTAGTCGAGTGGAACGATGACTGCCAAGCTGCTTTTGATAAAATCAAGGAGTATTTGCTAGAACCTCCTATTCTGATGCCACCCGTGGAAGGAAGGTCGTTGATCATGTATCTGACTGTTTTGGACAACTCAATGGGGTGCGTACTGGGCCAACATGACGAGTCTGGTCGAAAAGAGCATGCCATTTATTACCTTAGCAAAAAGTTTACCGACTGTGAGACTCGCTACTCACTGCTCGAGAAAACTTGTTGCGCTTTGGTATGGGCTGCTCGCCGACTAAGACAGTATATGTTGACTCATACCACTCTGTTGATTTCCAAAATGGATCCTATCAAGTATATCTTCGAGAAGCCTGCTTTATCTGGAAGAATCGCTAGATGGCAAATGATCCTTACTGAGTATGACATCCAGTATACTACCCAAAAAGCTATAAAGAGGAGTGTACTAGCTGACCCCATCTAGCTCATCAAGCTATCGAAGATTATCAACCCATGAGATTCTACTTCCCGGACGAGGACATCATGACTTTGGACAACATTAAAGGTAACGGACCGTATGACGGACCTGAAAATGGATCCCGATGGACCCTGTACTTTGATGGTGCTTCAAATGCACTTGGAAACGGTATCGGTGCGGTACTCATTTCCCCGGAAGGTTGCCATACACCTTTCACGGCCCGACTTTGTTTCAGCTGTACCAACAACATGGCCGAATATGAAGCTTGCATCTTTGGTCTCAAGGCTGCTATAGACTTGGGGATCAAATCTTTGATCGTATTTGGGGACTCGGCTTTGGTTATCAATCAAATCAAAGGAGAGTGGGACACCAAACATCTTAATCTTATCCCATACAAAGAACATGTTTTGACATTGCTGCCTCATTTCGAGTAGATCACCTTCGAGCACTTCCCGCGAGAAGAAAATCAGCTTGCAGATGCTCTGGCAACAATGTCCTCCATGTTTAAACTCAACTGGGATAACGAGGCTCCCCAAATCACCATCAAGCGAATGGATGAACCTGCGCATTGTCATGAGATTAATACCAAAGAAGTAGTGGAACAACCCTGGTTTCACGAAATCAAAAGGTATCTCCAGACTAGAGAATATCCCGAAGGAGCTTCCGTAAATGACAAGAAGTTCCTAAGGAGATTTGCTGCCAAGTTCTTCCTGAGCAACGGCATCCTCTATAAACGCAGCCATGATTGTGTTTTACTCCGATGCGTAGACAAAGCTGAAGCAGAGTTGATCATGACTGAGATGCACAACGGCATATTTGGCACCCACTTGAGTGGACATACGATGGCTAATAAGATTCTAAGGGCAGGCTATTACTGGTCTACCATGGAAGCTGATTGCCATCAACATTCCCGTACTTGCCACAAATGTCAAGTCTACGCTGACAAGATTCATATTCCTTCTGTTCCTCTCAACATTCTGACAGCTCCTTGGCCATTCTCAATGTGGGGCATTGACATGATTGGAGAGATCAAGCCCACGGCATCCAATGGACATCGCTTCATCCTGGTCGCTATTGACTATTTCACCAAGTGGGTCGAAGCAGCTTCCTTTGCCTCTGTTACAAAGAATGTGGTTGCCCGCTTCATCAAGCAGAATCTCATATGCCGGTATGGTGTCCCCGACAGGATCATCACAGACAAAGGTACTAATCTGAACAATACTATGATCATCGCTCTATGCGAACAGTTCAAGATTTATCATCATAATTCATCTCCCTATCGGCCGAAGATGAACGGTGTTGTTGAAGCTGCGAACAAAAACATCAAGAAGATCATTCAGAAAATGACAGTTACCTACAAGGACTGGCACGAGATGTTACCGTTTGCTCTGCATGGATACCGTACCACGGTACGAACTTCAACAGGGGCAACCCCATTTTCTTTGGTATATGGCATGGAAGTTGTCCTACCCATGGAAGTTCAGATTCCTTCTTTAAGGATTATGAAAGACGCTGGTTTGAATGAAGACGATTGGATTCAGACCCGACTTGATCAACTCAATTTGATCGATGAGAAGCGACTCACTGCTGTTTGCCATGGTCAGACGTACCAAAAACGGATGATCAAGGCTTTCAACAAGAAAGTCAGACGTCAAGTATATCAAGTCAAAGATCTTGTAATCAAGCGGATCATCTTGCCGCAGAGTGATCCCAGGGGCAAATGGACTCCTACTTACGAAGGACCGTTTGTGATCAAAAGCGTCTTTTCTGGTGGTGCAATGATTGTGACCACCATGGACGGCGATGATTTTCCACACCCTGCGAACGCAAACATAGTCAAAAGATACTACACATAAAATCACCCGACAAGTCGAAAACCCGAAAGGGCTACTTGGGCAAAAATGGGCATCCCGGTGAACCGAAAACCCGAAAGGGCGGTTCAGGCAAAAATTAGGGATAAAACAAAAAAATCTATACACCCGGCAAGTCGAAAACCCAAAAGGGCGGCTTGGGCAAAAAGGGGTTTCCCGGTGGATTGAAAACCCGAAAGGGAGATACAGGCAAAAGTTAGGGAATTAAAACGTATGACTATGTCTCGTCGGATCACTTTAAAGAACAATATCTTCATCAATAAGCTCCGAACTTCTGATCAGCCCAATCATCGGCGGACGAAGCATTGAATGGACAAGATATTCAGAGTTGTGAAGGCTATAGCAGAATAGGAATCCCATGGAATTGTTACACATAGCCATCTTTCTTTTGTATAAAATTTTCAATTTTTACGACAACATCCTCTTACTAGGATGCCTGTCTCCTTTGTACAAAGATACTCATAAAAAGTTAATACAAATACTTTTCCCAATACAGAAATTCGCTTTGTCTTCCTTTTCCTTTTTTACACTTATGTTTTATTTGAGAAACGTCTAATGTTTTGTTAAATAGGCATATGCATTTGAACATAATCATTTTCTTACAAATCAAGAAAGATGACTGCTGATAGGTTGAAGGTACAGATAGATGTCTTGATGCCCTTTCAGAAGAAATCCCCAACGGAATTAAACTCCAAATTCCTCAACAAGGTTAAAATCCAGAACTTAATTCCCTAAACAGAGTTAAAACTTCAGGATCCTCAGCAGAACAAAAGCTTTCTCAAAACTAATTTCCCCAGCTAAGAGAGCCTTCCAGAACTTAATTCCCCTCAGAGTTAAGTTTCAGTATCCCCAGTGGAGCCTTAAAAATCTGAAAATCCTATCCCCAGTTGAAGCCAAAACTATCAATCCCCAGCGGAGCTAAAAATTCCAACTATCAATCCCCAGCGGAACCAGACTAGTGAACCTTCTCCCCACAGAGATACTTCCCATCAGATTGAAGATTCTCAAGTTTACTTCTCCAGCTTAAGCCTACTAGGTTCTGGACTCCCCAGTAGAGATCATCGGAATTCTCATTCCCTACAAGTCACCAAGGAGTTCCAATCCCCAGCAGTGGTCCTAAGATCCCCCAAAAATTGAAGATCTTGTTCCCTAAGCAGTCAGCAGTCAACAAGGATGTCTCAGCTTCAGCAATTAAAGATTCTTGCAAATCCCTGCAGCAATCAAGGATTCACTTTTCCCGGCAGCAGTCAAGATTCTATTATCTCCGGCTATCCCGGATTCGTCTATCCTCAGCAAGATAGCTCATCAGCTTACATGCGCATTCATTACATTCATATCATAAACATTGATATAACATGTATTGCATCATACATTTCATACAACATAACTTAGTGTTTCAGCTAATATTTTACCCTTTTCAGGATAAGATTAATAAGCTTCAACTTCAAGACTTCTGAAAACAGTTTATGGGTTCTCCAGACACGGAGGTTAACCTATCGCTTGTTCAGATTCTTCAACTTCTGAAAACAGTTTACGGATTCTCCAAACACGGATGTTAATCTATCGCTTGTTCAGACTCAACTTTTGAAAACAGTTTACGGACGCTTCCCAACATGGATGTTGATCTATTGCTTGTTCAACTTCAAGACTTCTGAAAATAGTTTACGGGTTCTCCAGACACGGAGGTTAACCTATCGCTTGTTCAGATTCTTCAACTTCTGAAAACAGTTTACGGATTCCCAAAACACGGATGTTAATCTATCGCTTGTTCAGACTCAACTTTTGAAAACAGTTTACGGACACTTCCCAACATGGATGCTGATCTATTGCTTATTCAACTCCAAGATTTCTGAAAACAGTTTACGGGTTCTTCAGACACGGATGTTAACCTATCGCTTGTTCAGATTCAAGACTTCTGAAAACAGTTTACGGATTCTCCAAACATGGATGTTAATCTATCGCTTGTTCAGACTCAACTTCTGAAAATAGTTTACGGGTTCTCCAGACACGGATGTTAACCTATCGCTTGTTCAGATCCAAGACTTCTGAAAACAGTTTACGGGTTCTCCAGACACGGATGTTAACCTATCGCTTGTTCAGATTCTTCAACTTCTGAAAACAGTTTACGGATTCTCCAAACACGGATGTTAATCTATCGCTTGTTCAGACTCAACTTTTGAAAACAGTTTATGGACGCTTCCCAACATGGATGCTGATCTATTGCTTATTCAACTTCAAGACCTCTGAAGACAGTTTACGGGTTCTCCAGACACGGATGTTAACCTATCGCTTGTTCAGATCCAAGATCTCTGAAAACAGTTTACGGATTCTCCAAACATGGATGTCAATCCATTGCTTATTCAAGATCCCCAGTTCAGAGATATTCCAAACATGGATACCTTTCTGATACTCACTCACTCATCAACGATATACAGTTCAACAGGCATTCCAAATGGCATCTTTAAGCCCATTCTCTGACAAGATTCTGTCACATCTCCAGATGGCGTCTCTAAGCCCATCTCCAAATGGCATCTTTAAGCCTATTCCCGCATCCATGGCTTGACGAGTGCAAATTTACGGGCACTCTATGTCCAATCTCCTTTTACCTTCGAGACGCGAAAGGCAAACTTGCCAATCTAACTCTTCAGGTTCAAGAAGATTGAACAGTGGAAACTGTTGTACCCCAAAATTTTCCCTCTCATTTCATCAACATTTTCTCACCACAAGACTCTTGGAGCTCAAGATCAAGTTAGGGTTTGCTCTGCTCAAGACTCCTCCTTGCACTATTGACCCAAATTAGGGTTTGAGTTTGCACAAAGATGTTTTGACCTAAAATGCCCAAAATGACTTTCATGCTTCATGTTGGACTCTCAAGTTTACCCATACCAAGTTTCAAGTCTTGATTCCAATCTTTGCCCAGTCAATTGGACAGTTGATCTAGAAATCAGCTGTATTGGGGGAAAAGTCAACTGTGGCCAATTGACAGTCAAAACTCATGATATTTGACCCACATCAACATTATGAACTCATATGAACCATTTGGTCAAGTTTGGATCACAATTCCACAAGAAATTTGATCAGATCATCAAAAGGGCAAAATGGTCATTTTTAGGGTTTTGACTGCACAAAGGCAATTTTTGACTGTTTGACCTAACCAATGGCAAACCAAGCTCACACATGGACTCAAAGACTCAATGGAATTGTCTTGACACATTCAACAAGTTCAAAAGATCCCAAATGCATAGGATTGACAGATGAATTTTTCAGTCAACTGATTAAAATTTGACTGTATACTGAAAAGTCAAACTTTGACTTTTTGGTCAAAATCAAGTGCCAAGATTCATTTTCCATCAAGACATATCAAATTATGAAACTTGTTCATCAAGAAACCCAAAATTGCAAATTAGGGTTTAAAATGAAAAAATTTCATAACTTAGAAATTTTCTAAGTTATGAAATTTTCTTATTTTTTCCTAACTTTGTCCCATTTTTTTCACCAAGATGCAAATGGATTCAAACAAAACTTGAAACATGAAAGTTGTAGTCCATTACAAAATCTACAACTCTGATTCACAACGTTTTCTCAAAGGAAGCTTGTAGCTCAAGTTATGATTTTCGGAACAAGGGTGCAAAACATTTTTAACTTAGAGAAATTTTGACCTATTCTAGGCAGGATTTTTTTCCAACTTCTTGTCCATTTTTCACATGCTTCCACTTGGAGTTTCAATTTTCATTACAAAGATGGATTGTAGTACACATTCCAAGCTTTCCAAATTGTCCAAGAACTTCTCAAACACCCTTGTGATTAGGGAGAATCGAATTTTCAAAGTTGGGCAAAATTCACTTTTGTTCATAACCAAATGCATGTTCATACAAGTTTCATTTTCAAATCAGCATGCTTGGTACTTGCTTGCAGGCCTCTAAACCAAGTTTGCACTCCATAATTAAATGCCTAACCATTGTGTTCAAGTATTGTTTTATGCATTTGGTCATTACACATAGAATTATCCCTTAAGTAGAAAAAGTAAACTTGCCATTTTTGAAAAGTAGTGCTTTATGTCAAATACCAAATCCAAAAGGCATGGGCCAGATCTTTGAGGCTAGAATTTGTACACAAATCCCTCTGATCAAGAGCAAGATATGCAGAATACATAGAGGGTGGTACAGGCCTGCATTGGAACTTACACTATTCTTGCTTACATTTGAAGAAACATTGCAAACTCAAGTCATCTTTCATCTCCTGTCAACACAGCCAAACAAAAACTTTGCAAACATCTTTCATACATCCAAGCAAGCCTAAAGCACGACTAAACCACCCCTCATCCCTCCTCATACAGAAAATCACAGTTTTTCTGCAAAACAGGGCATCTGTTGCAGTTTGACTTCCACAACTCAATTCACTCGTGCACTTTGGCTAAAAACCTTTTAAACACATTCCATATCATCCACACAAACTATCCAAAGCCCTAAATACAAACTGTAACATCCCTAACCTCTGTTGCCATTTTCACTTTTCAGTTTTGCAGGTGAACTTCCATAGCACGATTCAGAGAGTTTCAAATCAAGCTAAGTACTTGGGAAGCATCCTTGGACTTCAGGCAAGCTGTACAAAAGCTCAAACTCCATTGAAGTTGGCCACATTGTTGTAAACGACTCAAGCTGAAACAGGTAAAACCATGGACTTCTATCTCTCTATCCAGACATGATTAAGCTTAGGTTTGTGAATGAAACATGTTTGACTCATAGCCCTGAAGCCATCCATGTATTTACTTTTCATTTATATTAAGCATGCTATGAGAATTTTGGCCATGAACATTGAAGGAAAATTAGGTCAGAAATTGGGGATGAAGAAATTCTCCCTGGATTCTTAGAGTTAGGTCAAGTATTTTATATGTCTGAATTCGTCTCTTGATGCTCTACATTATTGGTGTTATGAGTTTTTGCTAAAAGTCAAAGAATCAGAAGTTAGTATGATGAACAAGAAGGCACGCGTTTTTGAAACAGAAGCTGAAGGTTGAAGACAAAGCTGACTTGGGCTGGGCCTGAGTCGGTCTTGCTCTTTGCACTCCCTTTTCCAATTTACACCCCCCTGGCCCATTGTGTGAAATATTTATCATTTTTGACTTTTTATTTTTGATTCTGATTTTATATTTTTATTCAAACATGAAAAAACACTAAAAATATTTTTTTCTCACTTTTTTGCATTTATTTGGCATTTATTTGTTTTATTTAGTATATATATGTAAATAATATAAAAACCTTTTTATTTAAAACCCTAAAAATAATACAAAAATAAATATTTTTTCAGTTATTATTTTTTGTTCACATTTTGAAAGCATTTTCTAAAATATACTTTTTTTTGTAAATAATTAATATTTTATTTTTTTGTATATATTTAGTATATTTAATATATAATATAAATACTTGTATATTTTATTAGAATACTTAGGATAAAAATATGAAAATAATACATTTTTATTTTTATTAATATTTGACATCAAAAAATAATTTTTTACAATATACTTCTTATTTTTGTATATAATTAACAAATATTGTATATAATTAATAAATAAATACTATTTATTCAAAAACTAGGGTTTTGCCCTAAATAACAAAAATATTCAAAATTTAACCTTTTTATTTTTGTTTATATCTCACATGAAAAAAATACTTTCACATACATAAAAAATCATTTTGTGCACAATACATTTTGCATATTTATTGTATTTATTTTAATATTGTACAATTAAATATTTGTATATTCGATATGGATGTAATAGCTTAGAATTTCTTGTCAAATATCCCCAAATTCGAACTTGTACCCCCATCTCCCTAATCATTGTTGTAATAGCTTAGCATTTAAATTTCCGCATTTAAAAGCATTCAAATTATACCATGATAGACTTAGGGTTTGTATGCAAAAATAACAAATAAGCTTGACTAATACAAAGACAAAAAGCATGAAAATGGACAACACCATGCACACTTGCACCCTTAGGGTTACTCCACTTGTTGCCTTCAAAAATGGGCCATGTTGCATGTTGAGTGTCTTTGGCAAAATAAAAACAAATCAAATGATCATAGTCCCTCGATGACGCTTTCTCAAGTTGCGTAAAAAATGATCAAGTCCCTTAAAGAAAAAAATTGCCAAAGACACTTGGCACTATTGCATTCATGGTCTAAACGATGACCCGCGCCCGTCCCGTTAACATCCTAACACGAGGTTGTTCACCAAATACAATGGTGAAACAACACTGTTAAAAGGGTTAAAACATAGGAAAGATCTTTGAGAAATTTAGGGTAGATAGCTCTTGGTTACTTGACCAACTTGCAAAACAATCCTTGCCTTTTTTTCAAAATACACATCACAACACAATTTCAAAACAAACTTTCAAAAACATTGAAACATATTTTCAAAAAGACAAACACTATTGTAAAACATTCGAGTAAAGAATTGTTACAATAGTTGCCTAGACAAGGCATCTTTTTCAAAACATTTTCAAAACCACACACACAAAGCACCATTTCAAACAATTGAAAAGCAAATGCAAGTGATCTAAGCAAGTAACTAAGAGCCCATGGATAACCATGGATAGAAAGGGTGCTAATACCTTCCCTTTCTATAATCTACTCCCCGAACCCAAGAAAACATCTCAAAGGTTTTTCCTGTGCTTTTTAACCTTTCCTTAGGATAAAATAAAAAGTCGGTGGCGACTCTTGCTCAACCGAAACATTTGCAAAAACAAACGCAAAACCCAAGTCAGTTCTCCCACCGTATCACAGTATGCTCTTGAGCTGTTGGAAGAGACGGGTTTGCTTGGTTGCAAACCTTCTTCTGTTCCCTTTGACCCTAACTTGAAGTTATCTGTTTCTACTGGTCAACCCTTGCAGGATCCCTCTTCTTATCGTAAGCTGATTGGCAAGTTGATTTACCTTACTAATACTCGGCCAGACATTTCTTATGTTGTTCAGCAACTGAGTCAGTATATTTCTCATCCTTTGATTCCACATTATCAGGCTGCCATTAAAGTTCTCAGATACTTGAAGCTTTTTCCTGCCAAGGGCATATTTTTTTCTTCCATCAGTGATCTTAAACTCTATGGCTTTGCTGACTCTGACTGGGCACGATGTCCAGATACGCGTAGATCCACAACTGGTTTTTGTGTTCTTCTTGGCACTTCTCTTCTTTGTTGGAAATCAAAGAAACAAAACATGGTTTCTCGATCTTCAACTGAAGCTGAATACAGGGCCCTTGCATCCTTGTCTTGTGAGCTTCAATGGCTGCAATACTTGTTCAAAGATCTCACCATCATTATGCCTCAACCTGCTTTTGTCTATTGTGACAGTAAGTCAGCCATATACTTAGCTCATAATCCTGTTTTTCACGAGCGTAGTAAGCACATAGAACTTGATTGTCATGTTATACGCGAGAAGATTCAGTCCAAGATCCTTCATCTTCTGCCTATTTCTACTGTGGATCAGCTTGCGGATATGTTCACTAAGCCCTTGCATTCTCCAACTTTGAATTCTATTTTGTTCAAGTTGGGTCTATGTAGCATCCATAGTCCAACTTGAGGGGGCCTCTTAGCTTATATTAGATTAGCTTATTATTAGCATATCTTGATCCAATGGCTGATATTTAATATAGGATTGTATATATATATATATATATATATATATATATATATATATATATATATATATATATATATATATATATATATATATATATATATATATATATATATATATATATATATATATATATATAACACCACATGTATCTTATCACTTCATTTTCAATACAACAGTAAAACTTTACTTTCTTTAGCTTTTCTGTTACGATTACAGTTGAAAATTTGTTACATTTCTCTTCCTCCAATGGAGTGTTTCACCATTGTTGATAGTTAAACAGCTTCACTGTAAATACTATGGATCGTCCATACAAATTCATAAGTCAAAAAATAAGTTCACTCTTTCCACTCTTAAGAGTGTGTCTCACACATTTAAAAATGTAAAAACATTTTTTTTTGTATTCAAAAATATATTTATATATATATATATATATATATATATATATATATATATATATATATATATATATATATATATATATATATATATATATATATATATATATATATATAACATCACACTAACAGAGATGTTATAAGTGTTTGTTCAAAAAATTGAAAATACATCTCCAGATTTGAAGATACACGTACGGGAAGAGTTTATTTTGCTTTATATGATTTTTTGTCATATTGAATGGCAAAGCAATGTATTTGCTTTGTTATATTGATGTTTTACACATCAATGCACGACACACATGACATCCATAAATAATATATATCTGAGATAAAATACAAAATTTCAGGATTTAGAAATTGTTTGAAAGATAATATCTCAGTGTTTGTAATATGCATTGGGGTGCACTTGTATGTAAAGTGATTGTGCTACTGGTACTTGACTGACAAATCAACATAATATGAGAATTAGATTAGAGTTTAATACAACAACAAATTATTTCATTATAGTCCGTTTTTTTTTTCATCTAATCCATGAAATATTGACAATCAGATTAATGAAGATATATGGAGATTTAATGATTACCACAAGAAATATTACCAACCGACATATGGAATGTAAAAATCAAAACATGCTATAATGGAGTTCGGCAAAGTTTACAAAAAGATGATGTGTCAAAAACCAACATAACAAAATAATTACATAGTTCTGTCGTTCAATATAACAAAAAAATTATATCAAAACTAAATAGCACTTTTCTGAATGTACATTTCCAGAATTTAAACAAATTCTTTAAATAAAATAGGGATGATTCACTTATGAAGTGCTAAAATATGTATATAAAAAACAAGTTTGGAGATGCATCTCTGAACACTAAGGACAGTCATGAGTTTTTATTAGGGTGAGGGAGCACCTATAAGAGTGGAAAGAGTAATCTCCAAATACATAATAGACATCATAGAAAGGTCCAAAGCCACATACTTGAGATGCTCATATCAACACATTGTAAGTGATATTTAAAAATATATTTAAAAAATGTGTTAGGGAGAGAAGCTCTAACCTCTCTCTAACTTGTTGAAGGTTATCAATCTCTTTCCCTATTAGATTGAGATATCTTTCCACAAGAAGAAGGTCAACAGTGAAGAAGGATGGACTAAGGTTTCCTACAACAACAAAAGGAGGAATCTCAGGGCATGGGATGCTGCATCAACGAGTCTCAGAAAGGGAGGGGACAAATCATCTATGTTTTTCATCACAAAGTTTGCTGAATACTCGAGGGCCATGGATTTGTATTAAGCTCTCATGGAACTAGGGGACATCGACAAAGTGATTATTTCAGCAAAAAGAGACATAAGAGGTAAAAGATACGGCTTCATTTGGTTCTTCAATGTTAGTGACAAAAGGATGTTGGCAACAAAACTGGACAATATGTTCTTGGAAGGAAGGAAGCTGCATGCAAATATCCATATGTTCCAAAGGAATGGTGGGACTTCGGGTAGTAAGAGCAAGGTAGAAAGTTTCAAGGGGGAAAGAAAGTAGATGGGAGGATTTCAGGGGGAGGGATCTATCACGGAAAGAAAAAGGGTGAGCCGTCGTTTGGGGATGTATCTGCAAGAAGGAAAGGGGTTAGATCGTATGTTGAAGCAACTAAGAATAATGGATTTTCTTTTTCCTCTAATCATATTGATAAACAACCGATTCATTTTTTTCAATCCAACGAAGGATGAACTCTCTAGGTTAAAAAAAAGCTTATGTTGGTGTGGTAGAGAATTCAGGTTTAACTTATAGCCTCCAAGAAATTTTCCATGTTGAAGGTTATTTCTCAATAAAGGTAACCCCATTGGGAGCAAACTTATGTCTCCTTGAAGATATTGTCGAAGGAGAGGTGAAAGCCTTAATGGAGGATAAAGGAAACTGTCTTAGGAAGTGGTTGAAAGAGGTGAAGTCTTGGAGCTCTACGATCGTGGATCCTGAAATAATCACTTGGCTAAGATGTTATGGGTTACCTTGTCAAGTTTGGAACCCTAGGTTCTTTGAGTTTCTGGCCGCCACATTGGGTGATTATATTTGCAGTGATGACAATACCAGACGCAATGCCAAGTTGGATGTGGCTAGAATAATGATAAAAACTAGGTGTGCATCTGTTATCAACAATGTCTGGAATATTTAGATTAACAACGATATTTTCATGATTAAGGTGATGGAAGAGGCGCAAGGACCGGTAGGGGTGATAAAGAGGAAAATGATCGGGGATGGATCGGGCTCAAACTCAGATTGATAGGAGTACTCCGGTAAGGAGATGGATTTCGTAGCTAATGAGGGTCTCGGGGAAGAGTGCATTATGGATGGAGGAGGTTCTAATGAAGCGGAAGTGACAAGTGGGGGGTGGTAGGCGAAAAGGCGTTTGTTTATAAGGGGGATGATGGTAATCTGTCATTTTCTTCTCTGGGGCATGTTGTGTTGGGTAAGGGTGCTAAGGAGGGGAAAGAGTTACTCATAGTAACAGAAAGTCAAAACTCTCTGGAAGTGACACATGAGAAGAATTTAAGATCTGGGACATGGACCTTCATGGCACGTGTTCCAATTGTTTGGTTTTTTCGGATAAATCAAAGGAGGTGTTGGTACTTGGTGATAAGATTTTGAATTGCTCAAAATAAATTAGTTGGTTTCGAATACCCAAGAATGGGCATATTATTCCCTTTGGGCCTCAGGATTTGTGTGAAGAACCTAATAAGTCTTCTTCCTTCGATGAAGCTTGTCTCAGGTTAGCTAAGAAAAATCCAAAAATAAAAAGAAAATCTAGGTTGTTAGGGATTTGGGTAAGAATGTGGGTATATATCCCTCTTATTTTGCATGTCTCAACTCTAAAAAATCAGGAAAGGTTGATACTGAGAGTCAGATTGGAAAAGGTTCTAGCGAAGACTCAAAGCATTTTTCTGGAGGATCGGTGTTGTGTTGTGGATCTATCATAGAACCTGATGTCGCTCATTGTAATGTTCAAAATACGAAATATCCTAATTCTGAAGTGGGGAGGGTGGTTTGAGAGTCAATAAAAAGTTTGGGGGTTGTTAGTAGAGAGGAGGAGATTCTTTCAGTCAAGGAAATTGAGAAGATGGGGAAAAGGGATAAAGAAGGAAATTTGGTTAAGGAGGCGGTTCAAAATCGGTTTCCATGAATTTCTTATCCATAAATATTAGAGGATGAGGGAGTGGTGTTAAAAGGAAGAGAGACAGCTTTATTATCAACACGGGTAAAGCTGGCATATGTTTTCTGCACGAAACTAAGTTTCCATGTCTTGTTTATTCTACAGTTAAGGAGTTATGGGGGAGCAAGAAGGTGGAGTGGATGAACTATGACTTAATAGGTGCTTTTGGTGGAATGTTAATCTTGTGGAGGAAGAACTTATTTAATCTTATTTTTAGCTTCAGAGGGCACGAGTTCGCACGCATTCATGCGGAATAGAAATGTAATATTTTCTATTTCGTTAATGTTTATACGTCGTGTGATTTTGGTAGGAGGAGATTCATGTGGATGGATTTAATCAGGCTGAAACAAAAGTGTAATAATGGGTAATGGTGTATTGAAGGTGACTTCAACACATTAAATTGCAAGGAGGAAAGAATAGGAAGAAGACTTGGTTGCAGAGCTAGAGAAATGGAGGATTTTAAGGCCCTTATTGCAGAATCGAATCTCGTAGATTTGTCATGTTCAGGAGGAAGGTTTACTTGGTTAATGGTGAAGGCACGTCTATGAGTAGATTGCACAGGTTTTTAGTCTCTGGTAATCTTATTAACTTATGGAGTTTAGTTGGCCAAATGGTGGGAAAACGAGACTTATCGGATCATTGCCCAATCTGGCTTAAGATTGGTGTTGTACCCCAAAATTTTTTCTCTCATTTTATCAAGATTTCCCCTCACAAGACTCTTTGGACTCCAGACAGGATTAGGGTTTGCTCTGCTCAAGACATCTCCTTGCACTGTTGACCTGAAATTAGGGTTTGGGTTTGCACATGGATTTTTGGACTTCTAATGATCAATGTGACTTTCATACTTCATGTTGGACTTATAAGATTGCTCATACCAAGTTTTAAGCCTTGAATCAAATTTTTCCCAATCAATTGGACAGTTGACCTAGAAATCAGTTGTATTGGGGAAAAAGTCAATTGTGGCCAATTTATAGTCAAACCTCATATTTTTTGGTCCACATCAACATTATAGGCTCATATGAACCATTTGATCAAGTTTGGACAACAACTCCTCAAGAAATTTGATCAGATCATCAAAAGGGCAAAATGGTCATTTTTAGGGTTTTGACTGCAGAAGGGCAATTTCTGATTTTTCACCTAGCCAATGGAAAATTTGGTTCAAGCATGGATTCAAGGACTCAATGGCATCATCTTGACCTAATCACAAGGTTCAAAAGATCTCAATTGCATTGGATTGACAGATGAATTTTCCAGTCAACTGATCAAAAATCAATTATACACTAAAAAGTCAAACTTTGACTTTTTGGTCAAAATCAAGTGCCAATGGTCATTTTTCATCAATATGTGTCAAAACATGAAACTTATTCATCAAGAAACCTAAATTTGAAAATTAGGGTTTAAGATTGAAAATTTTCATAACTTAGAAATTTTCTAAGTTATGAAAATTTCTTATTTTTTCCCAACTTTTTCACCATGATTCAATTGGATTCAAACAAAACTTCCAACATGAAAGTTGTAGTCCTCCACAAAATATACAACTTTGATTCACAAAGTTTTCCCAAAAGATGCTTGGATCTCAAGTTATGATTTTATGAACAAGGGTCCATGAAACTTTTAACTTAGTGAAATTTTGCCCTAGTTTAGGTAGGATTTTGACCTATCTTCATGGCAATTTTTCACGTAGTTCCAAGTGGAATCTCAAAATGCATTTCAAAGATGGATTGTAGAGCATGTTACATGCTCTCCAAAATCATTTATGGTTAGGGAGAATCGAAGAAAAGAAAATGGCCATTTCTCAGTTTTGTCCATGGCATTTTTCATGTTGATACAAGTTGCAAATTCTGTCCAGCCTTGCTTGTACTTGTTTACAGGTCCTTAAACCCTTCCACACTCAAAAATTGAATGCAAACACAATGGATTAAGGCTTTGTTCTGAGCTTTAGAAGATTACACATTGAATTAATCCATTTTTGGCAAAAAGGCAACAATGCCATTTACATAAAGCACAACTTTTGCAATTTTGTTTGTCTTGAGCATTGGACTTTATATTTTGCAGCAAACCACATCCACAAAGATCAGGGAAAATACACCAACTATCAGCATGCTTGGAGCTAGCCTGTACAGGCCATAGCATTGTCAAAATCACCTTTTACTTCAAAACCAAATCAACTTGCAAAATCACCACAACTCTTGTATTTGTTAAAACCAAAGTTTGTAAACATTTCAAACAAGTTTTTACACATTATACTAATCCAGAAACACGAGCCCTAAGCCTCTCAAACACCCTCTAACACAAAAACACCAAGTTCTTGTCAAAATAGGGCAGGTTCTACAGTTTGACTTCCAAAACCAAATCCACTCGTGCGTTTTGCTTACAACTAGTTCTAACACACTCCATACAACATACCTAAGCTATCCCAACCATTCCCAAGTCACTGTAACTCCATTTACACACTTCACCATTTTTGCTTTGAAGCTTTGCAGGTTGAGTTCTATAGAGACATCCAGGCCATTTCAAAGCAAACTAAGCATTGAGGAAGGTCAAGGGAACATCAAGCAAGCTCAAAATAACCTCAGGCCTCACTGAAAGTTGCTGCATTGTCATACTCGATCTTGACTGAAACAGGTAAATTTCAAACTTCTATCTCTCTATTTATGATTCATTAGGTTTAGGTTTGTGAATAAAAAATGTAGTCCTCATTGCCCTTGAACTGTACATATGCTTAGAATTCATTTATAATAACTGAGCTAGGAGTATTTGATGTTTGAACTTTATGAAAAAACTAGGTCAAGATTTGGGGCCAAAGAAATTCTCTCCGGTCTTTGAGAGTTAGATGAAGTTTTTTATATGGTTAGAATCGTGGTTTAATGCTCTATAAGTTTCATGTTTTGAGTTTTTGATTTCATGCAAAGAGTAGAGAGAACAGAGTTGAAGTTGCAGGCGCGCGCGTTTGGCTGAAGGACAGGGATGAAGGTGCCTTGGGCCTAGGCGCCTTGGGCCTTCTACTTTTGACACCCCCATTTCTGTTATTTGCACCCCCTGACCCATTTTCATTATTTTTCTATATTTTCCATTTTCTATTTTCATTTCTGACTTTTATTATTTTTTCTAAATATAAAAAATCACCAAAAATATTTTCTTAAATTTTCACATTTTATTTTATTATTTTTATTATTTTTTGGACATAGAAATAGTTTATTAAATAGTATACTTTTATTTTTCTTAAAATATAAAATTACAATTAATACAAAAATATTATATATTTTTATTTTTATTATTTATACACTTAAATAATATTTTGTCATATATTTTTATTTTTTAACATTTGTATATATTATTCTTATTTATTTTTTGTACATAAATGAATAAATAAACAATATAATATATATATTTTCTTAAAACAAAATTAGGGTTTTTACCCTTTACAAAAATAATCTTTTATTTTCTTATTTTTGATACATTAAATAATTTATTTTTATATACATAAAAATAATACAAAAAACATTTTTGCATATTTATATTTAATTGCACATTTAAATATTTCTCAATTCATTATTTGTACAATGAATTCAATTTGGTTGTAATAGTTGAATTCAGGTTTTATTTTCTTGCAAATATCCCTCTATTCAAACTTGTATCCCCCTCCCCATATCAATGTTGTAATAGTTGTAGATTTACTTTTACGCATTTATTGCTTTCAAATATGCCATGATAGTAAGATTAGGGTTTGTATGATAACCAAAAATCAAAACAAATAGTTTGACTAATACAAGACAAAAATGCATGAAAATGACAACACAATACACACAAGCACCCCTAGGGTTTCATCCAATTGTTGCCTTAAAAATGGTCATGGTATGCATGCTAGGTATCTTGGCAAAACAAAAACAAAACAAAAGATCATAGTCCCTCGATGACGCTATCTTGGTTGCCTATACAAAATGATCTAGTCCCTCAAACAAAAACTTGCTAAGATACTTGGCACAATTACTATCATGGTCATACGATGATCCGCGCCTGTCCCATTTAACATCCAAACACAAGGTTGTTTACCAAATACAATGGTAAAACAACAATGTCAAAGGGTTAAAAATGTGTAGGAAAGATCTTTGAGTAGGGTAGACAACAACTAGTTTCTTGATCAAACTTGCAAACATCCTTGTTATTTTCAAAAACACATCACAACACAATTTCAAAACATTTCCCAAAACAAACTTTCAAACATTGAAACATTTTTCAAAAGACAAACACATTTGTATACATTCAAACAATAATCATTACAAAGGTTGCCACAATAATGGCCTCTTTTCAAAATACTTTCAAAACCACACACAAAAGCACAATTTCAAACAATTGAAAAGCAAAAGCAAGTGATCTAAAACAAGTAACTAAGAGCCCATGGCAAACCATGGATGAAAAGGGTGCTAGCACCTTCCCTTTTCATAATCTACCCCCCGAACCCAAAAAACAATCTCAAAGATCTTTCCTGTGCTTTTTGACCTTTCCTTTGGATAAAATAAAAAGCCGGTGGCGACTCTTGCTAAACCAAAACATTTACGAACACAAACGCAAAACCTCAAGTCAGTTCTCCCACCGCATCACAATTGACAATAACGATTGGGGACCGAAACCTTTTCATTTCATCAATTCTTGGTTTTAGCATAACAAGTTCATTGTGTTTGTGAAGGATTAATAGGGGAAGCTTCAGGTTACGGGAAGAGGATATTATAGGCTTTGTGAAAAGTTGAAGGGGTTGAAAACCAGGCTGAAATGGTGGAATCACAAAATCTTTGGTTGGATCAATTTGAAGGTGGAGGATAACGTTTCAGACATCAATTTTTTAGATAATTTGATCATAGACAACTATGGTAGCAACATCTCTGAGTTAGTTGATGAGTGTCATACGACCACGATCGAGTTTTGGAGAAATTTGTAGGCTAGAGAAAGTATGTTGAGATTGAAATCTCAGCAAGCTTGGTTGGAGGATGGGGACCGAAATTCTTGTTACTTTCACAAGACTATCAAGGAAAGACAAAGAAGAAACTTTATTAGCAAGGTAGTGACAGCAAGGGGGACAGTATAAGGCGTCGAGGAGGTCAAATTTGAGATCAAGAGCTACTGCTTACCTCTACCTCTACCCCTCTACCGCCCTACCCCCTCTACCCGCCCTACTCTTCTGCCGCCTACCCTCTACCGCCCTACCCCTCTACCTCCTACCCTCTACCCTATACCTCCTACCCTCTACCGCCTACCTCTACCTCTACCCTCTACTGCCTACCCTCTACCCTCTACCCTCTACTGCTTACCCTCTACCCTCTACTCCTCTATCGCCCTACCCCCTCTACTGCCTACCCTCTATTGCCTACCCCTCTACCACCTACCCCCTACCTCCTACCCTCTACCGCCTACCATTTACCCATCTACCCTTCATCGCCTACCCTCTACCCTCTACCCTCTACTTCTACCTCTACCCTCTACCTCCCTACCCCTCTACCGCCTACCCTCTACCTCATACCCTCTACCGCCTACCCTCTACCCTCTACCGTCTACCTCTACCTCCTACGGCCTACCCCTACCCCTACCCCCTACCCCTACCCCTACCCATACCCCATACCCCTACCCTCTACCCTATATCGCCTACCGTTTACCGCCTACCCTTTACCCTCTACCGCCTACCCCTACCTCTACCCTCTACCGCCACCACTACCTCTACCGCCTACCACCTCTACCACATACCCTCTACCTCTACCCTCTACCGACTACCCTCTACCGCCCTACCCTCTACCTCCCTACCCCTCTATCGCCCATCTACCCTCTACCGCCTACCTCTACCCCTACCCTCTACTACCTACCCTCTACTGCCTACCCTCTACCCTCTACCCCTCTACCGCCCTACCCCTCTATTGCCTACCCTATACTGCCTACCCCTCCACCGCATACCCTCTACCTCCTACCCTCTACCCTCTACCGCCTACCCTCTACCCCTCTACCCTCTACCCTCTACCGCCTACCCTCTACCCTCTACCGCCCTACCCCTCTACCGCCTACCCTCTACCTCCTACCTTCTACCGCCAACCCCTACCGCCTACCCTTTACCCTCTACCGCCTACCCTCTACCCTCTACCCTCTACCCTCTACCTCTACCGCCTACCCCCTATACCGCATACCCTATACCTCTACCCTCTACCCTCTACCGACTACCCTCTACCGTCCTACCCCTCTACAGCCTACCCTCTACCGCCCTACCCCTTTACCTCCTACCCTCTACCCTCTATCGCCTACCCTCTACCGTCTACCTCTACCTCTACCATATACCCTATACCCTCTACCCTATACCCTCTACCCTCTAACGCATACCCTCTACCGCCTACCTCTACCCTCTACCACCACCTCTACCTCTACATCGACCCCTCTACCTCTAACCTCTACCTCTACCTCTACCGCCTACCCTCTACCGCCTACCCTATATCCTCTAGCCGCCTACCCTCTACCCTCTATCGCCTACCGCCTACCTCTACCTCTACCCTTTACCCTCTACTGCATACCTTTTACCCCTCTACCGCCTACCCTCTACCGCTTACCGCATACCCTCTACCGCATACCCTCTACCCTCTACCGCCTATCCTCTACCGCTACCCTCTACCACCTACCCTCTACCGCCTACCCTCTACCCTCTACGCAGCCTACCCTCTACCCTCTATCGCCCTACCCTCTACCGCCTACCTCTATCGCCTACCCTCTACCCATACCGCCTACCGTCTACCTTTTACCCTTACCCCTACCCTTTACCCCTACACCTACCCCTACCCTCTACCCTCTACCCCTACCCCTACCTCATACCCTCTACCGCCTACCGCCTACCCCCCTACCCCTACCCCCTACCCCATACCCCTACCCTCTACCCTCTACCCTCTACCGCCCTACCCCTACCTCTACCCTCTACTGCCACCTCTACCTCTACCGCCTACCACCTCTACCGCATACCCTCTACCTATACCCTCTACCGCCTACCCTCTACCGCCCTACCCCTCTACCGCCCTACCCCCTTTACCGCCTACCATCTACCTCCTACCCTCTACCCTCTACCCTCTACCCTCTACCGCCTACTTCTACCTCTACCCTCTACTGCCTACCCTCTACCCTCTACCCTCTACTGCCTACCCTCTACCCTCTACCGCCCTACCCCCTCTACTGCCTACCCTCTACCGCTTACCCCTCTACCGCCTACCCTTTACCCTCCTACCCTCTACCCTCTACCTCTACCCTATACCGCCTACCCTTTACCGCCTACCCTCTACCGCATACTCTTTACCGCCTACCCTCTACCCTCTATCGCCTACCCTCTACCGCCTACCTCTACCGCCTACCCTCTACCCATATCGCCTCATGTCTACCCTTTACCTCTACCCCTACCCCTACCTCCCTACCCATACACCTACCCCTACCCTCTACCCCTACCCCTTTAGCCATACCTCCTACCGTCTACCGCCAACCGCCTACCCCCTACCCCTACCCCTACCCCCTACCCCCTACCCCATACCCCTACCCTCTACCGCCTACCGTTTACCGCCTACCCTCTACCCTCTACCGCCTACCCCTACCTCTACCCTCTACTGCCACCTCTACCTCTACCTCTACCGCATACCTCTACCTCTACCCTATGTCGCACCTACCCCTCAGTTGTATACCCTCTACCCGCTCTACCCCTCTACCTCCTACCCTCTACCCTCTACCCTCTACCTCCTACCCTCTACCGCCTACCTCTACCTCTACCCTTTACTGCCTACCCTCTACCCTTTACTGCCTACCTTCTACCCTCTACCCTCTACCCTTCTACCGCCATACCCCTCTACCTGCCTACCCTCTACCGCCTACCCCTCTACCCGCCTACCCTCTACCTCCTACCCTCTACCCCTCTACCGCCTACCCTCTACCCCTCTACCCCTCTACCCTCTATCGCCTACCCTCTACCCTCTACCCTCTACCGCCTACTTCTACCTCTACCCTCTACCGCCTACCGCCCTACCCCTCTACCGCCTACCCTCTACCTCATACCCTCTACCGCTTACCCTCTACCCTCTACCCTCTACCTCTACCCTCTACCGCCTACGGGCCTACCCACCTACCCCCCTACCCCTAACCCATACCCCTACCCTCTACCCTCTATCTCCTACCGTTTACCGCCTACCCCTCTACCCTCTACTGCCTACCCCTACCTCTACCCTCTACCGCCTACCACCTCTACCACATACCCTCCACCTCTACACTCTACCGACTACCCTCTACCGCCTACCCTATACCACCCTACCCCACTATCGCCCCTATACCCTCTACCCTTCTACCTCTACCCTCTACTACCTACCCTTTACCTTCTACCCTCTACACCGCCTACCCTCTAACCCTCTACCACTCTACCCCGCCCTACCCCTCTATTGCCTACCCTCTACCGCCTGCCCCTCTATCGCCTACCCTCTACCTTCTACCCTCTACCCGCCTACCGCTTACCGCCTACCCCTAACCCCCTACCCCCTACCCCAATACCCCTACCCTCTACCCTCTACCGCCTACCCTCTACCGCCACCTCTACCTCTACCGCCTACCACCTCTACCGCATACCCTCTATCTATACCATCTACCACCTACCCTCTACCGCCCTACCCCTCTAGCGCCTACCCTCTACCTCCTACCATCTACCCTCTACCCTCTACCCTCCTACCCTCCCACCCTCTAACCCGCCTAACCTCTACCTCTACCCTCTATTGCCTACCATCTACCCTCTACCCTCTACCCTCTACCCTCTACTGCCTACCCTCTACCCTTTACCGCCCTACCCCTTTACTGCCTACCCTATACCGCCTACCCCTCTACCGCCTACCCTTTACCTCCTATCCTCTACCCTCTACCGCCTACCCTCTACCTCTACCCTCTACCCGCCTACCCTCTTCCGCCTACCCTCTACCCTCTACCGCATACCCTCTACCGCATACCCTTTATCCTCTACCCCTCTACCCTCTATCGCCTACCCTTTACCGCCTACCTCTACCGCTTACGCTCTACCCATAACTGTCTACCCACTACCCTATACCCATACCCCTACCCCCTACCCTCTACCCTCTACCCCTCTAGCCCTACATCCTCACCCTCTACTACCAACCGCCTACCCCCTACCCCTACCGCCTACCGTTTACAGCCTACCCCCTACCCGTACCCTCTACCCCTGCCCCCATACCCTTACCCTTTACCCTCTACCGCCTACCGTTTACCCGCCAACCCTCTACCCTCTACCCGCCTACCCCTACCTCTACCTTCTACCTTCACCGCCACCTCTACCTCTGCCTCTACCCGCCTACCACCTCTACCGCATACCCTCTACCTCTACCCTCTACCCTCTACCGCCCTACCCCCTCAACCGCCCTACCCCTCTGTCGTCTACCCTCTACCGCCCTACCCCTCTACCGCCTACCTCTACCTCTACCTCTACCCTCCGCCTACCTCTACCTCTACCCTCTACTGCCTACCTCTACCCTCTACTGTCTACCCTCTACCCTTTACCCTCTACCCCTCTACCGCCCTACCCCTCTACTGCCTACCTCTACCGCCTACCCCTCTACCGCCTACTTCTACCTCTACCCGCTACCCTCTACCGCCTACCGCCTACCCTTTACCGCCATACCCCTCTACCCGCCTACCCCTCTACCACCTACCCTCTACCTCCTG